>PUFA01000192.1:2342500-2942500 GCA_003508835.1 Eonycteris spelaea
AATTTGATAACATAAATTGTAGCTTGCTGGAATCCATGGCATTATAAGGCCATATCTTCACGATGGATTATTATGAGGATGAAATGAATACTATGAAGGATTGCTTTGTAAACAACAAAGGGCAATAACAAATGTAAGGAAATACTATTATCATTGTCCATCTCTCCAGGCCATAGTTTGCTCATCTGTGAGATGAATTGTTGAATCCTAGTTCTGCCATGGTGGTTTAAGCTTACAATAGCCCATCCCTCTCACTGATTGCAACTAACACCTCAAGAAAAAGTTTAAAAAATAGCTCCCTGAGGACTCTGAAAAGCCTTTATATATACTAGAAGTAGACAATCAGCAACATGGTATTTTTAGAGAGAGACATCAAATGTTCTGTAGCTCTATTGGCCTGACCAGTCTGAAACCCTGAGTTGGAGGTTAACTTCCAGGTGGGAGTGTTTGGTATAAGGAAACAAAATGCCAATACTCTTTGGAAGGTTAACACCTCTGGACTCCACTATTAATATTTTATTATAATTTTGTTCAGCAGAGGGAACTTGAGTCCTATGAACACACCCAAATGTGGGCTCCATTTTATCTGTCGTGTGGAGCAAGCACCAGAATGTGACCTTGTTTATGCTTCTAGATGGGAAATGCAATAAGATTTAAAAGCCCTAGAAGTAATATTCTTCAATTACAAGTTGATGATATAGCCCCATCAAGTAGGCCATTTCCTGCTGAAAACAAAACAAAACAAAACAAAACTCTGTTTACTGTGTGTTTTTTTAAAATAAAAATGTTATTTTACTCTCTTGATATTCCAGCTTAGAAAGCTTGAGTTTTTGAAAAGAGAGAATTTCAAGAATTCTAGAGCTTTTATACTTTAGGTAAGAATTAAAATAGTCTTTATAATAATGTCTAGTAATATTACTTTATGTTTTTGTAAATCCAAGTAGTTTTATGTCTTCTGCACATTAAAATAATAATATTAATAAATGTTTCTAATCTTTGCCTATGTCATGACATGTTGAGGTGGCTTTATTATTTATTGTACTTATTGAATAGAATTTTGTTTCCCTATTCATGTTTTAAAAAGCAAATAAGAGCTGGCCCAGCATTCAAAAATCAGAGTCAGAGGGAATCTCTTTAAAAATGGCAAAGAGCCCCTTCCTCATCATATGATTGAGCTAAAGAAGAAAAATCATATGATCATATAAACTTATACGGAAAAAGCATTTGATAAAATCCAACACCCATCATAATAAGAGAAACTCTCAGCAAGTCAGGAATAGAGGGGAACTTCCTCAACTATTAAGAACAGCTATAAGAAATCACTAGCACGAAACAGTGTGGTTAGGTTAGCAGTGCTATTCCACCAGGAGAATAGTGTTTTGGCATTGTGGTGGCAGGGTCAGGTGTAGGAAAGCACTGAACATTGTGTGGAGACACTGAGAATGGGGAGTAGAGCATTAGGATGGTGATGGTGTGTTTGGTCAGTCGAACCAGATTCACAATTTTGCCAGGAGCCACTCTTGCCTGACAAGGTTGTGGTACTGGTGCTTCCTCTGGCCTACAAACATAACTAGACATGAAGAAATGATGCCAATAAACACAGAAAGTGGAAAGGCCAGTCGGTTTCCTAGGTGTATTTAACTGCCATTTTCAGGATTGATTTGGCCGAGAATTTTGTCTGTATTGTCAGTAATCATAAGTACCAACTTAAAGACAGTGGAGATTACATATTTAATGTGTGACACTGATACCAGCAGATATTGGTCTAATGGTATTTAATTACAGTATATCTGATATGATTAAAGCCCTCACCTTTTATGGTTTTTGATACAGAAGTTGTTGGATATTATCCCTGGAATTTGCGAAACATAGCTCTTGGTCCATTCTTCTAAAAACTCATCCTCATTGGTCCAGAGACAAATTGGTCTAGTTTCTGACTCAGAAGTTCAACTCATTTTATATCATCTTCCTACCTAAGAATAAAACTGTAAACCTTATTTCCTTTCTTTGGTGTGGTTCATATATATATATATATGTATATAGGCTTCAAAATACTGTTGTGTGATGACTTGCACCAAAGAATGCCTCATAAAAATTAATTAAAATATGTTTTACAGCATAATATAATATGTTTTACAGCATAGGCTCCTTTAATGTATCTTGTTTGTAGTATTGCATCAGGGTACACAGGGAGTGTTGACATTTCTAGAATTTAGGTGATCTGCCAAAACCATTGTTGGGGTAAAATCTCCTTGTAATTATGTTACTAGAGGAAAGAGTAGATGGCTTTTTCCTGCTACTTCTAAATCCAAGAAAATATAGTCTCAATTTTACATACTCCTTGGGAATTTTCAGCCTGACTGATTTCAGGGTTTTGGTTTTATTTGTGCTCCAAAAGTCACTATCAAGATTTTGTCCTCAATATCTCTGAGTATGAGAATCAACTTTGATAAGATGGAGCTGGATTGTCTAATTGCTCATGTTCCCAAGATGGCAAGCAAATTTATTTTTTCTTTGCTGTTATGTCACTTAAGGCAACCTTTAAAAATATGTTTTTCTTTCTTGAATCACTGAAAAGACAAGTACATAAACCAGAAACTGAACTTGCTACCAAAAGGCATATTTAAACTTTCTCTGAAGGACTATGGAAACCACTGATTTAAATCTGATACTCTCTCACAAACACACCAGATGTTTTATATACCAAATTATCCCTTGGTGCTGAAATCTAGATCTTCTGACATCCAAATATTGCTATTGCAAGTGTTGAAATACTCCCAAGTTTAACATGTGTAAGGAAACCAAACCTTTCTCCAGATAAAACTATGCAATCTCAAGCTATCCAGAGAGCTATGATTTATTTCAGGGATTGCAAATGTGTAGCAGAGCATAAAAAACACCATCTGACATAAGGTGTTTGGGTTATACTTAACATGTTTATTTTCAGAGGTTTAACACCATTAATCCATGACAGGTGTGGGGTCTATGATTTGAAACAGTTATATTTTGAGCCATTCATATCACTGCTGAAGAGATGACTTCATCCTTTCCAGTTACCATATGTTCTAGTCATGTAAATGAGAAGGAAAAGAACATCTGGTCAACCATTGCTGTCTCGCTTGTCATGTAGGACATGTGGTGTTGCATGTGCCTCTTATCAGGTTCCTTCAGGACACCAGCATGGCGAATGAATTCATATTTTACACAGCTGGTACATTTAAAGTCTACCATCAATCTTAGCTCTGTAGCATCCTTATACCTTTAGGTTTCTATTGAGCTTTTAGAGATGAATTCCATTTTAGGATTATGCAAACATCTTCCCTGGAGCTTCAAGTGAGAGTAGAATATTTTTGTAACAGCATCTCTGTATAATTTGACAGTTTATGGGTAGAAATGTGGCCTAGAGAGAGACAGTTCTCTGGAAATCCTGAATTAGGATTTCTGTATTTTGGTGTTAATACTAACTGTATTTTAGCAGCCTTGGGAAAAACTCAGTAAGCTCTGTATATCTTTATTTAATCTCTTGTAAAATGTAAAATAGCTACCACATACTCATCCTGCTATTACATTAATCATTGTATGGAGGCTATAATATCCAGGTATTCCATCATGTACTAAGCAAATCACTTATTTTGGGGGTACATGCTTGAATGATAATTTATTTTCAAAAGCATGATTTAAGAATTACAGCACAAGTTTGGTAACATTTATTCACTGTGTTACCTCCCATTTAGCCAGTTTGGTTATATTTTTACTTGCCCAAGGCACTGACAGCAAATATGGACATCATGAGATTATAGTTTCTTGGGATCAGTGACCCACTCTTTGACACTGTTAAATCTATCTGATGAAGGAATGTTTATGCAAGTAAGGAAGACTTAGTCCTAATCTAAGAAAAGCATATGGATTACCAGGACACAATCAATATTCTTGATTTTTTTACTCTTCCGAACTGAGGACAATTTTATTGCTCATTTTTTCTAAGTCTGTGTGTTCTTGAATAATGCCCAAGTAGAATCATTTTTACATTGTAAGGAATAACTAAACTGGTAGCTTTAGTTTCAGATGTAGGTATAGATACAAATATGGATTCATTTATATATATGTCTATATATATATGCAGGTATATATGTCATATATCAAAGAATTAAATTAAAAGTGAGCAAGATCTTCAAAACATGTTTAAATGATGGCCAATATAAATACAAAATGCATTTATTTTCTTTGTTATCTTTTTTTCCCATTAGCATTCACACAATGGCACAAAAAAGGGGTTTTCTTTTCTGTTTTTTTTTTTCTTTCCCTGCATAATCAATTCTTTAAAAAGCAAGAGAGCTGGACTGTATTTTTTTTTAAGCCTCTGAATGCCAGCCAGCACAGTAGGGGCAGTTAAATAATAAATAATAATAAATACTGGGTTTATTGACCCTGAACCCTTGAATTAATTAATTAATCATGATAATATAGTGAGATCAAAGGGATAAAATTCTAAAACTGACTGCAAGATGCAAATGTATAAATATCTCAGCAGGAATAATTGCAAACCATTTTGATCAAATATAAAATGATGATCAATTATGCTCTTTAGAGCCTGATAAGTTACATTTATTTAAATGCTATAAAGTACATCCCTTCAGGATCTAATGATCTCCAAAATATCACTTGTTAGAGTAAAGCATTGTAATCTAATAACCCTAAAGACTAAAGGTACAGGTTCAGAATGGTGGATACCATCTATATTTTAAAAGATAATTACCCTGAAAAATGTCCCCTTGCAACATCCAATTTGGGTATTTCAGTAAGTCTTATATAACCAGGCCACTTTTACTGAGGACCATCTACATGGTTTCTTGTAATTTTACTCACATAAAATCAATTACAAGAGACCACGTAGATGGTCCTCAGTAAAAGAGTGAGTCACCAGGTGAAGAAGGAAGGGCCAGGTCAGAACTTGTGATATAAAGTAATAACATGAAGCCATAATATCAGGCACAAAGATCCTGCAGCTGCAGAAATCTATAATAATAACTTGGAGGTTTATGCTTGTTCTCAAGGATTCGTTTTCTGGGTTCTCTTTCTCACCCCTTGAGTGTTCCAGCTGTGTAGTGGGAACCCAGGGACCTAAGTCCAGGGAACCCTCCTGAGTTTTGCCAGAAGATGTGATCTTTCCGATAGGCTGCTCAGAACATAAGCAGCAACCATAGCAAGAGAATTGCTTTTGGATAATAGAGATGCTGCTTTCAGAAATCTATTTTCTCTATGATTATGAGGTTGTCTGGTTGTAAATAAGGACATCTGGGAAGTCATATTTTCAAGGCCTTAGGAAGTTTGTATTCAGAGTTGAGATCTGGACATTGTTTTAGGATTTTTCCTTTTTAAGGGCCAGATTGAATTCATTAATTTATTCAACAAACATTTGCTGAACATCTACTGTATGCTAGATACTGTAGATTCAAATAGGAACAGGATTTAACCATTGTTAAATGGTTGTGAATTCATTGAACTATCTCTTTGAATGGAGTGGTACTTTCACATCCGTTATCTCCTTTAATTAATGGAGCCATCCTTTGAAGGATGTATCATATTTTAAGATATGGACGATGTATCTCGATGAGTTGATATGGTTTGCCTAAAGTTCCTTAATGTCAAAATGTGGATTTAAGAGTTCTTCTGCTTCTTGATCTGGTGCTTTTTCTTCTACATTGCAGAATGTATTCTTCTTCTTGAGTCTTGGCTTCTTCTTCGATAAATTAAGGCAGACTATTTTTTCAAAGTCTCCTTTTTATCTTTATAAACATTTTATGTTTTATGAATTACCAGTATTTGGATCCAAAAAGTATACAGGGCATAATTTCAGTGACTCATCAACCTGACTCAAACATCTTGGGACTTTGATAAACCAGTTTTATCTCTGAGAGCTTCTTGATGTTACTTCCATGAACTGCCAGGAGAGCTCTTAGAGGTGGGTCTGGTTCTGAAAGACACTTCCTCCCCTCCTTCTATTCTGTCCCTTCCCTAGGTCACAGTGATTGGGTAGTTAGTTAGTTGATAGTGTTTGCAAGAGATCTCTTAGCCCTTCTCTTCCTGATCATCATTAGTACACAACACCCTTCTTTGTGGGCCCATTCATAAAACCATCTAAGATGCTGGCTGAACAACAATCTTCTGGGATGAACACCATCTAACCTCTGTTATAGGTTTAATTTCACCCCTTCAAAATTTTATAAGCTGAAGTTCTAATTTCCAGTACTTCAGAAATGTGACCTTATTTGGAAATAGGGTCAGTATAATTGAAGGTTAGGATGAGGTCATACTAGAATAGAATGGGTCCCTAATCCACTATGATTGTGTCCTTATAAAAAGAGAAAATTTGGACACATATACACAGGGAGAATGTCATGTGAAGATAAAGGCAGAGATCAGGGTAAGGCAGCAGAAGCCAATGAATGCCAAATATTGCTGACAAATCAAAGGAGCTAGGAAAGAGGCATGGAATAGATTCTCCATTACGGCCTCAGAATAAATGAACCCTAACAACACTTTGAGTTCAGATGCTTAATCTTCAGAATTGTGAGACAATAAATTTCTGTTGTTAAAGCCAGGGGTCCCTAACCTCCAGCCATGGACCAATACCAGTCCGTGGCCTCTTAGGAACTGGGTCACACAACAGGAGGTCGAGTGGTGAGCAAGCCAGCAAAGCTTCATCTGTATTTGTAGCCACTCCCCAGCACTAGCATCACTGCCTCAGCTCCACCTCAGATCATTGGGCATTAGATTCTTATAGGAGCACCAGTCCCTGGTGCTAAAAAGGTTGGGGACTTCTGGTTTAAGCCATCCTGTTTAGTGATACCTTTTTATGGCAGCATAGAGAAGTAATATACCCACCCCTGTTGTAATAGACCTGGCTTGGAGAGAAAGGCATTTTTCTTGGCTCAGGATGACATCTTCCTGAATTCTCACATTAATAGAAGAACATCCACTCATACTTTTCTGCATGGAACTATTAGTCTTCCTCACATGGACCAAATTTCCACCAGTTGCCCAAAACCTTATGCCAATGACCTAGAGATTTCGACATTACTTCCTCTTACATGTTTTCCATCACATGGTGTTCACTAAGGCCTTTCTGTTAACCTCTTTGATTCCATAGGCCTTTAACTACTTGAATTTCTAATTTTAATTGTGTAATTCTCAGTGTGCTTCTCATTATAGGAGAAAAGAGGAACACATGCTTTGATTTGCAAAATCTGTCACTATTGAAGATACTACCTTCCTCTACTGAAAAACACCAGTGAGTGTCCTTCATCTCCTTCCCATACTGAGCCCAGTGCTCCTTTCTTCCATGCCTGATTAAATTATTCATTCATTCATTCATTCATTCATTCATCCTTTCATAAACCAAATATTTATCAAAGGCCAACCACATGTTGTCAATAATAGAGGGTAAACTATTGACTTACCCCTGTGGAGTTCAAAGTCTAGTAGGAGAGATACTCCAAGTCTAGTGGAAGAGTCAGATATGGAAGGAGTAGTTTTCTAACAAGTCCACAGTAGAGTACTTATTATAATAGGCCAGAGACAAAAGTGGCTAAATATCCTTGGAGGAAAAGTTTTGGAAGTCTTCACAGAGAAAGTGACTTTTGACAAATGAGAAAGAATTAATGGCAGTTAGGGGGAGGACAGAGTAGGAGCACAGTATGAGAAAGAGATCTTAGGTACATGTGACAAATGGAAGACTCCATACTTTGAAAAAGCTTGGCTATGTTTGGCTAGAGTACATATAGAATGTGTGTGTGTGTGTGTGTGTGTGTGTGTGTGTGTGTGTGGGTTTGGCAGCAGATGGGTTCAAAATGAAGTTGGGGATCAGTAATGGATGGTTTTCCACACTTTGAGTGGAGCTTACAGTAATAGGAAGCCATGAAAGATATTTACATTTTGAAGCAATATGGTCAAATTTGTTTTTTAAAACAATCACTCTGGTGGCAGAGTGACACACAATTTGGAGATGAGATGCTGGAGGCTAGAGACCACTAGGAAGGTCTCTGTATTTTTATTCTTGAATAAAAAATTAGAAATTGATTCAACAAGTACTAATGTCGTTGTGGACACAACAAGACAGAGTATTTAAAATTGAGTTATTTACAGACACATAGATAAATGGAACAGAATAGAGAGCCCAGAAATTAATCCATGCCTGGTCAATTAATCTATGACAAAGGAAGCAAGAATATACAGTGGGCTAAAAACAGTCTCTTCAATAAATGGTCTTGGGAAAATTAAATAGCTACAAGCAAAAAAAAAAAAAAAAAGAAACTAGAACACTTTCTTACACAATATATAAGAATAAACTCAAAATGGATTAAAGACTTAATGTAAGACCCAAAACCATAAAACTGAAAGAAAACATAGGCAGTAAACTCTGACATTGCTCTTAGTAATACTACTTTTTTGGATATATCTTCTCAGGCAAGGAAACAAAATAAAAAAAATAAATAAATAAGACTATATCAAACTAAAAGTTTGTTTTGCACAACAAAGAGAATCATTAATAAAAGGAAATGACAACCTACTGAATGTGAGAAGATATTCACTAACAATACATCCACTAAGGGGTTAATATCCAAAATTTATAAGGAACTCATACAACACCAGAAAGACACAGTATGATTAAAAATTGGGCAGAGGACCTGAGTAAACATTTCTCCAAAGAGGACAACAGATGGCCAATAAACCTATGAAAAGATGCTCAATGTCACTAATCATCAGAGAAATGCAAATAAAAACTACAGTGAGATATCACCTCATACCTGCCAGAATGGCTATTATCAGTAAATCAAACAGCAAGTATTAGCGAGGTGTGGAGAAAGGGGAACCCTTGTGGACTATAAGTGGGATTACAAATTGGTGTAGTCACTGTAGAAAAACAGTATGGAGGTTCCTCAAAATATTAAAAATACCATATGACCCGACAATTTCACCTCTGAGTATTTATCCATAGATATTCAAAACATTGATTTAAAAATATATTCATCCCTATATTTATTGCATCATTATTTACAGTAGCCAAGATATGAAAGCAACATAAGTGTCCAGCGATAGTTGATTGAATAAAGAAGATGGGATATATGCATACAATGGAATATTACTCAGCCACAAAAAGAAATGAAATCTTACCATTTGTGACAACATGTATGGACCTAGAGGATATTATACTGAGTGAAATAAGTCAGACAGAGAAAGACAAATACCATATGATTTTGCCTACATGTAGAATCTAAAAAACAAAATAAATGAACAAATACAAAAAAGAAACAAGCTCATAGATACAGAGAACAAATTGTAATAGTAATAACTTTGGTGTTAACTGGGTACGAGACCTTTTGGGAAGAACACTTCATAGTTATGTAAATGTCTAACCACTATGCTGCACACCTGAAACTAATATGATATTGACTGTCAACTGTAATTGAAAAATAAAAAATTCAATAAAAATCTCCAGAGAGCATTGGGGAGTATTGTTACTTCTTAAATAAAATAAAATAAAATAAAATAAAATAAAATAAAATAAAGTAAAATAAAATAAAATAAAATAAAATTGGGGTTATTTAGAAATATTTTAAAAAGCTGTACCTATAGGCTATGCAGGAAAGAAAATGAAAGTATAAAACACAGCAGTACAAGTTGAAATAAAGAGAAAGGCATTTATGAGTTTAAAAGATAGAATAGATGATATATTTAAGAGTGTGAAGAAGAAACAGGAATCAAAGGTGGCTGCCAGATATATTTTATTTGTCCATAAAGGTAATGGAGATACTAAGATAAGAAAGAAGAGTAATGAATTTTCTGAGAATGCTAATAGTTTCAGTTTGGGAAATATTGAGTTTGATGTACTCATACAAGATATCCAAGGAAAGAGAACTATATAGGCAGTTGAAAATATTGGGCAAGCACTCAGAAAAAAATATTTAGAAATAATTATAACAATAACAGCAAAATAATACAGCAATTTATTGGACTCTTATGATATGCCAGACACTATTGCTTGGTCTTTGTGTGCATCATTTCACTCGGTTCCTTCACAGTGCTGTGAAGTATTATTTCCTTTTTATAGGCGAAAAAACTGGTGGTCACACAACTATTAGGTAACGGAGTGGGGATTCCAACCCAGGCTTGCCTGACCTCAAAGCCTGTGTTCTCAGCCCCTCCCTTCTACTGCAACTGCTCGCATGTGTGTGAAGCTATCAGATAAGATCCTGCACTCCCTGTCCACGGAAGGGAATTCATAAATGTCTGCTAGTAACGGAACGAAGGTCTGGATACTACCAAGGTTAGCTACCAGAAAGGAAAGGGTTGCACAATTGATTAAAAACATCAACAAATAATAGGCACCACTAGTGATAACATAGCATTAGCTGCTGCATGGAGTAGGAGACCCAACAGCTTTCTCTGTGTTGGGGAGACAGTTTCTTTAACCCTTATATCTCACAGAAGCCTCCACTGAAGATGGTTCCACCTAGCCGGGGTGAAGATCCCTTTAGGTATCAAATTCTTCAAGACTCTCTGCTATTCTCATGAACTTGGTGTATGCTATTTTTCTCTCCCCAGCCCCCCATAGCTGTGCAAGAGATCCACTGCAAGTCTGTGGGTCCCAAGGAAAGTAACAGTTAAAAGCCCCATTTTGGAGAATGGAGAAACTGAAAGTATATTTCCAGATCAGTAATCCTGGGATGTAATCCCCAAGAAGGCTCAGGCTTTAAGCCTCCCTAATATCTATTCTTACATGTCCTAACCCACCTGTTTGGGTCAATAGAATTATGCACACAACACTGCATTCCCTTAAAAGGGTCTATTTATTAGGGATGTAGTGAAAAAAAGAGAAAGAGGAAGGAAGGAAGGAAGGAAGGAAGGAAGGAAGGAAGGAAGGAAGGAAGGGAGGAAGGAAGGAAGGCAGGAATAAAGGAAAGAAGGAAGGAAGGAAGGAAGGAAGGAAGGAAGGAAGGAAGGAAGGAAGGAAGGAAGGAAGGAAGGAAGGAAGGAAGGAAGGGGGCAGGAAAGGAAAGGAAAAAGAAAAGAGGCAGATATAGATGCACATTGTAGCAACTCTTACTTGGGATTCAAACCTCCTAATAATCCTTTCCCTGACTCCTGACTCCTATACTAAGAAAAGGGGCCTGGAAGCTGTCCTATCAGAAAAGATGGCTTTTCTCTTGCAACTTTATTTATTCACTTGTTAGAAATGCACATGCTCCTTCTTTTGATTCAATTACTCCATGGAGTGGAGGGGTTGAACAACTCAAAGTGGGGCCCAGGGCTGCCGCATTACCACATTACCCAGGTCACCTGGGAGCTTGTTAAAAATGCAGAATCTCAGGCTCCACTTCCAACTTGCTGAATCAGTTTACCTGAAAATAATCTCCAGGGTATTAGTATGCACACTAACATTTGACAAGCACTGGTTTAGAAGATCCAAGTTCAGGAATATAAAAAATTAATACATTTTAGCAATCAGGAGTGGGCAACACAAGCCCATTAACTTTTGTTTCATCACTAGATTTTTCTATCCATAAAACACAACATACATTCTCCCTTCCTAACCTTTCAAGACAAGATAATCACAATCAGAACTTTATGAAACCCTCTACTCAAGCAAAAACTAGAAATTAAGTTTGCATTTTGAGGATGTGAATATCCAGATTTGTTGTTTCCCATTCAAAAGAATGTGTCTAAAATTCAATCAAGGTTACCAGGTGATACTTAAAAACCACAAGCAGTTTGTCTCTGAAAAGAAAAAGAACACTTTCTATTGTTAAGCAGCTGAAATTAATGTAATGATTGAAAACGAATAAGCATTTATCTTTTTGGCTCCTGATATACACTTTCAGGACTTGACATGTAGGCCATCAACAGATGAGAAGCCAAAATCAACCAATCAAAATACGAGTGAATAAGCAAGGAAAATAAGTAGAGAGCAGGTTGAGTGGTACTACAATATAAAGGAGGCAGGAGGAGGAATGTTGCTAGACGCATAACATCAAACATTGAATTGACAAGAAAAGCGGGTTCCATGTGGATGTCACTGGAAAAAGCAAAGACTGAGATTCTGCATATTCCTGCATAGAAGACAAAGAATCAAGGCCACTAAAATTCAAAGGAAACTGGAAGCAGGAATTAAAATCTTAAAGTAGCACTTTTTACAACATTGATTTACATAACAAGAAGGCTGGAAGAATTTAAAGTTTTGGTCTGATATTGAGACTCTCCGGGACCCTCAGTCTTCTGAACAAGTTATAGTTTTGTCTGGAAAAAAATTCCTCACTTTTAAAAGTAATTTGTCTCATACAGAATAATGTCAAGCCTAAGGACATTATGTCATCATATAAATGTCAATGTTAAGAAAATATCTTTTAGATAGAAATACCTTTCTAATTTTTGTGTTGTGATGAATCTGTTGTTAAGAATGTGCTTTGAAGACTATAAAATCTTTCAAGGTTGTGGATCAAGTATAATTTTTACAATTAACTCACTTTAAGAGAAAAAGGATTCGTAAGAGGCCTCATGAAAATTTAGAGTCACATCGTTAAAGTTAGCTTGGAAACAAAAGTTAAAATTCGAAAACTTTGTGACTTACAGCTTTGATGTGCAATTATCACTTTCTTTTCTGGATCTTCCATTTTAACAGCCTCATACTTGATAAGAAATGTATTCACTGAAGCAGTAGACTCTACAGCACCACAGGTCACTTTGATTGAATAGGTGTTTTCACTTTAATTCAATTAGTAAATTAAGGTTGAATTTCTTGCTGTGAGCAATGTTTATTTATCTCACTGTAATTATGGGTGTAATATGTTATGTGTGAGACCTTTTTACAAAAGAATATTCCTTTTGTGAAGCCCCATTAAAAATAGATTTTCCTATATCACCTAGAAATTCCACTTCTGGATATTATCTAAAGAAATCGAAAACACTAATTAAGAAAGCTATATGCATTCCTGTGTTCATTGCAGCATTATTTACAATAGCCAAGCTATGGAGGCAACCTAGATGTCTACTGATAGATGAAAGGATAAAGAAGGTGTGGTATATATGTACAGTGAAATAGTACTGTCATAAAAAAATGGAATCTTACCATTTGTGACATGAATGGACCTAGAGGGTAATATGCTAAGTGAAATAAGTGAAACAGAAAAGATGAATACCATATGATTTCACTTACATGTGGAATCTAAAAAAGGTGAAGGCTATTAAACAGTACAAACTGCCAATTATAAAATAAGACATAGGAATGTAATGTATAGAATAAGGAATATAGTCTAACATCATAATAATGTATGGTGACAGATGGTTGTTAGGCTTATTGGAGTGATCACTTTGTAAGGTATATAAATGGCTAATCACTAGGTTGTACAACCAAAAATAATATAATATTGTATGTTAACTATAATTTTAAAATAAATTTAAAAAAAGTTCTATTCACCAAAATTAAAGAAAAACTTTTCTTTTTTTTGACATTCGTACCATAACAAAGCAAACATGAAGATTTTATAAGCAACCAGAGAGAAAAGTCATCTTACAAATGAAATGACTATTAAACAGACAGATAAATTTTTAACATCAACAAGTGCCAGCAGAATGATACATTCAAAATGTTGGGGGGGGGAAGTAATTATTAGTTATCTAGAATTACCAGGCAAAATTATCATGCAAGAGTGAGGACACAATTAACATATTAAACAAAAACAAAAACAAAAACAAAAACAAAAACACACACTTTAAGAAAAACACATAGAAGATGAGCTTTATAGCTTTGGTATATGAAAGATTTCTTGAATAAGACACAAAATACACAAGCCAAAAAGGAAAAGATGGTCAAAATTGACTACATTAAAATAGAAAACAAAATTAAAAAGACAATCCACTGTCTAGAAGGTATTTGTAATGCACATAAAGATTAGTACCCAAAGTATATTAAGAACTCTTATAACTCAATAAGAAAAAGAAAGAAAATAACTAAGAGAAATATGGAGAAAAAAATATAACATATAATTCACAGAAGGTGAAACCTGACTGACCAATAAATGTAAGAAGTGTCCAACTTGTCTAATTATATGAGAAATTTAAATTAAACAAGAGAGAGAGAGACTATTAGGTTATTAGTGAGATTAGCAAAAATTAAGAACTCAGGCAACTCCGAGTGTTAATGATGTTGTGGGAATATTGCTGATGGACCATAAATAGGATGGCTACTTTGGAGAACTATTCGGTAATATCAAGTAAAATTGGAAATGCACAAATTCTATGACCCAGCAGTTCTACCTGTAGGTATGCAGTAGGGCTACGGCACAGCAGAGACCTGGGGCTATATGCAAGGCACAGTCTTTCATATCGTAAAGCAGCTCTCACCAATGTGCACAAAGAGACCCATCTGAAAAACTGGAGGAAAAACTAGAGATGTGGGGATCATATTCATTAGAAGTTGTCCTTCTGGTCCCACTCTAGTTTCAAGAAGTTGAGACTGGAAATCGTAGACATATTTTGGGATTTCTGTAAGCAATATAATCTATGACTCTTATCAAAAGACATACTGAAGAAGAAATAAGGTTTTTATGCCCTATTTCATAAGATTAAAGAATAAACATACCTTGATATGTTTATGTGAAAATGTAAAGTTCTGAACTAAACAAAATGCAATTTCTTTTTTTTACAGTGTAGTTGCATTCCTAGAAAATAAAAAAAAATATTTCTGGACATTTGAATGGTACCAAAAACAAGAAAAAAGAAAGAAAACAAAACACATTTTTATATGTAAAATTAAGTTAGCATCAAGGCTCACGAAGTTATAAAGTTTTTAGCTCTTAAATACCTGGCATGACATCTAACATTTGAAAGTCACATGGGAAGCAGGACAATTCTTTGTGTGGTGACCTGACGCTGTGTGAGGATGTTAGCTTCATTGACCCCTACCTACTAAATGCCAGGTGTGCTCAAGACACTGAGACAATAAAGCCCCCTGGGGTTGAGGCCCACTATTCAATCTAGACTTGACCCAAAATTTCTCCTTCCTGAAAGCTCTTTATTATTTATTTCTCTGCACCTCCACAATGCACGTGACCAGAATAACATTTGTCCCATTATATAACAATGAGCTTTTTACATATCTGTTCTCTCATCCAAACCAAGCCTTCCAGAAGCCTGTGACCTTGTGTTATTTTCTATACCCAGAGCCTAGAAATGCTCAAAAAATGTTTGCAGTATAAAAAATAATTTAATCAAATCTAGTGTTCAGGTTTGAGTTTCTAGCATGTCACTGGACTGCTTGCTACCTTTATTCCTTATTCCAAATGAAAGCTTTCATCTATAAAAGGCTGATAAAACAAGAGTCCTTTAGCAGAAATCATCTTCAGCTTTTTAAAAAAGTTTATCGTGTACTGCTGGCACCTTAGATCAGTTCTTATTTACTGAATGTCTTCATCTACAAGGAAAATAGGATAAAGAGGGTCATAGCTCTTGTTAGGGAAATATGTAAGTATAGCCTGTCAACATTTAAGAAATACTGAAAGACCTAGATTTTGCATGCATTCTTCACTCTGTAGGGCAGCCACCCTGAAGTTTTCCTCCTTCCTTTGGTTATATCTTTGTCAAGGAACTCTCATTTGGCCGGTTCTGGTCCAAAATTCATCATAAAGATATACCCTGTGGTTCTAGATGAGACTTCACGTTCTAAGACACATGGATTGATGGAATGGTCCTACTAATTGAAATAAGACTTTTCACAATATTTAAACCATAAGTGTGTTAAGTGAACCCAAGAAGAAATCAAGAGGATTCATGAACAGATTTATAAATTTTCTTCTTTCTGCATTTTAATTATACTGGCATTTTAATTGCACCATAATTGCACTTTAATCGCATGTATTTGTATAAATTAAAAAATAATTAGAGCTCTGCAGCACTATGGGAAACTAATTTATGCATATAGACCTTTAAAGATATTCATGTGGAGAATGATTTCATAGTCCTCACCATGGTAGACACTTTAAAATTGTCCTTTTTGAAAAGGTCTATAGCTCTCTAGATTGATGTGCCTTCCTGTTCTCTTTGTGACTCAGAAAGCAAGACAGAGCTGGAGCTTGAATGGAGGCAGTGCTTGGTATTCACGGAATTCCCAGCTTGGGAAGTTCTTTAAATATTAAAAAATGTAAAAATGATATATGTGAGAAATACAATGCATAACTCCTAAATAAATACACACACACACACACACACACACACACTTTCTATTTTCTGATAGGAATCATACATTGTATTTCTTATGTAAAAAAAATTTATATATATATATATATAAAATCTTTTTTCTAAGGTAGGATAAGGAAGGTAAAGGTAAGACGAGTCACTAAATTAGGGCAACAGAACCAATAAAATGTTAACAATCTTCTGGGCACAGGTTATCATGGCAAAGCACATATGTGTGATGTTAGGGTTATTTATCCAACAACCATTTATTGAACACCTACTGAGATACAGCCTCAGCCTGTTTCACAGGTCTTTTACCCAAATGCAGTTTGAAATTTCTAGCCTTCGCTTTTAACTCCTTACTTAATGTCTTAGTTTTCACTGGAAACATGAGCATTACATGATGTTGGCAATTTGTAGATTGGGCTCCCTGATATCCTGGTTCTCTGCTGCTTCGTATATGCCCCTCACTCCATCACCCAATATTTCAGAGAGTTCTTAGTGGCAGTCTTCTTGCTTTAAAATGGCATTTTCATCATTTTGGAAAGGAAAAAACTAAGGAGCTTAGTAACTTAGATTATATTACTTCCTTACCCTGAGATTATGGCACTAATGTTTTTGTAAGCAAGAGGATCCAGCATAAGTAAACTTCCTGCCCTTTTCTATCTCAGGGCCTGCACTTGAGCTGTTCTCTCTGCCAGTCCTTCTGGGTCATCCTCCCCCTACCCACATAGCATTCATTCTGTCCCTCCCAAGAAATCTTCCTGGCACCCCATGTGGCATTCTTCTTTCCCTGTAATTTTGTCCTTATAGCATATTCCTTCTCTTTTGTAGCACTTAGGTTAGAGTTATATTCTTTCAGTTCCTAGAGTTCAGGAATGATGTCTTATTTATTTTTTAGCTACCCGAAGGACTTAGCGCGGGGCTTTGTCTCTGACAGATATAACAGGAGTCTGATAGTCAAAGGACAAATACCTTTAGGGGTGTGTGTGTGTGTGTGTGTGTGTGTGTGTGTGTGTGTGTGTGTGTTAGTGTACTACAACCCCCATTAGAATCTTTGTGTCTATTATTCCATGAAAACACATTAGTCAACACACTCAGGGGAATTTGTAGGTTCTGCTTTGGTATGTGGCTGGGTTCCCTGACCTTGTTCTTTTATGGAGCTGCTCTTTGCAAAAGGAAACTCAACGCTTAAAATGTGTTCCAGGTCTTGATATGCCTAGATATGCCTCTCTAAAGGGCATATCTCTTTACAATGGAGAGAAATGGAGGGGAATTATATCTCCTTTGGACATTATCCTCAGATGTGTTCTGGAGAGAAGAAAATCCCAAAAGGAATACTTCCCATTCAAGTCAGGTATAAGTTATTACAAGAGTCTTCTGTCTCTTGAAAACACTTAATCAGAAGGGAGCAGCTCCAGGTTCCTGCCACCTTGGACTAAACCTTGTTCAGGTCAAGAGACTGCCCCTGAGCACCAGGAACAACAGCATTTACCCTTGCCCTAGCCAAGTACATGAGTTAGGCTAATGGTAGCTGCCATTACAGATAGATTCCACAGTGTATAATATCTCAAACACAATGGAAGTTTATTTCTTCCTAAGCTAGTAGTTCAAAGCAATGATTCCTTGTTGGTAGATGGTTCCTTTATTGATTGATTCTGGCCCAGTGTTCTTTCATCACGTGGCTCTTCAAACCATAAGGGTTGACATATGCATCTGGCCAGTGGAATGGGAAAGGGAGAAAAGACACAATAACTTCTTAAAAGCCTGGAAGTAACGTGTATAATTTCTGTTCACTTTATAATATCTCTAGATCCTAGAGGACTGGGAAAGCAGTCCTTGATTGGGCAGCCACTCTCCAGAGACAACTCAAACTCTATACCATAGAAAGGGATCATGAATTTGGGGTACAGTTAGCCGCCAGGTTGCTCTGCTGCTTTTCTAGGGCAACACCATTTGCTGTCCAATGGCCCAGATGCCCATCTTCCATCAAATGGTTGTCTGCTGCTCACTGCCAAGCAGTCATCTCATTACTGTTGAACCACTGAAGCAACTCTTGCTTCTGAAGTGGGCCAAAGTTTTGCCACCCAACCAAAACTGTGCCTTTTGGGATATAGAATTTAAGATGGTTATTAAGAAACAAAAGACTCCAAAAGAACCTCGACTCTCTCTCTTTCATGCCTAAGAGATTCGGATGGAAAGGCCAGCTCCAGGAAGGGAATCTTAACATAATTGCCTTAGCATTAGCTACGAAAGCTCTGGGCAGGGGCCTGGTGGCTAGATTTCTCCCCCTCTGTTCCATTCTGGGTTGCCTAGCAAGAGTTGCCTGCCATGTGTGTTCTGCTCTTCCATAGCTACCTGTAAATCCTTTGAATCTCAGACCCCTGCCCCCTTTTTCTTTTGTTCATAATGACATATACATCTCAACTGCCCGATGCATTTTGGGTCTCATATCTTATGACACCCCTGGTATGTACATCTCTCATAAACTTTGTATAATTTCTCTTGTTAATCTGTCTATGTCATTTGATTATTAGCCCAGCTAGAAGAACTTAGTGGGAGGAAAAGTATATATTTTTAGCTCCTACCCTTCCTATCAGATAATTATTTAAGTGTCCCGATAGTGCTCCCCGTTCTGTCTCCACCTGTCTTGGGCAGCAGGGGTGGGGGAGTGGGCAGGAGGGAAAGAAAGTCAGCCTCTCTAATATGTACTTAACAGTGGGATCTGGTGGTGCAGTTCTCACCATTGTATCAGGCATTGCTCATTTCTCCCCTTCTCACAAGGGGTAGATCATAGTCCATCCTTTCGGCTCTCTCATGGTTCAAATGGTAGGCTGGAACGCTTTCTAATTAATTTCACCTAAGCTTGTAGTATCTCATTTAAAGCAATTGCCTTAGCAGAAGGACTCTGCCTGTCTACTCCAATTATAGCGCACAACTGTGGGCCTCTTAGTCCTGGAGTTTTCTTAACCATACTTCCTTAGTCCTGAGCATATGTGGAAACGATTCTGAGGCCCCTGGTCCTTATCTGTTCATCCTTTTCTCCTTAAGCATCCTCTTTTACAACGGACAGATGTCACAAATTATGGCCTATCTTGGAGTTAGAAAAATGTTTATTTAATTAAATTTCAGAGTTTTCTTGAGAAAGGAAAATGGTTGTGTGTTACAGAAAAGAAAAGATTTCATGAGAATTTTACTCAGCAAGTATTATGTCCTATATGGTGTGAAAAGAACTATGAGAAATACGAAGGAACATAAGTTATGGTCTCTGCTCATGAAGCTCTTATAGGTTAGTAAGAACTGCTAATCATCTAGGACACAACAACAAAAAACCAGTGCAGTGGGTAACAAGGTGCTAATTCTAGGCTACCATCCAGAATTGAGGGGTGGCATCTTTATTAAGTATTCTTCCTAACAGTCTTCCTTGCCATCTTTCATTCAATAAAGTACAAAACTAAGGCTATATTTTGCTTAACCTTTCCAAGTGTGATAAAAAAAAAACAACTTTAAACTATATTGTTATTTCATCCTTTATCTTTAAAAAGAATGTTCATTGTTTCTAATCCTGAGAAAGTATACCAAAATTTAACTTGCACTTTTTTTTTTTAGTTTTTAGGATTAGAAATATTTATTTATTTAACTCTTGCTCATGGTAAAAAAGTAAACAACATTAAAGAGTTTACAGTGAAAAATAAAGTTTCTCTTTTACCCTGTTGTCGCAAGCAAGAAAAGTGGATGCCAAGTAACACACTTGAACACATTTGTGTCTTTCCACAGTGCTAGGTTTATTGAATGGAACCTTCTCAGATGAACCGATCAGGTATCCATGCAGGTTAACACACAACTCACAAAGAGTGGAAGTACAGAGTCTTAAACAACAGAGCAAAAAGACAAAAGTCCTTAGCATCTCCAAAGCAAGCTCTGCTGACTGGCAGTGCAGAGAGTTTCACATTGGTCCTAAGCCAGCAGCTACGACGGGCAGAAAGTCAGAGGCTTCGGCCCTCAGCATACCTGTCCATGATGCTCTCAGATGAGGCTTAAGCACCATCTGTCTGAGGTGTTCAATTTATGTGGTCCTTACAGGGTGGAATTCTTTTGCTCCTGCAGTCACACCCGACGTTTGTGTGGTTTGGGGCATTCTTGTCACACCCTAAGGGTGTTCCTATTATATGCCAGTTGACGTTACTGTCATGACTCTCATGGAATCCCTTTTGTAAAGTTCAAAAAGTCCTCAAGTATTTATGCCGTATACACCTGTACCTCAGACCTTCTTGGAGGCAGCCGCTGTTATCACCCAACCCTCCACTTTCAGAGGTATGCTCTGATTCCTCATTGTTTTCCAACTTCTTTCTTTCCATTTATTAGATCAGTCCTTCTCAAATTGTACTGTACAAAGCAAACACTTCTTTAGAAATGCAGATTCCTTAGATTTTTTTTTCCCCTCAGAGACTGAGTGGGTCTGGCTGAGTTCAAGAAATTTGCATTTGTAACCAGGTGATTTTGAAGCAGGTGAAGCATGGAACCTACTTGGAGACACTGTTTCGAAAATAATTACGGTTTCACTGCATTGGGAACAATTTGGTTATCAAGTCACAGGCTGCTGTCGCAGATTTTACCTCTTCCTTTCAGAATGTCACATTCACTTGTCCAGTCTTTGACCTTTACAGGGGTTACCTTCTTTTTGGTTGCCATGGTGATGCACATAGGCCTTTCTCATGTAATTAGCCTAATGATGTTGATTGGTTTCATTGCCTCTGACTGACTGCCTTGCTGCTGAGCTGCAAAGTATCATTAGCTAGACTGAGAAAACTCAATTTATTTTCTTTTTTCCTCCAGTTGTGTGATTACAGTTCATATCAGTTTTCTTATATCTCTGAGAAACAAGTACCAGTCACAAAACTGTAGACTTTTGAGAGATGACAGTAATTTAGACATTGTTTCAGCCAATCTATAGATGGGGAAACTGAGGCCCAGAGAGATTAAGAAACACAATCAAGGTCACAAAACAAATTAGTGGCAGAACTGACAGGAAACCTGGTTTACTCTTTTTGAATCTGGTGCTCTTTTCACATCTTAGTGGCAGCTGAAATCACAGCAAGACATTCAAATAGTTCCTGTTCCCCAGTCCATTTACCACTTTGAAACATGTCCTTCTGTGCCCTGTCCACCTTATCTGCATGGGTCACACCAGCCCCAGTTGTTCATCTTGGGAATTATTTCTGAACTCTTGAATATAGCAAAATCTTATCTACTTGAACTTCAGGTCACCAAATATTAAGCAATTTTGAACTGAAGGGGTTGTGATTATTTTAAGTCTCTGTAGGAACACAGGAGGTCACAATTTTTATTCTCAGCTTCCTCAAACAAAGACTCAAGGAACAGCCCTTATTTCTTTTAAGAGGTTGGGGGAGGGTTGAGGTCATGAAAAGGTTGCTTGTTTTATAGTCCCATCCTGTCTTCCTTCTGCTATTGACAAGGCATCAGTGTGGTTTATAGATTGCTGCCTCCCTTAAGGCCTAATTGCTGATGTTTTGAGACATTTATCCAATCTTAAGAAACTCAAGGGACCTGATTTCAACTTTGAATTATATATGATCCATATTTGGGATAGAATGGGAAATTTTTATGGAAAAAGCCCATTAGTCAAGCTAGGAATTAGAAAAGGCTTTAATTTATGTATTTGTTGAAATCATCTATATTGATGTAAAATTTTTATGGTTGTATGAATTTAATAATATTTTAACCTGAATATGATTCTTAATACCACCCTGCCACCACCACATGTATGTTCCCTTCCTTCCTTCCTTCCCTCCCTCCCTTCCTTCCTTCCTTCCTTCCTTCCTTCCTTCCTTCCTTCCTTCCTTCCTTCTTCCTTCCTCCCTTGCTTCTTTTTCTTTCTAGTTGTACCATACATTTAATAATGTCCCCAGAGTTTAACCAGGAGAAATATAAAAATGTCCATGGAGAACATGTCTGTCTTGATGAACCAGAATTATTCCAGGAAAAAAAGCCCAGTTCCTGAAATAATTACAGTACTTCAGAAGGAAAATTAAGTCTCTATTGAAAGATACATTTACTAGACTAGTGACTTTTCCCACTTTTTTTTGTAATTTACATACTATATTCAGGAAAAGGAAATAAACTGGGTTTTTTTAGATACAAATAGTGAGAAATGAGAATTAGTTAGCATTTGCAAGCATTTAAGCACATATAATTTTGTACTTATGTAATTAGAGCTATGTGTGAATCACTCAATACCTGATTTAGTTGCAGTCTTTCAAACAGGTATTTACATTAAGCCTGAAGATGGGTACAGACGTAAGATCAACGGCATCATTTTTAATCTGTTGTAACATGTAGCCAGTAAATCAGCGTCTTTCTAAGGGTAGGATAAGGAACAATGCTATTGACTTATGTGCATTATCTTGGAATTCTGCATTCTCAGGAAAAGGTTGTCAATGGTTGCATTAACTGTGCAGTGAGGTAGGGACAGATGTAAAAGCCCTGCTGTATTTGTGACCCTACTCATTCATGCTAATAATTTTTAAGAACAAAAACTTTCCATTGCTATTTTTAGTTCACTTACTTTTTTTTGAGGATGATAGTCATTATTCTGATATTTTGTTTCATATATATTTCGCTTGCCCTTGAAATCCAAATAGATATTTATTTTCCACCCTTATGTTTTCACACCTACCGCACAATTGGGTTGGGCTCATTTGCATTTAGTTGTCTTGGAAGGGTTAATGATTTTATTTTCGAAAGGTCAATTGCTAGCACACAACCTATAAAATAGTTAGGTGTCTATGATTCTTTTCATTCACTTCTCAAATACTTAGTTCAATTCCAATCCTTTTAATTCACTACTAAAAATCAGTTGCCTCTAGGAATTTCAGTATTACATTGCAGCATAACAAACTATCAAATATCACTAATAGCCTATTTAAAAGTGAAATGCTTTTTTTTTCTTCTGTTTTTAAGCAGTTTCTAATTTTGATTGGGATCAGACACCCTCACCAAGGATGGAGTTAGTAGCTCCCTGAAGGAGCTAGCCGAGTTGTAAAAACCGTGCATGGCTTACTCTCTCAGCCATAAGGCAAGAAGAAAACAAATACATCTGTTGCCCCCAGGCATTTAATTTGTGGCCTGAGCTGCTTGAAAAATTACAGTTATTATTATTATTATTATTATTATTATTATTATTTTATCATTATTGTTTTTTATAATGTTTCTGAAATCTGGGTATTTATCTTTTTATATCTATCTGGTATTTCTCTATATCCTCTTCTCAAGAATTCACTCTCTAAGATGTCTCCTCTCAAAATCATATCCAAAACAGAATGCAAGTGCTGGGATGAATATAATACACCATTCGAGACTTTGCCATACGAGCTATTGTCTGGAAAATTGAAGCAAAAGAACTAGTTAGTGAGGGAAGACATTACTCAACATATTTGTTTTGGCTGTTCACGTTGATCAGATTTGTGGGTCATAGCTTTAATTTCTTGTGATAAAACACACCAATCCGCTCCTCTTTCTGCATTGTAAATGTACCCCTTTTGACTAAGACGAAGTTGATTTAATCTCAAATGCCTTTGATTTGCCATTGAAAAATGTGTTTGGGTAATGAGCACTTCTGGAATGGATG
Source organism: Eonycteris spelaea (assembly GCA_003508835.1). Lineage (NCBI taxonomy): Eukaryota > Metazoa > Chordata > Mammalia > Chiroptera > Pteropodidae > Eonycteris > Eonycteris spelaea. The sequence goes on from PUFA01000192.1 coordinate 2,366,379, forward strand.
AGAGAACACAGAGCAGCAGAGGAGGGAATATGAGTGGGTGGTCTGAGGGCAGGATTTGAGATCTCACCAGGAAACTCAATGATAAAAAGAACTTGAAACTAATGCCCCAGTGTAAAGAGAAGAGATGTTTAGGGAGCGAGGTGCAGAACACTTGCTAGAACAAAGAAGGGGAAGTGGGGAATATGGCAAAGAGACGTTCTCTTCTGCAGGAAGAGGGAGGGGAGCGTATTATTAGGTGGCTGTAGTGAAGCACTTTGCATTCGGAGCACCTAAAACTCAAGCAGATTTGGGAAGGACTAAATTTTCCTCAAGGTGAAAGAAACTAATGTTTGTTGAGCCTCTCCCAGGGCCAGGCTTTCCACAGATGTTATCTCATTTAATTCTGCACACATTCTTATGAAAGAAATTATAACAACCAGAGCTGACATCTTTGGCATGCTTGATATGTGCCCCACTCAGTGCTAAGTGCTTGTTTTGTATTGCTCCTTCATAACAGTTCTCTATAATTGAGGAAACAAACTCAAAGATGAAGATAACTTACTCAAAGATACATAGTTAGTAGAACTGGAATTTAAATCCAAATAAGTCCGACCCAAAGCCCAAAATTTCTGGTTACCCATGATACTTCCTCAGTGAGTGAAAAGTCCACTGGAGATGGAAGAGCCATACTGTGACATACTGTATCTGGTAGGTAAGCTGGGTACCTGCCATTTACTTGGTTGGGCCAAGTCATTACCTAAATCTTTCAGAAGTCAAGGTAATAGCAAAAGAACATTCTTAGAAAGAGGGTTTCCATGACTTATGAAGGGGCAAGAGCAAAGAGTAGAAATATTTGGCTCTGCCCCATCCCTAGGTTACCGCCTAATGATAATCAAACACACACAAACACAAAATATTCCAAACCCTTAACCCTTTGAGTGGTAGTGATGAAAGGAATCTTAGCAGAATTTGGAAACCCTTGATTGGGGTACTTTGGAAAATGTTATTTCATTCAGCATCCCACGGTGCCTCTGGACTTCACAACTACCACATAATGATAAGTCTAATTCTGCTTCATAACTGTTTCCAACTGTGAGGAGAGGGACTTTTTGGAGCACATCTTTGAGTTGAGCTCACCAGTAGATTGGCTCTCTACAGAGCTTCATAGGCTACTGTTAGCAAGATCTGGAGATATAACTTGAGGGGAGGAAAGGGAAAAGAAGCCAAACACCAGGTAGTCGAGTAGCTGGAGCAATGCAGTTCTCCCCCTGCCAGAGATCCCTGCGAGATTAAGAGAAATGTTCGCCACTGGATTTCCTCAGCTTCTGATGATCCAGGATGTGGTTGTGGTGGGTCAGAGTGTGGTTCTTTTGAAATTTGAGGTTTATGCCTAACTACCACCAAGAATTCTCAGTGGGTGGCATTGCCTGTGCCCCTTTAGACTTAAATGGGAAAAGAAGCGGATTCAAAAAGATTTGTTGTGAAAATGCAGTATTTTCATGATTAAGTTATAACTTTTATAAATGAGACATAGTATATTTAACTATATTATATAATGTTTTTCTGCGAAAACTGTGATATACTTAAAAAAACAGATATCAGTTCTATAAAATAAACTTGCAAAATTCTGAACTTTGTACAACTTTTTTTTTTTCAGTTTAAAATGCCCCGAACTTCATGCTATACTTTTATGATAAAGACTTTTTCTGACATATTGGAAAAAAGAGAGAGTGACCTATGACTTAAGATTTCCACTTATCTGTGCTTTTGTTTACACTAATTTTCTAAATTTCAGGCTGTATCTGATATCATGTCTGCTACAAGAAGCGGAAAGCCACAGATGTACCTTTGAACAATTTTTTAAAGATAGGGAAATTCAACAACTCTTTAGCTGAGAGAGCAGGAGAAGACCACCTGGGCATGTAAAAACCATCTCCCATTTCAAAGTGGAATTTGAAAACTTAGAACATTCTAGAACAGCAGTATCCAAATTTTTGGGCACCAGGGACTGGTGCTCCTATGAGAATCTAATGCCTGATGATGTGAGGTGGAGCTGAGGTGGTGATGCTAGTGCTGGGGAGCAGCTGAACATACAGATGAAGTTCGCTGGCTCCATGCCACTCACTTCCTGCTGTGTGGCCTGGTTCCTAACAGGCCACACACCAGTACCAGTCCATGGCCTGGTAGATGGCAATCCCTGCTCTAGAACACATCCTGAAACCATACAAGAAAACCAAGTTTCACTTCAGAAATAATTAAAATTGAAAAGAAATCTGCTCTGGTTAAAGCAAAGGGCTTGTCAACAGAGGAGGAAAATAAACTGCTGTCTAGCTAGTAAAAGTGTTTATGAAAATGTGACAGGGATAGGACAATGCCAGTAAAACTGGGCCAGACTCTAGGTTCATAGTTGGAGATTGTTTGTTGTGACATAATTTATAATTAGGGCTCAAAAGTGGAGCAAAATTTATATTGGAGGACAAAAGGAAATAGCTTCTGAACTGCCTATGTGGTAAAATGCCAGATACCGTGGCTCTGACCATACTAAAAATTTTCTGTTCTGCCACTTTCAGATTTAATTTTCTTCTATTGAAAGCAGGAGGAATTACAAAAATATTTTATATCAGATTTGCAAATATCAATAAGTTACTAACACCCCACATTTTCTTTATCAGCTTGCCCTTTCGACAGACAGTACACAGTAAAATGAATAAATTCAGCATATTTTCCTGTTCACCAAGCATAAATTATTACTAACTGTGGTGAGAAGCTATTTGAAAAGCCGTTTTATTTCATAAAGGAGTCTTCTTTCATCTATAAATGATTCTGTTTGAAATCAAAGTAGATGTTGTCTTATCTTTGTGACCTCAGGAAACTGAACTATGATGACATATTTCCATTCGAAGGAGGGCAATGAGAGGATTCATGCATAAGCTGAATAAACTCTACTAATCTATTCCTGCTCTTGGGTCAGATTTCTAGTCTTTGAAATACTAAGAGAATTACCATAGCATTATTATGTGATACGACACCATTGCAGATTATCTGATGAGTGTGTTCTCTGTCAGGCTTTAGCCCTGGGTGGGGGCATTGGGCTCAGCAACCTCAGAGATCCTTTCCAACTGAAATGCATTACATCTCTTTCATATCATAGCCCTTTAGTAATGGGCTCTTGCTCTGTTATTTTTGTTGGCCTTTCAGCTCTAGTGCATTAAGTCATGATTTCCTTCAAAGTTGTTCTTTCATTCCCATACCTGAAAGGATTGTGGCAATTTGATAAAGCATCTGTTTGAAGTCACACTAACAAAATGTGCATCTATCAAAGGATTATAGCTTTTATTCAATGACAAATAGCCCAGAAATTCATAAATCGTTTTCAACTAGTAGCACATTTATTCAGTCCTGATTTCATCTGATGCCAGTCTTCTGCCTAGTGTTTTCATTATAATAAACTGGGCACTGAAATACAAAGATGGCATTTAGCATTAACATGTTATGTTGTACCCCTTATCATTTTGCTATTTTCCCAATTGATTTTTCTTTCTTTCTCTTTATTTATATTTTTATTTTTGCAGTAAGGAACAATGATTTCTGAAAATGTACATTTTTAACAAAGCAGCTCTGGACCGTGACTTCCATTTGGGCATTGGCACGAAAGAAGAGATCGGGCATTTTGAACCTTGTGTGGTAAGACAGAAAATAATACTGAATCAATGACTCTTGGCTCTGAGCAGGGCTGACTCATAGCCTTGGCTCTTCCATTCAGCAGGAAGCAGGACGTGGAAGAGACTGACTCACACTTGCCCAGGCGGCACGTGCGTGAGGTTGAGCAGTGAGACCAACTGCCTGACAAGCCGTGTTGGTTGTTCTCTCAGTGAAGTGAAAAGCATGTGAAAATTATTCATCCTCATATGTTAAGTCTTAAAATAGTTTGCTCCGTTGATCCATTATAAGAAACGTGCAACCAGTTTTCTTAGTCCACCTGGAGAACGTTAAATGACCAAAAACTCTTCATGACAGAAACACATACGAAGTACAAAATATTGGGGTCAACTTTGACTATTCTCTCTTTCCTGTCCAGAAATATCTCTTTAGTCACCCCCATTACCCAATTTAGGCCCTTCTAATAATTCATCTGTATCATTGTCGTTGCCTTTAAGGAGCATGAAGTGGTTCCTTGTTTGAGTTTCTTGTTTGCAAGCAGTGGAAACCAATTCTGGGTAATAAAAAGGAATTACTGGAAGGACACACAGAATCAGTGGGAAATGGACAACTGGGTTTGTGAACAGGTAGAAAGAAGACATCTCTGGAAAGTCAGGAATTGGGAGGCAAAACGCCTGCCTCACAACATGCTGAATCTGGTTGGGGTCAGGATGGTCGTGGCCATGGATGATGTACAATCATTTCTTTTGACATTGCATCATTGGTTTAAAGAGTGTCCAAATGACACTCTTTGTTTCTTGATGTGTTGGGGATAAAAGAAAAAAAAATCTCATCTCATGGCTTCCTGAATCCCTGGAATTGCCATTTCTCAGGACTACACATGGTGGGATGACTTAACCACCAAAATTGAAACTGAAAAACTATTAGTAAGTGGAAAATGTTGCCAGGTGACAAATGCCCACGAGAAGGCATTTTCCCCCTTCGATTCCTCATCTCTCCAACTCATTTTAATTCAATTCAACAAACATTTATTAAGTGTTAACCCTGCCCAAGGTGCCATGTTAGGTGTTCGGCATAATGGGAAAAGGAGTCTTCTATCTTTGCTACTAATTTTATTGCATATAGTGGGACATGCACTCCCATGGCTTTTTTGAAAAATTATATTTTTTAGAACAGATTTAGGTTCATAGTTAAAACTGAAAGGAATGTACAGAGATTTCCCATATAGCCCCTTCCTGCACACATGTATAGCCTCCTCCATTATCAACATCCCACACTAAAGTGACACATTTGTCACAATCGATGAACCTCCATTGACACATCATAACCACTCAGCAGCCATAGTTTACATTAGGGTTCATTTGCTATTATACATTCTATGGGTTTGTACAATGTATAAAGACATGTATCTATCTTTATGGTGTCATACAGAATATTTTCACTGCCCTAAAAATCTTTTGCGCTCTGCCTATTCACACCTCCCTTCCTCTAGCCCTAACCACTGATCATTTTACTGCCTCCACAGTTTTGTCTCTTCCAGAATGCCATGCAGTTAACATCACACAGTATATAACCTTTTCGGATTGGCTTCTTTCACTTTGGAGTATGCATTTAAGTTTCTTCTATGTCTTTTCATGGCTTGACAGATTTTTTTTTTAGTGTTATATAATATTTCATTGTCTGGATGTACCAGTTTATTTATCCATTCACCTATGGACATCTTGGTCACTTCCAAGTTTGGGCAATTATGAATAAAGTTGCTATAAACATTTATGCTTGGGTTTTATGTTGACGTAAGTTTTGATCTCCTCTAGGTAAATACCATGGAGCATGACTGCTGCATCCTATGGTAAGAGTTCATTTGGTTTTGTATTCTTATGGCTTTTTATCGAGGAGTTAGGATGAAGGACTGGCCACCTCTGGCATGCACTCCAAGGTTGTCTTCTGAGATTATCTAAAGTTTTTCTTTGACCTCTCCTGTGTTTCCTATACTTCTAGCTGGTGTTCTTTCACCTTCTAAGGTTCACTCTTCCCCCTCCCTTCCCCTGTGTCTTGGTCTTATTCCCAGCTAGCTACCTGTCAAACAATGTCATTTACATATTAGGTGAAAGCAGGCATAAGGGAACTTACTGGGGTACTGGAAATGCTCTAAATCCGGATTGTGGCGATGGTTGTCCAACTTAGTAAATTTACTGAAATCAGTAAATTTTAAATTTAAATCAGTAAATTTTATATTCAAAACAGGTAAAGCTGATGGCATGCAAATAATACTTCAATTAAATTGTTAAAAAAATGTCAGGAGATAATTAAGGCTGGAAAATGCACTCATTTGGTTGGAAAAGTCTTTTAGAGAGGAAAAAGCCAATTGAGCATGGTGGGATGACAGAGGTAGTGTTTGACAAGCCAGCCTAGGGCGTGGATGGTGCTGGGGTTAAAGTAAAGTTCACATGGGCTTGGAGAGCAGTCCAGCTACTTGCTTTTTGATCATTTGTCATCACTTTGATTCAGAAAACGTGGAGCTCAGCAGTGTTCACAAGGGGTACCCAATGCTGGTCTATGAGCGGGGACTGGGCACCTCACACTACAGGAGCTTCTCTGAGGAGTTGAGGAGAGCAAGAGAGAGGTCTGTTTCTTGTGATGGAGGACCGCTGTTTTGTATCCCTCTTCTTCTTCTCGAAAGCCACCCCACCCCTGGAAGTTCACATGGGAGGAGAGGATGAATGGAGCATACTCTCCCTCTCCACAAAGGTTTCCAGCCCCTGAAGTGTGCTGTAAGAGAAAGAATAATAAAATGCCTCATGGTATTAGAAAATTTGCTCCAAGAACTCTAAATCCCAGAGACTCCACGAAACTAATTTAGAATCTCTTCTTCAAATGTTGATCCATGGCCTACTAGCCATTCTGTTGATAGAATTGTTTGTTTCAGAAGTTATCTTTGTCCTAGAAAGCCAGTTATAATCTTTAATGTTTATCGTACCCAACCTCAATGATTTTCCTGGCTTTTTGGGTCCCCAGCAACTATGTCTTAACTCTATGTTTTCTCTTACTACTCTTAACGTTAGCTTTCCGTCCCATATTGAGTTTTCCTTCTTTAACCATGTACTGCCCTAACTGTCATACTTTTCCTTGTCTATAATGAGTTCCTTCTATGTTTTACTCAGGCTGGCTCAAGGGCCACATTCCTCTAAAGCATTTTCTTTGATTATTTCTATCCCATAACATCCTACCATTCCTCTGAACCTAACAATGACTATAATTCGTATCACACAATTTGAACTTTATTATTCTATTATTCATTATTTTCCTCATATTTTTTTCTTCTTAAATCTTATGTGAGTTTTGTGGCATGCCCTACAAAGGGGAGATCTTTTATTTCTTTGGCATCTCCTATAGCATGTACAGTTGTGTTGGAACCCCCGCCCCCCCCCCCAAATACCCCGCTATTCTTTGCTGGCCTCCTAAACTTCACTGAGCTGTTACCTTGGTGTTGTGTGATAAACTTTCTCAAAGGCTACTCTCTACTTCTATGTTTAGGGTGATTTGGGGAAGGAAATTTTATTGACCCCTCTGTAATGTTTTAATGGAAGATAGAACTTCTCTCTTCCCAAAAAGGGCCACACTGGTCTCAACTTTTTCTGTCACTTTCTCTACTTCTCCCACAACCTGCTCCTCCTGTTGGGTGAATGAATGACCACTAAAAATGGTCAAGCTTGATATTTCTTTTGGCACATTACAAGAGGATGGGCCTGTTTTCCTCAAAAAAGAATGTGTATATGTCTATGTCTCGCAAAAACAAAAACAAAAACAAAAACAACAAAAAACGGGCGGGCTCCACCTTTTCTCCTTTCATTGCCTGCCTCCTGATCAGTGAGAAGGGCCACTTTCTTCTTGCTTTCTACACCAAAGCAGGGTCTTCTATGTTGATGATGGTGATAGGGAAAAGATAGGCCTTTTCACTCTGCATTCCAGTTATTCTACCTACAACTAGGAGGCTAATAGGTCTCCCATTTCCCATTTGTCTGTCTGTCCTCATTTGGAGTAGGGGATATGAAGTCAAACCACATTCTCCAATCCAGCAGTTTCCAAGAAGCCTAAACCTCAGGCAAGGGGCTTTTTAAGTGGTAGCTTAGTCTGTTAATAAAGCTAATACTTGAATTCTTGTTTAGATGTCTGTTCTGGCATGTCTACTCTAGTGACCACAGCAATGAAGAGGAAGATGGGAGAGTATTAGTTTGGGATCCCAAACACTACATTAACCCCCTAACATAAGATAAGTTCAAGAACTGGGTTAACCAGATGATTGTGTAATTTTAGTGGAGAATGAACTATAATCTTATGTAGAAATGGTCTATGTGGCATTGAGGTGTGTGTGTGTGTGTGTGTGTGTGTGTGTGTGTGTGTGTGTGTGAGTGAGTGTGTGTGTGTGTGTGTTAGAGGGCTATATAGAGCAACAGTAGAGTGAGATTCTCAGGCAAGCCATCAAAACTACCAGACTCTGAAGCCTACATTGACTTTTGGGGGGACCCTGCCAATTTGTGTAATACCTGCTAAGATCTTTCTGAGTTTGTGGTCCTCTATGTTATTTAACTCCTTTCAAAAACTCTTGGCCGACCTCAGGCATTATTGAGCCCCCACCTAGCTTGTGGCAAAGGCCACATTTGCAACACCTTCTACATTTTGGTCTTCCCCAATCAGTGTGGAAACAGCTGGTAGTGACATCTTGTTAGCAGCACAGTGCTGGGAGGAAGTAGACCCAAAGTTAGTGAGCATCCTTTTCAGATGTGAGAGATGCATTTCAGCATACACTCACAAGCACATAGATATATGCCAAAGGTATTACCCCTTTCTAGTGGCTGGTACACGAATGACTGGGGTTGTTCAGGATTCCTGTGAAGGCCTCCTGAACTCTGAGCCTCCTCCTGACCCCATACGGTTCTATGTGTAAAAGAAAAAGATGATGGGATAGAGCATGATGTCCAGTGTGACTTGAAATCAGGAATCATGTTATCGGGGTTTGTTGGTCTCCTGGCTAAGAGACCTGTTTATTTTTATTAATAAGACTCTATATTAATAAACAGAAGTATAATAATGCACTGTAAGACTGTGCTCTTCTGTTTTCACATAGCAAAATGCATCCTCTCCCCTTTGTCTCCTTCTTCCATGGAGGCTAATGAGCTTTGAAATTCCTTTGATTCTGAATGAGCAGCCCAGTGAAAGGGACTTCATTTAAAATGGAGAGGCCGAGCCAGTTTGCTTTCTCTCCAGCTTCCTCAGTGAGCGCCGCGCCCGACCTTTTGGCTCAGCAACTGGCCTGCTAGTTAAATGCAACCACCGAACATCATTTGACAGGATTTCCAGCTTATTAAAAATGGAGTGCAGCCACCAGGGATTCAAGCATAAAGGTAATAAAAGAGTACCTAATAAAAACTTAAAATGTGTGTGCACATATCCCAAGGTAGAGCGGTCTTTAACCCCCACTAACCCTTTAAGAGTAGGATTCGAAGACCAGGATGAAGAAATGAAACTAGAACTACAAAACTGAGATTAGGGGACACTTTCCAACCCTGGGCTTTTTCTTTTTCTTACAGAATTATTTTGTAAATGATGGAGCAGTGATATTGATTATGTTGCTTATACTTAATTTCTATTTTATATTTTAAGATGTAGACACTAGTTGTATGAATCAGTAAAAGAATGTAAGTATTCACGTTTAAGAACAAAACTGTTTCTTCTAACTTTAGTGAATGAAGTATGTGGTGAATGTAGGAAAATCAGAGTGTCAGCCTCTAGAACCTTAGATGACATGTCTTACGGTGGAGTACAATTTATCACTGCCCTCACCTGCTAATGAATAAAAACATAAAACATACAGTTTCTGCAAACCTCGAGACATTGTCTTCTTGCTCTTTCTCTGTTTTTGTTTGTTTGTTTGTTTTTGTAACTTTAAAAAAGATCTGGTTTTCCATGTGATAATCAAAACATGTAGATGTCCCCCTGTTTACTGTTTCATGCTGCCTATCATTCAGCTACCTTTCCTACATTTTCACATTTCCCTCTGGAAGAGTAATGCTGCTTTCCCTCACATGTTGACAACAGAGACAGGTGTGTCTTTAGACAACAGGGAAGCTCACATCCATGCTGTGTTCAGTAGCAGGACTTGACTATGAAATCCCTAACACACACCTTGGAAGGTGAAGTGCCAAAGGCCATTGTGATCTATGATCCTGGAGGCACCTAGTCATTAATTCAGTCTGAATATCCCAAAAAGTGGTCACAGAGGTGAACACATTGTTAGAAGGAAGTTTCTCTTGAGGATATGATCTAGGACTTCCTGAGATGGCCACTACGAAGGCTTAAACTTCTTGGGTATTTTTCTTTTGGAATACAAGGCAATTTATATTTAGTGCAAGATTTAAAAACTTTTCTTTCTGTCAAAATTTCTCTTAATTAATCTAACCTTTCAGGAGATTCTTTTATTTCCATTCTCTTGACATTTCAGGAGCATGAACAGATTAGAAAAGAATGTAAAAGGGCATTTTTATTAAAGAAAGTTTTATCTATTTATCATCTTTCTTTCTATCTACCTATCATCTATCTATCTATTATCTATCTATCTATCTATCTATCTATCTATCTATCTATCTATCTATCTAACTATCATCTATCTAGGATGCAGGATCCTACAAACTAAATTTTGATACATAAGAAGGTTCAGGGAGGCCAAGTATGTATAGCTGAATTACTGTGCCCAAAGACTTCCTGGGTTGGCTGCCATTATGATCACAATTCTCTTTCAAAATGAATGCCTAAAAATGAGTTTCACCAAATCTTTAAGCACTTAACATTTTCCTCATGTAATTAATGGTATAGATGTGGAAAAAGCAGCTGCAGCTCTTTCAAGGACCGTGTTAGCTCAGGTAGTTAATATTCCTTGAGGACCACTATTTGCCTAGACAAACCTGAATGCCTCTTTGGCCGTAAGTGGTGATTCAACTGGACCAGAATTTTCAACAACAAAAGTGGCACAGAAATATAAAGATCAAACATTTGTTCTCATTTAAAAATAAAATATTTTGGAAAGTGGAAGGATTTTCTTGTGCGTCTTGTTTTGTGGTCTCCGAACTTAGTATGTTAGTCCTGAGCTCCATGGTTTCAGCTGTTTACCCACAGATCACAACAACTGGGAAAGGAGAAGCTGCCAGTCTAGAAAATCCTGCTCTTGCCTTTGGTAAGAGCCATTCAAGCGTAAAAACAGAAGTTAAGTCAAGCCTGGGCATTAAAAACTGCTTTTTCAATTAGGCAAAACCATTCTGTAATGACTGAAGCCAGAAGTTGTTTAAATAGGAAAAACTTGTTTGGGTGGGTTCTTGATTTTTGTTGTTGTTGTTAAATAGTTTTTACTCCTTTAGAAGACATTACAGTCACATCTTGATAACTTAATTTGAATTAATTTTTTTAAAGAGATGAATTAATGCCACATTTTGTTTATAATTATAAGGATCAGTGGCTGCCCCAGGCCCCCATAAAGCCAGGGGTCCATTTATTGAAGGATAAAGGACAGAAAACTAAGCTGCTTTGCCTGGAGGGCTTCCACAGGCTAGGGGTTTGAGAGAGGTTTTATCTCTCTAATGAGTGAAATATTAAAATTAGGTGGGTTCAAGAGGTTTTATTTTTGCAGTATTTGAACTATATATAAATGGACATCTGCAAATGCCAATCATGTGACTTATGTGGGCACAATTAATTGTTTGTGCTCACACATATGCTGACAGCATTTGTTTTATGCACCTGCTTCTTCTCCAGTTTCAGTTTGCTTCGATCTTTTGATTTTGTTTTAATGTGCAGGCGTTTGCTGAAGTGTAACCACTTAGAGAGCATCTGGGCTCACACAGTTTTGAAAACTGAATCCACATTTTAACAGTTTCTCACCTCTAGATCTGGATTTAAAAAAATTAATACATCATAGTAACCAATATTAATAGTTCCTTCACATTCGTAAGTGCTTACATTTTCTTCTTGGTTATAATCCTCAATTTGGAATTTGGCTCCCTGCTTTGTCTCAGATTCCCATGGGCCTTACAATAATGTTTATCAATTGCATAGCACTTTTAAAGGTCCTTTCAATCATTAATTAATTCATTCATAAGCTGTCTCTTCACATTCCCCATTTAATGCGTAAACAAGCAAACTGGCCTAAGCAGAGGTTAAATGACTAGGCCAAGGCTACATAGGGAGTTGGCCTAAGTCTTTTCATTCATTTTTGCAAATTTCCAGGAAGGAAGATACATTTTAATTCCAGGGCTCACCAAAATTTGTAACTTCAGTATCTCACCATCAAGGTCAGTTAATGAACTTGGGCAATCTGGGGAAATATTTGTTCATGTAGTATTAGGTTTTCAAATGGAAATGAGAATATTATAACTTCTTAAGGTCATGGCAACCTCCTTGATCTATGGGATCAGGCCGAGCCTTAAAATGGAGCTGAGGTCTCCAACCTTTTCTTGAGGAGAAGCTATTTTTGATGTTTCTTAAAACCTAAAAAGTTTTGCCTGGGAAAGAACTGAAATGTTGATAGTGCAAATCAAAGGCATGCAATAGGAAAAGCTTTGAGTCGTGGTCTTCTTCCCAGGAGATTTTTCCAAAGAAGGGAAAATTGAGGTGGCAACTGAACTGCAGATCAAGCAGGTGAACGTTTAGGTTTACAATATGCATTTTACCTCTTCAGGAGCCAATGATGAGGATAGAGATGAAGGAATGCAGGCTGGGAAGACTCTCCCAATTTCTTACCAAATACTTAAGGAGATCGTGCCTTCTTTTGCTCCTTGTAACATTTGGGATCTGCAGAGCACTATCGCATCTGATACATCGCAGGGCTTCAATAAAGACCTGCTTAATGGGCTGTTACCGTAAACTCAGAATAACATCTGACTTGGGAAGAAAATTTGCTGCTATGGAAAAAGAGCAAAGAAAAGGTGGAAAACAGAGACCTGGGTTGAAGAGATATGTCTATGCCAGAGGTAATGAACTGGACAGAAGAGGTAAGCTCCCAGAGAGTAATCACTTCTGAGATGGTCACTAGGTGGCTTTTGCCCAAGTGTCCTGAAAGCATTAAACAGGACATTGTCTCAGTTTCCTAGGACTGCTATAACATATCACTACCAGTGTAGTGGCTTAAAAAGACAGAAATTTATTCCTTTACAATTCTGGAGGCAAGAAGTCCAAAATCAACATGTAGGCAGGGTTGGTTCCCTCCTGAGGCTCAGAGGCAGAATCTGTGTCATGCCTCTCTTTAGCATCTGGTGGCTGCCAGTAACTGTTGGCTTGTAGATGTATCACTCCAATCGCTGACTCTATCTTCTCATGGCTATTTTCTCTCTATGTCTGTGTGTCTCAAATCTCCCTTTCTTTTCTCTTATAAGGACTGTAGTCATTGGAGTTAGGGTTCACTCTAAATCCAAGATGATCTCATCTGCCTTTAACTTAATTACATCTTACAAAGATCCCCTTTCCAAATAAGGTTTCAGTCACAGGTCCTGGGGTTAGGACTTGGCTGTATCTTTTTGGGAAACACAGTTCAACCCACTGCATGTGTCATCTTCCAAATCCTGGGTCTGGGGAGAAGCTAAAACTGTCTCTAGATACTGCCCATCTGGGTCTCTCCTGTGAATCTAGACAGAGACTGACATAATACTGATACTAAAGTCTTCAATATATTTCTCCAAACAACATTGTTGCCCTGCATAATCACGTTACAATGATCACAATGAGTGTTTCTGGAAGCAGAGCTACAAATGCTTCCTTCTGCTTCTCTTCAACATTGTCCTATTCACCTAGCTCTATGTCCAACTAGAGGGAGGAATTGCTTGGCAGCACCAGGAATCCCCAATGCATCCAGTGTCCCCAGGAAAAGGGGCTGCTATCTAGACAGCAGAGACAGCTTCATTCCATACACACCAGCAGGCAGAGGCTTCCCCTTGCTGAGACCATTATGGCTTCCATAGGTGGTCCAGGAAAAGAGGATAGTTCTCCAATATTTGGGTATATGGGCAGTTGTTCTTTCTCTGGTCATGGTAACTCATAGACACTGATCTGGGTCTCCTGGCAGTGTTTTTGTACTGTCCTGTTCTCCTTGTTCCTTCCCAAACTCCCCTAAATCGGCTCTTTGGGAGATCACAACCTTCCAGGCATCTAATTTCCTAACATAATGCATCATCCTGGTATTTTTCCTCTCTCACCTCCTACATCAAATCAGTCCCTGGGTGATGCTGAGCTCTCAACTTTATATTTTCTAATTCATCCACTCCTTTTCATCTTCACCAGCCCTGTATTCTTTCACGTTTCCATTACTATTTCATAAACTATTGATGTTAGGTGCTTCTCTGGTTGGCCTTCCTCTGGTCAATCAATTCTTCCAACCCATCAGCTACTCTACAACAATATTGATGCCTCTACAGATTTTTAAGTTCTCTTTTGTTGTAAACCTTCCAATGGCCTCCTTGGCCAGATCAATGCCCAAACTATTTAGCAGGCCACAAAGCTCTTCATGACAAACTTGTTTAGGTTGCCAAAACTGCTGTCTGTGGTGCAGATATGAATTCTGCTAAAAAAAAAACCCTCTGGGTGCCACAATCCCAAGGTGGGTGCTCTAGTACATAGCAGAAAACACCTCTACTCATCCCAGTGCTTACTGAATCGCCACATCCAGATGCTACTAAGCAATCAGCAATACTTAAGAGATGTAACTTCTTAAATACGAAGCATGAATATTTATGGTCTATTGGCTTTGAAAAACATACCCTCTTTCTTCTTCCCCTGAGATCTCATCTCTCGGAGCCTAGACTCAGGTGCTGGATTGGGTTTTCTGCTTGGCAGTAAAAATCTTTTCCCCTGAATGTTCAATCATTTGTCCTTTAACCTTTGTTCATTTTTAAAATTTATCTCTAAAGCCTTATATTTTCCCCATTTCCCCCAAAGCACCCTGTGTTCTGCTCACTCAAAACTTCTCTGAATCCCCTGAGCACTCACGATGTCATGTCTCCATGCATTTGCCCATGCTGTTTCCTCTTCCAGGAATGCCGGATTCCCTGTGCATACCTGAGTATCCTTTGAGCTTAAGTGTTAGGTTCTCTGACTCCCCCAGGCAGCCCTGGGAGCTTCTTGTTAGGCATCCCCATAGCAGTCCAGTGAACTCGATAGCAGAACTTATCACATCTATCCAACCGTGAAGAGGAATTCTTAAAACCATATCAGCATAGCACTAATAGAAGGTGAAATCAATTTTTAAATGAAATAGAACAGAAAATATTAAGTAGTTTACATTCAGTAAGGGTCTGGTATGTAGACTTTGTTGCTGCTGCTGCTGCTGTTGCTGCCGCTGTGTGTGTGTGTGTGTGTGTGTGTGTGTGTGTGTGTGTGTGTGTGTGTACTGGATCTAGGAGTATTGCTTACTGTGGGTCGTGGGAACTAGACTGTGAGTCACCTGAGTGCCAAGATCTTGCCGCAATCATCC
Source organism: Eonycteris spelaea (assembly GCA_003508835.1). NCBI lineage: Eukaryota > Metazoa > Chordata > Mammalia > Chiroptera > Pteropodidae > Eonycteris > Eonycteris spelaea. The sequence continues at coordinate 2,381,527 of PUFA01000192.1, forward strand.
TTGTATGCCATGGGCCTGGTCTAATGTTTGCATAGAGTTGACAGTCAGAAAATGTTGAGTGAATGAAGGAATTCATGCAACTCTGGACTCTCACACAGTTCACAACATATTCTTCAGGAGGCTAAGAAGGGTAATGATGAAACACTGAGAGATGCAGAATCCACTTGCTAGCCCTATCCATGTTGGCAAATAGACGAATCCAGAAGTCTGGAGTAAGTCATGCCTGTGTCTTCTGCAGGTTACAGACTCAGGTGCAACTAATATTTATTTAACATCTACCTCCTTGTAACGTTATCTCATTTAGTCTTACAAAAATGCTTCAGTCATGATATTTCTTTTTTAGTTGGTGAAACTGAGGCACAAAGAGGGCTAAACATTGCTTCAAACTATACTACAAACCCTCAGGGAGGACTGTGCTTTCATTTGCACCTTCCAGCACTTACGTGAGTGTTTGTTCTTTTGTATAAGGAGATGTATAAGTCGGGGGTGTGGCAGCTTCTGGAAGGCTGTGGAGGAGTGTTAGGGGGGAGGAAAAGGGTAGTATAGGCCACTTGATCAGTTACAGCACTGAGGAAACAGCTGTAGAAAGAAGAAAAACATTACCACGCATCTGTGATAAAGACTTGTAAATCCTGTGAAGAAGTGATTTCAAGAGGCGCATCAAAGGTCCATTAACCAAAAAGCAGAAGATACGGCTCTGTAAGTATGATAGGAAGTATTTGTCATACAGTTGTACTGTCACAGATGGGAACCATCAGCAGCTGTTGTGTGCTGCTTGCACATTAACCACACAACCGGGGATTGATTTGAGAGTCTTGTCCCTGAAGCCCTCCCCTGTCTGCCTTTACCTGCCTGCTGCCTCTTCCCTCACCTCTATCCCCACGGTTTGCTCACTCCACTCCCCCCGCCCATGCATTGTACTTGGTCTATTTTAGAGCAGATGTGGACAGAGCCATTTTCCCCATCATTCTGATTAACACTGATATATTTCTAGATTGGCTCAAGTTGGATTGTGATTAGTATTTGTTATTATCATCACTAAGTCAGATAATGGTGATGGTTATTGATTTGCCCAATACAAACCTCTGTTTATTAGGAGCTCTGCACACAAGGAAAGGCACTCATTGAAAGACAAATGAAAAAATTTATATTTATTCATCTAAAATAGACCAAGTACAAGACCATGTCCTTGGCTCTGTCTGTAGAACATTTTTATCAGGAGACTTGAATCAGGACATAAAAGGCGTGATCAAATTTGCGATTGGCACGAAGCTGGGCAGAATGACTAACAAGGCTAGATAAGAAGATCGGATTTTTAAAAGATCTTGACAATTGGAACAAAAGGCCAAAACCAATATGAAAATTTAATAAGAAGAAACTTAAGGTCTTACACTTGGAGTTAAAAAAAAATCTGCTTTAAAAGTTTATAGGATGAAAGGAAGAAATCTATCTTTGTAGCAGTTCTAAGAAAACAACTAAGGGCTTTTACTTCAATATGAGTTAACCACGAAATTGATGCAGATTAGGCTATATGACCAGGGGCACATTTAGTGTCCATCCCAGCCACACCTGCAGGACTCTGGGTGTCTGTCATGTTTAAAATAAAAATCAAAATATATGTCGATTATTGATTGACTAAAAATTCTTTTGCCAACTTCCTCTTCAGGAATTACCAGAGTAACAAGGGTTAACTGAGCTAATAAAATATTATTAGGTGTATATAAAAAACCAATATTACTTCTTCCAATATCCCCTAAACCTGGTACCCCGGTAACCCGTGCTAATAGTCTGAGGTGCATCTTTCGACGCTGTTATTCACTCTGACACAAACATATCGACACAAATACACGTGAATATAAGATTTTCATTGGAATTGTTTGCTTTTTATTAAATGGTCTTGCAAAACCAATTATTCTCCTTTTTTTTTTTTCACTCAGGGATACATCATGACACCTCTCTGGGTTAATATGTTTAGATCTAAAATATTAAAAAAATAATGTGTAATATTCCATAGTATGGATGTACTGTCATTTATTCAGCCTTTCTCAGTGTCACATTTTAAGAAGAATATTGGCAAATAGAGGAGGGAATTACTTTTCAGGGTGGGGTGGTGGAAGATGGAACTCAAAGAGTGATTGAAGTAACCAGAGATATTTCACTGGGAGAATGGAAAGTGGGTGGACAAAAGGCAGGGTTGTTTGATCCATTAATGCATATTGGGGGTTTTCTGTATAGGGTTAAATAAGTCTGTGATTCTATGTTTAGTGTTTGGCTCCTTGTCAAGGAAGGGCTCAGAAAGGGGAGAAGGGAAGGACTCTGTTTCCTTCCGGTGGTTGGAGGAATGTGCACAATAATAGCTTTTGGGGTTAACAAGCCTGCCACCCGTCTCACCCCACCCCACCATCCCCAGAGAGCTGGCAGGCATGGAGCAACCTTAACAGTAAGCACATTATAAAAACATGAGGCGAAAATAATAAAAATAATGACATTAAAAAGAAAAATCATTGTAGAAACCAAACAAACCCAGCCTTAGAGCTGAGGCAGGCACCAGCCGAGCTGTTGTTGGCATGCTTGGGAGAAATTTGATTTCGATGAATTTCATTGTCAGTGTAACCCGGGCATGAATCACACTCCTCCACCCTTTCTCATCATTTTAATACCACAGAATTAGGGAACATGGTATTAGAGAGATAAAGAGGTTCACAAACAGCATTAGCCAGGAGGCCTCTGGGCCCCGAGGCAGAGCTGGACTCAGCCAAAAGGCAGTTTTCCACTGTTATAGGCACATAAATCTGAAGGCAGTTGAACCCCTGCGGGATTTGAAGCCATCAACCCTGAGACCAGAGCTGTTGCTTTTTCTGCTCCCAACATCTCCCTCCCTCCACAGGCTACCTGACTGAGGGTTGAGAAATGAATTTTCTCCTCAGAAGCAAGAGTTCTGGGGGAGCACGAACTTGGCAGAACCAGTGCTGGAGAAAGTCAGCTCTCAGTCCATTTTCCAGGGTTTATTTCTCTGATCTCCAGTGTTCTCTGCTGAGGTGACAGAAAAAGCCACCTGCCCTGGCGTACACATGGGGAGGCAGTGCCAGCGTAATATCTGGAGGCAGTATTGTGGGGGATGCTTACAGTCTGGTGATCAAGGAGTCTCTGACAGCCCTGAAACCATGCTCTCATTTTATTTTTTAGTAAACATGTATTTGATCCTTTACTGGGTGCCAGGCACTTCACATGAATAACCTTGATACATTCTCCCAACCCTCTGGTAGGTACTGTTGTATGCGCACTGTGCATATGAGGAGACCAAGGCTCAGGAAGATGACATTACCTGGCCCAGGTCACTCAGCTGGCCAGGGTTGGAGCCAGGGCTTGAACTCTAGCATCTGTACCCTTTTCATTAAGAGTTGATGAAGGCACACAGCCATGAGAAGGGTCTTGAGAAAAAGTGGGCCTAACTAAAGTCTGTGCTCTCTCTCTTCTGATTATAAACTCAACAGATTTCATATGTTCTATATCAAAATGCTCAAGCTACCCTCATTTACCTAGAGTTCATCACAACCCTCAAGATTGCTTAGGGCCTGGGGGACCTGTTTTATTCATACAGTGGTCATTATTTCCTTTCTGCCATGGCCCAGCGACCAACCTTGTCAGACCAGACCACAAGTGAGTGTCCCTCAGATTTTCCCAAACCTGTTTGGGCTCTTGACAAAGAGGACACAACATCCTAAGGCACGTAGATGACCTTCCGGGTTTAACTGAGTTTGAAAATAAAAAATCTGGTAATTAGAAAGGAATTCAATCATTAATTCAATCATTCTTAAACTAAATGAGGAAATCCTTTCTTAAATATTTAAAAGCCTTTCGATATCTGAATTTATGCAGAAAGTCAGAGGGCCACCTATCATTTACTTCAATTTCACACAGATACATTCAGGTGGTATTATTTCCTGACTGGTCCCCAAGCCCGGGCCCTATCCTGTATTAATAGGAATGTGTATGCTCTATCAGGTTAGCATTCCAATCCAGGGCCTCAGAGTTCTCATCTGAAAGTGGAAAATTGGGTAGATGTTCTCACGGGCCCCTTTGGTCACCAGGATTCTATCATTCCTTTTCTCTCCCTACTGAGGACACCCCTGGAAAATGCCACTCACACTGACACCTTTTCTGACTCCCCTTTCCCATCCAAAGTTTTCCTAATTCCTTCCAGGAGTCTCTGCTCTATATGCACTTATGATATGCACTTCTTTTCAAATATATTTGCAAGCAACACCTCTGATAAGGGTCTAATATCCAAAATATACAAAGAACTCATACAACTGAATAACAACAACAACCAAAAACAATCTAATCAAAAAATGGACAGAGGACCTGAACGGATACTTCTCCCTAGAGGACATATAAATGGCCAACAAATATATGAAAAGATGCTCAACATCTCTAGCTATTAGGGAAATGCAAATCAAAACGACAATGAAATACCATCTCACACATGTTAGAATAGTTATAATCAATAGGACAAGTAATAACAAATGCTGGAGAAGATGCAAAGAAATAGGAACCCTCATACACTGCTGGTGGGTCCGCAAGTTGATGCAGACACTATGGAAAACAGTATGGAGGTTCCTCAAAAAGAATTGATCTACCATATGATCCAGCAATCCCTTCACTGGCTATTTACCCCAAAGACTTGAAAACTCATATCCAAAAAGATATTTGCATACCGATGTTCATAGCAGCATTATTCAAAGTGGCCATGGAAGCAACTGAAATGTCCTATAACAGATGATTGGCTAAAGAAGCTGTGGTACATATTTACAATTAAATACTACTCAGTCATAAGAAGAGGTGAAATACTGCCATTTGTAACAACATGAATGGACCTCAAGATAATCATGCTAAGTGAAATAAGCCAGACAGAAAAAGTTTAAAATCATATGATATCACTTACATGTGGGATATAAACCTAAAAACAACAAATGAACAAGACAAACAAACAGAGACTCATAGACTAGCCTGTTAAAACCTCAAAAGTAAGAATTACGTCTGCATTTAGTTCTGCACTCCCAGAATCCAGCTTATTAGCTGGCGTAAATATGTATTTATTTACGTTGGAGGAATGGATGTTAAAGAAGTAATAAACAAGGTGCTATAATCCACTGTAGCTCCTCTATCCTCGCATGTAACGTGGGCATAATGAGTATCTATCTCATAGGGTCTTATGGGAACTAAGTGAGAAAACCCTTTGTTAGTGTTTAGTACAGAACCTAGCTCATAGGCATCACTTAGAAAATAGTAACTATCATTATATAATATTACCTTCATTCTAATTCCAGTATATTGGTGTCCCCGTTTAAAAAACATACAGAAGAAATGGCTTGCCTTTGGAATAACCCAGAGGGCCAAGTACAGTGCAAAAAAAAAAAAAAAAAAAAGCAAGCTGAAATCTTTATTTCATGTTCTATTTTTTAAATAAGTATTATGAGACTTCTGCCTGAGGGCTTGGGGTTTTAGACTTTGTTCAGACCTGTTGTTCAGCAGGAAAATTTTTTTTTATTTGGCTCAGTCTCAGAGAGGAGGAGGGTGGGCAAGAATTGCCTGAGCTACTGAAGAATTAACTCTTCTGGCTTTTGAGGAAGAAAGGAAAAGTACCCTTTATCACTCCTTGATATGGCTTCCATATACAAATCTTTGGGCCTGTGGCTCCCGAGGAGAGAGCAGGGAAGATATTCAGGAGGGAAATTATTTTACATAAAAGTCATGCTTGGCAGATATCACACTGTGCAAGAAATAAATACTTCTTAAAACAGAAGGCGAAGGCACATGTCTCTGGAAATTTAGCAATGTTCCTAAGAGTGATCTAGATGAAGAATATATGGGAGGAGATATGAGAATACTCTGTAGAGAATCATTCATGCTGAATGTTTGCACAGAAACCCAAACTAGCTGAGGTCATAATTCACACTCAGGAAACCTCTGAGGAAGCCTATTGGATTATAGCTACAAGCCCAGAGTTGTGGCCACTGAATTGATACCAACTATATAGGTGGCTGCCTCATATCTTGGTAATTGCATTATAAGCAATGATTTTAATGGGGTTATTTTCACTCTATGGTTTATTACTTTCTGAAATATAAGGCTGGTTCAAGTAAAAAACATCCTGAACATTTTCAGCTAGAGAGTTTAGGAATAATTAAATGTATCGTAAGCAATATGTTTTTGGTGAAAATACATTTTTTCCTCCTCCTTCTTTCCCTCTGTTCCTCCCTCCCTCCTCTCAATTTTATTCCAAAGAGACTGGCATAGAATTACCCAAAATCCAAATAACCTTTTCTTACTTTATCTGACCATCATCCATCTCATACAGACAGAGATTTTTCTTAAGTTTTCTGTCTTTTAAGCATCCTTTTGTAGATATTTGAGAGATCGCATGGTTAAAGAATGTTTGAGAAGGACAAAGAATTCCTAAACAAAGATTATAGCTTTAGGGAGAGACTTCTTTCCTCCATGTCTCAGGTTCCTCATCTCCACTACTGACTGGGAGTGAGAATTAACTAATCCACATCCCAGACTAGACTCCCGGTCCTGCTTAGGCTGTGAAGGGCTCCTCCTCCTTCCTTTTCTCCAGCCAAGACATGGCCCTCCTGAGGCACTTTGGAAGCAGTGACTTGCGAGACCAGCAGGTGGCACATGGGAACCAGAATATACATGCCTTGGCCCAGGACAAAGAACTGGAGGATGAGGCTGATTTAATGCAAGATCAATTGGCTGGCTTCCTCAGTCTTGAGGCATTAAATGCTGCCCATGAGGAAAAAAATCTGCAGGACTTCAGAACCTCAATGATTAATAGGCAGGGAGGGCAAGACTAGGGCAACAAAAGGATGAGGACATTGTAGTCATCCTTTTAACCTTTCTCAATCCTTTCCCTTAACTAGAAATACCTCATATGAGGTTATAAACTGAAGGATATATGGTAGGTAAAGCAACAAGCCTAGTGTAATAAGCTCAACATTGGTGGTTGTAAAAGAACTATTATCTGGTTGGGTCGAACGAATTCAGTACTGTTATTTAGGCAGTTCTGATTAATATGGTGGTTGCACTTAGGTATTTCTGATTCATGGATCTGTTCATTTTTTTTTTTTAAAACAATTAATCTATATGGAGTACCTACTCTTACCTTGGCACAGGGCTTGGGTACATGGAAGTGAATAAGATCCAGCTTCAGCACTTCAGAAAAACAAAGCAACTCACTTAGGTAAATTGCTAGGAAGGTGGGCGGTGCGTTTCATTCAAAACCAACAATTTCGTTTGATAACCAATACACTCAGCAGAATAGGCAGGTTTGGGAAGCTATGACAGGAACGTAAGGGAATAACGGACCATGGGAACATTTATAAACTAGAATCATTTCTAATATAAAAATAATGAACGTGCCCACACGTTTTATTCAACCTTCTCCTGTAGCCACATCTACTGTAAACTCTTTATCTCATAGAAAGCAATATTTTGAGGATAATCTAACCTTTTAAAAATAATTTATGCAATGCATGAAGCGTTACTTCTACAGAGAACTGTATTCAGCTGTTTCCTCTTTCCAGAGTATAAAAGAAGAGGAGCTTTAACTAGACCAAGAGGAATAGAAAAAATTGGTTGGTAAGTTAACTCCAGAAGACGGGGGTTGTTTTGGTTGAAGACCTTTTAGAAAGCAGAGATTATCACCTATCTGGACTAATTTAGATGTGGATCTCTTAGGAAAGAAGGATGGGCAAGAGTGATTTTTTAAATCAAAATTTTATTTTATTATATTTTATTAAAATTATTGGGGTGACATCGGTTAATGAAATCATATAGGTTTCAAATGTACAATTCAATAACATGTCATATGTATACTGTATTGTGTGTTTACCCCCAAAGTTAAATTTCCTTCCGTCACCATGTTTTGACCCCTTTACCTTTATCTATCTCCCCATCCCCCCTTTCCTCTGGTAACACAAGAGTGATTTTTTAAAGACCCTGCACATACTCATGATTAACAGGATCTGTATCAGGCAGAGAGAGATAAGAAATAAGGAATAGCTTACTCACTGATTTGCAAATAAAGGAAGGCTTATCAACTGGAGAGAGAGACTGCTAGATAAAAGAAAGAGGGAACCAAAGCAAGAGAGCTAACCGAGGAGGGAAGACCATCTTGACTTAGAAGATCCCGTGATACTCTTGGAGTAAATAATGAGAAACTACAGAATCTCCTGAGATCAGGGGCACAGGTGTTGAGCACAATTCCAATGTGTGTAACAGGGCTGCAATGTAAGGTAATTAACGGAATATTAGTTTTATTTAATATTTTATTTTATAATTATCAACTAAAATACTTTTTCTTTATGTAATATTTTAGGCATTTATAAAATATTATTTCAAATACATACATCTCAAATATATCAAGTATCAAATAACCGTGTTCCCCACATAATGCTCATTTCAGAGTTTCAAATTTTACTATATTTTCTTCAGACTTTTTTTTTTTTCCTTAAAGAAACAAAGCTTTACAGGTTATATCAATGCCCCTTGTGAACCACTGGTATGGAAGACTGTGTAGATGCTGGTCACCCCCAGCTATCAGGGATATAGTAGGAGGGATTCCTAGGTGCTTTGGAAGTTTCTCAGTGATGGGGTAGATGACCTCATTTCTAAACTGGTAAGTATGATGAACTCCTGAATAACATCTTTGAAATGTACCAGGTTCTTGCAATCCCACTACAAGTAAAACCAAAGTTGGTGCAAATGAACTGGAGACAATGCATCCAGTTACAGGTGATGTTCTTAAGTGGAAATGGGCTGCCTTCTACCTTGTGCCATCGTCAGCCTAAACCTAAATTGGTAGAAAATATCTTAGACTTTTATAATGTGGAGTGTGGATTTTACTCAGAGAGTGGAGGAAAGAACTACATAAGACCTAAGAGTCACGAAGTGGTTTTTAGTTAATACTCAGCTGCCGTGGAGGAATTCTGGTAAAGAGTCAAGGAAAAAAATCTCTTGGTTTTTATATATAGTAGAGTCTAAACAAATGGTAGCTGTTTGTTTACCACACTATTTTATAAAATTTGAATATTTTGCTTGGGAAAATTTTCCATAATGTATGTTATTTTAGTTGAATAAGATAACAGGCATATTGTAATTTACAGCAGTCTTTATAGATAAACAATTTGAGCCAACTAAATTATTCTGAAAGCATTGTTATTAATATATTTACCTTAGTCACTAAATAAAGATAATTTAACTTACAAAAAAAATAAGAAAGAATCAAGGTAGAGAGTTTAATGCCTGAATCCTAAGCCTCACCCCTTCTTCTGAGGGAATTATAGAGATCAGCAGCCAAATAAGCTAATTGATTAGTATCTGATCAGGATCCCAGCTACAACCCACCTGTCCCATGCAAGGGGTCTCTGGTTAAAATGAACTGGAGCATGGGGTTTAGGCTGAAGGCCAAAGGGGGGCTGAAATGCTTCTTTCTGACAAAGGTCTCCAGAGTGTCCTGATTCCTGCATAGAGTCAGGAAGAGTGAGAAGAAGGTGAGGAGGCCCACAACAGAAGTATGAGACTTGGTGCTTGCAGCCACCTGCCACTATTCAATACAGTGGCACTAGCCAATGAAGTGAGGCTCTGGATTAGCAGATTAGCAGCTCTTCCTCCTGTGTAAATGAGTAAGAAACAGCATGTGACAATAAGGATTGTGTGCAGAAGTCAGAGTGGAAGCAAAGAGGTGGGAACAAACTCCTCCCAAACAAATGCCCTCCTCCACATTTCTATCATCATTTATATAATCCAGAACACAGAGATTAATTTGAACATTAACTAATAATAGCTACAGTTTAGTAACCTTAAATAAATGAAAACGGCTCTGGATGGAGAATTTGTAATGCTTATTTCTGATTTTGTTTGTTGAGCTTTAAAATTCTTACGTTGGATCCAATTTCAGATAAGGACTGAGGCTGAGAATAGGTCCAGAAGTCATAAGGCTCTCTTCCTATTTCAATGCAGAGCCATTCTTTCCCAAGCATGGCTGAGAAAAGTACATTCCAAGTGAAAACATGAGTGGCTAGGAATGAGGATAAGGTACTGGGCTGAGAATTCTCTCATATTACCTGTACTCGCAATGATTGAAAAAATAAGTCTTAGGAAAGGCAAACCAGATTTCTGTCATGCATACGACAACCAACCAAACCATCAAGCAACTGTCAGGCCTGTGATCATAGCATTCAATCATCAGAGGAGAGGTTAATCTAACAACAGATTGACAAGGAAAGAAAATAGCGAAAAGTAGTCCAGGGAAACTAACTGTGTCTTCGTGAAAACGAGGGCTTCCTCTTACTGGATCATGTTGTTCCTTTTGTGGCCTAGATACCAGATACTTACTATTGGAGCAATGCTTGGTGGGCACCATTGCCATTGTTAGCACCTCCAGCACTCTGAACTTCATATGATCATCAGTAGTGCCTCTACTTTACTTGGGTTGATGGTAATAGAAAAAAAAAATTAGTCCGGAAGTAAACACACCCCTTAGAAGAAAACCAAAGCTGGAGGGTCCTCTGTGGTTGATCTGCCCTCCCTGAATCTCTGGAGCCGGTGTCCAGGACCCTCCAGGGTCCTGCAGCAGTCCACATGCACCTGAGCATTTCACACGCTGGGCTCTGGAAGGCTGGCTTCCTCTAAAGGCAGTCACCCACGTGTAGTCTCTCATCCTGTCCCCTACCCCCACTGTGTGCCGATATCCATGCTCTAGCTCCCACTCTTGGTCCTTCCCATCCCTCAACCCTCCTGTCCTCTTTGTCTCTTGCTGCTGAACTGCTGCTGATCACATACACCCAGCTTCCACGCCAGCAGAAATTGTAGCAGCATAAGAGCATTGTAGTTGGCTTACTCTCCACCTCAACACTTGGATTCTGAGTTTTTCTTCTAGAATAATTTCCTTATAGCAATATTTTTGTGGGTTTGTTAAAAATGCAGAAATACAGTTTCCTGACCTACATGTGGTGGGGCCTGGGACTCAGCACTTAATCCCATCCCCCAGGTGATGTAAATGCCCACAGAGGTGGGAGAGTCTGGCTCTGGGAATGCAGGGTCTATGTTCCATGTTCCGTGTTCCGTGTTCCATGATGCAGGCTGCACCATGACTACTGTCGCACGTGTTGTCTATGTGTTCTGGAACTGAAGGGCGATTCCCAAACCTGTTATAAACTACCCAGCCTAGGAGATAGACCATTTCTTAAGAGATATATTTCTTGTGACTTTAACTATCCTTTCTCTCCTTGGCTTTAGCTCTGCATGTTATGGACTGAACGTTTATGAATGTTTATGCCCCTCCACCCCACACATACTAACCCTGAAATGAAATTGAAAGGGTGGGGCCCTGATCCAATAGGATTGGTATCCTTATAAGAAGAGACATCAGAGAGCTTGCCCTCTCTCCCCTCTTCCCACCACACGCACAGGTAAGGCATGTGAGCACACAGGAAGAAGACAGCAATCTACAGGCCAGGAAGACAACTCTTACCAGGAACTGAATTTGTCAGAACCTTGATCTTGGACTTCTATTTTCCAGAACTGTGAGCAAATAAATGTGTGTTGCTTAAGCCACCCAGTCTGTGGTATTTTTTATAGCAGTGTAGGAAGACTAATAAACCACGTATACGCCTAGCAACATTTATTGAACACTTACTAGGTGCCAGGCAATGCATTAAGGGTTGTGCATGTATTGATTCATGTATCCTTATAACAACTCTATGGAATAGCTACAATCAGTATATCCATTTTTTTTTTAGCTGAAGGAATGGATTTAGACAGGATAATAACTTGCTCAAGTTAACATAGCTAGTAGGTTGTGAGATTGGGATTTGAATCCAAGTTAGTCTAACTCCAAATTCCTTACTTTATTCTACTCTCTCTCGCAGGGGATCTGGATCATAAATATCAAGCAAACGAAATCATGGTATCCTATAATTTTCCAAGTACTTTTGTCTCTTTTCACAAGTAAAGATTCCTTTTATTTTTTTCCTCACTGTCATTTATTAATGCATATTTTGATAAATTACTAATCTGAAAACTGATATGAACTGTATAACTTTCAATGGCCTTTTCAAATATTGAAAATAACTTATAAGCTTCTAGTATTTCCTTTGAGTTCCCAGGAGTCTGAAAACCTAATTATCACCCTCATTTTACAAATGAGGAAACGGAAATCCAGAGAGGATAGTGGCTTGCTGGTTACAGAGTCAGGAACAGATCTCAGGTTTCTGTCTTCCTATCCAAGAGCTTGTTATCCAACATCGTGCTAAATCAATCAATCCCTCATTTATGTTGTCATGAGCACCTACTTATGCTTGGTAGATAAGATTATGTAGAGGACACAGAAAAATTATAGCTATAGCTTCTGTATTCAATAAATTTACAGTCTATTTGGGGGAAATAAAGCTTAGACATAAAAGGCAATTACAAATAAAATCACAAGATAATGTATTTCTAAAGGAGTATTTCTCATCTTTGGCTATATATCAGAATCACTCAGGGAGCTTTCAAAAACTCTAGAAGCCTCCAGAATACAGATCTTCAGGGCTGGGTGCCCAGGCATGTATTTTTTTTAAGTACCCCAGTCAGGGTTGAGAACCACAGCAACATATTTTACAATAGGGACTACAAATGCTCCAGGAATGAAGGCAAGGTCAAAGTGGACCTGAGGAATCCAAATCAGGGGCCTCCTGAGGAATAAAGGGGCTTTGGGGTAGACTTAAAGGGTTTGGCTAAGAGGAGAGGAGGTAGTGGGAAACACATGAGGAAGTCCAGGAAGGGGATGAGGGCTTGCGAAGAGAGAGAAGCCGGTGAGGATGGTGAGCATCCAGTTCTGATGAGGGGGTTCTGAGACGTGAGTGGAAGGGAGGGTGCGGCCACAGTAAAGGGTCTTCAGATTTAATCAGAAGAGCTTGTTTTTGAAAACGAGGAATGCTCGCAGGTTCTTAAATAAAAGATGTAATAGCAGATGTATAGCATTAACCAATCATGGAGGAATTTTCTTTCAAAAGTCCAGGGTATCTGGACGATTTTGCAGAAGTTATCTCTGAGGCCGGACGGAGGGAGCTCATGCAGGTTGGTTCATAAGGAGAATTTTCATTCTATCTAGAAAAAGGGAAGGCTTTGGGATCGCAGATGAGAGGACTGGAATGAGAGAATGAATTTAGGAGAAAACTGAAAGCAGGGGTGACTGCTCTACCTGACCCTGGAGTCCACAGGGCTGCAAAGCCGTGGACAAGAAGAAAAAAGCGAGTGAAGGAAAAGACCTGGACGCAGGGATGGCAAAGGACAGCTTCTTCGGGCTGCAGAGGGCAGGTCTCTCTGCTTGATAGCGCGTGACCCATGAGGCAATCCTGAACCAGTAGCATAAAGCGAGCCTCCCAAGACTTCCTGGGAGGCAGGCGTGTGTTTCCTTGCATCTCCCACTGGAAGTCCCACTCAGTGTGGCTCGCCTGAAGGCGGTGGTGGTGGTGGCAGCAACAGCAGCAACAGGTGTGGATCCTCTGAGAAGCACGCCTATTCTCCCACGGTCCCAGTATAGTGCTGGCCAGTTGAGAGCCACAGCCCATGGAAAGAAAAGAGAAGTGCCTTCGTTATTCCCCATCTTTTGAACCAGAGGGAGAAGTTTACAGGGGTCAAGATTTATTGCTTGGCACCCTGACTATACCCCTTGGCTGGTGGTTGAGAAAAACTGTTGTAGAGACTAAGTTAATGGAAGGCAAGTTTTGGTGGTAGTGTATAACCTAGAATGGGGGTGGTGAGACAAGCCTGGATGCTATGAAGTGATGAAGGCCTGGATGAAGGCAGAAAGCGGGAATGCAGGAGTAGGAAAAAAATTACCTTTTAACATGAAGTGTCACAGCAGAAATCAAATATACGCGTATGTTTGCTCAGGATTCCTGGACCCCACAGGCTTATAGGCCCCTGTGATGTGATGGAGACCAGGATTAAGAGTTCCCTCTGGTCTAGTTCAGAAGATCTCTCAACAGGGCTGGAGCAGTAGAAGAGTCCAGGATGAGCATGGCCTTCTGCTACCTGTGTTGGGGAACGCTGAGGCGGATTTACCATGAAACTAATAAAGCTCAAACTTTAAGGCTTCTCACTTGAACAGGCTTCATTTAAGGCCTTACATTTAATTTTCTATTTGTAATTTTGTATCATTTCTCATAAAGAAGTTCCCAAATTATATAAGCCTTGTGCAAATCCTGCACTGGTCCCTCATCACCCCTATAGCACTGTCCTGCTGCTCCCATACTTTGAGATAGATTTACATCATCTCACTACTTTCTGGCAACCTTATTGCTGTTAAGAAATCAGCTATCAGCTTAATCAGGGCATCCACCCTACACAACTCGAGGGGCCCTATTTGCATTCTAGTATACATAACTGGGAGTCCCTGGAGGTGTGCAATGTCTATTCATCTTTATTGCCTGCATTTAATTAATTAATTTATTTTTTGTCTTTTTGACGGTCTTCATTTTCATAATGAGTATCTAAGTGTGATTTTATTTTTAGTTATTCTACTATTTTGGGCATTGTCAATCAGGAAATGAATATCATTAGTTCTGGAAAATTCTCAGTCATGTCTTCAAATATTGCTTCTGCCCCATTGTTTCTCTACTTTCTTCCAGGAACTCTAGCTAAATTCACGTCAGACTTTCTTCAGTCTTTCTTGTTTCATAACATCTTTTCCTTATATTGCTCATGTTTCTCTTTTCTATGCTTCATTTTAGACCAGGGGTTGGCAAACTACTGCTTGTGGACTAAATCTGTCTCACTGTTTCCTTCTGTAAACAAAGTTCTATTGTGCGTGACTGTGAGTTGTGCCAGGGTTATGTGGCCTATAAGCTTAAGATATTGACTAACTAACTTTTTACAGAAAAAATTTGCTGCCCCTTTGTAGGTAATTTATCTTCCAGTTCACAAATTCTTCATCTCTGTTTATCTACTTTTAAAAAGTTCCACTGAGTTTTTTATTTTGGTTACTGTATTTTAAATTCCAAATGGAGCATTATATATCTGGCAGGTCATTTTTTACAGTTTCCTGTCCCTGATATCATTTTCAAGTCTTTCTTTTATATATTTAAATGTAAATTCCATAGTTTTAAAGACTGACTATACAAACATTCTAATATGTCTACTATCTGAAGTCTTTACAGGTCTATTTCTGCAGTCTGTTTCCTGTGTGCTTATTTTATTTATTTATTTTTTTACTGTATTATTTTATTGTATACAGCTCACCGTTCTTGAAAAACTATCTCTGAAGATTCTTTGTGGCTTGAAAAATAGTGTGTCTCCAAAGATGATTTACTTTTGTTCTGCCTGGTGCTTAAATCAAATTCTTTGATGTTCCTTGGGTTTCTCAAACTGCAACTCTGTGTCAGGGCTGGTTCAAGGCCGCAATGTCTCAGAAATTTTTTTCTTGGTTTGTTTTTACTGTTGATAAAAAGACTAAGGTTGTGTTAGAGGAATTCTGCACTAGACTATACAAACTTAAAGGCAGGTGCTGTGTCTTTTTCATCATTGAGTTTCTACCACTTAGTACAGTACTTGGCCTAATATTAGTTGAATGAATGAATAGGTTTTACTGATCAAACTTCCTAAACCTGTCCTCAAATAAGTCTCTTTATCTTTTCCCCACTCTCATGGTCCTAGTTGAAGCCCTAACTATTATAATGTAATCTCCCAATTTAGTGGTCCTCTGCTGAGGGTATATCTCAGAATCTCTGAGATATGTTAAAAAAAATACATATGTTTTAAAAATCTGGGTGAGTTGAGGAAATCTGTAGTTTAAAATATTCTGCAGATGACACTAATATGTGCCTCCAGTGAGATGTACTCTATGTCAACTTGTTTTCAGTCTTGTCCCTCTTAACTCCATTCTCCATAGGATGGTTAAGGAATCCATCCCATGGGAATCTGATTATTTCACTCTTCTACAAAAACCCTGTGGAGGCTCTCTGTTGCCTTTAGAATTAAATCCAAGCTATTAAGCATTGTTTATAAGGCCCTCCATCCTGTCTTGTACTTTCTGCTCTGGTGGCACTCAACTACATACATTGCTTCTCATATACCATCTTGTCTTTCATCCTTCTTTACTGACTTAGTTCTACTTGTCTTTCAGGACCCAGGTCAATGCCAGGAAGCCTTCTCAGACCCAAAGGATGAGTTTAGTGTTCCTCCTTGATGCTCTTCTGCTTCATCAATTTTATAACCAACTCTGTTATACTGAAAGTAGAATCTTCCAGGAAAGCGTAAATTCTTCAGTGACTTAAGTTACTCATCTTTGTTAGTCTAGCTCAGTTCTCATAACACCGTAGGAATTTAGTATATATTTGTTGCCCAAAGCATAATACAGACTTACATATTTATTGAACTGAACTGAATGTCTAGGCTTGCTCTTTTACATTCAGGTGCCTTCGATATCTGGGAACAGGCAATGATGTCTCTGGGACTCTTTACATTCACAGTATTTGTGATCAAATTCTCCAATTCAATTCAGTTGTTTCCAGTTTTATTAGGGAGAAGGAGAGATATAACCAGGGGGTTAAAATATAAATCTCAGCTGAAATAGTAAACCAAATAATTTTCAAATGAAGAGAGAGAAATGAAACAATTAAGAATCTAGCACCTGCAATTCTATGAATGGTGGTTGTGCAAAGGTCGATTTCCTCGCATGGGTAACTTGGATGAGAGGAGCTCATTCTACAGAGTCCTGGGTTCCTTTTCCATCACTCAGTCCTGCCTGAGCTCTTGTCCAAGTCTCCCAGAGAGATAATGAATGCTGAATCTTCCCTCCTGGATGAAACAACCAAGAATGACAGGCTTGTCTGAGGGCCCCAGAGAAAGTAGGGAGACAGTGGAAGATTGCAGGATTCCTGCTCCTTAGGATATACAAGACATAAAGTCACCTCCAGTATGAAGCAGGGCATTTCTTAGTTTCCTGTTCTTTTTTCAGTCCCTACAATCTAGGATGAAATATGGAATTAATCTAGTCTTCCCCAAATAATCCCAATGACAAAGGTGATCAAGTCTTTTGAAATTTCCCTTGTGTGGGACCAGAAGGATCAGAGCTGGCTGCCAAGTTCTTCTCAGTGGCATCTTTCTCAAAATTGGGGCTGTGAGCCCATGCTGTCCCCAGAATTCATGACGTCTTGACTTCTTCTTCAGTTTACAAGTTTACATCTTTCTAAACAGGATTGATTTCAGAGCTATGGCTCTTGGGATAGAACAGAATCCAAAGTCTGTGTGGTATCCTGCATCAGCAAGTACTCAATAAATGTTCATTGACAAGGTTAATGACAATTAAATGGAGGAAAATATGTTTTATGGTACTGTCTTGAATAGTTGTAATCTTCACCCTCTGCTAGAAAATGACAGTAACAATACAAAAATCCTCAGAGAGAAGACAAAGAGGTGGCAGAGAGAGTGTCTCACTTCAGAAGCTGCAGACCAAGACAGCTCCTGTGGAATGTCATTACCTTCACAAGACCTGTTGCCCTTTGATGGAGATGATGGCCGATGTCAGCCTTAAAACCACAGCAAAATCAGTTTGCCAGTAAAATTGTTGGAAAAAAAAAGGGGAGGGGAGGAAGCGTGTCCTTGGCATAAAATGATCTGACACGTTGATGAATAAGCAAAGGCTTCTATGTACAGAGCTGCTCCTCTACACAGATCCTCTTTATTCTTGGAAACTGTTAGACACCCAGCTGAAAAAAGATAATCTCCCTTCTAACATGACCCATCGCTTTAGATCAATCTGCTAACTGGTAATATTGCACTGCTATAAAATAGTGGAGAGAGGATTGGAGAACGGGAGACCT
This sequence comes from Eonycteris spelaea, assembly GCA_003508835.1. Classification (NCBI taxonomy): domain Eukaryota; kingdom Metazoa; phylum Chordata; class Mammalia; order Chiroptera; family Pteropodidae; genus Eonycteris; species Eonycteris spelaea. The sequence continues at coordinate 2,399,403 of PUFA01000192.1, forward strand.
ATGTTTAAGGCTGCGTGATCCTGGCTAAACTCTCTGAGTTTAGCATTCTTATAGGTACAATAGGTATAATAACAACATTTATCGGTTATGAGAATTAATTGAGCTAATGTATGTGAAGGTGTAGTTTGTCTCTAGATGATCATGCACTTTAGGACATTCTGTCTTCAAATGGGCCAAGGAGCAGAAGAAAGTGCAGATAATGCTATTAATGAATAAAGCTGCTTCCCCCCACCCCCACCCCACCTCCTCACCCCCTGAAAGAACATACTAATAAATCCAGATTTATGCAGACTGGTGTCAGGGTCTGCATTCATTAACTAATTTAAATAATTTTATAGCTTAAAATAATTATGGCATTTGCAGTCCTGTTTTTCAACACATTCGAGGTCTAAAGCAAAATGCCCCAAAGACAACCACATGCAATCATTGCATTTATTTACATTTTTAATGAACTTCTGTGTTCCCAGAGCCCTGCTGACATTCCCTGGCAGCCTGGGTTCTATTTTGTGTTCCTTCATGGGTACAGAGGGCAGCCTGCCTGTTTTCTTGTCTGCACATGTATTTTAGCTTTGTCAGAAGATAGAGAATATGGAGAAGTTATCTCTTTCTAAAGGTTTTTATTTCTTTCCCAAATTACCAACCACAAACATCTGGTAAAAACAAAACAAAACAAAACAAAACTTTAAATACAATTAAAAACCTACATGCAGTTTGCTTCTCAACTAAAGCTAGCTGCACAGCTTTTGCACTGCTATTTGCTTGCAGTGGCTTTGGGGGCCGAGGGTAACATCCCTCTCCTAAATCCACTGCTCTCTATATTTAGAAAACAGTATTAGAAAAACAACAAACAAACAAACAAACAAAAAACAGAGGCCAAATATCCCTGGCTTCATCCAGATTGAAGCGTCATATTCTTTAAGACAACCCCAGAATAAAAGTGCTTTAATGAAGATTGCACATACATGCCACCAGCAAAGAGTTTGGCAACAAAGAAGAAACATACAGTATGCTTACAGAACCTAGAACTGCACCATAGTATCTTTATTTAGGCTGTAACTGTTTTAAGGACTTTCCCATCTAAAACGTTATCCAATCTGAGCCTTCTAATCATTCTTTCAGTTCGGGAAGGAAGGCATTATTCTCAACGGAGGCTTACAAGGCCCAGAGGGTCTGGCTTCTGCCATCTTGTACCTTGACCGCTCTCCTTCCTATGTCTATCCACACTGACCTTCTTTCTATTTCTTGAACATATTACTCTGGTTCCTGCCCCAGAGCCTTTGCAATGGCTATTCCCTCTGTAGAATGCTCTTCCAGTGACTACCTCCTTACTATCCAGCTCTCAGCTCGAAGCCTCCTACTCACAAACAAACAAACAAACAAATAAAAAAACTTTTCTGGCCACTGTAAAGAAACATTGGCCTAATTCTATTCCTGCAACACATGTTTCTATATTACCTTACCTTGTTTATTGTCTTTGAAGGCCTTATCATTCTCTGGAATTGTGGAATCGTAACTTTGTTTATCTCTTTTTCCCACAGAATGTAAGGGACATGAAGTAAGAGATCTTGTTTGTTCAGTTCATTGCTATGTTCCCAGGATTTAGAAGAGTGCCTGGCACAGAGCAGGGGATTAAAAACAAAACAAAACAAAACGAAACAAAACAAAACAAAACAACTATGAAGTGAATTGCAATTTGGCCAATGAGGAAAACAAGACCATGAGGATTAAGTGGCTTGCTGGGATCTAGTTAGAGCAAAACTTGGACATCTCTTAATTTTCAGACCTGTTCTTTTTTCTCTAGGTAAGGAAATTCATTGCTTGGCCTTTAGGTAACCGAAGATTAACATGTTATCCTTTGGCATGACCTAGGAAGTTGAGATTTCTTGTTTTTAGAGACAGGTAACATATATCACATTAATTTAGAGGTAGGAATGGACAGTCACCCTTTTTGAGATGTATAAGAACTTAACCCAGGGCTCAATGGTAGTATTCTACCTTATTTTCCTGGGATTTGACTCCCACCCACAGCATGCTAATTTTGAGAGGTAGCCTGTGATCTTGGACAAATCTATTGACCTCTCTCTGAAATAGGGATAACTTAAGCTTCATGGCTGTCCTGAACTGAATGAGCCTGAACACATAAACCATTCAACTAGGGCCAGAGGTATAAGATAAGTTCAGTGGATGTTTCTACGTTTCTTCGCATCTAATTTTTTTTTTTTAACATTAGTTTCACAGGTACAGCATAGTAGTTAGACATTTATATAATTTATGGAGTGATACCCCCAATTGCTCTAGTACCCACTTGGCACTATACATAGCCATTACAATATTATTGACTATTTTTGTAACTACCAATTTATACTTAATTCTTTCACCTTTTTTACCCATTCCCTCCATTTTGATTGAAGGTTCCTTCTATAGGATGTGGGCAGAGTTTCTCTTTCCTTTTTTTCTCTGTCTCTCCATTCCTCTCTTTCTTTCTGTCTCTCTTAAATTCTCAGGTTGTCTAGAAACCTGGTTTCCCATAAACACGAGTGGTTTATTGATACCTGGTGATTCACTAATAATGACAGAAAGAGGTGACTGAAATATTTACACCAGGGATTTATTATGCTGAAATTGAGTTATACAACATTGGGGGGAAAAAAGATTAAAAAAATGTAACTGCCTCAGTGCAAGTCATGGAGAGGTGGAAAACTCTGCATTCCACCAACATGGGCCTTATGCTTTCGGCTATCAGCACAGAGAAGGCCAGTCAGAACAAGCCAGAGGCTCTGCCCTCAGGCCAGAGTGAGAGGCTAAAACGAAAGCAGTGTTTAAGAGTCAAAAGAAGAGATATTGAAAAGGAGAGTTTAAATTCTAGGTCCCTTAAAACAAGTTGTGCAAAAAAAGGTTTATTTTGCAGTTCTCCTCGTACATCCTAAAGATTTGAAGAATGGCAGATTTAGAATGCAGCTACCACAGAGAAACTCTGGAATTCTAATATGAGAAAAAGGACAGCATTTGAGAACGTGAGGTTGTTCTACCTCTATAAAAAAGCTTGATACTGTTAACATGGAGCAAATTCAGTAGGTGTAATGGGCGAAATCTACCCACAGGTTTCCAACTAGCTGTAAGAATAACACCTGCTTTCTCATAAGTTATGGAAAGAATCATTATGGAAAAGTATTTGTAAAACTCTCAGTCACTCCATAAATACTAGATGTTGTTATGAGGGTGGTTTGGTAGTGAGGATGGCTGATGCATGAAAGATGTCGAATAAAGCAGGCTGATCTTCATATGCTTAGTCCTGCGTGTGCTTCTGGCTCTCAGAGCTCAGCCGCTCATAAACACTGAGATGCACTGGCTCTTTAACCTTCCCTCTCTGCCTCTCTCCTCTCCTTGAAAATATCAACTAGGTATTGGATGGAAACAAACAGTAAGGCAGAAATGTACTAAAGAGGAAAGAGGCAATTGCCTCTAAATAATACTTCTTAGAGATAAAGTTGTTTAAAAAAAAAAAAAAAAACAAACAGCTGAGTATTAAAGACACAGCATCAAACAGCAGAGAATCTAAAGAGGTAGGCCTCTTTCCTCATCAACAAACATGATCTACGATGAAAGCATTTAGTTGACTAAACAATTCAGGGCAGAGAAATGAAATCTGCTCAGTTAACTGAGGGAAGGCAGCAAGCTTTGCTCTGGCTCACGCGATGTTGTTTGATGGCACCGTGTAGATATGCGAAAATAAGGATGATCAAACAGAAGAGTGTGATATGTCGACTCAAATTTTAGGAGAGAAAATCTGTACCATTCTGGAAGAGATGATTGTAACTGCTCCAGATGCTGCTGCAGCGCCTCAGTCCACACATCATGTGACCTGATGTCTTCATTTACCATATCAACCCTCTCATCATTTCCTCTTCATCTCCTGCTCTTGGGCTTAATTTTTTGGCGGACACTCTTATTCTCTTTACTAACAGGCAATCAATATTACATCATCCAATTCTCTGCGATTCCTCTCACATGATGAGATATATTTGAGCAAATTCCGCTGGGACTTGTTTTTCAACTCCCTGATGTCTGGCAAAGTGAAGCTATGAGAATGCCATGCAAAATACTGAAATTTGATTGGACTGCAGCCCAGACAGCATGATTACAGCAGAATTCTTACTCTTCTTTATGTGAGCTGGTGGCTGTAAGACATCCATATGTTGTTACTTGTGCTTACACCCAAGATGAATACAGAATAAATGAAGGGGAAAATGATAACAAACTAATTAGAACTGTCTGTTAATTATAAGGGTTTGATGTGGCTATCTTACATTCAATGGATCATGCAACTACTAACATATGAGTTCATTATCAAGAGGCAGAACTTGGGGTGGAAAATAAAGAGAATCACAGTACAGCAGGTTTCTCAGTCTCAGCACTGTGTATATTTTAGGCTGAATAATTCTTGGCTGTGAGGAGCTGGCTGTCTTGGGCATTTTAGGGTGTTTAGTGGCATCCCTGGCTTCTACTGACTAGATGCCAGCAGCACCACTCCCCTAAGTTGGGACCATCAAAAATGACTCCGAATATTACCAAATGCCCCTGGGAAGCAGAACTGTTTTTGGTTAAGGATGACTGCAGTGTAGTAAATCAAAAATAATCTATGGTGCCTCTTGATGTCCCACATCATCCCTTTTCCAGTGACCTACTTGACAGAAGTTTGTTGAAAGGTACAATGAGACCATGATATTTAGACAGGAGGCTGAAGGGAGTTGGTAGTTTAGGAAAGAGAGTAAATAATGTGACATTTCTTCAAATCATTATGATTTAACCATGTTCTGCCTAATGTAGGAATATCTCCCCTGACTGAACATTCAGGAGAGGAAAGCAATCTTGATGAAAGCTCAGCCACTGCTTCCCAAGGAGGGGTTTTCAGCTGTTTCTTGAGAAAATATGATCTTTAAAATTAAATTCTCTTCCAGAATTTTTTTCCTTCTTGAATTAGTCTCCTCTACCTTGCCTTTCACTGTGGCAAAATGACATTGAATGGATCTTTGAAATTTAATATAAAATAATGTTGCAAGCCTTTTTGAAGTTTAATATTAACTCTTTGAAGTGATTTGGATATAGAATTTGAGAGAAAAAAGGACTTTATTTTTGTTTGTTTTAAACATTTTCTTTGATATTTTAATGAATGAGCAATCTGATAGACTTTCTTCTCTTTCTTCCTTTCTTTTTCTCCATGAAGGACATCTGAATTAATACCGTTATAGAACTTTATACATACTTAGCAGTTTATCAGCCATAACCAACTAATCTATAGGAACCAGACATAGGAGGAAGGCTTATTATTGGATCCACGGAAATCATTCCCAGATCTTCCATTTTTACTTCTGTAAACAATCTCATAGTTCCTGGCCCATCTAGGCTCTGAATATACCTCTGTACTTCTCCTGAATAAATGATCATTTAGAGCAGGGGTTCCCAACCCAAGGCCGCAGACTGGTACCAGTCTGTGGTCTGTTAGGAACCAAGCTGTATAGGCCGCATAGCAGCAAGTGAGTGGCTGGTGAGTGAGCAAACCTTCATCTATATTTGCAGCCACTCCCCAGCGCTAGCATCACCACCTCAGCTCCACCTCAGATCATCAGGCATTAGATTCTCATAATAGTTCCTAATGCCAAAAAGGTTGGGGACCACTGCTTTAGAATACTAGGACAAACTCCCTGTTTTTCATACCAGCAGACTTAGAAAAATCCATGCTGACCTGCAATATTTACACTGGCTTTGTCTCCTCCTCTGAAGTTAGGGCTGGACATAGAGTAGGCACCTAAACATCATTTATTGAATGAATTAACTAGAATAAAAGCAGTTGCTCTAGCTACTGCCACTATGACCATTAGCCTCTTCCTTGGTACAAAGGACTTTCACGTATGTTTTCCTACAACAATCCTGCACTGTGAAGGACAGAAAAAGATGTTTATACCTTATTTTACAAATAAAGAAGCTGCCATTCATGGAGGCACAATAATTTGTCTTTATTCATAAGCAAGTAAGTGTTGAAGCTGTAATTTATTACAGCTTAAAGTTCATTGTTCAGAGAGATGGCAAGTCTCTCTTCTGTTGTGGGTTTAAAATAGCTCATCAGCTTTTTCTTACCCTTAGCACATCCCTTAAAACCATTTCACACTCTTTCTTCTGATTTACTAGCCAATGAGGAAGCAAATAATTGTTAATTTGACTAGGTCGTACCTTCCAAGAAGGCAGAAATCATTCTGTCTGATCTGTTAGCACAGAATCTATCACACAGGAGGCCATCTAAGGCATTCATTAAAGATTTGTTAAACTTGTTGGAAGAATTAGTGTATGGCCAGAAGCTTAGGAACTATGATATAAAGAAAGAGGTACACTGGAGAGCAGATACAAATATTCAGGCCCTAGAGGGCATATTGCTCACTTTATAGGAACATAAATAAAGTGTTGACCTGGCTCCTGCCTCTCTCTCTGGTGAGCCTGATTAGTTTCAGTTGGTCATCTTGAATTGCATTCACTTCAGGAGCACTGACAAATTTATTTTTCCAGTCTGCAAAGCTGAGGATGGATCTACAAGGCTCTGAGAAACCAAAGCATCACTAATCTTTCTTCTCTTTTAAATTCAGCATGCACAGCCTAAGATGTAGATGTAAACTGCAGGAGACTTTTGCAGCTATACTCTCCTCCCTCCCACCACCTCACCTCTGCCTTCGCGCCAAGCAGCTAGAAACCCTTGGCAGTGCCGGGAGTGGAACAAAATCCCCAATGCAGAAAGAACCCCCTGCGTGTTGCAATCGAACCCATTATAGAACTTTATACATACTTAGCAGTTTATCAGCCACAACCAACTAATCTACAGGAACCAGACTACCTGTAATCAAAGCACCCTTTTCTAAGTTGTTACATCCCTGGTTTGGGCTAGGAGGCAAAGGTGGTGTGCTAACTCTGATTACCTTTTTCCTTGTCCAGACCCCATTTTCTAAGGCCTAAGAAACAGCATTTTCTGTGGAGCATAGAGTCCCGTGCTGCCTTTCTTGCTCAGATGGCTCTGAACCCATGAAGTCCAGGCTTTATTCTGACTCAGTCTCTGCTGAGAACCAGCTACTGTGGAGAAAAACTGAAGCTGAGATATGGGACCTTCTTTTCCTTATAGGTTAAGATTGAATACATATATATAAAGTTGTGTGGCTCCTTGAAAATGGTGGTTCTCAATCTTGGACAATTTTACTCTCCAGGGGAGACTTTTAGCAATGTCTGGAGTCATTTTTGGTCGTCACAGCTGGAGCAGTGGGTGCACAACTGAGATAAACAGGTAGAAACCGACACTGCTGCTAAACATCCTACAGGGCACAGGATCGCTCCCCATGAAATGCAAACAATGGAAAACAAAAGACAAGCCCATGGAAATTAGGCCTGCTGAATGGGTTCTTTTCAGCCTTAATGAGGACCACCAACTTTCATTGGATGGACTGTGCTTTATATTGAATCCACAAGATCCTGGGTCAGCAAGGGCAGGACACCTGGGGCTTATTCACTGTGATTTTGCCAGTCTCTGGAGCACAGTGCCTGGTATGTGCTTTGCATCCTAAATATTTGCTGAATTAAGTATTGTAATTGGGGCTATTGTATCTCTATTAGGAAGTGAGCCAGTTGATTACCAGTAAGGAGGGAACAAGGAAATATGATGCCAAAAGAGTTAAAGGTTGGCTAGAGCCAGTATGCCATCTAGGGTGTAAGACTTCATGGGATTGGGTGCTCAGAATGGCCAAATGTATAGAGATTTGAGGACCAGAACTTCGGCCACCCAAGGTATGTCAGATATATCAATGAGGTAGAAACCCATGGCACGCAGAACTGGCCCTGACACTTGCCTACTCCTTCCTCTTTGGAGAGCCTCACACACTAAAGGTTCAGTACCTTCAGTGTTCTTGAGGTACTTCAGAGAGAGCTGTTCATCAGTGTTTCAAGAGCTAAGTTCTCAAGCTTAGTGTTGACTAGGACTCCCTTGCTATTCTAGTCTTCTCCTCTCTCCAAACTCTCTACTCGCTGTTTCCAGGTAGTTTTCCTAAGGTTAGTTCTGATATATCAACCCCTTATTGTAAAACCTTCAACAGCTCCCTATATTTTACCAAATTAAGTCCAGACTCTTTGCTCACACCAGTGTACAGAGCTCTCTATATTCTAAACCCACTGCCCTTTTCCTTGCCCTTATTTTCTTTCATTACCTTCTCTCTTTTGATCATTTTATCCTTTTCCATTTTATCATGATTACTTCTCTACACACAACTATTTGCTTTTTCATGAATTGAAAAAGTGTCATTGCCCCAGGGTAGATAAACAGTGTCACCAACTGGCTTCCACATTACCCTAACAGTGGCTACTCTCGGTCCTATGCATTTCTCCTCTCACTTTGTTCATTTTTCAGAGGTCATTCTGTACCCATAAACATACAAATCATTCAACACTAATGGAGTCAGAATCCCAGAATAAATACCTACTTCCTATCTACTGCTTGCATAGGGGGTTTGTGTGAATTAAAGAGATAATGCTCTCTGCAAAGTGCTTTCATCTTCCCAGAATGAGCTATATTCCTTCAAAGCATTATTCAGATTTCACATTGGCTTTTATATGTGCTTAGCATAGCAAGGAGGACCTAGCCTGCTGAAAGCAGGGGCCTCAGTGCTTTGCTGAACCATGGTCTGAGCTAAGGTAGATATTTATGTCATTGCAAATGTTCATGAGTTTATTATTTAGTTTAGATTCAGGTTTTAAGCTTAATTGAAGGTTTTCTATGCCATGCTGCTATCTTACAGCAGACACATTTCTACCTTCAGGAGGTAGAGACTTTGAGGTTGCTCATAAAGCCCAATTTTATGAAGGCTTTGATAAGATATGTCATCACCATTTTCCATTATGGAAATACATTTCCTGTTAAATATGGAGAAAATAAATCAGGAAACTTCAGTCCTCAAAGAGAAAGTATGACATGTGTAGAGAATGGGAAAGTTTGTAATATAATCAAGAGTCTGGATGGCCTTGCTCATCAAATCTAAGAACAACAAAAGTGTAATGAATAATCCTCAAAGATGGAAGCACAATTAAAAGGAAATTTTGGTCCCCTATTATAAGCTTTGCTTCTCTGGCCACGTAGCCTATAGTTAAAAAACAAAAGCAAGAAAGAAGAGGGGTTGTCATAATAGCAGTAAAAACAAGATCCTTCTTCCTGCAGTACCTACCAGTAAAAATAGGATTTTCAAAACATTTTTGAACCTTCTTTTCCAATCCCCTTCCAGGAAATTCTGAAAGTTTCTGGGGGTATCTCATGTACATCTTTGGACCTGATTCTTATAGCTATCATGTTGTATGCTGTAAGTTACCCCATGGCCTGTAATGGAGCTGCCAATGACCTTCCTAATCTGCATCAGGTATGTGCTGAGGATCTGAGAAGAATCTCTCTCCCTAGTGTAGGAACTACACAATTACTTGGAATATAAAATAGTGATGTCTTTGTACACCCAAAATCAAAAAGGTGTTTTGTTGTTGTTTTATTTGCTTGTTTTTGAAAAAAGGCTTTCATTTCAGTCCCCTCTTTAGAAGATTCAGGATGGATTTTGCAACTGTTACGCCACTGTACTAAAGTGCTTAGTTTTTTCTCCGCACTAGGCATTGTTTTTGGACCAAACTGGTATGCCTTATTTTCCTTTTACCTTAGGATCAATTCTTTCCCAGGAGGCAACAGGCTCCTTATGCATATGGATACATGGTAGGTTGGCCCCACCAGTCATATCTTGGTATATTAGGCTGCACAAAAATTAGACCTACGATGGGACTCTTATAACATACAGAAGGTAGAAATCTATTGATCTTTTAGTCCCAGACATAGTGTAGGCTAAAACATCAAGTCATAAGGTTGATTAGTTTTAATCAGAACATGTTTGATCAATAGGAACAGGAACCCCTTTAAGTTCACAAAACAACAGTTGATTAAGCCGATGTCATCACTGAGGACAGATCCAACTACCCTAGCAACGCCTGAGCCCAGAAAGCTCTCTCTGCCTCTTACAGGCTGCATAGGCTTCTTTCTGCTTTTACAATCTCCTCTCCTTCTTGCCTTCTCAACACTCTTTCTCTGTTTTCACGTGGTCCCAAACGGCCAGCAGCTCTGGTCAATGCGTTTTCCATAGGTCCAGCTAAATACAGCCCTTGTCAATTATAATTTTCATGGAAGAGAATGTAATTATGCACCAGCTGGCCATTAGAAGGGCTGGTTTTGGTTTGAATGTCCATCCTGCCTTAATCAGCAGTTCCTGGGGTATGTCATATATTGCATATATGTCATATATGTCACATTGCATTTTCCCCTTCAACAGAGTTTTAAGAACTGGTCCATGAGAGGGCCAGTTACCCCAAAATACGGTTACTATGCTCTGGAAGGGCAGAGCTTGTGCTGCAAAAACATTTTTCCAAAGCAGATACTCAATAAAATGTTATAAGAAGAATGTTGAGTAAAAGTGTCCCTGTGCCCTTGGACCCTAGGACACAGATGGCAATCTGCTATGTTATAAATTAGGCTTGCTTTTCTATAGGATACTGACATACCACTAAGCCAGAAACCTAGAAACCTTCCTAAGACAAACTTAAAAAATAATAAGGTGGTTAAGGGTTTATACCACTCCTGTTAATACTGGGTTAGTAGATTTCAGGAGAAATCTTCTAATCCTTCTGGATATAGTTTCTTCTTCAGGAGGGCTTAGGCACTGGAGGAATAAACACAGAAAATTTGGGTTCCCTTCAACTGATGCTGCAGTTCCACTACCACTTAAAAGCCACTGTGATTAACAGCTCTGAAATGTTTTTAATGAGTGTTTCAGTCTGGGTTTACAAATCCTTGAAAGAGTTAAGATTTCACCCAGGAGGTTTGAAAACTGAGTTAGCATGTTTGCTTATTAATGCTTGAATCTACAGCAGCAGACTTACTATGTTTTCAGCTGAGAGGCAGGCAGCTCTCAGGCTTAGGGCTTTGAAAGTTTTGAGCAGATCAGAGCACTACGGTGGCAGCTCTGAGGACAGCAGTGAGCTGTGTTGGTCCAAATCAGTGGGTATGACATTAACACCTTTATGGATTCACAACACGGGCATTGAGCACCCTACAGTAGGCTGATGTAGAAGCAGAAGTGGTAGGCAGGTTCGGGGGTATGATATATGCCAGAGAGGTGTTTTTTATCTCTTGATGGATGTTTCTGCATGGGGCTCCCAGGAAACATAAGACTCTATTATTTAAAGAGTTTTCTTGATGTAAACATTCTCTTCCATTTTAAAACAATAGTCCTTGGGCAGTGGTATTCAATTAAATTACTTTTTAACACTTACGTAGTGTATGCTATGTGCCAGATACTATTCTAAATGCTTTATAAGTATTTAATCCTCATAACTAATCTGTATGGTAGGTACAATTATGCTTATTTTACAGACAAAGACACTGAGGCTCTGAGTGGTTGAGAAACCTGCCCAAGGTTATATCACCACTAGAGATGGAGCCGGGATTTTAACTGAGTCAGCCTGACTCCAGCATCTATACTCTTAAACCCTACACCATGCATAGTGAATCACACTCAATTACTAATGTCTTAATCAGGCTAAATTTATGTGTCTGCCAGACTATAAAGGAGCGAATGGGTTGGTGGAAGCATGAAATCAGTGGGTCTCGACTAGAGGATAAATAAGGATGGGAGAGGAGGGAAAGTAACACAGAAAATTAGGTAAAAGACATTCAAGAAGTGGAATTGAGGAATACTATAAACAAGATTTATTCACCTCACAATTTTGCCTGTGGGTAAGCTCTTTGACCCCTATTATATTCACAACAAAGTTGGACAAGTATGATACCAAGCACACCTTCCTAAAAGGGAAGCTATGTAACACAGCCAGATTAGTCACTATTAACCCAATGGTCCCTCCACTGGACTAATGTGCTTGTATAACATGGTGCATTTTGAGAAACAAAACCATTCAGTTGGCGGCCTCCATTACCTTAGGTAAGAATTAATATAGAAAAAAGAAAATACGTCTGTGTTTCAAGAGTCAAAGCATTTTAAAATAGCTTTATTGACATAAATTATACATAAAGTTCACAAGATAATGAGTTTTGACATATGTATACACCCATGAAACCATCATCACAATCAAAATAATAAACATAGCCATCGCTCCAAAGTTGCTTTGTGCCTTTTTGTAATCCCCCTTTCCTCTTTCTCTTCCTGCATTGTTTTTCTAGACAACTCCCAATCTTTCTTTTACTATAGTTTGCAGATTTTCAAAAATTTTATATAAATAGAAAAATAAAGTATTTACTCATTCGTCTGGCATCTTTCACTCAGTATAATTATTTTGAGATTCATGCACTTTATTGTATCAATATTTCATTCCTTTTTATTGTTGAGTACTATTTCATTGTATAGTTTGATGGTTTGCACATTCTGCTATTGATGAATATATGGGTTATTTCCAGGTTTTAGCTCTTATAAATAAAGCTGCCATAAACTTTTGTGTACAAATCTTTGTATGGATATACGCTTTCATTTCTATAGGGTAAATACCTAGGAGTGGAATGAGTGAGCCATTTAATAGGTGCATGTTTAATTTTTTAAAGCAACTACCCAACTGTTTTCCAAAGAATTTGCACCATTTTTACATTTCACCAGCAGTGATGAAAGTTGTAGTTGTTCTACCTCCTTGCCATCACTTGGTAGAGTAGTCTTTTTAATTGGAGACATTATAATAGGTATGTAGTGGTATCTGATTATGGTTTTAATTTGCATTTCCCTAATGATGAGCATCTTTTCAAGTGTTTATTTGCCATCTGTATACCTTGCATGGTGAAATGTTCAATTTTTTTTTTTTATTAAATCTCTTATTATGGGTTGTATTTCCCTATTTGTTTGCATGCCTGGTAATTTGTGATTAGATGCCAGACACTGTAAATTTTACCTTCTTACCTTGTAAATATGTTTTTATTCCCACAATTATTATTGAACTTTGTTCTATGGTATGGTTGACTTACTTGGAAACAGTCTGATGCTTTTAAGTCTTGCTTTTGAGCTCTTTTAGGAGGGGCCAGAACTGACTAACTAATGTGGCTAATTTTCTCCCAGTATTGAGTTGAAATTGAATTATGAGATATTCCCCAATAGCTGATGGGAAAAGGAACTATTCCCAGTTCTATGTGAGTTGTGGGATTGTTTCCTTTGCTTCTTTTAGGTGGTTCTTTCCCTGGCCTCAAGTAATTTCCATATGTCTATATTTATTAGTACTCAGCTGAAGTCTTGTTGGGGACATCATCACATCTCTTGAGTTTTTCCTTTTGTAGCACTCTCCTCTGTAATACTTTGCTCTATGAATTATAATATTTGACATTCCTGAACTCCCACTTCCATCTACTCAAGTTATTGAAACTTCTGGCCTCCACTTAGATCCTGATGCACCATGCGTTTCTGCATGGAAACTTTCCAGGAAGTAACCTAGTGCAATTTTAGGGATCATCTAATTTGTTTTTCATAGCTCAGAAATTAATTCCTTTCCCCCCTGATGTTCAATGTCTTAGAAACCATTGTTTCATAAATTCTATCCTGGTTTTCAGTTGTTTCAAAAGTGAAGGTAGATCTGTTTCTATTACTCCATCTTGGTCAGATATAGAAACCAAAGCTCTTGATTTAAAAGAGCCTGAGTGTTTGACTTTCATGTGATAAACTCTGAAAGATTCATGGAATAAAGTCTAAAGTGTGGATTTGGAAGTGTGCTTAATTGTGTGGGTCAGATTTACTTTCCCAAATAAGAATACTTGTGTGGGAGAGAGAAAGATAATTAGAGGGAAGAAGAGTGTTATATGCTGCTGAATGTATCTAAAAAGAGGCTTTGCACCTTGTCCCCTCTCCTCTAAACTGAGTTTCCACTGGTATAACAGAAGAATGTACATGGTAGAAACCTCAGTTAGGTTCATAGGGATTCAAGAATAGAATGAACTTGTGTGTCTTTTCTTGGGTGGAACTCAAGGAGGTGTAAGCCTCAGACCAGAGAATTGTCCCACAGACCAGAAGTATAAATCACTATTTGTGCAGCCAGACCACCCTGAGGTCACGTTGTGGAATTTTCCCATACCCAGAATAGTACAGGTAGAAAATACTTATCAGGTATCCAAGAGGGGTGTTAGTGTAGATGGGAAAAATCCAGCCTGAAGGGATTTCACTTTTGGGCCAGGTCAGCAACAATTACGTACACCATAACTGTGTAGAGGCCTGAAAAGATATGAGGTCTCCATTGAATCTGTCAGTGATAAGGGACAATAATCAAGGACCAATTGTCCCTTCACCATGTCTTCACCTTACAATGATCACTGAAAAATAAATCACACACCAAGGATAGGGCAGGAGTTGAGGGTGGGAAGGCCATGATGGAGGGGCTTTGAATTGGCTGGGATTTGAGTATGAAATAGAAGAAAATAAATTGAGTTTTGGAAAAGGAGAGTCATACTTTTATGTACTTGAATTTGTGGCCTAAAATTTTTACCCATAAAACATATACTCTCTGGTTAAAATGGAGCTTATTTGAGTTTGATTGCAAAGTGACTGACTAAATTTTAATGGAGTACACCAAAATTTAGAGAAGATTGTTGAGGTATACATCAAAAGAACTTTATAGCATATGTTTTCTTTACTAAATATAGTCAGTTACAACTGAAGAGTATAAGTGTCTCCTTCATGAAAAAGCATAAGAGGATCCTTCATGAAAATTAATTTTTCCAGGGTGACAGAGTTGGGTCAAGATAGTTCACTCCCCATATGCCAGTGTCACAGAATTTTTAATTCAAATTCAAGTCTTATGTTATAGACTTTTGGAATTTCTTCCAAATAAAAAATTATAAATGTAAACTATGAATAATGAGGATCTCCTTCATGTTTATTATTAAGTGCTATATCTATCGAAGTATTCATTGTGAGGAGTTATGCTCTCTTCTCAAAAATTATACCTCTGCTCAAGATATTTGCAGAATTCATCTTCTGGAATTTTCTTCAGAGGTTAAAGCACATTTTATTGAATCTTCACATTAATAAGTAATCTTTATTCTTTGAGCAAAAATTTGATTTCTTTGGTAGCAGCCAAAATCATTTAAAGTTAAGTCTAATGAATAGAGGGGAGTCAAACTCCGTAAAACCACTACGGTCAGAAGAGAAATGGGATAAAAAGAAATTAGACTAATTTTTCTTGGTAAGGATTAAAAAATCCAATAGATAAATTATTTTTTATTTTTTTAAAACTGAGAAAGCCTTTTTTTTTATAACAAACTTTATATAAAGTTTTAAGCAAATAAAGGTAATAAAAGTAGAGCAGTTCTAATTAAGGTGATGCGGAGCCTATTTGTGCCTCTCCTCTCAGACCTTCCCACATTCCTTAGATGCCCATGACACTCCACACAAGAGTAAAGTTAGAAAACCATGACCGGAAATGACAGCAAAATAGAGATATGATTTTAAAAATTCATTCAGGCAGGTTGCCCATAGCTGTGTCAAATAGTGAGTGGTCTATTACAAATGATAGTCTATTATCAAAGACTTCTTAATCAGAAGAAGTAGGAGGTACAAGGTGTGATTTCAAAGTAATATATGAGTTACTCTCTGTAATTGCAATAGAAAAAGGGCTTTTAAAATAGCCATCCAGGACAGCTAAATGCACACACTTTACTTACTGTCCTGCCACCGCAGTTTCCTAATCTTCATAGGTGATGCTCCTTATCTCTTTTCCACTTCACCTCCATTCCTATAATTTATCATTAGGCCCAATATTAGACTCTGCAACTAACCCAAGCCCTCTCCCCCAAGCACTTGTATCAAGGGCTTAGTATTGATTTAATCTTGCTCCTGGTCTAACTTTTGGGCAATCCATTTCTCCCTGTGACCAAGTCTAGGCCAGGGTTAGATGAAAGTCAGGCTTCCTGCCCTGTAGTCACAGTCTTCCTATGATATGGTTGTCACTGAGTAAACCTTTGGTCTTACCTGTTTGGCCCCAGCTTTTTTAGATTTTAAACTCAATTTGGAACCTTAGCTCTGACACTGAATTGACCTTTTCCACAGCCCCTACCCAATCCCAACCAATACTTTCACGCTCATTTTTCAGCCATAAAAACCTTTTAATAAAATAAAAATCTTAAATTAAAGTGTAATATGTAACAAAGTTTTAAAAAATGGAGCTGCCCTGGTTGGAATATGTGAGGACTCCCAGTTGCACAGCATCTTGCCTGGCATAGAGTTTGCACTAAGTAAATGCTAGCCTTTACATACTAAGAATAGCAATAATAGCAACAACCATTATAAAGTGCAACTCGAATGCTACCTTCTTCAAGAAGATTCTCAGATTTCCTCTTCTCTAAACTCTCACATTAACGTATTTTGTACCACTTTTGGTAGAAGTTTCCACATTATGTCCTCTATTATTAAAGTTTTTTTTTTTATCTTTCTACTAGACTTTAAGTTCCTAAGGGAACACTTCCCAACCATTCATCTCCATACTTTCCATAGAACTTTATGTTATTCCTAAGGCAGATAGATCCTAGGAGATCCCTCCCCCCATGATCCCTGTCTACTGATACTGTGCCCTTGTATAAGTCCCCCTCCTCCCTCCTTGAGTGTAGCAGGCAGGACTTGGGACTCACTTCTAACCAACAGAATATGGCCAAAGGTGATGGGATATCACTCTCACAACCATATTAAATTACAATTGACTCCATTTTGCCATAATTTTGGCTTCAGAGTTTCTCTTTCTATTGCTGGCTTTGAAGAAGACATTCTTCATGAATTCTACGGCCTTAGGAGATAACTGTTCTCAAAACCTGAGTGAGGTTGGATGCAGTTCTTTCCCCATTTGAGCCTCCAGATAAGACTCCAGCTCTGGCCAACATCTTAATTGTAGCCTTATGAGACCCTATGCAGAGGACCAAGCTAAGCCATTTTCAGACTCCTGGCCCAGAGAAAATTTAAGATAATAAATGAGTATTTTTTAAAGCTGTAAAGTTAGTGGCAATTTCTTATACAGCAAAGAAAACTAATATAGTCCTGATGTAAAATTTTAAGTCTCCTTGGTCCAAGTGGACAGGTACAATTCTGTGATATTTAAAAATTATTTAGTAAGTAATTTTAAAAGCATTAAGATATTCTGTAGCAGTTAAAAAGAACATACTGATATAAAGGCTCTCCAAAGTATATTGTTAAATGAAAAGAGCAAGATGCAGAACACTGTGTATAATATTCTACCATTTGTATAAAAATTTTACTTTACAAATCTGCCTGGAATATATCTAGAAGTAACAATAAAACATAACAGCAGTAGTTGCCTCCAGGATTGGGTGACTGGGGGACAAAGATATAAAGAGACTTACTATTCCCTATATATTATTATATACTTTTCAAATTTTGTACCATGTATATGTATTATCTATTTATAAAAATTAAATTAATATTTAGATCAAAGCGAAAAAACTTAGGAACACATATTTGAAACAAATAACTTAAAAAATGGATAGATAATTCAATAAAATGTACTACTGCCAAAGAATAAATAGCAAATAAGATGCCCCAATCTCAGCTTTTGGAATAACCTACATGAGTTTAGGAGTGAAACAGATGAAACTTACAAGCCTGTGGTAGAAGGAATTTTCACAGTAGTACATTTCTTCCCAACCAGAAACCCCCAGGGAAATCAGCTGAATACTTATACCATAATTTTTTGTTTTTCATTTCCTTGTGTAAAAAACCCTAGGAGCTTTGCTGCACAAAAGGAATTCCCCGGGATTTTAAACAGGCATGGTTTAGAGAAGTCCTAACTTCAAAGTTAGGTTCCCTATGTGCCTATCAATGGGCGGCATCTTTCAAAATGAAATAATTGGAATTTGGTGGAAGTGTGGCAGCCACACCTGGGGTTTGGTGTTGGAATAGGCAGGAAATGCAGTGTGACACCCAGTGACACAAAGCTATTACAGAGAGCATTGCCAATTGAGTGTGTCCTTATCAACCTGAAATGATTTTAACATTGAATCTAATATATATGCTTGAAACCAAGTGTCAGAATGATTTCATGAAGAGGCCAGGGAAAGAGGAGGGCACCCTTCCACCCTTCCCTAGTGCTGAATGGGCCTGTCCACTGCCACCAACCAGCCCCCTCAAAAAAAAAAAAAAAAACCACAAAAACACAAAAACCATATGATCTTAATGTAGAAGAGAGTGGTGGGGTGAACTTCTTTCATCATGCCTACTGTTGTAGAATTTTCTCCCTTCATTTCTAGCTGTCTGGCCAATTCTACATGGTGGAATCGCAGGCTCTATTCCAACAAATCCACTCCACTGCTTGTCAGTCCATAGTTCTAGTCTATTTTGATCCTGATAGCTGTTGTCATTGCACATTTTCCCCTTCCCAGGAGGGATCAGACCTTGAATTCTAATCACCTTAGTTAAGAAGAAAACTCAAAAACACATGTTGATACAGCAATAAGAAAGCATAAACATAGGAGGAGATGGCGAGAGGGCCAAAGATCGACGTTGCTGCCTCTGCCGTTTGTCGAGTTGGAAAATCACCTTCCATATAAGTCAGCTTGCTCAGGTACTAGAGAGGACCCTGATGTAATAGCTGGTTCGTTTCTGAAGTGCCTGGCACCCTCTGGGGCTCAGTGTATTCTCATTGATTAACTCTGGTCTTAACTAATTGACCATCCTAAAAATGGCCATAATTAATTTTCAAGTTCTGGAGGGAAGTTGTAATAAAGAGTTCCAATTCCAGGGAGAGTCAGCACTTGGGTTTTTAGAGGCTCGCCTCATCTTCTACTCTTTACGAAATTTTGCTCAGTTCATTAGCAAATCTTAGAGGAAATCCAATACAGTGGGGAATCTAGGAAACTTGCCTTTGTCAAAACAGTTCTTGTAAAGGATTTTGTTGGCAAGTATTTATAACTGCTGGCTTATAAAAGTCTAGAGATCAACTGTGGATTTAATTTATCTCAGCTATATACTTCCCAGTCTCCAGTAAATGACCAAGAATTGATTCTGGGTGGCGACAAATCTGATCACCATCACATTTGAGTGCCCCTTGGGTTTAGGCAAGGCATTTTTAATACCGAAGTACAAAACAGGTTTCTGCCCTGCTGCTTGCTATGGTTGGCTGTGGACACACACGTTGAATGGGAAGGAGGTTAAGAAAGTGGGTCAACTGCCCGACACAGTTTGTCCTCTGAGGTTTCTGAGTCCCCTCTGCTGCTGCACTAGTTCGACTGAAATTACCCCCAACAAATTCAAGTGCAGATATACCTTTTGGTCTTCACACCAGTGTTTATGAAGCATCCACAATGGTGTCTGGCTTGTCAGTGGTGGTCAATACTTCTGGGGACAGTGGTGGAGACACTGAGTAAATTTGGAGGCAGATGGGACAGGCTGCTGATTAAAGACCCCTTTATGAAGTGGCCCCAGGAGGCCTTAACCACCCTAAACTAACTATGGATTCTTCTCTTCCTCATCGGGGCCCACTTACATCCTTGCCACTAGGTTATAGTTAATGGCACTCTCACTAACATTTGCCAGATAAGCGAGAAGCAGCCTAGAAAAGCATTCAGGTCCCCTAAGGGTGCTTTCCTTCTGAGGCTCCCCAGTCTCCTGTGTTATTATCGCAGCCTCCTAACTTTCCACCTCCTAACTTCTCTTTCTGTTTTCTAGTCTATTCCAGTGTGGCAACTTTCATTTTCTTAAAACACTCAGGCAATGAATATTGTTTCCTTTGGTCAATCTCATCTAGTTCCATGGTCCTTAATGGAATTTAGGCATTCTTCATCTTCAAAGCTTGGCTGGCACTCCTTTATCTGTACCCAAAGTACCTTCTACTCTCTGGCTTCATTTGTCATCTCCCCATCTAGATGGTATCATTTTCCTCATCTTTCCTCTTGTAACCTGAATAGCTTTCCAACTAGCAGCTTGGGGGCCCTTTATAACCCCACTTCCAGATCCCTTTCATAAAGGTCCTAGAAACCCATCTAGCGCCAAACTTGACAGTTCTATGCATGTCCTTGCCCTGTAAAATCACATTCAGGAGTGAAGAGCTGTGCCTTCAGTGCATTTTACCACTTCCGACAGGGCACATTTCTTGAATTCACTTTGACAGTCATAATGAACCTGGAATAGAAGGCAGTGGGGTTTGTGGAGCTTTAAGTCAGGAAGAGTACTTGCTGGCTTTTTGTACACTTGGACAAAACAGGATGAAATTGAAGTGGCTATATAGACATTTATGTCCCATTAGAAATCTTGCCCCATTAGTCAATAATGCTAGGCAGTCACATTTCAAGTTTGAAAAAAAGGGAGGAATTTTATTATGTGAAGCACACATCCGTTTTGTTTCAATTAATTTGTTATGTATTCTTTCCTTTGCAAAGGTACGCAGATGGACAGAGAGAGACCCAGAGCTTTTCCAAGGGTATGAAAATTAGGGCAGTATGAGGGAAGGTACAAGGAAGAGACATGAGATTTACCCCAGATCCCCACACCTCCAAATAAAGCCATAGATACGTGTTGCAGCACTGTGTGTGTGTGTGTGTGTGTGTGTGTGTGTGTGTGCGCGCGCACAGGCATATTGTGACTCGAGACTCCAAAGTAATGCAGCATATTGTCAGTCACGGTTTTGGGAATCTTTCTTATTACATTAATATCTCAGTCTGTACATATGTAACTCCTATGCGTATAAGTATACATGTGACTGTGCACACAAGCTCAAGATCCAAGATCCAAGGTGCTAACATTAGAAATTCTGCAGTGAAATGATGAAAAGTGAGCTTTGAGCTCTGTGTTGTATATGGTTACATGGAGATTTTGAATCCGGGACCCGCTGTCTTCAGAGCCGCTGCCACTCCAGGCGCGGCCTGTTTGGAAATGCTGCCCCTCTGAGAGAGACGGACTCGTGCACAGGCAATGAGATGCCGTCTCCCTGCGAGGTGCTGCTCTCCTCCTGGAATTTTCTCCGCTTTTGGAAAACATGTGCTTAACTTGTAAATGTAGTTTCCAAGGCTGGAAAGAATATTTTTGTTCTGAATAACAATCACGTTCTTCCCCACAGCGTGAGGCGCTCCCGTGAGGAGGGAGCAGCCCTTCGCATCCGGAAGCCTCGTTCTGTGTAAGGCAGCAGCGTCTGCCTCAGAATCCTTTAGAAACACTGGGCTGCACAACCGGCTCCTGAAGTCCGTAGTAAACAGAATTGTTCTCACATTAAACGGAAGAGGAAACAAATAGAGACACATTTAGATTCAACAGTTTTCACACCACTGTGGAGTGGCTGTGACCTGCTGGGGCTGGGACTGCCCAGGTTCCCTGGCTGTCCCTCTCACCAGTTGGGAGACCTTGACTCAGCCAGCTGCTTAACCCCCCTGTGCCTCAGTTTTCTCCCTCTGTGCGGTGACCTCATATGATTGTTGGGTAGATTAAATGAGGTAATCCATTAAAATGCTTAGACTACTTACTACCTAGTACGTATAAGCTCCCAATAGTGCTACTGCGGTTAGGGAAGGCACCTTGGATGGGAACAGTCCTCCACTTATGGATTCTGATGTAAATTTAAGCATCAACACTTTTCAGAAAATGCAATGTTTTTTCTCCAGACCTTGGCATGACCTCCTTTTTTCTAGTCAGTGCTAGTTTTGTGTATGTGTGTTTATTTATTTTTTTTTTTTCTCTCAGAACTGAGCCTATAAAATTCAATTTAAGAATGTCAGACCCTTTGTCTTGCTTCAAACCCGTTGCCAGCCCCCCATCCAAACTCCTAAGCAAGACATCAAACGCTATTTGTAATGTGCTTACTGACTTCTTTGTTGTTATCCCACTAGGCACCTTTCTATGTGTATTTTATGTTTCAGCGATACTGAACTGGCCATGGTTTTGCTGCTGTATTTTCATGTCCCTGGGCCGTTGCAAATGCTGCTTTCTCTGTCTGGATTGATGCATCGTCCCCTTCCACACTCTTGTTCTCCAGATTAAGTTATTGCCACCGTCTTCTGCATTGGTTGTATTTTTAGTTTTGTACTTATTATCTGTCATTGCAATGCTTTTAGTTATTAGTTTGTCTCCCCCAGTTGACTATGAGTTTCTCGAGGGCAAGGATGAGATCTTGTTTATTTCTATATTCCGGCACTGAACACACAGCCCAGACTCAGTGACTCAAAAAAAAAAAAAAAATGTTTCACTGTTAAATTGAAATGAGAAATAAATATTTACATTACAAAAGCAAACACTTCAGAGTTTTTTGTTTTAATTTTTTGTTGCTTTTTTCCCCTTTACAACGAGGTCAGCTATTATACTTAAAATATTTTGTAGTACATGGCATATTTATATAAATGAAGAATAGTAAGAGCAATAGCAAGGTTGGGGTTTCAAGAATTAATTTTGTTTGTTTCAACAAGCATTGTTATAAGTGCTATGGGAAATAATGAAGGCGGAATAAGATATACTCTGGTTCTTTAAGGAGCTTTCCATCTGGAAGGGGATAAGACAAATAGAGTAGAAGCTGAACAAAATTCATGCCATTAGAGGTGAACCAAAAAGAGTTCTGGAAGTGTGAGGGAAGAATCCAGTCACATGCAACTGGGGATTAAAAAGAGGTGTTGTATGGAAGTGACAATGCCAGAAACTGACCTCGATGTATAAGTGAGGTGTAATGGGCAGGGATAGGCAGGAAGAGCATTCCAGGAAGGAGGGACAGTGTGCATAAAGAATCCCCTAGAGGGGACTAGTGGGATATCTACTTGGAGGCCAGCAACCATCTCCCTGGCTCCATTTTATGCTCACTGTGGGGGTGTGGTGGGAGAAAAGGTGAAAAGGAAGTTTGGAGACATTTTACAAAGGGTCTTGAGTGCCAGGATGAGGATATTTAACTTAATTTAGTAGACATTGGGGAATAATCAATATTTTTGAGCAGGAGAGTAATCTAAATGGAAGAATGCTTAAGAAAATTCTGATTGTCAATGAATATGGACTGCATTGAAGGAGAACATAGCCATAGAGATTTGAGATAAGAGACCACTGCAAGTGTGTAAATGGCAGGTGCTAGTAGTAGAATGTAGTATCTGAGAGGCCTTGCAGAATCAAAACAAAGAAGACATGGTGGTTGTTTTGATGTGAGGATGAGTGAGAAGAGAGAGTACCATGTGCAGCTTAGGTTTAAAGTCTGAGGTAGAAGGGAAAGAGTGGCACTATTTAGAGGGTTTGATAAATCACGCAGAGGAAGTTACGTTGTTAGGAAAATTACGAGTTTGGTAGGGGCCTTGTCAAATTTGAGGATCTCCAGGTTGGTCTGAACCTGAGGAGAGAGTTCAGGGTGAGAGCTATGCATTTCTAACGGTCACTGACATCAGGGAATAGATGTTGTATTGAAGAAAGGAAGGTAAAGAGAGAAAAAAGCCAAGTATAGAATCATAGAGAATGGCCTACATTTAAGAAACTGAAGGGAAAAGAGGAAATGATGAAGGAAAAAAAAATGGTAGTAATAGAACCAGGATAGGCAGTGTAATACCATGGAATTCAAGAAAGAGGTTTCCAGAAGGAGAACATTATTCCTAAAGGGGAACTTAGGCTATCTGACTTCCTAACACGTGGTTTTGAAACTTACTGGGTTTCCATAGCTCTTTGTAGCATGAGCAACCATTGCAACTATTTGTGGATATGTCTTTCTCCCCTTCTAGACTGAGAACTCCTCCAAGGCGGAAACTTGTGTTACTTGTGTTTTTATATCTAACACTTAGCGGAGTACCTGGAATTTAGCTAGGCCTCAATGAATGTTGTTGAATGACTAAGTAAACAAAGCAACAGAAAGGATGAAGACCAGGAAAAGCCCATTGTACCTGAGAGTTATAGCTCTTGAAATAAAAGAATGAATGTCTGAATAATTTTCTGCTCTTGAGAAAGAAAGAAACAGGGCCTATGAAAGGGTGGTTCAAATGTGAATACTTAAAATATTTCAAGTCTTCCACTATGGTGTGACATTCATTCATCATCCAAATTCTCATAGATTTAAACTTAATGATTTGTGAGGTACTACAGTGAGATTGTTCATGAAGTAAAGAGTTCTATAACATTTCAGCTGCCTGAGTTCAACTGGCCACATGATTAATGACATTGCGAGACACATCCAAGGCCTTTCATTTCTCAAACACTTTATAAACATTGAGTAATCTCGCAATGCCCTTGTGAGATATTATCATGTTCATTTTCCATATGGTTAACTGAGCCAAGGAGGTTAAATGACTTGCTCAAAGGCCACACTGAAAGTCAATGACATCAAATGCTCAGAACGAAGGAGCTCCCAGGTCCCACACTTCACAGTAGATTGCTGAACTGAATCCCACTCCTTACACAATTAAGAAGCCTGACTGACAGGCCAGGGCTGTAATAGATCATACTTTACTGAGATAAGTGAGGATTAGCATGCTGTCTTGTGCAGGTCAGGGCTGGCCCTTGCAAAGAGAAAAAACTATGCTCTGCAAGAGCATGTGATATAAGATGTGGCTAGAAAAGGAAGAGCAGAAGCAGGCATGGGTGAAATCTCTTCTATGGCTTTTCAAAAACCTTTACCAAGATGAGAATTGGAGTGCAAGTGGATAAAGCAGTTAAGGAATCTTGGTTGTTGAGCATCTTAAATCTGAATAATGACGCTCTCTTATCTTACAAATATTTGCATTCTTCTTTAGTATTCAGTTTTGATTTTAATGGTCTTTTTACACTCCTCCTGTCTCCGTATTTATCAATATTTCATCTAAAAAATGCCAAAATATTATCATACTGTCAACTCCTGTGCACATGGTCTTTAAGAAAATCACAAACTTCTGATGAACTGGTACACATAAGGTGGAATTTGACAGTCTTTGCAACTGAGTAGCTCAGTAGGTTGGGGTGCGTGTCTTTGATTTGCAATTACACATATGTAGCCAAATCTTAAAAACTTCTTTGTGCCTTAGTTTTCTCTAAATGAAAATAAGAGCATGGAGAGGATGCTGTTGGTGCCTTGCACATCCTCCCCTGTCCTCCCCATATAGGAGCATGCAGACCCAATAATTTCTTCTGCAAGCACCTGTGACTCTTTGCCAGTGGGCTTTCTCTGATTGCTGGAGCATGCTTAGCCTGGGCTGGGGCAGGTCAGAAGTTTGTAGAGCTAGTGCCCTGAGAGTAGACCTCAACTGAAGACTGACAGGAATTGGTGAAACAAGACCTTAGTTTCCTCACCACTCAGTTGTGTTCTGTGATGCATCCCAGAGGTCTTAATCATGTCTGTGCCTCAGTAACTTATTTGCTAATACTCTCTCATACTGATGTCCTTCCCTTCCATGTCTCAATTCTCTGATATTCTCCTATTAGAGCTTCCTGGGTCACCACCCAAACAAACCACTTGCACCCAAATCCTTGTCTCAGAGTCTGCCTCCTGGCCAGCCCAACCTAAGGCTTATAGCTATAAGAGTTATAAGGACATCAAAGATAGTGAGGCACTGAATTCCTGATAATGATCAATCATGTGTACACAGTACTGTTTACAAAACACTTTCATACTCATTTTATCATTAGATTATTAACAACTGCTGGTGAGTTACTATGGTTATTATTACTATTATCTTCATTTAATGCTGAGGACTTTGAAGCTCAGTTGGGTTAAATGCCTTGTCAAGAGCTAGGAAGTTGTGCCTCTGGCCTTTAATCCAGACTTGTCTCCAAATTTCCACCTGCTTCCAGCTCTTCACCATCTCCGCAGGTGCTGTTCCTAAGAGGGTTTATAAGATGTCAACTAATGTTTCCACAAAATCTAGATTCCATTAGTGTAGTTGAATAACTATTTAATAACCTCTACATATATGTTAAAATTTTTTGAAATATGTTAACTAGATATATAACCATTTGAGAACATTGATCGGCCACCATTGTGTTTTAAGGAAAACTAAACATTTAAGTTTAAATTATATCTTGACTCTCTTTAGAGAAATGTTAAACATCATCAAAACTAGTTGTCCTTAAAACATGTTTATGAATTTTTTTATTTATGTATTTTTCAAATCATAATTTTCTAAAGTTGGAAGAGATCTTGAAATTTAGAGATGCTGAAATCTCATCTCTAACATACCTGACAGAGGATCATCTAGCCTCCACTGTCATGTTTCTTATATTGGGAAGGTCACTGTCACACAAGGGGGGTTCATTTCATTGTTGAAAAGTTCTGGTTGTTTAAAATTTCTTCTTTTATTAACCCAAATGGCTTTCTTGTAATTTCCCTCTCATTAGCCTGGCTGAGACCTCTAGAAATAAACAGAACAAATCTAATCATGTATCTCGGCATGGGCATCTTTCTACATTAAATAATCCTTCAGGTCTATCATCTTTTCTTATATTAGCGTCTATGTAATGCTGTTCCAGCTAGGAATGGCTGTGCCGATTACTCTAATACATAACTAGTTCTTTATTTTGCTGCAGTGGTTTTCTTTACAGATGATATTTTCATTCCTCTATAGTGGTCCCAGCATTTAGGACACTTTTTAGTATCTCAGCACATTCTTTTACAATTATCATTTCTTACACCACAAGTATGTTAGTTCATCCTTGCCTGTGAGTGTTTGCCGGCTTGTTATTGGATTTCTTCTCATACTTCTTGTTAATTTGCTCTTCTCTTTTGGTTTTAAAATTACGTGTATTTATTGAACAATATTTAGAGTTGCCTTTTGTCTTTGAGGTCCACCTTTCTGGGTCTTATTTTTCTCCTTCTTGAAGTTGCAGTTTTGGGGGATTGATCTGTTGAGAGGAGGTGTAAAGTCCTCTTCTCCATATTTCTGCCTTGGATATCCTACTCGAAGACAGTTTTTAGCCTTGTCCCTCTTCCCCAATTTTCTCCCTAAATCCCACCATCTTCTTTGTCTAGCATCTCCAGAAAGCAAAGAACATGGATTTTTAGAATCTAGCAAATATGGGTTTTAATTCCACCACTGTATCAGTTTCCTTGGGATGTCAAAACAAATTATCATATACTGAATGGCTTAAACACAGAAATTTATTCCCTCACAGTTTTGGAAGTCAGAAGTTTGAAACTAAGGTATCAACAGGGCCATACTCCCTCTGGAGGCTCCAGGAGAGAGTCTTTACCTGCCCTTCTTGCTTTTGGGGCTGTTGGCATTCCTTGGCTTGTGACTACATCTCTCTCAGCTTTGTCCTCACATCACCTTCTCCTCTGTGTGTATGGTGTCTGATCTTCCTCTGTTTCTCTCTTACATGGACAATTATGATGGCATTTAGGATGCATCCTGATAATCAAGGATTATCTCCTCATCTGAAGATTCCTAACTTAATCATATCCGCAAAGTTCCTTTTTCTAAGGAAAATAACATTCACAGGTTTCCAGGGATTAGGACCTTTGTTGGCCACCCTGCAGCCTATGACAACCATGTTTATTACTATAATTTTAAGCAAGTATAAGCCTCATTTTCCTCACTTATAATTTGGAACCAATAATGACTACTTTATAGTATTGTTTTAAGGTTTAAATGGGATGCTATGTGAAAAGAGTTTAGTACATAGTAGCTGCTCAGTAAATTTTAGTTACCAGCCTGCCTTCAAGTTTACTGACCTCTCAGTTCTTGGTATGTTATTCAGGGACAGGCTCTTAATCTTTCCTAATTTTAGTTTTTTGAATCTTTATACTTAGGGATTAAAACACTTATTTCACAACATCTTTAGAAGGATCAAATGAGATAATATATGTAAAAGTGCTTCGTCAACCAAAGACTGCTGTGAAAATATAACTTGCTACCATCTACTATTATTAGCAGTTTATGTTAAAGTTGTGGCAAAGTGTAAGTCCCAGATATTTTTCCAGTCGACTGCTGTTTAGTCAAGTACCTTTCAGTCTATATTTGTTTAATCGATTTTTTGAAACCAAATATAGTATTTTTTATGCTGTTAAATTTAGTCTTATTTGTCTTAGACCAGAATTCTTTCTGTCAATTTTTTCTGAATCTGTATCTGAGAGTTATTTGTTGGTTAAGATGTCACTTAAAGCTTTGGGGCTCCTGCTGACATGCCTGTGTTAGATTATAATGCTTAGAGTGTTCAAAAAGTTTGAGTCCTAAGTTCCCCATCATCACCACTCCCACCTCACCTCTTGACTTTCTTTATTTTAGAAAGTCATAGAAAGTCCCTAAATTAATACTTTTGATTAGAAATATATACTAGAGCATGAACTGCTCTCATATCACTAGAATTGTCTAAGATTTATATAAAGGATTTGAAATTTAAAAAAATTTTAAAAAGTCCATAGTATATACACACATCATAGGACAAAGCAATCAGAAAATTATCTTTCATTTTCCTAATAGAAGACTAGAAAAGCATTAGTGTCAGATATCTGGATTTTAAACACTTTGTAACCCTACTCTGCCCTCCCACCACATCCTTTATCATGTGCTTAATATTTCATGGGTTTATAATGTTTTAAAGTTTCCATTTGTTATAACATTTGATTTAAATAGTGTTTGAGTACCCCATTCCTTTTCAACACTACCCTTTTACTAATCATAGACACACAGTGAGAACATACGCACATACACACACAGAAGCAGAAACTTATTAATTCAATGTCTTCAGCAAGGATGAATTTATAACAGGAATGAGCAGCTAAGGTTCCCATCACAGTTTGTTACATTTTTATAGCAACAGAAACTGTAGTGCTTCAGTCTGACCTAGGGATCTGCAAACATTAAAGTTTATTAGGCAAAGCTTTTACAATATCCTCATTTGCAGAGATGTTTCCATCAGAGCAATACCAAAATATCTTCTGAATGAACAAAATGGGAATAATTGTGAGCTTGTCAATCTTTGATTTTTCAAAGTAGCATTTCACAGTTTTGTTATCTGCTGTAGAACCTTAGAGAGCCAAGAGTCTGATAAATATCTTTCAGCTCCTATTAGGATCAAACTCAGCAGTCTGTAACTTATGAACTGTTATATTCATGAGGAGCAATAGATTACTTTTGAAACTGTGGAGAATATGTAAGATGGTGGCTAGATAAAGGTTACTATGCAGCAGTTGAATACGTAATAGAATCTATTGGCAATTTAAAATAGTGTGGCATTATAGTACGCTCAATTTTTTCCCCTAGAAATGTAGACTGAGGTTGAAGATATAGTTGCAGAGTTGCAATCACTGCACTTGGAATTGACTGGATATATATGCAAATAAAAGGAAGATGAAAGATTCCCTTCACTCAGAAGAGATCCCTTTTGCCCATCATTAAATATCAGACAAGGATATTTCTTCCTCAAACTTAATGCCATACCTTATCCCAGCTAGTAACACATTCATTTTAAATATAAAAACTCCAATTAGCAATCCCAGTCATCAAGGTTTATTTCAATGAAAAAAATTTTAGAAGGATAGATTGGTTAAAGAATGAGTTTAGAAATTATTTAGATTTATAAAGAAGTAGGATAGTAAAGTAAAAGTAATCCCCATGTGACTTAGAATTGATACTTCTGGGCTTAAAAACAAGAAAAAAATTAAATATCAAGTACTCCAGGAGTGCAAAACTCTTAAAGGCATTAACTATTTATGGCTTTACTATATAATTCCCTCTTGGACTAGCCCCATTCTCCTCCCTAAGGGAATGATCACGTCTCTTAACTGAAGGCAAAGCAGATGTGACTTTGTGGGGCAGGGAAGAGAATAATCTAAAAGGTACCACCATCTCCCTAAAAAATATTCCTCAACAGTCCTTGAAATTTTACCTTTTACATTTATGCTTTAAGTGAGTCATTTTATCTCCCTAAAGTATCATTAAAAATGGATCTACCTAGAAATGCTAGCACTCATTGACCCATAATATTATGGAATATACTGGAATATCATGTCGGAAGTTGATGGTGGTACATATCCTTGAGCCCAGCCTCAGAGATTCTGATGTGGTATGGGGTCTAGGGATTTGCTTTTTTAACAAGGATTTGCTCTTTAGGTGAATCTGATACCTGGACCACATTTTGAGAAACCCTACCCTTGGCCATTTTAGCAGGTTATAATCATAAGCAAATTTTAGAAAGACAAAGTAGAGAAGTGATGTAGGGTATAGCAAGGAGCACGGCATAGCAGGCAATATGGAGAGGCTGGCGGGGTGGTGGGGGCTGGGGTAGGGTTGATTTAAGGCAAATTAAAAAACCACGGGCAAAAAATAAGTAATGTCCTGGAAAATAACCACAAATTATTCAACTATATTTTTAAAATAAAGGCTATACACATCACCCACAGGCATAAAACCTGAGTCCAAGTTTTATTAATTAGATTTATTAATTAGAAAATAGAAAATGGCATCTGTATCCATGTTACTCCACACCTCTACCTACCTACCTACCACCACCACACCACACACACACACACACACACACACACACACACACACACACACTCTGAGGTCATTTGTTACAGTTTGGTCAATTAGGTTCTAATTTTCCTTGTCCCTTAGAGGGTCACCTATGTGTGTGAGGCTGTCTTTATTGTGTCTCTGTAACACCTAACAACCAGCTAAAAGAGTGAGAAAAAAAATAAAACTAGTTACTTGAAATTAGATAGACAGCTCATTCCACTCCTTGTTACCAACGACTCCCCCGCCCCCACCACCAAAGTTACAAATTTCAACTTTTTGCCGCTGATATTTGTTTAAACGTCACTGTAGTTGACCTCGGGCAACAAATTACCCCAATACTGATACACCTAAGGGAGCATTTTTCCTTAGGTGTTCCAGCTGAGTTGTGCTGATTCTCACGAGGTAGAAATGGGTGAGGGAAAAAGGCATTTCTTATATTCTGACCTCAATTCAGCCAGGGCATGTTCAATTTTACCTTCTTTATTTGAAATTATATAACTTAAAAAAGTGAAAATCCTTCCAAATCCTTCCAAAATAGAGAACTGCACATTTTTCCTTCTAAAAAAATTATAATTGCCAAAGTAATACAGGTTTATTGTAAAAAATTTAGAAATGAATGATAAAGAAAAGAAATATGGCATAATTGAGGTAACTCCTGCTAGCCTTCAGGCACAGATCCTTTTAGTATTTTTGTTTGTTTCTGTGCATGTACTACTATATGTATTTTAAAAACCAAAATGGCTTCATACTCTACTGACAGTTTTAAAACTTGCTTTTCCATCAAGACAGTATTTTTTTTCATCCCCTTCCTTTTAGTTTGTATGTGTCTTTTAATCTGAAGTGAGTCTCTTGTTAGGCAGCATATGTAGAGATTTTCTTATTCATTCAGCCACTCTATCTTTTGGTTGGAGCACCCAATTCTTTCCCATTTGAGGTACTTGTTGATAGAAAGAAAGAAACCTCATTGAATTGTATAATGTAAATATTAGCAACTAATTGTCTATTACATTTCAATAAAGACAAAAAATTGCTTTT
Source organism: Eonycteris spelaea (assembly GCA_003508835.1). NCBI lineage: Eukaryota > Metazoa > Chordata > Mammalia > Chiroptera > Pteropodidae > Eonycteris > Eonycteris spelaea. Next base: position 2,430,892 of record PUFA01000192.1, read on the forward strand.
CCAAATTAACATATATAGGGAGCATTTCCCTATACTAATATGTGCTCCCCTATACTAATGGCTATACTAATTTCCCAGGCTGTGGGTATAACATAATTTATTTAACCATATTTTCTTCTGCTAGCTAGTTATTTAGTTGGTATAATGTAAATAATTGTAAATTATGCTCTAGTGAGCAAGGTGGCACCTAAATCTTTGTGCACATCCCTGATTAGTCCTTAGGGCAAATTCCTAGAAGGGAAATTTCTGGAACAAAGATTAGATATGATTTTAATGCTTTGAAACATATTGTCAAATGCACCCAGAAATAATGTACTAATTTACACTCACACCAGCAGTGTATGAGACTGTTTCCCTATACCCTCGCCACCATTGGAAATTGTTATTTTAAAACATCTTTGTCAATTCCCACTTTTTAATATGTAACAATGATGATTAATGCACTGAAAAAAGTCCATTGATTTCTAACACACATTGCCCTTGATAATAAATAATAAAATACAATTTATTCTTGGTTTATCTACTAGACTAGTGATGAGAAATTTTTTCTGGAAAGAACCAGATAGTAAATATTTTCTACTTTGTAGTCCACGTGGTTTCTGTTAACAGCCACTTGACTCTGCCACTGTAGTACAAAAACAGCCACAGACAATATAAGAAACAATGAGCATGGCTGTGGTCCAACAGAACTTTATTTATAAAACAAGTGGAGGGTGGTATTTGGCTTGGGGGCTGGAGTTTGCTGGCCCTTACTCTAGATATAATGAGAACTTGTTATGTGTTAGTTACTGTCCTAAAAACTAGAGGAGAGGATCTGGTGAATAGAAATGAGAATGTGACAATACTATGACTAAGAGATGACTCAATGTTGAGAGAGTCAGTGAACAGGTTAGAGTTGAATCTTGAAGGCCAGGTTGGTGTTGGCCAAATAAAAACAGGAAGGTTTGGAATGTGGGAGTGTAGAGTAGAATAAAGGGCATCCAAGGGAGAAAACGGTGTGAGCAAAGGCCAAGAAGAATAAGAACAAATTCAAGAAACTACATACAGCTTCCTATAGAAGATGTGTAGAGCTCAGGTAGTATATTAGTCAGTTTTCCAGAGAACAGAAGAGGAAGAGAGAGAGAGAGACAGAGACAGAGACAGAGACAGAGACAGAGACAGAGACAAAGAAACACAGAGACAGAGACAGAGAGACACTATTGATTTACTATGAGAAATTGGCTCATATGATTATGGAGGTTGAGAAGTTCAGTAATCTGCTATCTGCAAGTCAGAGACCCAGGAAAGCCAGTGGCATAGTTCCAGTTTGATCCAAAGGCCCAGGGGTGCCAATGGTGTCAGTCCCAGTTTGAGGGCAGGAGAAGACCAATGTCTTAGTTCAATAAGTCAGGCAGAGTGAGTTCTACCTTCATCTGCCTTTTTTTCCTAATCAGGCCCTTAACAGCTTGGGTGATTTCCACCCACTTTGGGGAGGGGAATCTGTTTTACTCAGTTTACTGTCATCTGGAAACACCCTCATAGACACATCCAGAGATAATATTTAACCAAATATCTGGGCACCCTATGACCCAGTCAAGTCAACAAAAAATTAACCATCACGAACAGAAAAGCGGTGGAAGATGAAGCCGGGAGGATCAGATTATGAAGAGCACTGCGACCACGCCAAGAGGTCTGCATTTATCTTTAGATGGTGGGTGAGGACCCATGGAAGGATTCTAGGCTAAGAAATGACAGAATCAGATTCTGGTTTAAAACAATCCTTCGGTCATTGTACTATGTTCATATAAGAGACTCATATTGTAGAATGCTGGCTGGATGGTTATGAGAACTCTGTACTAATTTTGCAACTTCTCTGAAAGTCTAAAATTATTTTAAAATTAAAGGTTAAAAATATCCTTCTGGCAGCAGTATGGAGGATTAAGCACAGAAGCAAGCTGGAGGAGAATACTGAAGTAATCCAGAGTGAGGAGGATCTGAAATAAGCCAGTGTCAGTGGGCATAGAGACAAGAGGGTGGGTGAGAGAAATTTAGGAGAAAGAAGAGGCAGGACTCAGCAACTCACTGGGTGGATTGGATATGCATCATGACAGGCACAGGGCTAGTATTCAGTGATAATGCTCTTCCCTTAGTAGGAGAAAAAAGGCTAATTTTTAGGCAGATGTGAAATATGACCAAATGTTTGGGTATGTTTAGAGAAATTGAATGATTTCCTTTTAGCTGAATGATAAGATATTCAAGTGGACTATAACTTGGTCTCTAATCCTTTTTCACAAGGAAATACAGAGTGTTACTGCTTCTTTCCAAGACCGGAGGAGATGGTCACAGATGTTATGTGAGCATCATTCATGCATGACATAGGATGAGTAGGGGGGTGCGGGGAGTCACTAGACCTTATAAGAATGCATTATTAGTCAGACATGTGATGTTACATACTACTCAGAATGCGTCTTTGAAAATGGTTGAGTTTAGGAGTGAACCTCTTATGTATGTTGAGTCTTTGACTCTCTCATGTATGTGGAGTTCTCATACATACATATATATTGAATTTGGTTATTTTCTTTGGCTAATCTGTCTCAGTCTATTTGATAATTAGATCAGTCAGAAGAACCTTGAGGGTAGAGGAAAGTTTGTTCATCCCCCACAGTTGGTGCTGTGAGCAGGATAATCTCTCTGGCTGGAATCCCATTCTTCCTCATGAAGCTGCTACAGATGAAGAGATCCTGGGGTGTTCTAGCCATGTGAGCACACCCTCAGACCTCTTGTCTGCAGGATACAGTGGAAGAGAAAGTGGCAAGAATATTTTCTCTCTTCTAATTTAGATTGGCAGGAGAAAATGTTTGTAAAACTAGTTTCTTGTGCTAACGATTCTCGGTTACTTGGTATGAGTACTCATGGGTTTTGCTTTTCTCCGTCTGACTGGTTTTTTCCCTTTCATATTGATATATGTCCTGAGAGCTTGGCCTTACAACTAGTAAGAATATTTTCTCTCTGGCCTCTACCATCCAGAGGGTGCTCTTGCCAAGGCACATCTTGCTCTCTGTCTAGCCATGGCAAGCTCTCAAGGAGTTGCTGTGTCTATCCTGGCCCTCCCGGAGATGGTCTATTTTCTGTGCCAGTGGATGATGCATATGCACCTGGCAGGCAGCTGAATAAGCTGTGGACAAGCTTAGGAAATCTTAAACCTTATTCTGTTCAAGAGGGAAAGGTACATGATTCCCTGTTTTTTGTAACAGCTGCTTAAAGACAGCGCTCCCCACCTTCCTTAGGCTAATTCTGGGAATAACTTTCACTTTCCTTTGGGGATGCCTCTTGCATCCATAGTATTGATTTGAGTAACTATAGATCCTACCATCAAGGCCACATGATGGATCATTTTAATTAGAAAAACTTCTAAATTAAAAAGGAAAGAAAGGAGGGAGGAAGGAAGGAAGGAAGGACGGACGGAATGGACGGGACGAACGAACGAACGAACGAACGAAAGAAAGAAAGGAAAATATTTTCTTAGAAAGCTTTCATATTGTTATGATAGTCATTAAGATTCCTTTAATAAGATAGAAGGAGAGAAATTAGAACAAAATCAAAGTCCATTCAGACTTCTTTCTATTTGCCTTTAGACATTTGCAGATATCATAAAAATATCTGTAAATATCAGGAAACTAGAGTACAAGTCTCCTGCACTTAAGAAGAAAAATGAAAGAAAAAGAATGGCAAAATCATACTTAAAGACAACTTAAAATTTTATGTTCTAAGAACACAGCTTGTTAACCATCAGGTTGGAAGTTCCAAAATATTGCCATACAGAAACATGGCTAAACTCCATTTACAGCTATGGTCCTACCAAACTGCTGCCAGCCCTCAAGGAAATTATAACCTAAAATTACAATAGCTATTATGAGGAATGTGTCAATTAGGAAAAATATTGGGCTAAATAAAATGGACATCGATGGGTTTAAAACAAAGGTTTACTACGCACTAACAAAGGCTCAATGGGCCAAGGTGATCTTCTATTCGCCAAGATTAAAGGGCCCCAAACAAGTTTGCCCTATTTACCCCAGTGCAGAGAAATGTAAAATACTGGAAGGACAAGATTACAATGAGAAACCTGACCAGCAATTGCCTAGGACAATAGTCGGGTTGGTTTGATCAAGTTAAAAATTGATAACAGGGCCAGGGCCCATCGACTTGACCCTTGCTGGGGACCCAAAGCCTTTTACTCATGAGTGGGTAAAATGGTCAGGAGATAGAAAGAGCAATTTCCAGGACTCTTTGATATGGGCGTTCATGAACTGTGGTACCCAAATCCATTGACAAATCCCTGACTCAAGCTACAATTAGGTTCTAAAGGTATGGAAATATAAGAATTGATAAGATTCTGAAAGTTGGAATGTTTATATCTACTTTGATTGATTGCATCCCTTTTACATTATTGTATTGTAGAAATAGACTTTGCGTCTCAGTGGGGAACTGGGACGTGAAGGCTGTCAAATCTTTCTTTTGGCTATCAGAAAGACTCTAGAAGGTAGTAATCTTTTTGTGCCCTCTTAGGTCCATGAAATTGCTTAATAATACCAGAAATATTTATGTTCATCCCAGCTGAAACCTGACAAGATATTTGAAAGGACTCAATAACCTTTAGATCAGAAATGAGGCCAAATTGGAAACTAATGTCAGAGTCTGATAGAAAATTTTTTGCACCTCCTCCTTACATTAAAATAAAACTTCATACCCAGAGGGAAAGAAGCAAATCAGACATTACGTAGTTAGACAGGTAGGTCAACCTATGCTGTCACTTAAGTTTCAACACAGATTTTGAGAACAATTGTTATCTTACATATTTTTGTGAAACCAGAAATGCAGCTCTAGAAGCAGTTCAAGTCCACTTAACTTTATCATCCCTAATTCCTAAGGCTGAGGGAAAAAAAGGGGAAACCAGGGTGTTTTTGAAAGCACAAACTGCTTTTATGGCTCCAAGGTTTCTTTGCCAAGGATAAAAACAAATCTTAAGTGCTTTACCCACAAATATTAGTAAGAAAAAGTTTTAGCCATCTACACAAATAATCTTAACTTATTCTACCAGAAACACAGTTTGGCTCCAACTATTCCTTCACGTTATCTTTTCTATCCTATGGCAGCAATTTTAAAATGAATTCTCAAAAATGTAATAGAACTAATTGAAATTCTTTTTAGAATCATGTGATCTGTGAAAATGTTTGATATTAAAGCTGATTTGAGTTTGGTTTTGTTTAATAGGCATATGTTTAGAATAATCTGCATTAAATAATACTTTTATTCTACCTGGGTTTATTAATCAAACAAATTCATGGTATCTATGTTGCAAAATCTATAAACAAGAAAAGCAACTTGGTATCTAAAATTTTCATGAGTAATCTAAACTTAAATTTTTAAGAACAAGTAAATTAAATAAATTTAAATAGGATAAAAGTCTTTTTAGGTGAACTCTTTAGAGATAATTATATTGTTAAAAAGGATTTCCTGTCTCTTTGGTAATTTGAAACTTTAAAATTTCACTAGATAAACTAAATGATATTCATGGAATGTCTAGTCTAAGATAAAAAGAAACATTAATCACTGAACATAGGTTTATCTTCTTCTTGTTTATTATGGAGGAATTAAGATATTCGGGTCCATTAGTAAACATGTCTTGTGTCACATTAAAAAAAATGTGCTATGAGGAAATATATTTCTAGAAATCGTAAATGTGTTCATAAATGTATTAATATAAAGAATGCTAATGCACCAGGCAGTTCACAATTGCTTGCTCCTTAGTTTTCACTAATTAAGATTTTTAAAGATTAAGAGTTCTAATATACGTAATTAAAGCTGTAAAAATTAATAGTATTAGGGAAACAACTATGTTTTCAAGAAAAATAAGATATTTTGATTTTTTTAACAAAAAGTTATGAGATATGGAGATGTATTTTTGAGGAAAAGGAAATTAATTTTGTCCTAAAGTAAGGCCGGTTTTTTCAGAATGGGAAAGAGGAAAAACAGGGCAAAAATCTGAATGTTCAAGAGAAAGTTGTAGAAGGTTTGTGGAAAAGGAAGTTGAGAAAAAATTTTTTATTCAAGTAAGTGAATTTAAATAATAAAAGTAAGGTGATGCAAAATTACAGTTTGGTTTTCTCTCTCTGCTAAAAGGACTATTGGTCTACTACTGATGTTGTAAAAGGTTTTCTTCCTGGAAAGCAAAGATTCTGTGTTTTATCAAAATAATTTTCTGTTTTATGTTGTCTTAATTAGGTCCTTAATTATTAAGAAAATTGAATCTCCTCAATAGTAAGAACTAAATTTTACAAATAATTACATAAACTTCTGTATTTTTCTTTGCAATCTCTATTGATACTTTGGTTAAATGGATAATTAAGTATTCTTCATAATAACTTATGATCTCATTTAGTCAAATATCCAAACCTTAATATATGTTGGTAAACTTCTCAAAATTTAAATTATAAATAAAGTCTTAACCTGGGAAGAACTTTGGAGTGTTCCAGAAGGGCCGTTGGAATACCTCAAAAGATTGGTTTTCTCTCTTTACAAAAGAGAAATTTTAAATTGATTATGCTTATTTTGGTATGTTAAAATTACATGGGAAGCACTGTTAAATAAAAAATAACATTGAGCCTTCTTTATGTTGCATTCGTATAATTATATGTAACAAATGTTCCAGAAATATATGTGAAATTGCTGGAAACCTCAGATGTCCTGACATAAGACGTATGCTATCAAAACTGAGGGACGACTAAAACAACCAAACCTGATTATCAGAGTGTGGCACCTGTGGATGAAGTCAATTTTATTTTTGCAAAAATGACCCCTCATTGATGTTCTTTTAACATGGCTATAGTCTGTTCCTGAATCAGAAAAATTAAAATGAGTAAATAATGACTGCAAACTTAATAAACAGTTGGGGCTATGGAAAACTCAGGATGGCCTCTTGGTTCTTTCTGGTTCCCTGGCATTTTTTTTTTTTTCCAGTTTTTGCATTCCTTCATTCACCATAGTACATTTAAGATGGACTTCACTCAACTGCCATTTGCATGGGTTACCAACATGTTCTTGTTGTACATATGGGTTTTTTTGTTTGTTTTTTTTGTTTTGTTTTGTTTTGTTTTGTTTTTTGGATGTGCCCTCTCAGTGGCAAAGAAACTATTACAAAATGTGTTTCCCACTTGGGGTCTACCTTCCAACTCTCTAGTGATCAAAGTAAACCATATGAGCCTTGATGGACAGCCTTGCAAACTTCCTGGAATTATCACTCACCCTACCACCCTCAATTCTCAGGCAAGGTCAAGAGAACTAATGGGAACACTAGATTCAAGCAAAACAAGTTTAATTACACTGGACGAATGAACTGATTAGAAAGGTTACAATTTTATAAGTTTTTATTTGATATATCACTGGGTTTTATTCTGTTTTCCAGATATCAGGAATTTCTTTTTCTCTTAAACTACCTGTGATTTAGAGCAATTTGGTAAATTACACCTTTGTAAGTATAATGAAACATTTATTTTTTTATCTCTCTAATTGACCCCTCCAGACTTTGGAAACTCTCAATGAGTGAATATTTTTATTTTCATGGCAATATGTTTGTTTGCATAAGTTCAGTAAGAATCTGTTCTCTTTATAAGGGCATAATTGGAAACTAGTTATATTACAAAGCTTTGATTGGAATGTCATATTTGAGAGAGATGTGCATAGGCTCAAATATAACCAAAAAGCTTTAAAGAATTAAGATTGACTTTGGAAGCTAATAAAAGCCCCTTTGGAAAAACAGTCTGGGTACCTGTTTTGCTTATGTGGTTCACAGCAATTTTTCCAGGTGGGAACACAGGTGCTTACTGGGGAGATTGCAAGAAGGAACCTGAGATGTTGGGTGACTCAAGAAGAGAAGAATTAATCCAACTCTATGTATTAAAGGAGAAATTCTGATGGCTAATATGCAACTTGACTTCCTGGCCTCAGAGGCCTTTTTTAAAAAGTTCAATCTGAAGATCCCTTATGGAAAGTTTCACAAAGCAGATTTAAAAGAGCCTGGTGTGGCTTAATTTTATTCTTGCTGGGCTTATATAAATAATCAGGTCAAATTTTGGAACTGGACTTATTTTGCAAATAAATTTAGTCTCAATTTTGGTTATCTTTGGTCAGAATGGGGGTGATTTTTGGAGAGAAAAATCATTTCAATAGTAATATAATGTACCTTTGTGGTATATTAGGTTCTGGTGCTGTTCATTGTCTTTTGAATTTTTGAAAAAAATTTCTACTTATAAACTGAACTGGACCCTGAATTTTTCTGTTTTTTTTTTTTTTTTTGTATTTTGGATGCAACTCTTGAAATTAACATTTTCATTTCCCCACCCATTGAGAACTAAAACCACCTGTTTCCCAAGGCTAAAGTAGGACAACTTGATATAGATGTCAGAGAACTTGCCACAACAGCTCATATATGGATAGTCTCTGTGCCTGTTGCAGAAAGATCACCAGAGATATTCAAACTGCTAACAAGGAGAATCTATCAGACTGTAACTGCTTGCCTTCACTCCATCCGAAGATGATTTAAGACAGACATCTAGAAATCTCCTTGAATGCCTGGTTTCAGAGCTCAGAAACTGGATTACAGTAATCTTTGTTTTTCTTTTGTTTCTATAGAGACACCACTTATTAGATACCTGACCGCTTGTACACAGGCTTAACTTTGGGAGCTCACCTGCTTTACCACCTCCTGAAATGAGACACAACTATTTAACTGAACTGAACTTTTCTCAAGAGTAAGACTGGTTTAATGAAATATAAAATAATCTACCAACCCAACTTCTAGACTGTAAAACTTCCAGGGAAGTTGCATAGGAGGGAAATGTGGGGGTCCAGAATTCCTCATGTTAGCAGATGTCTCTGTGGTATGCAGGTCGTTTTGAGCTAAAGGCGACTTCAGCTGCAGGCTCAAGAGAAACTTCTGTCCACTCCCACCCCCCAGCCACCTTAACTATCTACAAGAATTTGAATTAGAGGCTTTGCCCTGAACTGATTATCAGAGATAACTTCTTTGGACCTAAATATAGGACAGGATAAATGTCTGTTTACTAAGATCTGTTCTTTTTATCATCCTGCAATAATTTTTTGAAGCCTACAAGGAACCTTCCTTATCTCTAGCTCAAGACGTCTTATATACTTATGTTCCCTTCCTAACTCTGAACCTCTTTGTGCACATGGATCCTCTGACTCTCTCATATATGCGGGGTTCCCATATGCATGTATGTATTAAATTTGGTTATTTTATTTTGCTAAAAAAAAAATGGAAAAGAGAAAATGATTGCATTTATACAGTAGCCTGAAGAAAGATTCATGAAGTGTATCACATTATCCAGTCTCAGAGTTCTCTTAGTTCTAAGTGGCTCCCAGCCTTGGTTAAATCCCATACTGGCCTTTCCCTTTGATCGAATGTAGTGACCCTAAAGATACCAGCTCGATTGAATAGAAGGTTATCCTTCCTCAGGATATTATTTTTTTCTTCTTTAATTCATGGCTGGCCATATGATGATAACTGACTGAATATGAAATATTTAGATGATTGTTCCAAAAAATTCCAAACTGACTCAGTCTTACAAGTGAAGTTTACTGAATTAATCAATTATGTTGCTGTCATCTAAATATTTTGTTGTTACCCACTCTAAAAGTATGAACTTTTACAATAATACATCTAATTCTTTTGAAAAGTTTGATGCAGTCTGTCTTTTAAAGGGTGTCTCAGAGATTCAAGAATACAAATACATTTTAAAAATGTAAATTCTGTATTTCACCTCATATTATTAGATGTATTTTTCAAGTGACTTAAAATATCAGAGGAAACTACTTCAGAAGTTATCCATATTGTTTCCCAAATCTTAAGCCTTGGTAATGAGAGTAGAAGCAAACAACGAATTAAGAATGTTTTCCATATGCATTGGACTGAATTGATGAGATGAAGAAAGTAAAATAAAAAGAGAAGAAATAAAAAAATCAAGATGAAAGTATAGTCCTGGCTGTAGAGAATTTATAAACAATAAGAGGAAAGCATAGATATCTTATCCATCTATAGGAAAGACTAATAGAACTTTTATTTCAAAGTCAAGTAAATCACATAGTGAATATTTTGAAAGCATTCATTTAAATAAGAACAGATTTCTAAACATCCACAATAATGATGCCTTATTGTTTTCTGAGGTACAAAGAATATGATAAAATGCAATCGCTAAATGTCAGCAGGATGAAAGCCCAAGTCCCCAGCCAACCAATGGAGACTGGATTTCTTAATCTTGTTCCAGGAACACTTAACCCAGGTGACCACTTTGATTCACTACTCAGGCATTTGATAAAAGAACAACGGAAGTTAATCTGCTAGATATCATAGTTGCTTAAATTTTTAAACTTTGTCTGAATCTCTATCTCCTAAAGCATGGACCTACAGGTGCACTAGCTTATTAGGAAACATTTCCTAGGCAGTCATACTGATAATTATAGTATTAAACCCTATGTTGTCCTTTGGCTAAACTTTAAGATGAAACATGTTTGGAAGACTAATAAACTGACCAGGATGACTCTCTCCCTATTTTTTCTCACCAATTTCTAGTCCATAAAAGAGAGCTATAGTGTGTTTCTAGATAGAAAACTATCTAGAAATAATAGCTACGTTAGACTAAGCAGTAGGTTTTAATCTTAGTAGACTAAGAGTAGCTTTAGCTGTACACTTTTGACTCCTTAACTTAAGGCTTTCAAACAGAAAACATTCAAAAGAACCCCCAGTGAGTCAGCAAAGACTTTGAAAAGATTGTGTATATTTTCTAAAGCATATTTTTAAAAAATGATGTACAGGGGAAAGTGTAGAACGTGTACCCACAAGAGCTAAATTTAAAAAATGTGCGTAGCAGTGAACACATGCATAGCATATGGATGTGGCTGACGGAAGAGTTCCTGGCCTCCATTCAAGACACCACTACAGCAGATGCACCGTCATTAATTTGAACCACACAAGCCACATCCTCACTGGTGAGATTCCAGTCAGTTGCCTTCAAATCCAGTGTGGTTGATGCATACTGGCATTTCAGCTTTCATTTTAGTTGGAGGGAACAGAGATTCCTATACAAAAAAGCTAGAGCACATGGATCCCAGACACATAGGTACACTATCAATCCTTAGCTCTTGCAAGACATTGGCAAGTAAAGTCCCTGGCACCTTTTCATTCGGCTTTTTTGCCTAACATTTTGCACAGCATTCTGTCATCTGATTTCAATGGTGCAATAAGGGTGAGCAGCAGTCCTTGGTGGTAACCTCCACATTTTTTTCTAGGATTAAATTATACTTCTCAAGCAGATTAAAAGGCTCTGAGTATAACATTAGGGTAAACTTTATCACTTTTCCTTTCATGCCCCTCCCCTCCAAAAAGCTTCAAATTTATTTGCTGGTGAGCTTCTTGGATTTTCACTTAAAATCTTGACATGTTTTTAACATATTTATAAACTATGTTAAAATTTTACAATTTAATATTTTACAAATTAAATAAAATATTTGAGTCACCTCTATATGGACCTACAGGTGCACTAGCTTATTAGTGTTTTCCCTTGACCAATTCAATAACTGAAGCCTTTTACGATAAAAGGTGCAGTACTTAGTGAACTGGCAACTGGTATAATGTGCTCTATCAGCAAATCAAATAGATGGTCATCTTGGGTCCTTCGCTGGATGGGTAGAGCAGATGTTGAAAAGGAGGAGTCTGCTTTGCAAAAATCCTTTTGACAATAATTTGATAACTTTGACAGAATTGAATCTGCTAATTTGATTCTTAGATTTCTAGGTGGTAGAACAGTACCAGATGCCTCACAAAATATTAGTATCCATGTTTAACAGCTCCTCATCACATCCTGTTCACTCCTCTTTTGGGAGCTTCATATTAAATTAGATGCAGCTGCTGAGTGAAAGATTTCTTTCATGTTCCCATTTAGTATGAAAACAATAGCAAAAATAAACATTCAATTTCCTAACTTTTAGGAATTCTTCCTTTGGTTTTGATTTTTGTTTTTGTTTTTGTTTTTGTTTTTTTGAATGGAAGAGGGGTAGTTTAATTCAGGGTACTGTTTTAGAGACAGACTGCCTGACTGAAAGAGACAAACATGGCCTGGAGACCTACTCACTGCTTCCGCCATTCCAGCAAAGCTTACTAAATATGCCTGAAGTGGTACTTTTTGCAAATTATTTGTTCCATTTAAAAAATATATCATTATGTTATCTGTGGCTGTGACACCCTGAACGTTACCAATCTCATCTGATTTCGGCAGCTAAGCAGGGTCGGGCCTGGTAATTACTTGGATGGGAGACCACCTAGGACTATCAGGTGCTGTAGGAGTTAAAAAATAATAATTAAACAAACAAACAAACATATAGATGTAAATATATAGATATATATATTTCAGTATGTTATTTTCTCTAACTCCGACAATTTTGAATCTCCTTTTTAGTTTATTTGATGCATTTTAGTTAGCCAGGTATTAATCCTACTTGCTCAAGGAATTAAGTTACCATTTGTTGGTTACTAGGTTTTGAAAGAGAAAACACTTGGGAAAAAATGGAAGTTTCATCCTGGGTCTGTATTACAGGTTCCGATATATTTTTAGATGCCAACAAGTAATGTCAGATTAACAGCTGTTAAAATGATCGTTATTTAACACTCATAAAGGAATGGAGATTTCTATAGTGTTTTGTGGGCATACCTGGTTGATAATCAGAGGAATTGATTCTTCTTTCTTTCTTCTCTTTCTCCCGTTCCCTGAGTTTTCTTTTCTTTGATCGTGGTCTTACAAGTTGCTGTTTTCAGCTTCCTGCAGTGGAATAATGGGAAAGAAGTCCATTTCTCACTCTCTTTGTGTCATCAAGCCTGTGCTAATGTGGCCCAGACTTTGGGATAACTTATTTTGGAGTCCGTTTCCCAAGTTACGTTTGCCTGTAGATACCAAGTGCTCTGGGGTGCAAACCTAGAAAGGGAAGTCTGAAATAGACTACTTGTTTGGGGACCTTTTAAATCTCTGAAGTCATTAATACTTTATTGACTACCTGTGGAATAAGAAATGTCTGGTTTGGCTGATTCTAGCAAAAAAATGTGTTTTCCCTTCAGACAGTCTCAGTGGAGCTGCCATTTCCTGCTGATTCTGAGAGACAAGAGAGAGTCCCAGATTGTCATTTAGTTTAACTGCATGGAAATGAGGCAAGGGAGTCTGACCATGACCAAACCTTTATATCCAGCAAAGGAACACAGGGCAATCAAAAGCCTGCTGCTGTCTTAAGAGGACTATTGCTCAGTTTACAAGACATGTTAGGCAGGCAAGAGGGAGTCCCCAGGAATACAGAGGTGACAAAAACTCTTATGATTCATTTATTCAGGACTTTCATTATGCCAGAATTGAAGCACTTCCATTAAGGAGGCTGCCCTGAAGACAGCTGTGGCTAGCTTTCATCACCAAGAAAAGATAAACAGAAAAACAGATCCATCAGCTATAGAGGAATGACCATAACTCTCAAAGAGGTCTTGCTCAGTGGACTATTCCAGCTGTTTTCCTTTCCTGCTTCTATGTGGGTATTGTGAAAACACATACATATACCTTTATCAATATAGGTATTGCAATTCTCCTGCTAGGTTGCTTGTACAGAACTTAGAAAAAAGAGAAATGAGCATCAAAATAAACTATTCTCTCTCTTTTTCTATCTCGCTTTCCTTCCTTCCTTCCTTTCCTTCCTTCTTCCTTCTTTTTCTTTTCTTCCTTCTTTCTTTCTTTTTCTTTCCTTTCTTTCCTTTCCTTCTTTCCTTCTTTCTTCCTTTCTTTCCCCTGTCTCTACCCCACCCTTCCTCACTCATTTCTCCTTCCCTTCATTTAGTCAATCCTTAAATTGACTAATTTAAATGAAACTATTAGAGTAATAATAACTTTTTAAAATTTGTGAATACTTTTAAGTCTAGTATAAAGCACACTTTACATGTCAATCTTGCATATAGATGTTAAAATTCTGTGGGCTCCTTAAAAAACATTTTTGCTAGTCTCTTCATATTTTCTATAGTATGAATAATAAGTGTAACAATGTGGACATGACCATTTACGTACACCTAGCCCTGAGGTGTATAATGTGGTTCTAGCTTTGTGGGTTTGATTTTGAATTTCCAGAAATCTTCTTGCTCATAGTCCAATTTCTATTAAGCGCCAGTTTAATTTCTTCCAGGTCTCAGGCCTGTGGCTTCATGCCAATTTGCCAGGCCACTGGTGTTGTCTTGATTAAGTAGTTATATTTGTAAGGATTTTGCAACTAATGCAAATTTATATTTATTAGCTGGATAGGATAAGAATACTCAGCATGTTGTACAAGTTTAAGTTTAGCACTTCATTTTGCAAATTCTTTTACATTGCTATTTTTAAAATTGTTTCTCACAACAGTCCTAGGAGATAGGCTAATGCTGTTGTCCAGAAGCTGTCTAGGTTTTAGAAGGGTACATGATGTGTCCCGAGACAGCAGCAGAGACGAGATTAGAATTCACAGTTCCTGGGCTCAGGCAGGCATGCCTTGTCACCCATCTGATATGTCCGCCCCCTTCTTTAATCATATTAAGTTTTGGTGCCATTGCAGAGTCATAGATTAAGATAAAATAACATCGTTTAAATGGAAATAAAGTCCACGTCCATAAAGGCAGAGCCTGGCATTTAGCAGCCTGAGTGATAGTTCACGTGTGTTGGTTTCCCATCCCTTCAGAGTACCTTAGACAAATGATCCTCCAGAATTTGTTTCTATCTTCTTCTGACCCATGCTATTCAAACTAGAAGGTCATTTAGCTCACTCCTTGTTTTGTAGAGAAGGAAAGCCCGGTCTGGAGAGATTAAGGCACTTGCCTAGGACCTTGGGACAAAATTGGGTCAATATCAGGATAAAAACCCAGGTCTCCAAAGCTGGCTTCAACACTCTCCTCCCTAGACCATCCTATTTCTTAAGACTGGCTTCTAAGCCTCTCTCCATGGAGTTAGAAAATGAACAGAAATATTAGCCAATGATGCACAGCCTGAGTTTGGGATGTTTCCTGCTTCAAATGAAGCCCAGAGCTTGATGCAGAGTATAGATTGAAGATGAGATTAAAGTCAAAGGACTGGTGGGTAATGTTTTCTCTTTCACCAAGTAATGTTACTTGTTGTATAACTAGAACTATGCCAAAAAAACCCAGAATGAAATGGAGATCTCAAGCTGTTGTTATCAATAGCCAAACCAAATCAATTATCCAAGCCTCAAATAGAACTTTGTGGTCTGAATGTGAAGAACAATAATTTGTTATCTAAGTAAATTTTGTTCTTCATGATAATTGATAACATGTAAAATTGTTGAGTGAGAAGACCCAAGTTAATAAAAAGAAGGCTTTGCGATATATGCTTTTAAAAATGTAAACTAAAAAGCAAGGTTTCCCACACTTCAGTCATTCACATTAAAACCACCACCATTTTTACCATATGTTTCTATTAAATTGATTTTTTAAATATAAATAAATGTATGAAAAGTGGAAACTTTTATGAAACTATGAAAAGTGGTAAGTCAGTATCATTTGCCATACAATATTAAAACAAATTTATAAATACGAACTTTTAAAAATGTTTTTATGTGCCCCTATTATAATCATCTCATGTATGATCAACAGTGTTTATACTGTGTACTATACCTTGGACACCAGGAATCTGCCTGTGTACAGGGAGATGGTCATGTGAAAAGGTAGTGAGAAGGCAGCCATCTACAAGGAGGACCTCAGGGGCTCCAGCCTCCTGAAGGCTGAGAAAATTAATTTCTGTCATTTAAGCTATCCAGTCTGTGATATTTTGTTATGACAGTCCTAGCAAACTAACAACATTGCTATTTAGTTATCCTAAAATCTTGGAAGTACATATTGTTACCCTCATTTTATGGAGGTGGGAGTAGAAGTTCAAAGAAGGTGAGTAATTTGCTCATGCTCACGCACAAAAGAGAGGAAAGAGCCAAAATCTGAATCCAGATGTGATCTCAAAGTCAGTGATCACAGAGACAGTGCATGGGTGAGCTTATACAGGACCTGGGTCTGGTACTCTGTGACAGAGTGGTGCCCTGTAAAGTGAGGATGTTAATTCCTACTAATGATCCTAATAAACAGGAAACCTAAATTTAATAAATAATTTCTATAACTAGTGCAATATAACCAATTGTCCTAACATATTGCCCTAATTAATGAGTTTGCAAAAATTTATTTCTGCTCAATGACATACAGTTTGGTTTTTAAAAAAATCATAATTATAGAGACCAGTGTGACTCAAACACAGGATCTTGTTACCATAAAGAACTACAAAACCAACCACACCCTACTTGCTCTAACAAATGTCTGTAAGAGCTAATACTGATATTCCCCCAAAATAAATAAATGACCTAACACCTCCTCTTTGAACCTCTTTGGCCCCTTTCTGCCTGTCCCTGTAATGTGCTATTGATTGACCATGGTTCAGCAGCCTGCTCTGCATAGGAGGAGGATGACTTCTTTCTCCATGTGGTGTTTTGGTTGACTCCTTAGGCGGTATGGCTGAAAGTTCAACATCAAATGGCTTTTAACACATAGATTTTATTCTAGAATCTCCTTCAAGTTCATCAGTAATGAAGCAATTTCATATCTAGCCATAATAAGTCTGAATTAAAGTAAAGCAATACTCCCTTTCTTCCAGTGAGCAGGGTATACAAGGTGTTTAGATGGATGAAGAACCTTTCATGGAGTGCCCCGAGGAGGGCTGGAAGCTCCATCCTTAGGTAGAGAACAATTTTATAAGTACTTTCCCTGTGCTGCATGCCATTTACATGAGAATTTTGGTTGCCAAGGATTTTAAGCTTGGTTGGTGAATCCTTTCTTTCAATGTTCTTGCTTCGGTTGATGTCTTATTCTACAATGATTACAAACAAAGTTTGTTGTCATTGCCTTGATTCATGATAAGGGGCTAGTGGTTTTACCCACCGTCAGTGCAATAGTCAACATTGAAAAAAAGCTAATAACATCTCAGTGTTAGTAGTATTGTGAAAAAAAGTTTTGATCTCACAAATTCCCTGGAAGAAGCTTATTGACTCTTGGGATCCATGGCTGCACTTTAAAGTCTGCTAATCTAGGCCAACCCTAATTTGTAAAAATAGAGGAAGGGGAAAGAATCTCATATGTAATAAGTACCTTATAAACATTATATTATAGACTGAATAGTGTCCCCACAAATTCATATGTTGAACACCCAACCCCTAGAATGGAACTGTATTTAGAGATAAGGTCTTTAAAGTGGTGATTAAGTTAAAATGTAAGCCATTAGGGTGGGGCCATAATCTAATATATCTGATGTCCTTATAAGAATCCCTTTGTCTTAATTCATTTGAACTGCTATAACAGAATACTATAGACCATGTGGCTTAAACAACAAAATTTATCTTTCACAGTTCCGGAAGTTGGGAAGTCCAAGATCAAGGTATCCACAGATTCAGTGTCTGGTGAGAAATTACCTCCCGGTTTACAGATGGCCATCTTTTTGCTGTGTCCTCACATGGTGGAAGGGGCAAGAGAACTCTCTGGGGCCTCTTTTAAAGGGTACCAATCCCTATTGTGAGGCTCCATCTTCAGGAACGAATCACCTCCCAAAGGCCTTGCCTCCAAATATCACATTAAGGATTAGGTTTCCGCATGTGAATTTGGGGGGAAACAAACATGCAATCAACGGCACCCATTCAACCACCTTGAGTTGAAAAGTGGAAAACATTTCATGTGGATTCCACATGACAACACAAGGTCCAGAAACATCTGCTATGACACTCTCAACTTGAATGACACTAGAATTTCAGCAACTTATCAAGTGGCTCTTGAGAAAAACCTCGTTGGAGATTATCTTTACCATTTTGAGAAATTCTACATCAGAATTGGCTTCTATTTTGCAGATGACTTCTGTGGCAAAAATTCTGCTATCTGAGGCACATTCTCTTCACCCTCTGAGGAAGACACAGCTTTCCAAGATTTCTGGTATGGATTAAGAAAAACATCTGGCATTGAGCAATCTGATCATATACTCCTGTACCTTTGATTTATAGCCTTGAGCGCACACAGAACATGTGTGTGCACACATGTGTGCATGCATGCCTTGCGTGGATGAGTAGAGTAGGGGTTGGCCCTTTGCAGAATTCACTGGCCTTTCCTATGTTTGCCTGACCCAGATGGTAGAAATTCTCTGCATCCATGATGGCTTTGACTGCTGAGAATGCTACAGTGAGTTTCATTAACTATGCCTTTTTCTTGGACTGTTAAACATGTCAAAGTTGGTGTAGTTAAGAGGAACTCACAGAAATTTTTTTAAGGTCTCTGCATATGAGAGACTTCCATAGCATGTCATATATATTCCCAAGTTTCAGTGTTGACAGATGGTGCTGCTCTGTAATACAAGCAGCAATGTCCTCATGAGACTATTGATTTTGTTTGTGAGATATAAATCCCTAAACAGTGACTGATGGGATGTTGAGAAGTGCTTCTTTAATAATTCAATAATTTCATTACACGATCTGGTCCTAAGTGAAACAAGAGTGGAGAGACACCTGACTGGATTGTATTTAAGTATCACATAAAAACAAGAACATGGGCTCCTTTGTTCATGTTTATCTACATTTTTTGCTTTAAGATAAAGTGAAGTCTTTTAGCATATGAATTCCAAGAAATAAGGAAAATGACATCAGATTCTTCACTTTGTCTCAGAGCAGCCATTTTCAGCTCCATCTTCCCAAATGCAAAGCAATGGCTTGGTTCATTTGCTTACTAGGTAGGCTTGAACATTGATTTATTTCACCTGCTGCTATTTAGCTTTCTTTTTTCTTAGCAGGCTGTCATCTCAATAGAGAACGGACTGTTTGTAGTGTGTAGAAGCCAAGATAATTCCAGCATTGAACTTTATTACGGCTAAATGACATAAAGCCTTCGTAACGAAAGCTGCATTCTTCTGATGTACCAGAAGCAACAAGCCACAAACACTTCAAGAAACAAATGCAACCTGTAACTAAATCATAAAAACTCCTAGAAACGCAACTAACATTAACCCAAGTACGTCTTCATGTATTTGTATATTTATTATCTATCAAAGTCTTATAGAATCAAATTGATTAATTTTGTCTTGATTTACTTCAGAAAAGATTTAAAACATTAGCAAATTCATATAATATGCTTGGTGTTACAAGAGTTATAAATCTCATGTTTTGTATACTTAATTTGTTACCTTAATTAGGATGCCTAGCTCTTCAAAGAGATGTAATATATCTTAAGTAATACAATTAAGAGTCATAGAGTAAACACATATCTAATTTATTCTTTTTGGCAAGTCTCAGAAAAAAACAATTTTGGTATGCTAATGGGTTCTAATGGGCAAATAGCTATTAATTAAATAAATAACCCATTAGGCTGAAAAGTGAAATGTCAATACAAGGACGGTCTATTAACATTGTTGAAGAATAGTAATTAACTTATAGTCTTTAGCAGTGGCACAATTGTTTGTATTACATTTTGTAGATATTTGTGTCAGCTATACCGAATTAATTAAATTAAACCAGCAACTATTTAATAAATCTCTAGCATTTGCTGTACTAAAAATGTGAACTAAAACAGGAAAGAAGAGGCCGTGATTTAGTCTCAAAGAAAATATAATGTAGGTGGGAGAGGCATGACATAAGTAAATTCAAAATATAATGATTGTACACATCGACATATTGGGGATATCTTAAGGCCTTACATCATCAATTATTTACCATTTTTATCGTAGCCCACAATGATTTTCTAATATTTGTTGGGACTAATAAGTATGGAAAAAATGGTGCTGACATACAACCTGGAGATATCAAGAAGGTGTAAATCCTGGCCTCTGCCAATGATTTAATTTGGCAGATTGATTGAAAATATCCTTGCCAAAGCAGAAAGTTCCATGAATGGGAAAGGGAGAGAAAGCTGAGGGCTAGGATGTTCTGACGAGTTTTGTGGAGAACTTGAACTTGAGGTACAGGTAGAGTATTGGATAAACAAAGGAAGGGCAGGTGATGGCTCAGGTGGGGACAAAGACTGGAACCAGCATCATCATGGGTTATTGAAGATGAGGCTGGAGAACAGATTTATGTAATTGGGATCACACTGTGTAGATTCTGAGGGTTGAGGAATTTGGACTCAGCTATCCTGAGGAGAGTGAATTAGAGCAGCCTTAAGAAGATTGATCAGAGGAAAGACTGCCACGTAGATCTGTAGTAGAGAGCAGAGGCTAGAGGAAGAGGCTAGAGGCTAGATGGAGTAGAAACTGTCAGGAGGCCCTTGTGAGGGGATACAATATAAACATACCTTCCAAAACCAGATCATAGCCTTCAGAAGAGAAAGGACGTTATCTTGCTTTTAATTTGTCTGTTTACTTTTCTGGTACATTCAGTCCATATGTATACTGCAAAGTAATAACCCTTTGTAGTGCCACTAACTTATGAGCTATCTAAAGGTTTCTGAACTTACCCATCTGGAACAAGAGTGCCTCATGAATAAAGCAACTTAGAGAAGCCTAAGGAGATTCCAGCAGAGGTCATCCTATAGTGAGGTGATAAGTTTTGTGACTATCAGTGTCTAGTTGCAAGCAATTATTATTGAATTACCTGGAGGTGAACAAAATTTGCAGTCTAAGCACATTGCAAATGCAAATTACTAGCTTCCTAGAGAATTGATCAAATAAAACTTAGGTTTTAATGAAACTGTGACTAAGTTAATTGAAAGTTACTGTATTATGTGATAATTATCAACCAGAAGTCTTTATTTTGCTGTATCATCTTTATAGTTTTATAAAGATGCTCCTTCCTTCTTTTGAAAATGTAAAAGTTTTTTTTAGTCTCTTAGTTATAGTCATAGGCCAAAAAATTAAGTTAGTGGAATGTATTAAACATCAATTAGAACGCAATCATGGAATCCTGATTTTCTTTTTTTCTCTAACTATATTTTAAGTTCTCAAGATAAATTTACTGTGAAACATCTATTTTTTCATTGAGCTTTTTATAAATTATGTGTAATAATTAGCAACTAACAGTGCTAACAATTAATAGTGATAGCTGTCATTTCTCTGGTGGAGTCTGTGAGTATTCCTTTGTGCTGAGTGTTCACAACTGAGTCATTAATTGTCGTGTTAAAGGACTGTTGCTAGGTTTTATCTTGGTCAGCAAATAAAGAAGCCTTTATAATTCAATTGTTTTCTTGGCTGATTTGTCTCTCAGTGTGATTAATCAATGAGAACTAGGGACCCAATTCACATTTTCACTTAAGTTGATAGAAAAGTTTGAATGTTGGTCATGTTCTTTTAGAAAGGGAAATTATGGGGTCACTGACTTAAGGATCATTTCCTCTTGTTTTTGTTCCTTAACTTTATTTTACCCAGCAGGCTTTCTGGTAACTGATTCTCCTAGTTATGGAAGCCTGCAGGGAGCAGGAAGGTAGGTAGCAATTTTTCTTCAGTAGACAGTTTCAATTAATTTTGTTATTTCTCATTAACAACTGACGTATATACAAAGGTGATCTACGTGAAGGTAAATGATGAGCAGTTTGTTTCACTTCATATCTAATGCCTTCTCAAATGTACCTGTCAACAATATCTAATAAAATTTAATAGCAATCTAAAGCTGGAAGAAAATGTGGGGGCTATGCTGTTCACTGGCAAGTTCTTCTCTTCCCTCTAGTACTAGACACAAAGGTAGTGCTTCTCTTCTTCAAGATATCCAGGCAAGACAATCCTGCAACAACTAGGAAATTCATTTGAACATTAATATCCCTAATGGCCAAGAGAGATGTAATTTGGTTCAGATATAATCTGGTTCCTCCTTCTCTGTGTTGAAAGCCCTTAATGACCGGGTGTCTTCCTTCAGCAGGGTTGAGGGTATTCTGTCAAAATGCCATGATGGATTATGGGCTTGGTGACCTTCTCTGACTTTCTGCAAGCAGAGACTGCAGAATGAAAGGGTGGAGAAGAGGCAGGGGAATACCTCTATTTGCCATGCCTGCCATTTTGGCAGCAGGAAGAAGGTTCGTGAAGGAAAAGCTGAATGAGACTGTCCGCTCCTGCCTCCCTCCCGCTGTCCTCCCCACCCTGCACCAACCAGCGCTCATCCAGGAAAGCACAGCCAACACTGGAATCAGGAGAAGTGCTGGTAGCAGTGGACTCTATCCTGCACTTTGAAAGCTTAAAACAGGAGTAACTCTTCAGGGAAAGAAGGAAAATCTTTCTCCTCTGAGCTCAGGAATTGCCATTTTCAGGCCAGCTGCAGTTTAATCAAAGGGAAAAGTGACCTCATTCTTGTATGTCTCCTATGGTAACTCCTCTGACACAGACAGGATACAAATTAGACTACATTTAGGGTTAAATACTTGTGGGTATTTTTTCTCATTGTATGGGAGTTTTCTCCCACAAAACAGTTACGGAAAATAAAGAGCTCACTACATTTACAGGGACTTAATAAGAGGCTGAATCATGGGTTTTATTGAAAGCTTAAGAGAACCTCTCTTCACCATAAAGGAACCACTCCACATGACAAAGACCACTTTTAGTTTGCCCAGCAGTAGTAACCTCAGAGTTAGAGATGGGGAGGGTTGCAGGAAATGCTCTGTGGCCAGAGCCCACTTTGGATTTACAACACATTTTTTTGCAAGAAATGGCACCATCAACCACGAAATGGTATATTTTATTTTATTTTTTATTTTATTAAGTTTATTGGGGGTAACATTGGTTAATAAAATTATATAATTTTCAGGTGTACATTATAATTTGATATCTCTTTATTCTATTGTATGATTACCACCCAAAGTTCAGTTTCCTTCCTACCATATATTTGATCCCCTTTACCCACTTCACCCTCTCTCTAAACCCTATATTTGACTCCCTTTACCCCATCTACCTCTCCCCTCCTCCTCCACCCCTTACCCTCTGGTAACCACTAGTCCATTGTCCATGTCCATGAATCTCTGTTTGTTTTTCCTGTCCATTTGTTGCTTTTAGATTTATATCCACATACAAGTGATATCGTGTGATTTTCAACTTTTTCTGTCTGGCTTATTTCACTTAGTATGATTATCTTGAGGTCTATTCATGTTGTTGCACATGGCAGTATTTCATCTCTTCTTATGGCTGAGCACTATTCCATTGTAAATATGCATCACAGTTTCTTTAGCCAATCATCTATTGTAGGACACTTCGGTTGCTTCCATGTTCTGGCCACTGTGAATAATGCTGCTATGAACATCGATGTGGAAATATCTTTTCAGATATGGATTTTCGAGTCTTTGAGGTTAATACTCAGCAGAGGGATTGCTAGATCATATGGTAGATTAATTATTAGTGTTATGAGGAACCTCCCTACTATTTTCCAGAGTGGCTATACAAATTTACAGTCCTACCAGCAGTGTATGAGGGTTCCTTTTTCTCTGCATTCTCTCCAACATTTGTTATTACTTGTCATGTTGGTTATAGCTATTCTAAAATGTGTGAGATGGTATCTCATTGTGGTTTTGATTCGCATTTCCCTATTAGCTAGCAATGTTGAGCATCTTTTCATATATTTGTTGGCCATATGTATGTCCTCTAGGGAGAAGTGTCTGTTCAGGTCCTCTGCCCATATTTTGATTGGATTGTTTGTTCTTCTTTTTGTTGTTATTGAGTCATATGAGTTCTTTGTATATTTTGGATATTAGGCTCTTATCAGAGGTGTTGCTTGCAAACAAATTTTCCCATTCAGATGGTTGTCTCTTTACCTTGTTGATGGTTTCTTTTTGCTTTTACTTCCCTTGCCTTTGAGGTGAAATTCGTAAAATGCTCTTTAAGTCCAAGGTCCTTGAGTTTAGTTCCTATGTTTTTTTCTATGCATTTTATTGTTTCAGGTCTTATATTCATATATTATAATCCATTTTGCTGTGTGATGATAGACAACAGTCTAGTTTCATTCTTTTGCAGGTGGCCTTCCAATTTTCCCAGCACCATTTATCAAAGAGACTTTCCTTTCTTCACTGAGAAATCGTATATTTTCAATAAAACTTTAAATTTCTATGTTTGTGCTATGTTTGTGAGGCACCCTAACTACAGTGTGTTGTGTGTCTTATCTTCCCAACCAAGTTAAAAGCTGATCCTCAAAAGCCCCAGCACCTGGTATAGTATTTGGAAATGATGAGGCACTGATTAAACAATTAAGGAATGATGAACAAAGAAATTGCTATCTTTCTAATAGGTTTATCCAGAAATATTAGTTTGTCCTTCTTTATAAGAGTTTTACTCTAGTAGCTTATTGGAGGAAAAAAAATAAAGTACAAGTTTCACTCAAGACTATTTCTGACGAAGGCCATGGCAATTTATGGACTGAGAAAGGCAAGGAGAAGGTGGGATAGGAAATAGGGGGAAACATCATGAACCTTTCTGAGGTGTGGGGGACTTTTGTACAGATTGGTTTCTGCTGGCACTTATTCAAACAGATTTGGGGTGGGTCACTGAATGAGGGTCTCGATGGAGCTCATTTCATTGTCTAATGTGCAGGAGACTGAAGAGGAAATCAAACCAAGAGGAAAATGCAAATGAAAATCATGTTTCTTTGAATACATTCTATAGCTCTTCATTTCTCCGGTTACCTTATATTTGCAGTTTTCTCTTTAGACCAATATGTCATTTATTTTCATTGTACTAAGTCACACACCACTGGAGCACGATTGGTATTCTTACCAACTGAGAACCATCTGCTCTTTTCCAGACAACAACAATTCTGTTCTCTCCTTCTCTACCTCCTGATTATTTCAGTTTTCTCATATTTTCAGTTGTATGCATTCTTTTCTCTGTGAATAAGAGACAGTAAACACCTGAGGAATTATCTCTTTGGATACATTTTTTCCCCCCACAGGCATTGGAATTTTAAATTGTTCCTTTTCAGAGTTTTAATCTTCTATATGTAAAATAAAATGTTTATCTGTAATATTGTCTAAGGGAAGTGTAGTCTTCCGGAAAGCTTCTCTATGGTCCTTGGATAAATTGCGAGTCACTTTTTAACTGACGGCCATTTAATGTCATAGTATTTCCACACTTTCTCAAAAAAAATCAGGTAAAAATAGTAAAACCAGAGAAAAACCAGAGGAATTCACAGGTAATAGATGAAGAAAACAAAGCAATTCTGATATGTAAACATTCTCTTCTCTGTCTGAGAGTGCCTGATGGCTCCTAGCAATGTTCAAAGCATTTTTAGTTAGAACCCAGAGAAGCAAACCTATTCCTGGCCTACTGGTGTTTACCTGAAGTTTGCAGCTTTGACAATTACATTCAAGTTTCATTTCTTTATTTGTCTGCCTGGTTTAGAGGAAACTGTGCCAGACTTAAAAGTAAGGGGGTGTGGGTTCAAATCCAACTCCATGGCAAGTTATAAATACCTCTCTGAACTTGAGTTTCCTCATCTGTAAGATGCAATTGACACCTACACTATGGAAGTGTTAGGAGGATTAACTGAGACAGCATATGGAAAACCTTAGAATCAGCTGCTGTTCAATAAATAGTGGTTGAATTTTAATCTGTAATTACTAAAGCTAAGTCCAGAAATGAGATCACAATCTGGATAATTCATCGTTGTATCAATTATTTGAACCCTTTGCACAAAGGGAAAAGCTCAGTGTTTCAATTTTCAATTATCTGCATACTTATTCAATTCTGCTCTGCGTCTTCTAAACATACTTAAACAGGCAATAATATTCTTTCTGTAGGTAATTACTTGCATAAAAAGAGAGGATAAAGGAATTGCCTTTTCCATTTTGTCCAGAGATTTTCTTTTAAATGATACTATTAAAAGAGGTAGAATCTAATATAACATGCCAGCTCCACATCAAAATAAATCTGCTTTTATTATCCAAAATTCTCTAGGTTTATTAGATGTTATAAATATAATTAGTAGGATTTCCATCACCCCTTACCCTGTTGGTAGTGACCAAAGCATAAAACCATTATTAAAGTCATCTATTAATCAATTTGCTCTTCTACTTTCTGGTAATTGAGTTTTCCAGATGAAACAGTGTATCGACTTTAACCCTTTTCTATTCAATTAAAACTTTCCTCTGACTAGCCAGGATCATTTATGCCATTTTGCATTAAGACTGTTCATGCTTATATTGTTAATCATTAAAATAATTAAAAGTGTTTTAAATAGGCATCCTTTAGTTTCCAGAATCTTTTAAGTCTTTATGCCCTAATAATTCTTGAGAGTCATCTAAGGCCCTATGTAATATTATAATTGAACACTTTAATTTTGATGTATAGATTTGCTATCAATTTATTAATGACATAAAGGTGAATAATAAAAATATCCCTATCCTCTAACCTCCATAATCCATAATATATCACCTGATCTTCAAACAAGTTTCCTTTGGCCTAATATTACTTCATCAATTTTAGGTATCATGATCCATTGAAATTGAATCCATTTTGCTGAAATCAATAAAATACCAAATAGTTGCTGTCAAATTATCTTTTAAAATGTCATTTTCATATAAAAAATTTAAGGGTATATTTTATATTTGTTTTTTCTCATGTTTATTAAAATATCTCTTGAGATCCAATATTGTATTGTTGTAGAGACCCAAAAGAAAAAAAAAACATTTAAATGAGGTAACCGAAAGAGTGTTAATAAATGAGCTACATAATATGGTGCAGGCAGGGTTAAGGGAAATAAAAAGGTGTGGCAGTGCATTCCAGAGCTAGCCACAATTACCAATCTTAGGCATGAGTTAGCAAGGGGAGGAAGCCAGTATTGAAACCCGAAGAGAATAACTAAGAGAAAAGACTGAATGACAAGATCTATGCCTTTGTTGAGGTCATGGTCAGTCCAAGAAGACCTTGCAGAGAGAAAGCTGGAGGAGTAAATACCCTGAATCAGATGAGGACTCTCTTCCTGATTCATAGATGGTTGCTGCATCCTGATATGATGAAAGGGGCAATGGAGTTCTCTGGGGCCTTTTATAAGGACACTAATCCCATCCTCAAGGTCTCCACCCTCATGACCTAATTACTTTCCAAAGACCCTATTCCCAGTACCATCATAATGTTTCTAGGCTTCAACAAATGAATTTTTTTGGGGGTGGGGGGAGGAGGGAGGGTCACAAACACTTAGCCTATAGCACCAGGAATCTTGTGTCTTCTGCCAGCACCTATGGCAGGCTACCTTATCAGTTTTCAATAGGGTAAAATCTTAGACCTTTCATAGTACTTGGCCATTTTTGGTGAGAGTATAAGATATTGACAAAGACACAACTTTCTGCCAAAGAAAGGATAAGGACCTCATGGTCCAGGCTCAGGTATATGAAAGGGCTCCACGATTTCAATTTGTTTATCATATAAATGCTTTTATTTTGAAATTGCCATCCAATAATTTTTTTCTAATTTATTGAGGTATAATTTGCATATGTTAAATGATTTAAGTATATGTCTTAACGAGTTTTAGCAAATTTACACACAGGTATAACTAACTGTCACCACGATCAAGATACAGAACTTTCCCGAGATCTCCTAAAGTTCTTGTGGCCTCCTTTTCGGTCAAGTTCTCCACCATCACCACTGGCCAGACAATCACTTACTGTTTTTTGTCACTATAAATTAGCTTTATCTATTACAGAATTGAGGTCATCATCATGCACTTTTAAGTGTTTGGCTTCTTTTGCCAAGTAAAATGTTTCTGAGATTCATCTGGGGTGTTGAGTGCAGTAGTTTGTCTTTTTTTCCCTGCTGAGTAGAATTCCGTTGTGCAGATATACCACAATTTGATTATTCATTTACCCGTTGATGGAAATTTGTTTTGCTTTCAGATGTTTTGAGATTGTGAATAAGACTACTAAGGAAGATCATGTCTTTTGTGAACGTAAGATTTCATTTCTTTTGGGTAAATACTTGGGAATGAAATTGCTGGGTTACCTGTTAACTTCATTAAGAAACTGCCATTGTTCTCCAAAGTGGCTGTAATATTTTATATCCCTATCAGCAATAAAAATAGTTCCATGTTTCTCTACTATCTGTCAATATTAGGTTTTGTCAGCTTTTTTTACCAATAGCCATTCTAGTAAGTGTGCACAGGTATCTCATAAAAATTATGGTTTTAATTTGCATTTTCTTGGTGAGTAAGGATGTGTGGCATCTTTTTATGTACTTATTAGTCATCTGTATACCTCTTTTTCATGTGCTTGTTCAAATCTTTTGCCAATTTTTAAATTAGATTGCCTGTCTTTTTATTATTGAGTTCTAAGTGTTCTTTAGGTAATCTCAATATAAGTCCTTTGTCCGGCATGTGCACTGTGAATATTTTCTCCCAGTCCAACAGCACTTTTTAAAATTGCTTTCATTTCAAAAGAGCTCACCTTTAATAAAGTATGTTTTGTTTAGTTCAAAACTACTGCTGTTACTTCAAGGTTACTGGCATATTGTCTTCAATAGCTTAAAAGAACAGTGTGTTTTATGTACATTCATTTCTATTTAATGCACTAGTGTTTACTAATGTTCATCCATCACAATACTCTAGCCAATTACATACTTTTGGCTCTGAATGCTTCTTAAATTTCCTGTAGTTTCAGCTCCTGGCTTAGGTGAAAAATATTCCAATCACCATAATTATCACCAAAAATGTAATGTTAGTTGAGTTTGACAAGGACGGTCATAGCCTACACAAACATCATTGCCCCTTTCTTTCTGATTTGATAAGAGGAGGTGATGTGCTTAGCTAAAATATATTTCCCGGCCTCCTTGAGGATTTGTGTGGCCAGGCTAATCCTGGAGACTAAGGTGTCACTTCTTTGTGGAAAATAAATGAAAATAAAAAAAAAAACCATAACACTTTTTTTTTTATAGTCAGTGTTTTAAGACAAATGCCAATGGTCATCTTATATTTATTTAAAGATTTATTAGATTTTATTTTTCTTCCTCCTTTCCCTTTCTTTCCCTTCCTTGCCTTTTTCTTTCTACCTTTCCTCCTTTCCCCTTTCTCCTACCATTCATTTTTTCTTATCTCTCTTGCCCCTTTCTCATGAATCAGAGCTTTCTACTTTATATATGTTTATAATTATAATAGATAGTTAGACCAGAGGTGGTCAGTTGGTCATAAATGACTTGAAACTGGTGGTTGGCGGGGTGATACAGCAGGGTATAGTTTCATTTTGATGTAGGGTCTTTCTTAAACTTCCATCCTAGACCATTTTATACATCTTCTCTGGCACTTAACTTTGTTTGCTTTTAATAATCTACTGTTCCATGGTTCTGACTTTCCACTTCCTCCTACACATCTGTTTGGATTGATATTCTGCTGTTCGTCATGCAAGCATGATTTCACTTTGAAAATGATTTTCTTTTGATGGATGCTCTGGTTGTTCAGGCAAGCGTGGTCTTGTGTTTCTTAACATTCTCTGTTAGCTGGTCTCAGCTCTCCAACAGTCATCCCTCAGGGTCTCAGGCATTCACTCATGCCAGCTCCGGACTTCTTTGTAATTAAATGCCATAACTGTTGTATTCCTTGGATTAATCTATATCAGGGCTTGGCAAACAACAGCTGGTGGGCCAAATCTGGTCTTAGCTTGTTTGTGTATGGCCTATGAGCTAAGACAGTTTTTTACATTTTTTAAGTTTTGTAAAAGCAAACAAAAAACAAAGAAGAATATGTGCTAGAAACTGTACTTAGCCCACAGATCCTAAAATATTAACCACTTGATTTGGCTCTTTCTTGAAAAAGTTTGCCTATGTCTGACCTATATTAATAAAATTAAGTTTTTATGTGACACCTACTCCACGCAAAATAATAAGCTGTATATCTTTTCAAGATTCTTTTTGGTATGATTTGACTTTAAGTATAAGCTAGGGAGACTATTAAATAAAAGTGTAGGGACTCCCCGGGAAGATAGCAGGAGACAGGCAAGAATCTTCCAAGGTAGCTGAAACTGAGATTCAGTGAGAGATTGTTTATGATTGAGACATACCAGACAAACAATGGTTGCAAATATGAGCCCCACATTGAAAATAACAAGGACCAATGCTCCAAATCCTATGAGGACAAGGCTACTTCTCATTTAGCTTTCTTTTTAGCAAGCTGCATGGTGAGCAGCACCGTCAAGGATTTATTTATCTAAAGATGGGCAATAATTTGCCCAAGAAAACTCAGGGAGGTTGGCTAGTTTCAAATAATACCTTCACTCATTCATACCATTCATTAGTCATACTGCTCATTATAAAGCAGAAAGGAACAAGCCTTGGTTACTTGCCCTCTACATTATGACATTTGCAATCTGCTTGAACAGAATACTAGTTTTTATAATGAAAAAACTATGACCATACTGTCTCTCTAATCTGCCCCCAATTCAGCCTGTTTTCTCACTTTACTCACTTCACTAACTCCTTACCTTATGCCACATACTTCCTCCTGTGCCTTTGCCCAGGTAGGTCTTCATCTGGAATATTCCTCTATTAATTCTGTCAATTGAAATTGTCCTTCAAGTTCTGACTCTCATCTCAAATATCACTTTCACTAGGAAACCTTCTCAGATCTTCTCAGTTGGACTTCCTTCCTCTGGTTCCTACTGTTCCAGTAGGCCTGGGCCAATTTTTAGGCCTGTTTCTTGGCCTGGGGCTTCCCCACCACGCATAGCATAAATTCAAGTTGCAAATTCAAGTTGCACATCCAAAAGTGTCATAGAGCTCAAGTTTTTATTTTTGGTGACTCTTTTCCAACCCAAGGTCCCTGAAGGACATCAACTATTCTTAAAGCTTGTCCAGACTAGTTGGGGGGTTTTCTGTACCATTTTCCCCGGAGCAGGCAGAGAGCAGTGCTGCACAGCTCTGGTCTTCAAGCTCATATCTAGTGAGGCTCCCAGCCTCACTGGGCCCATGCTGAACTTTCTGTTCCCGAGTTGGCAGTTCCTAGGGCTTCCATCCCATCTAATCCCTCTAGGCTACTGCTACATCCCTCTGCCATTGCACACTACTCTGGCTTTGGCTTCTTTGTGTCTGCTTCCTACATTTTTACCTTTCTTTTGTGCTGGGCTTGTATCATGGAGTTGTCCTATTTTATTCTGCATTTCCATGTTTTGCAAGCTCTGTGTAAGGATGATGATTCTGGGAGGGAGTCTGCTCACATCAGCTCATTCTGCCATCTTGCCTGATGGCCGCAGAACCAAGTTCTCTTTAATTATGGAGGTTGTCACATTATTCATTCCATTTGAGTGAATAAAAAGGATACTGAATATGCTTCTTATGTAATATCACTACTTCTCTAATATCTAGATATATAGAGGTTGCACCCAATACTGTTTCTGAACTTTTTCCATCTAAAGAAACATGTCCTGGTGAGGAAAGGTTAAGTGGCCAGAGATGACTGGGGAAAAAGAAGCAGACCAAGGGAAATTACAGACTAATGAAAATCTAGTAAATTTCCAATTACCTGGGGAGATGGCACTTTGCCACAATGTTGATAATCAAGAATTCACTTAGTGGCACAGTCAACTTTATGCCAAATAATTTTTAAATTATAATTAGCATTCTGAGCCCATCTATTGAGCACTTTTCATATAACAAAAGTGACTCTTTTAACTAGTCAAACAAAGGATAATTTGTATTGAAAAATAGCTTGCATTTTAAAGGTCAAAACTTATTTTACAGGTCAATGGAATAAGTTTATGCAATTTCAATCAAGTCCACAATGGGGGATAACATAGGACTGATGGTTAGAAGCCATATATAGCAGGGCATTATTTTATTTTTAAGTTTGGATCTACAGAAAATGAAGGGAACTTGATCAATTATTTGAATGCATACTTTTAGTTTTATATATATATATATATTTTATATATATATATATATATATATATATAAAATATACATTTTTTAAACTTGAAATAAAAAGTATCCTCTGAAATCATTGCTCCCAGAGTAAATCCTAGAATTTATTCCTATAATATGCATGGCTGGGAAAATGCTGAATTAAATCTTTTTGACAGGCAGGTTGTATTTATTGCCAAATCTCCATGAGAACAGATACTTCATACTGCACTATGCCAGCAAGGACTATAAAAGTAGAGCAAAAACAACAAAGAATGATAAAGGGATACCATATTTTTCTCTGCTTCATGGAGTCATAGGGATTTATAGTCAGATGGGTACTCACAGATTGTGAAGTACAGTTTCATCTTTTTTATACATGTGAAACCTGGCTCAGGAAAGGTGAAATGACTAGTTCAGGGTCACATGGCTGGAAGCCAGGCTGCAGCTGGAACCCAGGCCTCTTCTTATCCAGCTCCTCAAAGTACATTCATTATTGGAATAATTTGAGGAGCTCTGTGTACTAGTACTTGAAGATAAGGCCTCTTTTGGAATAAATGTCTACCGCTTGGAATAATAACCACTGCCTGTATATGTGTAGCTTTGTTACAGTAGGAAGAAGAGACATAATTGGTATATTTTTTCTTCTAGCTCTTTAGTCTAGTCTAAACCATCTGAATGTTCCTAATCATTCTGTAATATAAATAATTGCAACTCATTTCTCATATTTTATATGTGTGCTACATATGTGGACAGGTTAGGAATTGTGATGGGAAGTTAAAGATGAATAGGACAGTGGCAACAGAAAGATATTTAATTTTCTTAGGGAACTCCGAAATATAATACGGCAACAATTAGAGCTTATTTTAAGAGACAGCTAGGATCCTGGCCCCTTGGTACATTCAGCATGCAATTTTTTCCAGATTGGCAGATCCACAGCCTCTGCATTTGACATTATTGTTTTTGAGCACCTGGCATAGTCCTTTGCTTTTGAAGCAGTCACAGGACACTTGTTGGTTGACTAAGTCTTCATATTACAGAACTGACCAATCATGAGGAGTTTCTCAAATCTTTATTCCACAGTTTAGCAAATAAACAAAAGAGGGTGTAGTTTTAGACTCACAAATTGCATAGAATAGCATATCTGAGATACTTTCTGCAGTTCTAATATTGATCTAGGAGTGTTTTAAAAACATTACTATGGCAACAATCCCTATTCAGTGGGGGAAAGCAATGCATTATCTATGCAAAGAAGAAAGTAAAAAGAGTATTTCTGATGTTGCTTTTTTACATTCTGCAGATGTGCCCTGACCTCTTGGCATTATTTTTGCTGAGGACAGTGTTTGGAAAATAAAATTTGTTGAGAGCTACTCACTGACTCTGGAAGATATTATCAGTTCAAGCACTATGTCATAGAAAACAGCAACTCACTGATTTTTTTTTCCCACAAAATGAATAATTTCATCACACTTGAAGTTGATCAAGTTATCATTTATCATGAAAAAAATTTTTTTTCAGCCAGTAGCTAAAATTGCTGTACAGGATGCATAACAAAGATATACAGCTGTAGGTGTTCATGAATTTGTTCATGTGGCATTCGCTGAACAAATATTTATTGAGCACAGTCCATGAGAAAGAATAGTGCTTGATGTCAATTCTATCCAGTTACAAATCTATTGATGCTTTTTTGAACATTTACAACCAGATTTTTTTTTATCATTGAACAAGTCAAATCTCTGCCAAAAGTGATCTAACTCAAATTTCATTTCTTTTCCACAGATTTAGAAACAGTAATCTACTGTTTATTATCTTTGTTTCAAAAATGAGAAAAATAAGGAAACTAAGCTATTTAGCATAAATTGCAATGCAAATTGGGAATTTCCAAAATTTGCTTGATGTTGACAGCCAAAGCTGACCGAACATTTAAAATATATGTATATGCATGTATGCATATGTATACACACATGTATTTACACAAACATATATAAGTATATATAAGTACATGAATTACCTGAATTCACTAGATAAGTAAATTACTCAAATGCTGTATGATTTGTTACTCAAGTATGGTTCTTGGACCACTAGCATAGGCATCATCCAGGAGCCTGGTTAGAAATGAAGACTCTCAGGCCCTGCCCTTAATCTACCAAATCAAAAAGCTTGCCTTTTAAAAAAGATTACCAGGTGATTCACATGAAAAAACTTTGAGTAACATTGCTGTAACAGATTTTAGCCAGTTAAATGAATTGAGAGTGGAGAGTTTAACCTAAGGAGAAAAAACCTGTTTCAATTATCTATGTGATTTTTTTTAAGTGATTATCTGGAGAAGGATCAGGATGTTGAATTATCTGAATAATTACCTAAATTCTCAATTTTTTCTGCTTGTGTAGGTACTGTCATTATGACTGTCCAATGATAATCATTAAACTCTTAAATCCGTAATGAATTGGGAAGGGCATAGCACTGCTCATCATTTAAAGATTAAATTATTTATTGTACAATTGTAGGAATTTAAAAAATTAGAAAGAAAATCCTAAATCTCACCATGTGACTTTATTTTCAATGCCTTGCCAGTATCTGTAAATTCACATATGATTTTACATAGTTGCATTTGTACATTATATCATTTATTTCAAGCTAACGGGTGGCGCGATAAACTTGTGGAAGTTAAATGAAAGAATGTGATGTCTGAAGCTTTTGTATTCATTCTTTTTCATATAGTACTATGTTGAAATAATTGTAATCATGATTATTAATAACAATTCTAAACTGTAATCAAACTTTTTAATGGCCGCATCACATGCCATTGAGTTGATGAACAAAATCGTTTAATCATTCTCAATTATATTGATATTCAGTTTTCACGTTTTGCTGTTATAAATAATTTAGTAATAAACATCTCTGTACAAGAATGGTTTAATCCATTAAATTCACTTTCATAGCATAAATTACCAATAATGGAATTAATGATTCAAAGTGTGTAATAGTATAGGTTTTGAAAACTTATGGGTAAGTTGTTTTAGAAAGGTCTAGAACAATTTTTTGAAATCTGCATTGCGTTAGATTCCCGGTTTCACCACATCTTGCCAGCAATAGAAATAATTATTTCTAAATTTTGCTAATTAATCAGCATATAGCTCATGATTTTCACAATAAAAATAATTAAAACTATCATTAAAAATTCACTTTTTCTCTCAATTTTCTTAGAGCAAAATTTCCCAACAGGTGTTCTGTGGCCTGAGCACATAAATGTTCTGCAGGTGTGTTGTAATATTGTGCCCTGTAATTTTCTGAGTAGGATTTGAGGTGGCTAAAGCCTCCTGTATGGTTCACCCCACCACCATGACAGATTGAGAAAAGTTTGGGAAGTGCAGCCTTATTGCTGTTTTCCTTACTTCAGCTCTTTCTCACTCTTTTTTAATTAAAAAAAATTAACATACTTTATTTTTGAGCAGTTTTAGATTTACAGAAAAATTGAGCAGAAAGTACAGAGGGTTCCATATGGTATATGGGAACGCCCACTCTCTCCTCTAACTCCTGCCCCCAGTTCCCCAATTATTGACATCCCGCATTAGTGTGGTACATTTGTACAATTGATCAGCTAATATTGATACATTATTATAAATTAAAGTCCATAGTTTACATTAGGGTTTACTTTGTGTGTTGTATATCCTGTGGGTTTTAGCAAATAATGACATATATCCTCCATTGAAGTAGAATACAGAATAGTTTCCTTACCCTAAAAGTCACCTGTGCTCCACCTGTTCATCTCTTCCTTTACCTGAACCTCTGGCACCATTCATCTTTTTGTCTCCATAGTTGTGCCTTCTCCAGAATGTCCCACAGTTGGAATCATACAGTATGTAGCCATTTCAGATTGGCTTTTTCACCTTGGCCATGTCCATTTAAGTTTTCTTCATACCTTTTCATGGCTTGATACCTCATTTCTTTTCATTACTAAATGATATTCTGTTATATGGATGTACCACAATTTGTAGCTTCCAAGTTTTAGCAATTATGAATAAAACTGCTATAAACAGTGGTGTGCAGGATTTTTGGACTTAGGTATTTAACTAATTCTTAGTAAATACCAAGGCACTCAACTGCTCTTTGTTTGGTGATATGCTAAGTGTATGTTTAGTTTTTTAAATACTGTAATGCCAAACTGTCTTCCAAAGTAGCTGTATCATGTTTCACCAGCAATGAGATTTCCTGTTGTTCCATATCCTTGCCAGCATCTGGTGTTTCAGTGTTTCGAATTTTAGGTGTGTAGTAATATACCACTGTTTTAATTTGCAGTTCCTTAATGACATATAACAAAAGCATCTTTTCATATGTTTATTTGCCATCTGTCTATTTTCTTTGGTGAGGTGTCTATTCAGATCTTTTGTTCATTTTTAAATCAAGTTGTTTTATTGTTGAATTTTCAGAGTTCTTTGTATATTTTGGATACCAAGAACCAAAAATGTTTTGCAAACATTTTTTCCCCAGTCCATGACCCGTTTTTTCATTTTCTTAACAGTATTTTTCACAGACCAGGAGTTTTTTTAATTTAATGGAGCCCGACTTAGCAATTTTTTTATATATAGATTAGGCTATTGGTGTATCTAAGAAATCATTGCCTATCCCAATGTCCCCTAGATTTTCTGTTATCTTCTAGTTTTATAGTTTGCATTTTACATTTAAATCTAAGGTCCATTTTGAATTAAATATATTTTTTTTGCATGTGGATGACCAGTTGTTCCAGCACCATTTGTTGAAAAGGTTATGCTTTCTCCATTGCATCACCTTTGCTCCTTTGTCAAAGATCTGTTGACTGTATTAATTTGCCTCCATTTCTGGACTCTCTGCTGTTCCACTGAACTTTTCTTTTCTTTTTTTGCCAATCACATTGTCTGGGTTACTGCAGCTTTATATTAAATCTTGAAATCAGGCCATGTCAGTCCTCCAACTTTGTTCTTTTATTTTTCCATGTAAACTTTAGATATTGTTGATATCCACAAACTGGGATTTTGATTGAAATTGTGATAAATTTACAGATGATGTTAGGACAAACTGACAGCTTGAAAATATTGAGTCTTCTTATCCACATACATGAAATATTTCTCCATATATTTAGATGTTCCTTGATTTGTTTTCCTTGCTAGTATATAAGCAATTGATTTTTTGTATATTAACCTTGTATCCACTATAATATATCGTTGTATAGTTCTGTTCGCCATCTATACTATGCTTATTAGTCCCAGGACATTTGTATTTCTCATATAGCCAATCATGCCATCTACAAAGTTTTATTTCTTTTTCCCAATCTATATACTTTTTATTTCCTTTTCTTGTCTTATTGCATTAGCTGTTGAATGAGAGTGGTAAGAACCCACAACTTTGCCTTCTCCCTGATCTTAGGGAGAGAGTTTCTCACCATTAAGTTTGATGTCACACACACACACACACACACACACACACACACACTCTGTCAAATATTTTTCTGCATCTATTGATATACTCATGCGATATTTCTTTTTTAACTTGTTGATATGATGGATTATATTGATTTTTGGATATTGAACTAGTCTTACATACCTGGAATAAATCCCAGGTTATGGTGTATAATTCTTTTTATACATTGTTGGATTTGATTTACTAGTATTTCATTGAAAATTTCTGCATCTATGTTTTTGAGAGTTATGGATTTGTAGTTTTCTTTTTTGTAATGTATTTGTTTAGTTTTAGTGTTAGAGTAATGCTGTTCTTATAGAATTAGTTAGGAAGTAGTCTCTCTGCTTCTATTTTCTGGAAGAGATTATAGAAAATTATTATAATTTCTTCCTTAAATGTTTGATAGAATTCACCAGTGAAACCCATCTGGTACTTTCTGTTTTGGCAGGCCATTAATTATTAACTTAATTTCTTTAATAGATATAAGCTTGTTCAGATAGTCTATTTCTCCTCGGGTAAGTTTTGGTAGATTGTGTCTTTCAAGGAATTGGTCCATTTCATCTAGATTGTGAAATGTGTGGGCATAGAGTTTTTCATAATCTGTTATTATCCTTTTAATGTCCATAGGATCAGCAGTGATGGCCCCACTTTCCTTTCATCCCAGCAGCTCAGTGAACCTACGGAAACCAAACTTAAGTAGGATGCCATTCCATCACAAGCACGCACATACACATACACACACACACACACACACACACTCACTAATACTGGGACAATTTAGACACGTCAATTAACCTAACATGCACATCTTTTGAGATATGGGAGGAAACTGGAGTACCCAGAGAAAACCCACACAGATAGGGAGAGAATATGCATGCAGACAACTCCACACAGACAATAGCCCCGGCTGGGAATCAAATTTTTTTCTTGTCAATGTTATAAACAAATGACATTGAATGAAATGAAATTATTCAGGAACCTGCAATACTTATAACTGATTATCACAGCACCTACATAACAGCTTGTACAACTTAAATCTACTGGGGGAAAAGCTATCTCAAACTTGGGTAAGTTATGTAATTTCTAGAGGTGATGTCTAATAATGATGTCTACTGGCTACTGCCCCCTTAATACTTGGCTCCTGTAAGAAAACTATTCTACTTATTAGTCTGTTAATAATAAACATTCACAGAAGAGGCTTTATTCACTAAATCGAAAGTGGTATTTGAGATATAGAAAACAAGGATTCAGAGCAGCTATAAAACTGCACTCTCAAGGGAAAGACCCAGAGCCTTGTCCATCAGACCTTATCACTGCACTGAAATATACAAAGTTGGACTAACTCCTTTTTGTAATATTCAATAGGAACTTTATGAAGGTCTGCATTTCCCAGATTGTCATTTAGAGAATAGGAGCACAGGGAAGGAGTCCACTATAGCCAATACTATTAAAACTCATACTAAAACTTTGGCTTATGCCAAAGATGGAATAAGAGGGACCAATTTTACCCTGCCATCTCTGGCAACACTCCCACTCCCACCCCACCAAAAAATTTTAAAA
Organism: Eonycteris spelaea; assembly: GCA_003508835.1. NCBI lineage: Eukaryota > Metazoa > Chordata > Mammalia > Chiroptera > Pteropodidae > Eonycteris > Eonycteris spelaea. The sequence goes on from PUFA01000192.1 coordinate 2,469,786, forward strand.
ACTGAGAAAAAATACATGAAACAGCAGTTTCAAGACACTAGTCATCATGGGATGAAGTATAGTCATCCCTGAATGATGGGAAACAAATGAGGTGAGTGTACAAGTAGTTGCCCCAGTACATGGCATTGCAAGAGTTTACAGGCTGTGGCACAGGGGGTATAAAGTCAGTCAGAGCATGATGGACTCTCTGAGTTGAGGAAATGAAGTTGACATTACATAATGATAAACAGGTCGGTCAGTCCAGCAAGAAGACATTGCAATTTTAAAAGAGTACGCACCAAACAAGAGTTGCAAAATTTGTTAAACAAAAACTGATAATATTGAAAGGAGAAACATATAATCCAAAATTATAGTTGGAGCCTCAAACACCACTTTCTTAGCAATAGAACTACTAGACAGAAAAATCAGCAAGGATATGGAAGAACTCAACACCAACCATCAACAAAGGCTATAACTGAAATTTATAAAACATTCCACTCAACAGCTAAATACAAATTCTTTCCAAGTAATCACAAAAATTGCAGGAGAAATCCAAAGGTCAGGGCAAACTCTAAAATTCTGTTTTCTGCATTAATCTCAGGCACATGTAGCTGAGTGGGGCTCTGCACCTATAACCTAAATAACAACAGGCAGGACACCATATTCAATCTTGGAAAATGTGGCGGAGACAGCCCTACACATAGAGGAATTTGAGTACCATTTGCCTTTTATCAAGACTTATTCACAATGTGACACTCCTTTCACAAAAAGCTGATCATGTTTCTCTAGAATATTATTTAATTTTCAATGGCCTTTTCAACTCCTGTTACTAAAATAGAGAAAGAACATCTTTTGGGTACTACTCTTCCCTTAACACCTTGTAAATTCTTATAGCCTTAAGAAGGCATTTGGACAGTTCCACTAGATGAGAAAATAAAGGAGTGAGAGAGACTGAGTCAAGAAGCCATTGAACATGTGATAGACTGAGAGGATATACTGTGACTATTTGAAACCACTATTCCTACATACAAAATCCAGTGGACTTCCTATACTGTCTATCACAAAATGACTCCAGTGTGTAACAATATAGCTTTAAACGATGGACAGAGAATAGTGCACCACAGGATACGGCCACTCTGGAAAACAGTTTATGTTCCTACTGGTGACAGATGAGTGATCCACTTTCTCCACATCCTCACCAACACTTGGTATTGTAATTTTTGAAACAATTTTTAACCATTTTAATAGGTATATTATATATTCTTACTCTAAAGAAACTCGAGATTTGGGGTAACTAGGAGAGTTTAGGCTTGTCGCCTGGGAGAATGCAGGGTGAGGAGTACATGTGTTTTGAAGGACTTAGATGGACAAATCAAGAAAACAGTTAGATTGTGTTTGCAAAGGGTATGGGTAGAACAGTACTGAAGTGAGATTGTGGAGAGAAAACCAAGGTAAATTAGAGAACTTGTTCTTACCATAGACTCTACTGTAAAAGAAAGAAGCACAATATAGGTTCATAACAGGGTAAGGGTTCCAAACAAAAAGCGAAGAAGTTCTGCTCTTAGACATTTGCTCCAGGAAGAAAAAAATTCTTTTCCCCTAAAGGTGTAAATAGGATAAAAGTGGTCTGAGGCCTTCTCTCTGGGGGATTAATATGGGGAATGCTTTTTACCAATTCAAGTACATTAAAGCCAAAATCAATTTAGCTCCAAGATACCTATTTTCACAAATACTACTGTTAAAACTTTGTCATGTAATGTTACAGCAATACTTAGATCATTATATTAACTGGATATACATATGTAGTTTTTATATATGTCATTTCATTGGTAGTGGTTTCCATCTTCTTGTTTTTTTCCTTTATGTGTGGGGGAGGCGGAGAGGGGCGTCATCTCAAATGTCCCCTGGACATTTCCACTTGACCTCTTTTGATACTTCCAACTTAACCTTAACCTTATGATCTCCAATTTAACACGTCTAAACAAAACATCTACTGACTTTCTTAATTCCCTTTACTTGCTCCCCTCCCTCAACCCTTTTAGGCAGCTAGTCTCTCAGTTTTGTTACACCTTCCTTTGTAATTTATCTATTACATTTCTTTTTTTTTCATGATTATGGTGATCCTTTATTCAGGTCTTTATTAGCTTTTTTGTTTACATCAGAAAAAATTCAAGTTGGTCTTCCTTTTCAGAGCATGAGGTCCTCTAGGGTAGATAAAGTGGAAACAACATAAAGGAATGATTTTACTTACCTCCAGGCATGCCAAGGTAGCTCATGAAAGGTAAGCTCCGGGAAGGTAAAGGCAGAACAGGATAGGTGAGATTTTGGGTGAAGTGGGGCAAAGAGGTCACCAAAGACTGGCTTCTAATTCTTGCTCCTCAGCAACTGGAGCTGGGGGTGAAGATGTTTACTGCCAGACAGGGTGAAGGAAACTGAGTGGACTGAGGTGAAGTGGGTAAGAGGAGCAAATCAGCGATTGAGGATGGAATTCCTGATCCTTGGAATTCTCAGGTCAGAGTAGGGTCAACCTTTTGGATGCTGTGTTCTGAACTTTTGACTAAATATTTACCTTTCACTTATGTGAGACTTCAACTCATTATTGAGGACAAATATACTTATTTTCAGAATTTATATGACTAACACAATATTTTATAGGTGATTTGTATGTTGCTATTAAAGATATTATTTTAATATTCTTTATTTAAGAGCCAATCTTTCAGTTCCTCTTTGAGACCCTTAATATCCATTTGGATTCCCTTTGGAGCTATTTGGTCATTCATGTCCCCTCGAATTAAATTACATACCTTAGAGTTTACAGGACTTCCTCTGACCAAAAAGGATACTACCTTCAGGAATATCCTGTGTCAGTCAACAATGTTGCCTGTGATACTGCTACAGACTTTTTTAAAGTTTGTTTTGAAAGTATTTCAAGCATTTCAAAAAAGAAAAATTTTGATTCCTTCATTTGGCCAGAAAACAAAGGTCTTTGTATGACTCAAGATCATCTCTAAATTTCCCATTTTAATTTCCCTCATAATCTTGTTAGGTATATTTTATGGTGTTTTAGTTGACATAAAATATTCCTAGAGGCTCCTCACAATACCAACTTGAACTTTACTACTGACCATTTTTAGCACTTCTTGTCTATTCTTATTTTCAAAACTAGAAGGCTTTGTAAAAGAAAAATTCAAATAATAACTTCTACTTTTGTTTCAAGTAATCTACTTTTGATACAAACAAGTGGATCTGAAAACCCTCCCAATATTTTTCTGTCTTGCTTACCTATTAGTCTACTGAGGCCAGATATAAATATGTTCCAAAAGCCAGAGTTTATGCCTCAACTTCACTTTATCCAATGTATCATAGTACTTTAGACATTAAACCTCAAAGTATGGGATGTAGAAATACAGCCAAGTGAGTTTTGTTTTAAATCCCAGATATAAATCCATTAAACCTTCTACTCATCAATATTCTCTTATTACCCATATGTAGCTATTAGGTCAAATCAAATTTGGAATAACAAGATCAAAAATTACAACTCTAATTTGTTTTTGGTGCTCGAACTCTTGACTCCCAATCACCCTACTGAATGCTTTATTGTTAACTCTAAATTATAAGAATCACTAAGCATTGGATGAGCATTCAGGAGACCTGGCTATGAGATCCTGCTTTGCAAATAATTAATTTGGGGTGAGTCATTTAAACAAGCTCTCTAGTTCTTAATCTTTTCCTTTAAAAATGAGAGGCTTGAAGTATTAGATGATTTCTAAGCTTCTTTCTGACTGAAAGGTCTATGATTCTAGTCTTAAAGAAGAAATCTGAATCAATTAGAGCAGACTTCTTGAAATGAAACATCAATGAACTTACCAAATTTCATTTTTCTATGGCATAATTGGACATATTGATACTGAATACTATGAAGAAGGCTGTAGGGAATGCCAAGGTATTCTTGCTTCTACTCTGAGTCAACCCTAGTTAAAAAAATACGACTCCTTTTTGGTAAAAGAATTGATTCTTGGGTTAAATCAATGTGTGAATTAGTGGACCATCATCAGAGTTACCTCAGAGTTCTATCCTTGGCGAGTTGCCCTTTTTAACATTTTTGTTAGTGACCTGAAGGAGACATATTTTCCAAATCAAACTTGGGAGAAATATCTAATATGTTAAGACAACAGAATCAAGGTTCAAAATAATCCCAAACAAGGCTTAAAAAGTAGGCCAAAAGCAAGAGGATAGAGAAATTAACAGAGACCAAGTTTAAGTCTGATATTTGGTTCCAAAAGCATCAGCTCTCTTAGTACAGAACGGAGGACTAACTTGACAGTAGCTGCATCCTCCCCTTTCCCTTCCTGTCCAGTACCCCTAGCATGAGGCACGCACACACACAGAGCTAAGGCGCTGCACAAAATCTTAAGGCTTAAATACATGCTTGAGCTGCATAAACAATAGTATTCAGATCAAAGAAAGAAAGCGAGCACCTACATCCTTTATAAATCAAGCCTCACCTGCAGAAATGGATCCAGTTTTGGGCACCATACTCAATAAGGCTGTGACGAATCCATCTTGACATGTATCGAATTGGGTATCCTGCACATGGAATTTGAAACCAAGTCACATGTAAAGGGAGTCACAGGATGAGGGAGTCTGGTTTGGAAAGAAGTAAACGTAGGAAGGACAAATGTCTTTTGGAAGAAAGCAGGGTGAGCAAGAACAATCCTGGCGGTGTTCGGCCGGTGGTCAGCAACTGAGGAAAACCAAGCAGCGGGCGACGTCACTAGCGTGTCCGGAACGCCGGAACGCCGGAACGCCGGAACGCCGGAACGCCGGAACGCAGCGCGCGGCCGGGGCGCCGTCGGAAGTGGTTCTCGAGGCGCGACGCGGGCGGTCCCGCGTGGGTTCCACAGGCGCAGAGAGCCAAGGCGGCCGGCCGCGGAACGAGCTGTGACGCGTCAGTGGTTGCCGGGGTGCGGCACGGAGGTTCGGAGAACCGCGTCTCCTTTCTTCGACGCACCTCTCGCGGCGAGAGCAGGCGACTGCGACTGCGCCTTGGGCGGCCGTCAGGGCGGAGACCATGAGCCCCGGGGGCGCGGGCTGCTCCGGTGGGCTACTGCTGACGGTCGGCTGGCTGCTCCTGGCAGGCCTCCAGTCCGCATGCGGGAGGAACGTCACCGCCATCCAGGATCCCGGCCTGGGCCATGCAGAAGAAGAGAGCGAGAACGACAGTGAGAACGAAAACGAGAGCGAGAGCGAGGTGGCTGACGAAGAAGGCCACGAGCTTGACAGCGAGATGCTGCCCCCGGCCTTGCCTGAGGAGGATGGTGAGGTTGGGAGGCTCCTTGTTAGGCACGAAGGCACCTTTTGAGGGTAAAGCCCAGCTCTTTGTCCCAGGACAATGAGAATGATCCCTGATGACATCTGTAGAGCTCTCTCTCAAACAGCCCCTAATTTATACATTATTTTCGCGCACTTAATGCCTTGAAGAAAGATGTGTCAATTCTTCAAGGCCCCAGCAAGCTAAACAAGCCTACTTATAGAAGTTGCTTCGGAATTCCTGCAAAATGTTGCCCTGGTAAAGGAAAAAGATGCTTAAAAATTTTTTTTTTGTGGTAGGAGTTGGAGGGTAGTCTTCCACAAAGAGGAATTGTTTTGACTCCCATTGCAATTACGTTTTTCCTTCCCATTGTGGAGGGTTTTTTTGTTTTAAGTTCCAGGTTGCTTGAGGTCTTCATCCTTTCCACATTTGCACTTTGGGTTGGAACACATGGCATTCAGAATTCCCCGCACTGTGACACATTTAGGTAAACCAGTATGCTGACAAAACTGCCCAGAAGCCCCATGTCAGTTTCTTGAATCCCCAACCTTGAACACCTCTACAGTGTGGTGGTGTTTTAATTGTACATTCAACTTCCAACCACAAAGGAATGGTGGCCTTAGAAACACCTATCAAGGGATCAAACTAGTGGCTTTGTTAGATGATATGCTTTAACCAAGGGAAAATGAGGCTGTGCTTGGTACATAAATTTGCCTTACTCTGCTGGCTCATTAAGCAATAAAACTTGACAAGCTGTGGTACATGTTATATTGATCAGTAACTCACATGCTGGTAGGTAAAAGGTCAGTTGTAGGTTTGCAGCCATCCAAAGGGAAATGATTTCCTTCCCCCATAAATGACCTGGCTGAGATTCTTTTAATATCCTTGCCAGTCTCATGTCTCCTATACATACAGAGTAGGTGCTATATTTATCAGCCTTTCTTTTATTTCCTGATGACAGATAGTGATCCTCAGTGACAGAAAGAAATGACTATTTGAAATTAATGATGCAGTCAGGTTTGTACTCATTTGATAACATTACAGAGAGTTTGGAGAGGTCCTTAACTTTGGAAATATGAGAAAGGATTAGAGAAGAAATAGCTGTGTCCTAAATAAAGTACGGTGAGCTATTGCTTCAGTCGTTTTAAAAGTAATTGAATTAACAATTTTAATATTAAACTGATCAAGGGGTAGTCCTAGCTATAAAATGCTAAATAGAGTTTAAGCTATATTCAGACAATGGAGTTATAATGCCCTAGATTCAAATTCAAATGTAGGAAAGTTATCCTCTTAGTGTCTCTGTTTCCTTGTCTGTGAACTTCAGAGTCCCTGTACCTTCTGGAATTTTATATATATACAATTTCATGCACAGCTGCTTTTATTTGGGAGAGCAAGAATCCAGAATTTAAACAATCTCAGTTGTCTGAGATCTGAAAATTTCCAGAGCCATTATTAAAATTTGGCAAAGCCCCTCTTAACCTTCAGTGGACCAGTATAAAATAGTCATCACCATTTACTGTCTAATAGACTCTTTATTTTTTTACTTTAAAGAAAGTTGATAATTTACAAAATAAGGGATAGTGAAAACAACTTATTTGAAATTTTAATAAGAATTTACACATGGAAAACCCCAAATTTTTATTCCATTTTTCCTGGTTTTTAAGCTATGTGGGCAAAGTACTTTGAATTCAACTAAAAGCTCATCAGTTATGCACGAATCTGTAATATATTCATCTTGTAAATACTGATTGCAGATTTCAAGTACATCTCTAGAAGATTCTAGTTATCATTACTCTTGTTCTTTTTGCAGTTGCACTGTCAAAACAATACTTTTGAAAACTATAGAGGCACATATTTTGTTCAGGATACTGCCATTTTCTTCATAATTGCAAAAATGTTTTCATTGTAGATTCATAAACAATTAGAATTATTGGCTCAATCAATTTATTCATCTCTACATCTTCTATTTTCTTTCAGTTGCCTTTCTATACATACCTGTCATGATTTGTCTGTTTACGAACCTTATCAAGTAAATGTTGGTGTATAAACAGTTTTTAAAAGAAAAGAATACTGTTCATATATTTTTTGCAAAATGGTATGGTCTGGCTTATTTGCAGAAAATAGTTCAGGATCACATCCTTCCTGGTGAAAAATTAACTAGATGAGAATACCATGTGTCCTTTTCATCCTTAGAAGTATGATATTCGTTCACTGATTCTTGAGTTAGAGAAAATTGGTCTAGGATATTCATAGAAGATATATCACTCACTCATTTTGCTTATGCAGTCAATTTCTTAATTATCATTAATATCTAGAGTGCTGATATCTATATATTCATATTCTGATTCATCCAATAATTGTGAAATATTTTTCACTGTCAGTTTTCTTCTCTGCCATTATAGACAAAAAATAAAATTCTGAAATCTCAACTATGTTCAGTGAAAGCTGAAAGGAGACTTGAGAAAGGTGCCTCTAGACTTCTTTTGTATCTTTCTGAAAGGTGATGTGATACTTTGGGCAAAATAATAAGAAAACAAAGTATAAAGTAATAGCTATGATTTATTTCACAATTATATCATCTTTCTAGGCAACTCCAACCATTCTTCCATTTTATTATAGTCCTTTTTAAAAAATGTAGTTGGGAATAATTGATAAGTAATACTAAAATCCATTATTATGGATGATGAAATAACAAAATGTTTCAAAATATAGGAAAAATCACCAGATATTGTTAAATATATACTCTTAAACCTTTTATACCCCTATGCGTTTTATACCTTTTATATACCTGTATGTCTTTTATAAAGTTAAGATTCATAAATTAATTCTTATCCTATTTACTGTTAGATTTATAAAAGGACCAACAATAGATCTACATAATAATTGTAAGACAGAATGAGTTTTATTCTACGAGTTTTATTCTATATGAATATAACTATATTTTCTCTTTTTCTTTGGAAGACCTGTAAGAAAGAATAAAAATCATGAAATATCAACCTTACAATTCAACTTCCAAAAAAGAAACTAAAAAATTAAAATTGGCCTGTGATGATATGTACCAACAGTTAAAATGTGCTGTCTAGAATTGAAGAGAACATTCCAGGATCTGGTCAGAAAAAAAAAAAAAAAGAGCAGGATCATTATCTACATCATTGTGGATGTCAAGCTTTTATCAGCACAGTCTAAGACTCAGTAGATTTTTAGGAAAGCCTCATCATACTCTTGACTCCTATCGAACTCATTATTAAACTCTCCACTCATTATTACCTGTTCTATCAAATTAAGACAGTCTTTTAAGGTATTTGGGGGATAGCTGGATTTTTAGCTCTATGTATAGGACTATATTTCTCTAAGGTTTCATTTTATTAGATTTGCCCATTATTTCACCCTGTTATTTTTAGATCCAGATGTATCTTCCAACATATTTGCTATCCTTCCTAGTTTTGAAGAATCCCCACATTCAGTCCACATGAAATCATTATTTTCCAAGTCATTAATAAAATTGTCAAAGAGGACAGAATCCTGTGATACATCACTCTTACCACATTGAAACTAACAAAAATAGCATCAGTGAATCTTACTATTTAGCAAGTTAACACATAAAACTTTATTGCCATTCAGACCATATGTTCTCTTTTCACTGATAGGTATATAATGGGAAATTTTGACATACTATGTCAAAATACATACATATAATTTCCCTGTTTCATAATTGTAGGATCCCCATCAAAAAAGTCACCGAATGACCTAATGGGCATTCAATACTCAAAGACGAAAGGGACTTTGGAGATAGTCTGATTAAATTTCTCTTTTTTTTTAAGTTAGGAGAACTTAAGTAACTTTCCCAAAGTAGCATAGGTAGTGAATAGTAGAGCTGATAGAGTAGTTTTGTTTGTTTGTTTTAACAGTTTTTGAAAAAGTTATATTTAAAAGTAGTCTGGTTCTCATTCTCCTACCTTTGTTTTCTGTGTTCAAAATTTGGCTTTTAATTTACATTTTATACTGTGCCAACAGAAAGTATCCAAGCATTTCAAGCAAAAATGTCAATTCAGAATAGTTCATCATGATGATAGTAGAAATAATTTAACAAAGTCAGTGTTGATTGATTTAACATATATTCATCTAGTGCTTACTATATACTCAAGGCACTGTATTTGATGCATATAAATATAGAAATATTTATGATGATATGGTTTTACAATACTCAAAATAGAAAAAAAATCTTAGAATCATATGAAATCAGTAAGTACAAAATGAGTGTGAATGAGGTTATATCTTAAGCACGTGTATAGTTCTAAAGTTACAGAATGCTTTCACATACTCACTCTCATCCTCACAGTAATCAAATGAGATAGGTTCTCCTTTTCAAATTTTATAGATGGGTTAATTAGGCCTGACAGAATTTAATTTACTCAGACTCAAAACAGCTAATTAGTGGTAGAAGCAGCAACTTGGACTCCAACTCCAGTGCACTTTCCCGTGTAATACTGTTGCTTCAAAATACAATGCCTTTTAAAAATTCTCTTCCAACACCTCATTAATATTTTTTTCTGTTGAGATTTTATTCCTAATATGAGATATGAAAAATTGGTTATATATTACAGCTAGTGGAAATTACACAAATTTCAAAAAACCATTAGAAAGAAACACCTTATCATGTGATTTAAAACCAATGTTATTGAACTACTCAAATACTTGTATATTCCTAGATTTTTCTGCTGTGTTGAAATAAATCCTTAGAAATAATTTACTATCTTAACCTGAGAATGAATAGAACCAAATCTATAACATGATTACTGTATACTTGGTATAAAGACTTCTGTTTTGGATGGCAGTAATACAATTTTTTTTTTTTAAATAGGGAATAGAAACAATTGGAGCTTACAATTGGTTGGCTTTTTAGGGTTTTCCTGACCTTCTATAGAACTTTAACTCATTACGTATCAAACTAATGAGAAAATTATTTTTAAGTTATATGCAAGGTTTAAATATAAACTTTTGAAAGTTATTTCATAATTTATTACTTTAAAGGTTTAGGCTTTTAATTTAAATAATAATAGAAGATATACTGAGTAGTATCGCTTTTCTGATTTAATAAAGCTTAAAATTTTTCTGCTTTCTATATAAGTACTTGTATCCTCCATACCCAAGTAAGATTTTTATACTTAGAAAAGTTTTCATGTGATTAAATAATGTGTCTTTGCACTTTATGTTTAGTTTCAAATTCGACAGTAGTCAAAGAAGTAGAATTTGGGATGTGCACTGTCACATGTGGTAAGTAGCATAGAGGGCATAAGTAATATTGTAATTTGGGGGGGAGGAAAGTAAAAATAGTGTGGCAATTTTTATTTGTAATTTGTGTACTTTCATTCATCTCCTATTGATTTCTATTTCTAATGACTATAATTCACACACAAAAAGGAAACTAATTGCTTTAAAAGGTTGGATATATCAATTTATAACCTCTAAGTCTTATTTTAAACTAGCTCCCTATATTTTTTTGGCATAAACTACCTTCACCAAAGTAAAACTTTATCTCACATATGTTCAGAAGATGAAAGAGCTTTCGATGCATCTCACAGATGTCTTTCCACATACTGTGTTGGCAAATCTATCAAGAAATTTGCTTATTTGTAATAGTCTATTCTAAATTCCATAATTATCCAATTTATATGTTATACCTTGGAGAAAAGAGGTATTAGCTTTGTGGGGAAGGCAATATTCAAGGACTGTGACTTATTTTGACCATTTCATGACTAGAAATTGGACATAGAATCTCAATCTCTTACATGGGGTTGGGATTAAGGTAACATATGTAATAGACCAGTATTTCTCAGACTTAACTGTTCACCCTAAGTGCCGGAAAGGCTTGTTAAAACAGATTTCTAGTCCTACCCCAGAGTTTCTGATTAACTAAGCCTTCAGAGGGGCCTAAGAATTTATATTTCTAAACAAGTTCACAAATAAAGTTGATGCTCCTGGTTAGAAGACCATATTTTGAGAACCACTTTGAGAACCACTATAGACTAGCATGCTGAGAAAATAGTAGATATTTCACAATGCAATTAAGTTTATTCTAAATAGACTCTGCCTTGGGAAAAAAAAAAAACAATAATGGGAGGGAAAGACAAAAACCAGAGGGTAAGAAGACAGGAAATCCATGCAGATCTAGATCAGAACAATTTTTTTTTGTCAAAAATTACACCTGAATTGTTTTTATTTGAGATAGCATCTGGTGTGTATATGTGTGTGTGTGTTAAAATCTACCTAACATATTTTAACCATTTTAAAATATACAATTCAGTGACATTAAGCACATTCACATTAATTTGCACCATTACCACCATCCATCATCTCCAGAACTTTTTCATCATCGCAAATTGAAACCTCCACACTCATTAACACTAACTCCCCACTTCCCCTTCCCCCCAGCCCCTGGCAACCATTATTCTATTTTTGTCTTTTTGAGATAGTTTTAAACCTGTTTTTTACCTTAGCTTCTTAATGAGTGAAAGTCAGAGAATGAGAAGAATCCAGGTAAATTATGATTTTTTTTTGCAATTTATACCTTTCTTGTGCTACTTGAGAAATTTTTATAAGATAATTTTTTTATGACAATTCTAGTAATTGATATTGTCTTACTCTATTATTTAAAGATGTGTTTCAGAAAATAGATGTTATATTTGTTCATTCAACAAATGATTTTCTGTTTTGAGATTTTTTTTGAAAAAAAAATTATCTATTGTGTGCCAGGTATTGTTATAGATGCTGGGAATACAGCAGTGAACAAAGCAGAGGAAAGTCTGCCTTTAAGCAATAAATATTTTCATTGGGTTGAAGAGATAAAAAATATGTAAAACATGTAAGTGGTCAAATGATAATAAGTTCTAAGGAGAAAAACAAACCAGAAAAGGGTATATGTCACATCTAAAATTTTTTTTTTATGTATTGAAAAATCTTTTCAATTTATAACAGAATTATTTAGAAGCAAAAATATACTTTAGTGAAAATTCTACTCAAATCCCAAAACAATATTTTCGCAGTCAGAAAGTTTTCTGGAATATACAGGCAGATTTTTAAATGTTACTTGGACTTCCAGAAAATCTCATACCTAAACACACCATCACAATGAACTGTATTTGGCTAAATTAATAAATACATAAAATACCTGCTTGAAAAACATTGATGCATTTCAAAATAACGCTGTGCCTTTAGAGAGGTACCTTTCATAAATCCAAGTGGAGCCAAACTGTAGCCTTTTTTAGGCATCTCTTTTAATCAGAAGAGACCTTTCATCTTCCAACCTTCCGTTTTGTCTCATATGGCATCCTCTCCCCTGCCACTCAAATTTTGGTTCAGAGATCAACCATATCAGCATTGCCTGCGAGCTTGTCAGAGATGCAGAACTCAGGACCTACTCCAGACCTACCGAATCAGAATTTCATGTTAGTAACATCTCCAGGTGATTTGCATGCACTCTGAATTTTGAGAAGCGCTGTTGCAAGCCATCTCTAGATTTCAACATTGCTCTTGACAGTGGGTTTTATGATTAACATCTTGTAGGAGTTGAAAAAGGGAATCTGGTAGACAAAAGAAATCAAGATGGACTGTTTCCTTAGTCCTGTGACTATACAATCATCATAGTTGTATTGATGTAAAAAATATCCAAACCTGAAGAGAATTTTAATGAATTATTTGAGCCAAACTGACAAACACGTGCTGGGAAGCAAAATCGCAACAGATTGAGAAAATGTTCCAGAGAATGGCAGTTTTGCAGCTTATTTATACATTAGAATAAAAGGAAGAGATGAAATCCATTGGTTGTAGATTAAGGGCATGGGAGAAAGCAAAGAGTGGAGATCTCTGAGATTAATAAAAAGGCAAAATAGAGAAACACCTTTCACATTGACAAGTACAGGATAGTTAATAACATTTACAGCACATAGAGATGGTACACAGGGAACAAGAGAACCATGGGGTTCTGTGGTCTCATGCTCTCTACCCATAGTTGTGCCCTGAAAGATCTGAAAAGATGACAGACATTTGAAAGATCTGTTATATTAGATGCAGAAAAACAATAGACACTCTCACTTAAGGTAAAGATTGACCTTTGTCAAGGAAACTACAGAACTAGGTGACAACCCACTGTGATCTGCTTTTAGTTAGGAATTTTATATTCAGACCATCTTATGTTGGTTACTTTTGGTCTCTGAGTTTGTAAGGCCTGCCATACAAGCCTCCCCTGAGCTTATCGGCTTTAGTGTGTGGCCCCTTTTTCCACAACCATTTATCACAGAACATGTTCAGCGTGTTGCATTTTATCATCTCAATTCTGGTGATGCAAGGCAAACTCGGGAGATTTGAGGTGAATTATTAAAGGTGTGATTTATTGTGATAACACTGTGTCAATTCTAAAGAGAGTATCTTGTTGGAAATGGAGATTTGATAATTAATAGTTTGCTTTGCTATATTTATTACCAATCTAAATATTAAAAAGCCTCATTTATGTTAAGATGTGATTTTGGAATATCCTACATAAGCTCCAAACCCCTCTTCCCTTCCTAAAAGTTCCATGGTCAAATAAAATTTGGGAGATCCTGTGTACTACTGTATTCCATTAAATCTAAGACTTTATTGGTTGTAAAAAGAAGCACATTTTATTGCACCTCCAAAATGGAAAAAATGCTGCCTAATTTTTGACCATGCTGTCAATTCTAAGTTTGCATTTCTGATTTCAACAGATGTTAAATGTAAAAATTATTATACCTTAGGTCAATGAAAGCTTATACACAATAGCATATTAATTTATTAGCATAGTAAAAGTCCCCCCAAAATTCTGTATAAAGAAGTTCCTTTAATTTTATTTACTGTATAATTTTCAAATGTATCTAATCATGGAATTCTTTTTCTTATGGTAACCAGAGGAACTAGTGTTTCATATAACTTACTTTGTTAATGCTGTATTATAAAATAATTCAAAATGACAACATTCTAAATGTTATTACCCTGAATTTAGGAATTTAATTACTGAAATTAGGAGAAAAGTCTCAAAAAAAAAAAAAAAAAAAGACCTAGATGGAAAAAAAAGATTCTCTGCAATTAGTTTTTCTTAACATTTGCGGATTTCTTTTACCAAAGGTATTGGTATTAGAGAAGTTATATTAACAAATGGATGCCCTGGAGGTGAATCTAAGTGTATTGTGCGAGTGGAAGAATGCCGTGGACCAGTAGACTGTGGCTGTGAGTTGGACTCTGTATTGGAGGGAAACCGAGGGGTGGAAGAGTTTACTCTGGGGAAATATCCTTAATCTCAGGTGTGGAATTCTTAATCTCAGGTCATGAGTGGAATTGATATACTGAAAGGAGATCTTAACAAAACTTAAAATTCCACTTCTCTAGACAGTTATAGTTCTGAATGGCTTCCTGCTTTTGTTTAATATTTTTCAATGATGTCTAAAATTTAACCTATATTCTCTATGATATACTCTAACTTTGTTGTACTGAGGATCTGTGGTGAAAGCTGTTCAAGAAATACTTTTGACACTTTGAGCATGGTATTTTATCAGTAGATTGTTACCTCCTAAATTGGAAACTTTAAGAGATGTTCTGTATCAAATTATACTACCTTGAGATTTCATTATCTCTAATGGGGGGGGGGGGGTCCCTAACCAGTAAATTGGAAGCCACTAGTAGATCTCAAAGTTTATTAGATCATTAAGTTGTTTGCCTTTACTATTCCTCTTCTCCATAATTTATTCCGTAGGTGGAGCAGATTGCTGTGGTGTCTCCTTCCTGTTTCTTTTGGTGACTTTTTCTTTGTACCCATCACTCTGCTCTTCTACACTCAGACCCTCAATAATACATTTGATAACTTCCAACATATAATTGATTTTAAAATTGGAGGTGGTTTTTAAAAGTAGCATTGTTTACAAAGCAATTTATAATGCTCAATGGTATGTATGTATTTAACATTTCTTTTTTACAGGGGGTAAACCAATATCAGAAAGTCTTGAAAATGTTAAACTGGTATGTGTTCATACATCTCCTGAAAATCGTTTCAAATATGTTTTGGAAACTTTTAAGGCCAATCAAGTGAGTATTGAATGTATGTAATTTGGTGCTTTCTAGTGAATGATAAAATTTGTTTCCCAGTGCTTGATGATTGTCAGGAAACTCTTTAAAAGCAGTCTGAAAAAATGAAGTTAAAATCATACAACTTTTTTATTATTGGGATTTAAATTTTTTCATTTTTTACATATTTACATATATTTTAGGCTTAGTTATTAGAACTTAAAAACATCCATTTTATATAAAATATTCTATTTTGGAAGCAAGATTTTCAATTGTATACATAGGAGTTATGTAATGATAACATAGGAGTTATGTAATGATAACATTGAGGGCTTATTAAGTGCCAGACCTGCACTGGGTATTAGTATTTCTTTTAACCCATATAACAATCCTATGAAGTAATTCCTATCATTATATCCATTTTACAGATAAGTAACTGAAATGCAGAGAATGACTTGTTCTGGGAAGTGGTAGAATTGATACTTGATATTGAGATTGTCTGACTCTAAAATCCATTGCATAAATTAATTACTATCCTAGATTGAGAGACAATGACTCTTTTTTTGTTACAGAAAGTAAAATTGTTTCATGATCTTAAGTTTACATGAAGAATGTTGATACTTCTTTTTCCTTTTAAAATAGCAACCCATTGTACTTACAAATGATTCAGCAGTCCTGGAAGTACAAAGGGAAATTCGCCCTGTTGCTTTTGAGTGTGATACTTTGGATAATAATGAAATAGTAGCATCTATTAAATTCACAGTCTATACAACTAAGGGTAAGTGCCCAGCAATATTTTGGTTTGCTCATATCTCAAGCTTTAAAGAACATCAAAATCACCTAGAGGGCTTGTTAACCCACAGATAGATCCACAGCCCCACCCACAGACTTTCTAATTCAATAGATATTGAGTTTGACACAATAATTTGCATTTCTAACAAGTTCCAAGGTGATTCTGGCAGAGACTACAATTTGAAAACCACTAGTTTATATTGTTTAGACTTTTCTAAAGGTAGTGCTTTTTCAGAATCAGAGGTACCTCTCTTTGGGAAACTGATGTATTCCTGAAATATCTCCAGAGAACAGTGTTCTATCTTGTAATGTATTCTTACTTTTACTGCTATCACGAAAGTGAAAATGGATACATGAGATTCTCATGCATGCTTATAAAAATATTGGTACAGTAAAATAAATAAAATTAAGAACCATTATGCCAAGACTTGTCCTTTAAAAAATTATTCATTTGAAGAAAATGTTTTTCGATAAAACAATAATAGTCATCTATATATGTCACAAAAGGCAAATCTTGTCCTGAATGTAATCTCATTTGTTAGAACTACTTCCCTTGCGAAATGGAGCCATGTGCATGTCCTTACATTTTAAATTATGATGTCTTCTATATCCAGATTTTTCCTTTTGTTCATTTGCTCTTAACCATTTTTCTCGTCATTTTTGTTGTTGAAAGCATGGGGGTTTGCTCACAGGGTTTTTTAGAATCAAATCAAACTCAGGAGGCTTCTCCCAGAAAAATGCCCACATATAGAAACATGCCAAAAGTTACCTGTAATTTTAAGGAAGTTTATGGATTTCTTGAAGCTATTTCTTAATCCCAAATGAAGAATTTATGCTGTAGTCTAGAGATGCCATACAACATAACACTATTGAAATGAAAACAAGCTAAACTATTTTGGGGGTGGCTTTAAAAAATAAACTATAACTTTCTTTAATATGTTGTCTAGTGTTTTTTAAAAAGATCTTTATAGTGAAAGCTAATAATCTTACTACTATATTGAGATATCAGTTGTTAATTTCAATAATTTCAATAAAAAGCAAAAAAAGACCAAACATCACCAAACTAAAAAATATCTCAACGAGTCCTACTTTCGGATATTAAAGATTTCGGAGGCCATTCTCGGATTTTGTCCCCATAGCCTGGTCCTTGTTAAGACATCTCAGTGGCTAACTCTTCCCATGATTATAAGGCAACATGCATTTGATAGTATATAAGCTAAGGGCTGGAATGCAGACCCCAAAATGTCAGTCATTAAGTGAGAAAAAGTTGACTTCTCTCTTTCAGCAGTCTAGGGCTAGTGGAGTAGCTGCCATCTCATCTCAGTACATGCACTGATTAAATAACACAATGTTTTCAGAACACTGTGATATTTAAAATGACAGTTTGGTGTATCACTGTGACAGCCCCTTTTGGTTGTTTAGACATCAAACAAGTGTGTTTGCTATAATTGTGCAGCCAGTATGGTAGTGGCCTGAAACAAATACATAAATGAAATATTTTTAGGATAAATATGGTTTAGTTAATGAAATTTTCCTATCCATTTCCTTATATATCAAATTTCTCACTGCCACAATAATTGTCCTTCATAATTAGGCATTGTTTTGGATCGAATTGTGTCCCACTAAAGATATTTTCAAGTCCTAACTCCCAGAACCCCAGAATGTGATTATATTTGGAGTAGGGTTGTTGCAGAGGTAATTAGTTCAGTTAAGATAAATTCATACATAGTAGAATGGGCCTTTAATCCAATATGACTGGTATCTTTATAAGAAGAGGGAAATTTGGACAGAGTCTCAGAAAGAGACAGAAGAGAATGCTGTGTGAAGACACAGAGACTCACAGGGAGAATGTGCAAAAGGTGTCAGAGATTGGAGTTCTGCTGCCACAGCCAAGGAACATCTGGGGCTACCAGAAGTTGGAAGAAGAAAGGAAAGATTCTCCCCCAGAGTCTTTGGAGGGAGTGTGGCCTTACTAATACCTTGTATTCAGAATTTTAACCTCCAGAACTGTGGACAATAAATTTCTGTTGTTTTTTAAGTCAACCAGTTTGTGGTACTTTATTATGGTGGCCCTAGGAAACCAATACAGACAACTTTGTTGTACTAAAAAGTGAAAGCATCAAATTCAGCCTGTTTTTCATTAGAAAATTTCAATAGGAAATGCAGTCTTTTTTGTTATTATTGTTAACATAAGAAATGTTCAAACCCATAGGGAATTTTTATAAAAATTTATTTGAGCCAAAAAGATGATATACCTGGAAGTAAGATCTCAACAGATTGAGATAAATGCTGCGGAAAGTAACAGTTTATAGTTTCTTTTATGCATTTAAGATTAATGAGGAAACATAAGGAAGATTACATTTGATGGAAGGAAGCAACAAAGGATAGGATTATAGGATAGGTAAGAATATGTCTTCTCTTGGGTTTGGTTTTGGTTTATTTCAAAGATGTATTAACAAAGATAACAGAGACAATGGACAGGGCTTACTTTAGGTAAAGATGAACCTTTCATTAAAAAGTTATAGGCCCACTATGACCTACCCAGTTAGGAAATTTATAATCAGACCATCCTGTGAGGTTACTTCCATAGAATCTCCTTTTTTTTTTTTTTTTTTTTTTGTCTACATGTAAAAGTAACCTAAGTGACTCTTGCAAGAAGACTACTTGAACTAAAATCTTCATATCCCTCATTCCCTGCCCTCTCTTGACTGGTATCAGGATAGTGAATAAATGGAAAGGAATTTTGCATTTCTTCTAGGTTTTAATCCTAAAAGGTGTTTTTTCTTTGGCCTTAAAAATCTTACTTTTCTATAAACCTGAAATTATCAAAAATAAAGATTTGAAAAAATCCAACAATGTTGGAATATAAATATGTAATTTCTCTATCATACTTGGAACTACTTAGTGAGATCACTAAATTGAGTATATGACTCTAAAATTACTTAAGAAAAGAGAAAATTAAATTTCATGGTATTTAAAGATAGAAAGAAAAATTTAGACAAATAAGCAATTGAGATTGCCCATGTAGCAGACTACTTCTGATAAGAGTGGTACTTACCAAAGTTAAAATATTAAAATATCTAAAGCAGCCTGCAGAAATCATTAAACCTCCTTTGACGTTGTTTTGCTTATCAATACGATTCAATAGTTGTATCTCTGGTCCTTCTCTGCATAAATTTTATGATTATATGATTTAGGAAGCAAGAAGAGCCCAAGAAAGCTATATAATTCACAAAGTAAGTATTGCTTGATGTAAATGAGCTTTTCACCAATTTACAATATAGCAATGTTATACTGTAGGCTGGCTTTTTCTCTTTAATAGCCTTAGTTTCAGGAAGATCAGAAAGATGTAGGAAAGAATACCTGATTTAAGTGGTATATGGATGTTTATTTGAAAAAGAATGAGCTTCAACTGCCTTCTTTAACAAATACAAAAATTAGAGATGTATCATAGTCCTAAATATAAGCACTAAATCTATAAAGCTTTGAAAAGGTAACAAGGGAGAATTATCTGCATGATTCAGGAGTAGGCAAGGGTTTCTTATATATGATTCAAAAAACAATCACCATGAAAGGAAATATTGATAAAATCAAGCTTCCTCAAAATTAAAAGCACATTAAAAGAAATCATTAAAAAAATAGACAAACCAAAATCTGGGAGAAAAAAAATATAAAACATATATATCAGTACAATCAGTTTAGGAAAAGATCTTGCTGTTTCTTGGAAAACTAAGTATACTTTTATCCTATGACCCAGTAGTTCCACTCCTATGTTTTTATCCAAGAGAAATGAAAATTCGTGTTCACAAAATGACTCCTACAAAAATGTTCACAGCAGTTTATTTATAATAACACCAAACTGGAACTCCTAAATGTCCATCAATAGGAGAATGAATAAACAAATTAATAAAAAAGAAAATAAACAGTGACACATGCACCAACATGGGTGAATCTCTAAAACATTATACTGAGTAAAAAAAGCCTTGCACAAAAGAATTGAGTATATGTTTCCATTCCTATGAAGTTCTAGAACAGGCAGAACTAATCTATGTTGGAAAAGAAAATCAAGGTAGTAACTCTGGAGGATGGGGCAGGGATTACCTGGGAGGGACTTCATGGAACTTTTTGGGTATAGTAATATTCTGTGTCTTGATAGGGATTTAAATTATGTATATTTGCACCTGCCAAAACTAAACAAATGGACATTTAAGACCTTTATGTGATGTCTTACCTCAAAAAAATATCAAACAAATATTGAACTCTGGTTAATGCCATGCTGTTGAAGAATTTTGCAGAAAGTATGCAGACATCAGCAAATTATGTTGAAATGCATAAAAATATAAGATGGATCAATAGATTGTTAGAAGGCTAGATGGATAGTATTAATGTGAATGGTAGTATCTAAGTGGTGGGAAATATAGGATGTTTCATTGTCAATTTCTTTCAACTTCTGTGTTTGAAAAGAATTTTAAAGGTACAGAGCAAGTTCATTAATAACTTTCCACTAATTCTTTCTGTGTATTTCTAAAATTGTCTTCCAGATATAAAGTTTCCATTTAGATATCCATTTCTCCCCTCCTTCTGCCACCCCCTACCAGTGATAATAATCATCGGGTATGTTTTTTGGTTTTTTTTCCTCTAGAATTACAGATGAAAAGATCAAGACCACCAGACACTGATGCAGTCCTAGTTTTTGTGCTGACCATAGGAGTTGTTCTCTGTATATTTGTGATCTTTGTACTCATCTTCATAATTATAAACTGGTAAATACAGGACTGAAACTGAGTCTCACCCTTGATTGATATCTTTCTGTCTGCTCCTCCCTTGTTCCATGAATGAAAAGCCCTGTCCATGATGCCTCTCACATGTGTCTTCAAACTATCCAACTCTCTTCATTCCTCCTGAAACTTTCCTAATTCATGCTACCTAATCTCATGACCTGTTTACTTAGCCATGAGAGAGCTTTTAAATGCAGTTTTTGCAATTTTATAAGGTAGTTGCTAAAGAAAATTTTTATTGAATAAATACTTGTGTTGTTCAGTTGTAATTATCACAACTCTAAAATCTGGTTATCACAACTGACCGATGCATTTATATGAGAATATTTCTAATACCTACAAGAGTATTAATATCCAGATATGTCTGAGGGCTCATCTACAATCACAATGCAACAGATGCAGCCCAAACTAAAAATAAATTGTGACTAAGGAAACACTTCTAGATAGAGAAAATTAACATAAATCTATTTATTTTTAATTTTCATTTCATAAGAGATTTTTTGTTTTTGTTTTTTTCTCCAAGGGCGGCAGTCAAGGCTTTCTGGGGGTCAAAAACGTCAACGACTGAGATACATTCTGAGCTGAGTTCAATGAGATACAAAGATTCAACTTCTCTTGACCAATCACCAGCAGAAATACCTGGACATGAAGATGATGCTTTAAGTGAATGGAATGAATGATGTATGGGCGATATATAACAAATCAAAGGAGATTAGAGCATATCAGATTCATTATTATAAAAATAAAACATATAGTGAAATACTTTAATAATATTGCAGGTGATTTACCACAGTCTGAAGGTAATACAGTGTGAGATGGGGCTGTTATAATCAGTGCATCTTTGTGGTATAGTTATAAAAAATTTTTAAATTTATTCTAAACATTTACCATTTTAGGTAATTACTTAGTAACATTTATCTAGAGGAACACACACACAAAATCTTCTAAACACATTTTAGATCACTTTGATCACTTCTAAGGTGATTTCCCTGTTCTGCCCCAAACAAGAAAAATGCAATATAGAGATGCCTTGCATATTAGGCTTTCTCCCTGCTGGGAGCACCAGATTGAACTTGCGAAAGCCAATCATAGTTTAGAATCCCTGCAGGGTATGAGATAGACAAAGCATCACTTGTAAGGCATAAAATAATGACAACAATAATATCACTTAGTGACTACTATGTGCCAAGCATTGCTTAAAGCATTTTACATATATTAGGTAATTTAATGACTGTACATAGGACATATGTAAAGAAGAACCAAGGAAAAACTTGGAGATGGCTGAGTAAATGACGTAACTTTTTAACATGCCCTGTGTTTCTCACAGAAACAGTTAAGGACTTTTGAATAACCACCAAGTACCTTCATTGTATTCAATGTGCAGGTAATAACATCTCAAAACTAGGGTACTTATTTCTGAACATCATCACTGACTTTTTGTCTGTATTATTATGTAATACAGTTATGGCCAACTAGGAAACAAGATACCAAAGCATTAGATCATTTGATTAGGTAGACTTCATCAGAAATTAATTTTCAAAGGTTATGAAAGCACAAAATACACCTAATTTATTGTTTAAATGAATTCTATTCCAACTTCATTGCTATTATTATGGGATTTATCCAATGGTTGCATTACCTCTGCACTTCTGTTAAGAAGACATTGCAAATGGGCATTTATGGTATACTTCACTCAAGTCGCCTAGAAATGGGCTGTGTTGGGGAATTATCCATGCTTTCTGTTACATAGTATTTGTATTTGTATTTGAGAGAAGCAGTGAAAACTTGACTGGAAAATGATTTTTTTTCCTGTTGTGGGAAATCCATTAGAGACTTTAAAGGAAACAATTGTTTTCATAAGATATTCCAAAAGAATTTTTTGTGATACCCTTTTTCCCTAGATAAATCTGAAAAACATCAGCCTTCCATTTCTTTTTCTTGATTAAGGATGGTCATGCAACTTTAGCGTAAGTGGTAAACATTCTTGAATAGTAATTATTATCAATATTTTTAAAGCCATGAACAGCAGTGGTTTCCAGCTTTACTTCAGTGACCCTCAGGGTTCAGTTGGGTTAAGGAGGTTTAGTCATCAGTACTGCTCACTGAATATTTCTGGCTGTCTACTTTCTAGGCACATGGTAGGATAATACCTCCTCAGCCCCTCATGGTTGGGTTATGAGCCAAAATTTCAAGTGTGACTTTCAGTCTAGCACATTTCACTGTGAAAACCTCTAGAGCTTACTGTTTGCACACACACCCAGGGAAAAGCCCCAAGACTGAAAATCTACCTCTGTAAGCAGAGGGCAGGGAAAGATCAAACAAAGAGGCTCGCCACTCCTGTCCGGTAACAGAGTTTATTAAGGGAAACATATGAGGCATGTTGGGCAGCTGCAAGACCGAATGGATCCTTGCATTGTGTGGCAGGCTCCAAGAATTATATAGTGTACAGGGGAAAATAGTCATGGGTACTAGTAGATGAATGCTAGTAGGCATGGAAATTATATGCTTGACTAGGTCAGAACGACAACCTGTTGCAGGAACCAGCACGTTGCAGGAGGCAGGGGAGAGGTGCTAATTTATGTCAGAATGAACATCAGTTACAATTAGACCATCTCTAAAAGGAGGTTTGTGGAAAGCAAGCTCTGTTCTGGCCTGGGTTCAGCACACAGACAGACAGTGGTCACATAATGGAACAGTCTCTCTCCACACTCACCTTCTCAAAGAAACCAGAAATGCTTAGATGGTGACTGCTCTGACACCTTGATCCCAGAGTGAGGACCTTATGGTGCAGGATCTCCGGTCAACCAACAATGCATATATTAACACGAGAGAGAAATAAACATTGTTATTTTAAGCCACTGAGGGTTAAAGGTTGGTTGATAAATCTGCCTAAGACTATCCTGGTTGACACATTAATATTTTCTGAAAAATAAGTGTTTATAGGCAAATGAGTTGAAGACTTCTTCAGAGTGAGGCTTCCCAACAGTGTGCTATTCACATTGTTACTATTTTCCAAACTTATTGGTGGGATGTGGAACAAAATGAAAGCATGCATGAATATTCACAGTATGCCAACTCAGAAATACACTTTTGAGCAGCACTGTCTGCCAGGTCTGTCTACGAGGGGTCAGAGCTCAATGAGCTAGTCTTTCATAATGCACAATACAACGAATCATCAGTGCCCCTTGACAGTAGTAGCACTTTTTCTCTTAGAGCTCTGGGTGTAACTTAGATCTTCCGGTCCAGACGCACCTTGATGGAGTTTCTTAAAATCACCCTACTCCCAAGATCAGGGGCTCTTCTCTCATAAATACTATGACCACATTACATTAGGTTAAAATAATCAACAAACTTTATATTGAAGTCGATTATAATATGCTCCAGGTTTCCATGAAATCACCCCAGGTCTCATCAACACCCTCTATCACTTGCCACTTAATAGTTTGTGTGTTGTGGGGATCTCTCCCTTCCTGGTCCATGAGGCTTCCATTGCACACCACTAAATATAAATGGGGCCAGTCACTTCGCTCTTCAAGACTAGGCCAGAGGCAACTTCTAGTTTCCATTTACTCCTAAATTCCAGGCATCTGTTAATTTTCCCGGTCACCAAATTATCCAAAGGGAAAACCTTGAAGTTTTCATCTGGGTCCCCAAGGCAAATAAAGCCAAGCAATTATATGTCAAGAATAGGCTTTCCTTTTGGACCTCAAGGCATTGGTCTCTGTACATGCAACAGCATGTATGTGAAGTGTTCAAATAATACTGTATTCACCAAGAGAATCCTTCATTCATCCTTTCATTCAACTAATATTTATTAAACTATTTCTATGGTCCAGGTGCCATAATAGGCACTAGGAATACAGTTTATAAAAGAGAGCGAGAGAGCGAGAGAGCGAGAGAGCGAGAATCCTTTTCTCTTCTCTTGGAGTTTGTCATTTACCCAAGACACAGACATTATAATTAACCACAACTGGATTAAATATATTGAATGAAACCTGCAAGTTTCTGTGAAGCTATAGTAGGGGAAATGGCAGAGACTTAAAGCTTGAATAGGAGTTGCTCTGGTTAGTGGGGAGAGGGCCTAGGCAGAGGAAGAGCAGGTGTGAAGGGTCTGAGTTAGGAAGGAACTCGATACATCCTGAGAGAAGGCTGGCTGACCTGGAGTGCTGAGAAAGGGAAAAGGAGTTGTGGGAGGAGAGGCTGGGGATGTATGTAGGAGCAGGTGTGTGTGTGTGTGTGTGTGTATGTGTGTGTGTGTGTGTGTGTGTGTGTGTGTGTGTGTGTGTGTGTCTGTGTCTGTGTCTCTGTGTGTGTACATATAAAATAATATAGATAAATGACCTGAGAACACATATTAAGGGTTGCCCACACTTCCTGGAGTTCATTTATTATTGGCCTTTTGACAAACAATGACTGCTAATCCTTACCTAGATAGAGTAGGTTGTACTTTAATCTGGGTTCTTTTGAGTCCCATTTAAATGCAAGATTGCATTAATTAGACCTTAATTCCGGATTCACTTATATTCGTAGCTAAGACTGGATTTGACTGTGGTTGGTGACTGGAGTTGGTGAGCATACCTCTGGGCCAGTGGCAAATGATGAAGTCATTGATAGACATAGTAGGCTGCAATTTTCCACAGTCTTGGACATGACATGGAATAAAGCAGATAGCATTACTCATCCTGTTGAAACACATTCCAATTTCCTTCATCTAACATATGCATAATGTTTCAACTCAAAATGGTTTTCTTCGCAGATTGGTTTTAATACAATCTTTACGTTCTCTGTCTTCGTGACCTCTTTAAAACTGATGTGAGTTTTCTATTTTGGTTCCACTTTAACTATGTTTTAAATCTACCTCTTCAGTCATTTTTTGTTATATTCTGGAGGACAATCTTTTTGGAATTCATAACCCATCACTGTAGTGATCTACCATCTGTCTCAAAAAACATAGAACCCATTTACATGGTTATTTAGGCTTTGAGGTTTGCACAATTTTATTATCTGTGATCAAGTCATTTGTATGATGAAAAACAATTTGTCTTTGACAATTTTCTGATTCTTGCTGAAAATGAAGCTTGGATGTTGAATACCAAGGGTTTTTTTTTTTTCACCACTTAAAGGAAATAAAATGCAAAAAAAGGAACATGTCTTTCCTTGATATTCAACTTCTATATTTTATAAAAAATATCAAGTGCATTTAAATAAATGATTGATATTTAAGTCTTTCTTTTCCTTGTTGAGAAAACCTAGGATTAAGCAACAGTCATTTAAATCAGGCTTTCAGAGACATATATACTAGTTTATTATTTTTTGTATCTATGTACTTATAAAAATGGACTTTATTTGAAATCAGTTCTCTAGGCTCTGTAGTGAGTTGTGTGTGTGTGTGTGTGTGTTTACCAAAAATGAGTGCTTTAGTATTTCTGCTAATTGAAACGTGCATGAGAAGGGTTCAAAAGTAGCAGTGCAAATTGTTGCTTTATCTGAGGACAGTAGGCTATGTCTTGAGAAAAGTTTCCATAGCTGTAGAGGAGTTATGCTGAGCAACTATGATGTCCACTAAATTTCTCTTTCAGATACTCAGATACTTGTGTGTGTGTGTGTGTGTGTGTGTGTGTGTGCGTGCGCGCATGTGTGTGCGCACACACACACTGTTGAGGATAATAGAAACATCACAGCTTCTTTTCTGTACATTAATCTTCTCCCTCCTCTTTTTTCTTTTCTTTTCTTTCTTTCTTTTTTTTTTTTTTTAGACAAATGCGGTTTTCTTCCCGACATTACTGGGACAAAACTCAAGGTGCTTTTGGACAAACTGGTTGGGTTTAAACCCTTTCATCAAAGAGGCATTGTCAGATTCATATTATTTATGCAGTACTTCAAGGTAACACTTTACAAGGAGCAGAAATCGTCTGACAGTAATGAAATCGTGTTCTTCCAGAACAAACAATATAAGCCCCTAGAGGTAATAGGGACAGGAAAGAGTACAGTACAAGCAATACTCTCTTGTATACTCTGGGGGAAAGCAGCACACGGAATCTAGTTATTAGAGCTAGCAAGCTTCATAAAGGAAGAGGCTATACTGGTTTTCTTTACAGCAGGAAGAGAAGGGTTGTGGGGGAGGATGCAGGGCATGGGCCTGATGTGATGAGGGTCTGAATCTGATTGTTATAGATGCCAGAGAAGATGGCGGGGCCAGAGGAAGAAGTGGGGGTGTGGTGTGGTCTGGGAGCCGCAGGAAGGATGAGGAAGAGTCGTAAGCAGGTGCAGAGTCGTGGGGAGACTAGAAGGTGAAGAGAAGCCAAAGCAGAGTGGGAGAAACGTAGTCTGAACAGCAGGAAAAGAAAATGGGCTTGGCAGTAACATTTGGCAAAGATTGGAGTAGGGAACTGATGAGAAAGAGGCCAATGAAAAGGAGTTTGTGTAAATCAAGGCAGGATGTGATGAGTGCCTTGGGAGCGGAGAGTAAGACAAAAGAACAGATTTTAGGGGAAAAAGATTTTTAAGTAAAGCTAGACATGAGGATATATGGATAAAGAGAACATGAACCCAGGAGCCAATTTTAATCTCTTTTGATAGTTGCCTTCCTTCTCACCTATTCCCATGTCATTAAGCCCTGTTTTGTCAAAAATCTTCCCTTGACCTTTAGTAACACTGTTTTCTGCTTTTCCATCTACCTCTCTGTCACTCCTTTTCTTATGGCTTCAGTCTTTCCTTCAGATTTCTCTAATTATATATCTCCAACCTGAGCAGATCCCCAGAGCTTTAATTTTATATTTCTGTTCTCAGATATTTCCTCATAGACACACTGCTTTCATCTCAAACTATATAAAACTGAGGTTTTCTTTATATGCATATTTTTAAAAGTACCTCCTCTGTGGTATCACTATGCTCCAGTTATACAGATTCAAAACTTCACTTCTAGATATCCAAATAGTCACCAAGGCCAGCAAATGTTTTTCTAGACTCCATTATTCCTTTCCATCTCAGCTCAGGGCTCACCTTTCCTTAGCTCTCTGGGGGTACCTCTGCAAGCTGCCTCTGGCCATTTAGTACCCTTCAAACAGGTTTTCTATTAAAACATTCCTTCCATTTCCTGTTGGAAGACCCAAATTGAACTTTGTTATCCCTCCTGTGTGTATATAACTTCACAAAATCAATCCATCAACTCCCCCTCAAATATGTCATGTTTGCTCTTATTTTTCTCAGGTGGGCAATTTTAATTTCTTTCTCCTTCCATTCCTCATTTTCACTTTCCTTTAATCTAAATCTTAGCCACTTTTTAAACCATTTCATCATGATGCTTCCCTTTTACTGCTGTACAGGTTAAACCATGATAATAAATAGACCAAAGCATTTAATAACTTAAATAAGACAACGATTTATTTTCCTCTCATGTCATAGTCTAGAGGTAGGCAGGCCATCTGGGATGGCTAGGCCACACTTGTCTATGAAGTGACTCAGAGATCTTCTATATTGTTGCTTTACTCATTCACACGGCAAGAGCGTCAGTAAGGGCAAAAGGTACAGGTCCATGTTCCAGCCTATGGTAAAGGCAAGATAGAAAGCTGAGGATAAAGCAGCTCTCTTTGAAGGGTGTGACTTGGAAGTTGCACACATCATTTATCACTCATATCTCAGTGCGTAGTCACATGACCACACTTTTGACCAAGGGAGGCTGGAAAAGATAATTTCTATTTGGGAGTGTCATCCCAGCTAAAATTTAGAATCCTATTACTAAAAAGAATAAGGGAAAATTCAGTCGGTGGGTCCAGAGACTGGTGGAGGAGCGGAGGAAGAATGAGCACCCTGTGCTATAACCAAACTCTACAAGTGTCTCTACTGCCTCTTTCTTACTGATCTTCCTGCAGTGAATTTATTTCTTCTTTTATATTTTTCTTACCTCTCTATCCAAAATATAAACTCCTTGACCATTCTTTCAAATTATGGTGAAGATGCTGCCTTTTGGATCTAAACATGATTGGAATTTGTGGCATAAACTGAGAGAGAAGAATCTATTCTAAACAATACATTAAGACTTTTTGGTGGAAAGAGTGTTAAAAAAAAAACCCTGAGAGAGGTGAAGAATGGCTATACTACTACTCTCTTGAGGTGATTGCTCTTACATAATGAGGCTTAAAATGTAAAATGGTAGAACCCAATATGTTGTATGTGTTTCTCAATTTACCTGTGCTCATGGGGAAGGTTTTTCCATACACCTAGAAAGGGCAAGCATAATGCATTCTTCTGGTTGCCAAGTCCAAACCAAGGACTGTCTAGGGTGGTCTATTCAATGTCTCAATTCATGAAATAAAAGGAGCTCCTTCTCTCCTTTGTACCCAACCAGTGACAGCACGAAAGGGGAAGACTGGGAAAAGGTGGGGGTTGGGGTGCAGTGGGACTTTTAGACCTTCATAAACTTCACCAGCTTCACCAATTCTTTGCTACAAATAACAGAAGATTCCCCAGTTCTGTGCAAATGTACCATTTCTTAACAACCCCATACTAGAACACTGCCCTTAATTTCTGCTTTTACAGAAAATCTAGAGCTATTGTGCTCAGACAAGCAAGACATTAGAGCCTTCCCAGATGCAATGAATGGGAAGAGAATCTGATTGTATGACATATACTTAATACACATATTAAAGTGCTTCAACATCATTCAGTTAACCTTCCTAATGTCATGTGAGATATCCTCAAGTGCAATGATAATCAACAGACCTGAGGAGTTTATTTATGTACAGGCTCATGATCTCATTGAATCCTTGTAACATCTGTGTGAGATCACTATCAGCCTCCTTTTAAAGATGAAGAAACTAAAGCTTAAGGAAAGTTGAAGAACTTACCCAATATTATACAAGTGTTAAGTGATTGATTTTAATTCTGGTTTTCTGACCTCAAGTCCAGCTCATTTCCCACACACCACCAATTTATGAGAATGCTACATTTAATGTGGAAATAAGATAAGCAAAAATTCTGAACATATATAAGAGTAATGTTTAAAAAAGAAAGAGGAAGAAAGAATGTAATAGACAAACCCATGGAACCCAATGAGATCACGTAGCCAACTGTACTCAGGTTAGAAATTGGGTGAGATGTAATAGAAACCTTATTGTACCATTTTCATGCAAATGGGATAACATCACACCATTACTTCAAAAGGCTAAGGGTTGTCACTTTAGATGCTATATTGCTATTGACAAATTTCAGGCCAATATATTACTCTGTCAGCATTCTGAAAAGCTAAAATGAGCAGTGCAAGATGATCTGGGAGCAGGACAAGGTTGGAGGGTTTCAGAAAAAAGAAAGAAGGAATTACATATGGATGGTCAGGTGGTTGTTACCCTGTTGGTAAGGGACTAGGTCAGGATGCAAAGCCCTGGGTGTGTGTGAAAGGAGTCACGTAAATGCAAGGAAATAACCTCTCAACAAGGGAAATGGAACCTAGGAGCATGGGAAAATAACATACTACAGATGGTCAAGAAACCATTTACATCATTAATAGACACTGCCGCATTGAATGAATTAGTAAAACCTAGCTCTAAGTTCATTTCATAAAGAAGTAAAAGGTACAGAGATAAATGCTTACTAATTTAAAGGCTTCTAACAAAATTAAGGGTCAGAAGAGGCTGGGTAAAAGAGTCTTTGAGGTGGCAATGTTATACAGGAGACCACAGCTTCAAGTGGTACTAATTTCACCAAGAAGACACAACTGGATACCAGTTCCTCTGCTGTATCAGTGGGAGCACATAGGCCTTCCACAGCATGATCAAGAATAGTTGAAAACATGCTTCAATTTTTTGCTAGGAAAAAAGTACCTTTATGTTATTAAATTGTTTATTAACATTTTATATTCTCATAGTATGTTGGAAAAATGACAACCATTATAATTTTTTTGAGGGGGGGAAGGTGGATTTGATAGAATCAACTGCTTTTTGTTTTATTTTAACAATGAGATGATAACATTTGTAGTAATATCGGTAATATCTTACCCATGCCTCATTTTACAGTTTGCTGTACCTGAAACTGCCCCTCCATATTTTTTAACAGGATTGGGGATACAAGTCTGAAACTTCTTTTATAGTAAAGATATGAGTTCAACTTTAAAAGAAAATTGGCCTTGTTTGCATTGAGAAAACATCTATATTGTCTTTACGGTTAAGCAAAGATGAAGCAAAAAAAAATTTTTTAAGTGGTAAAAATTGGGAGAAGAGTTCCATAGTCCAGTACATTTGTCCTCTTGAGAGGACAGCAGAAGCCACTCTGAATCTGGGAGTAAGAGGAAGCCTCTGAAGAGTTGAGGGCTTCGATGGGGAAAAAATGAAGGCCAGGTTGTCACTAGCAGCTGTGAAGAAAGTCATGACCTAACGAGAGAGATACTAAGGGACCCTATAAGAGCATAATCTAGGGACCTTGGGCATAGTCTAGTTTTATATCAATTTTTAAGTTTTCTATATTTTAATTCCCTTTTGTGACTCCTAAACCAGCAGTAAGCTTTAGTTAAACATGACTGTCTGGCCTTAGCTGTGCTTTGGAAAACTGAAGTACAGATGTGTACCCACACTTAGGAGAGGCAGTGAAAGGAAGGGAGCAGCAGGATGAGGAGACACAAAGGTTGGTGATGGGTAAAGAGATGGTAGATACAGCCAGGACAGGTTTGTGGGCCTTGCAAGCATTCCTTGTGGGTTCTAGAAATAATCAATGAGGGAAGATCTGTCTATGGCCCAACTCCTGCGGCCAGGTGGATTGGAGCTAGAGTTATCACCAGCCAGGCCTAGAATAAAGTGCCATCACTGAAATGCAGTGAGATAAGAGACAGCTGTATTAAAATTTTGACAAGAAAAGCCCCAAACCTTTTCCTTCTGTAAAATTTTTATACATACATGTTCCAATCATCAATTAAGTAAATAGAAATACTTCTTTATTCCTTCTAATTGGTTCATATAATGTCTTGAGACGGCTCACCTCCTATCCTTTTTTCTTTTTCTGCTTTGTCCAAACCAAGGGACTCATTCAGGCATTGGCTAGAATCCGACTGTCTTCTCTTTCTCTGTAGGCTGGAGCATCTTTCCCTAGAACTGGTAGTTTCCCTTAGGTCAAACCAGACAATGGCAAGTCCGAGACCTCTGAAACCAGGTTCCTTCTTCACACTAACTCCTAAACCAATATAACCCCTTATCACTCCTCTGTCATTTTTTCAATATTCTGGATGGCAATCAGAGACTTATAATCCAGGGAAGGTAGTATGGGAAAGTATTATAACTTCAAGGATTTAACCCTCATTTAGTAGTCATGACCTTTTGGGAGGCTTGGGATAAACATTATAAAAGATAAAGCTTCCTGGGTGAGCGAATTCTTAGGATGTTTTATGTCCAGGTGGCGTCTTCCATGCAATATTCTAAGATGAGCTAAAAAAAAAAAAAAAAAATGATGACAGGAAATTCATTATGCAAATACCAGGTAATCCAAAACTTTAAGAATAAAAAAATTTAGATTGGGTGAAGAGGAAGCAGTCCCCAAAGTTTATTTTTTTAACAAAAATTTACTTCCTATGCTATTATTGCTGCTGCTATTGCTTTTAGCATTTCCTGTTCTGTTTTGATAGTAGAATATAATAGGCTTCTGAAAGCTTGTTAACATTTGAGAGAGAATAATATGAGATTTGAGGTTAGAGAGCCATGGAAATAAGTTTTTTTCAGAAATTTATTTTCTACATGTGGGTAAACTTACAATTCAGTTTTTGTTGTGGAACATCAGTAATTTTATCAGGATGTGGCTTGGTGTTCATTGTTCTGTATTATCTTTTCTGGGTTGAGGTTTTTCTTTCAACCTATAGATTCAATTCTATTAATTATAACAGTAGAGTGTTTTCCTATTGTATTGTTGAATACTTTTCTGTTTTATTCCTCAGAAATTCCATTCATATACATGTCAGATCGCCTCAGTTTGGTTATTGTCTACCAACCTCTATCAAATTGCATTACCAGCTTTTCCTATAGCCACTCCCAGCTGCTGACATATAGCCAAATCTTGCTTTTCTAATTATACATCCTTAGATGGCCCTTTTTGGACAGTGACACTTATTTTTTAGCTCATCTGTATTTTTCCACAGGTCTGAGGAAATACATGTTATCTCTTAATTTCCTTATTTATTTTGACCTCAGTTTTATAATATTTGGCAGATATTTTATAGTATATCATTTGGGGTTGTTGCCTTCTCTATGTTGTATCTTTTGTTATTTTGGGTAAGTTTCAAAAGAAAGAAATTGCATCTCTAGCTGAAAGGATCAGAGTTGTCATAATAGTTGGTATATAGTCTCAGCACAGTGATGGTGTGGTTGGAAATGCTAGTTTTCTCCTTCATGCCCTTACTTTGTGTGGAAGTCATGTGACTGGGGGCATGACCTCAGCTTCAGGGCATGGCTATCCCTGAGTGTGACATTGGTTCAAGATTAGGCATGTGACAGTGAGGTGTGAGATGAAGTTTGCAAAGCTTCTGGGAAATATTTTCTCCACCTCAAGACAGAACACAGAAAAGACAATCTTTTTTTTTTTTTTTTTACTCTGTTATTAAGCCTACATGTATGTGAAGCCTAGAAGAGATGGAGCAACCTTGATTTCATCTTAAGGGTGAGGCTAACATATATGTATATTCAGAGACATAAAAATCTAAGGGCAAAGAAATTGGATCCACTAAATTATGCTAACTCTCAAGGTGCCCTACCTTTGGACTTTTGTATTCTAGCCAAGGCCGACATATTTCCTCATTGTTTAAACATACTGTTTTCTGGCGTTTCCAGATTTAAACCATTCTAACTAAAAAAATACGGCAATATAGTCATGTTCTTCCACAACTGGGCCTATATTATGTGACTGATGTTACATCTCTACAGGAAGTTTATCTAGAAATATGACAAAGCAGAGTGGATAACTACAGTGGCAACAAATGCCAAGCTTACTTTGGATGGCTTGGATGATGATATATGCACTGAAATGTCCCAGTAAAATTTTTAAATTTATTTTCACTGTAACTTTTACAGGCAAAGTAATCATAGATCAAAAGCCTCATTGGCCATATTTCTGTAATTTTTAGTAATAGCTGTGATTTACTACCTAAGAAAAGTAACACTGAAAAAATATATTTCTTAGTCTCCTTTTAGAAATATTTGATAGAAGTGATGGTGTTTGATAGATATATATGGAAACTATAGAATAATTGAAAAGTGATAGAATGGACCTCATATGACTAGAATAGGGTCTTTTTTCTCCTCATTTTTTCTTTTATATTACAGCTTATTTTATACTGGAGATAATTTTGTTTTAAAAAGAAGAATTTAATTTGAAATAAAGTTGATTTTTTCATGGTGAACAGGAAAAAACTCTCATAATTCTACTCTTGATTTTAAAATCAACTGGCTCTATTTTTTTATATTAAATTACTAATTCTTTTGTTCTATAGACATCTACTGAGCACTATTTGTTTGTCCCATTGCCAGACACCAAGAGTTCAAGGGAATGTAGAAATAAGAAGACATAGCTATGACTAAGGAGATTCTGTCTTTGATGAGTTCCTAGTCTCTGAAGAAACAGACACAAAGAAATAATCCTTCAAAGATAGTAAAAGCAATAAAATAGCTAAAAACTCAAAGGTGAAAGTGATAACTAATCTAACAATTAATTTTTTTTGTAAAAAGAACTTCTTGGATACCATGTTTTGGTTCTTAGCAATGGTAGAGAGTAAAAAGAATTTTGAAGAAAATAATCTTCAAATAATATGATTTAGGAAGCCATTCCTCTGTCCAGGTATACTAAAGACCAGACAAAGACATTTGCATTTATTTTTAGAAAATGGAAAAACAATGAGTTTGAATTTATATTTACAATGACATGTTTTCAACTAAACTGAGTTTTCCTATTGCAAAATTTTTCTCACTTCAGTAAATTTGGAAGTTACATTTATTTCTTCAGGTTATTTAATTGCCAATCATTAAATTAAGGCAATGTTATATTCAAACATCAGGAACCCAAGGTGTTAATTCTACTTCAAAAGGTGACTGACTAGTATTCAGGAAATGGCTCAGAATATCTAGTTCACATTTATGCATTTGGTTTGCAAACTCTCTTTGACAGGTCAGAATATACCTTTAAACTCTATTACCATGAACACAGTGACTGTTAGAATGGAATTTACAGGGCAAGGATTATTATATGTCTAGCTTTGGGATTATTTTTATCTTAAAACTAGCACAGCTTTCCCTCCCATGACTGGCAATGGACATCAAGCAATAGTGTTCTAGAAATGAATTAGCTTATCTCTTGGTAACATCTTATAATGGTACTGGCATTCAGGGCAATTGATTCATCAATAAGTGATTTGTGGGGATTTTACCCTGGAGAAATATAGTTAGAGCCATTACTCACAAGTCCAATGCCAAGCCTTTTTAGATGATGATTGTATGCTGTCACAGATTTTCAATCCTAGCCCTAGATTTTTCTGAAGAAAATGAAAACTCGCAAAAGGAATGTGGAATTAAAGCACAGGATAGCCCAGGAATGTTTTTGCCAGAGTGTGAATTTGCCTTCTTTGTGGCTGAGCTCATAAGCTTACATCATTCCTCACTTCTGTGAAATTAGGTGAAATGTAGAGGAAGCTCTTGTTGAGGGTTAATGCCTATATCTGCTGCCATATTTTCCAGTCTCTTCTACTAGATGTGATTTTGAAATGCTTAATAATTTCTGGGCATATCTGGAACCAATTCCAATCACAAAATCACATGGAAGTTTTGCTAAATGTAGGTCCTTTCCACCTAAGTTCATCTGACATGGAGCTGTCTCCATCCTACCAGAAGTCACAAGGGGTTAATAATGAAGGTGGTCTCCTAACTGAGCTTCTTGTAAAAACATATTTGCTTAACTTTCAAATCAAGTATTCCCCTACTGCTAGCCCTGAAATTCTTAAGAGGCACATGGTGTTGAGACCATTTATTTACCCTCCAAGACTTCGAGTCAGGCTGTCTCTGGAATCTTTGTGTTCTGTTGAGGAGTGACTCCCTTGGACTACCCGTGGCCAAAGAGAGACTAATTTCACCAACAGATGACCATTTCCCCATTCTTCATCAGCCTTTTGATGCAGAGACCAAAAGAAGCCTGAAGTTTGTCTGAAAGACTTAGGAATACAAACAAAAGAGCCCTCAGTTCCACCAGTTAGACTAAGCCTGTGTACAGACAGACACCCACATCTTCTGCTCTATGTGGGAAGGATTACAGGTCTGATTTTCAATCTCAGCAAAGGTTTAGGAGTAGTATAAGAAAAACCTATTGAGCTGGAAGAGCCACAAATTCCACTGTTCATAGTTCATACAAACTTGTAGAATATCACCAAAGGCAAGATGCCCAGGACGTACAACCTGGTCCCATGATGCCTTATCTTCTGATGCTTCCAATGCCCTGGTCCAATGTTATCAGGTTTTTGATGCTTCAGTGGAACATATAACTGACTATCAGAATTTAATGAACGCTATGCCTTTGCTTCCATAAAATACCTATTCTCTTATTTCTGTCTGGCCAAATTACACTGTGCTGGTGTTGCATTCTCCTTAATGAAGGTGACTCTGCTCCATCTGGCCAAAATGAACTGCTCTTTTCTCTGTGTCCCCTGTAGTACCTTTGTCAAGGTTACCACGCAAATGGTTTTACAAGAAACCCTTTATTATCTGTAAAGCTTTGGCTGAGAACATCATCAACTGAACCTAGTCCCTGCCTTCTAGACAGTGCCCTTGTAAGATACTTCTCTCAATTAGATAGGAGGATAAGCTTTATCTCTTATGACGAGTCAGTATGCTTCCTTATTCCAAGTATTATGTTTCCCTCTTTGCCTTTTCTGCCAGGAAACTGAAAGCTAGGCTTTATATTCCTTCTCAGTAATGGCAGGGTTTTAATATCTGCTTTGCTCCTCATAATCGACTTTTGCTCCTCTTTCTCTGTTTTTATTTCCATTGTGTTAATTTTTTGTATTTATCATTTATGTGAACGAACTCAAATTACTTTTTTAAATAGGGTATAAACAAAAACAACAAAGTGCTATGTAAGAAGGATTCTTGGATAAATTATTTATGTGAATGGGTATAGGAATTAGGTTTAAGTGGACAGCCTTCCTAGGACAGAACTTAACTTAGCCCACTAGTGGAACATTGAGTGCCTAAGAAAGAAAGAGAATATCCCTGAAAATTATTTTCCTTACAAAATCATCCTCTAATTGGTTTTTGGATAAAAGCTAAATATCAGAAGATTTAAACAAAAGCTAGTTCAGTGAATGAGAATGTAGATCTATGACTTTGAGCTAAAGAAGGGAGAAGACATCTAATTTGGGAAACTGAGTCATGTGATTTGATAGAGTGGGTCCATACTAAAATACCCTTGGGTAAACGCTTGCTCTGTAGGGAGAAAGGCTCATGCTGCAAAATTCTCGCCTTAAATTTGGCAGTAGATGCAGAGGCAAATGGGAGTCATAGGGGCAGGGTGAGATAGAGAGGAGGAAGAACTCAGTGGGCTCCACTCTGCAGAGTAGAGACAAAGGAAGCAAGACAGGGATTGGACATATAGAATCCATGCTCCTGTTTTTCCTTGCTGAATTTTCTAATGACCAGTACCTACCTGCAGTCCAGTCTAGTTTCTGCATCACCATTTTTAGCAGGAGATAACTCTGAGTCTGAAGGAAACCAAGAGCAGGTAAACCCCAGGGACTAATATGTCCCACCATCCTTATGAAGCCCCAGGTAAACTGCCCATAGCCCTCCCACCACCTTGTTCTGGCCAATACTACCTTATCCCTACCAGCCACCTCCTCCAAGTCTCCTGGAAGAGAACCTGGAAAGGGAAGTG
Organism: Eonycteris spelaea; assembly: GCA_003508835.1. Lineage (NCBI taxonomy): Eukaryota > Metazoa > Chordata > Mammalia > Chiroptera > Pteropodidae > Eonycteris > Eonycteris spelaea. Next base: position 2,507,598 of record PUFA01000192.1, read on the forward strand.
ATGCAGATCTAGGGACCCTTTTTCTCTTCCAGGGCTACAGTGTCAAAGGTAGGTGAGAAAATGAGAGGCAGGGAAAGGAGAGGCAAGCCTCATCCCCAGTAATGCTTGAAGATCAGGCATAAATTCTTCAAGTTACACTAATCTGAGAATGCCCAATATTTATCAGAAAAGTAGGCAAAATTATTTTATTTTTCTTAATATTTTCCTGGTCAAGACATATTTCTTGGCTGGAAAAAATTATTAAGAAAAATAAAATAGTAATGGCAAAAACAGCAGCATTAAAGCTCAAGACTCCCCAGCCACAAATGTCACTTTCTCTATTTGGAACTATATTCCCTTGCCACCACCAATGACAGGATCTGCTAACATCCTGACCTTTCAATTTCTGTTTCAAGTTTTTGTCTCCAAAGGGGACTCCAGCACTTACCGTCTGCCTGTTTGTAATCCTAGAGGGGTGCTCCTGCTGGAGATCCTGCCAAAGAAGGTGATTATTTTAACCCTAACTTCTGGTGGAGATGGTGACAACGGTTCTCAGAAGGACTCCCTTTCTGACTCGTTTGCCTGTCCTTTGCCTGTGTGTCAGTCTGTCTCCACTACCAGCTATATCCTCTTCGTGTCTCTGGAAGCAGCCCTTTCCCTGATAGCTGCTGGGTTTCTCATCAAAGAACAAGCAAAATATTCTTATCTGCCACAGGAGGCACCTGGAAATCTCTTCTGTTCTTTTCCCACACTTTCCTTTCCTCAATATCCATGAATATTTAAACAAATTATTTCCAAAATCAGCCCAAGAAAACCATATAAAGCATTTATTATCTCAATAGTGATGCACAGTTCACGGGTCAGCTTTTATCATTAACCTCACCATAGTTTGTTTTTACTAAAAAAAATTTCCTTCACTATCTGAAATTAGAAATATTTCCAAGTTAAAAATGTACATGTGTTAATTTTCTTAAATTAGCTTTCCTGTTGACTTTGGATAAAAGAAAACAGTAGTATCTCGAAAATGTACCATCTACTTAATTGGATACCCAGAAGGCAACCCTCTTTCCTCTTCCTTATTATATTAAACTTAACCAAAGCAAGGAACATAAGATGAGAGACTAGATAAGAGAAATAACAAGTCCTAATTATATACAAGATAGATTAGAGATCACCTTCAAGTTGAATATTTATTGCCAGCTCTTTTTTTTTCTACCCTGATATACTTTTCTGGACTGCATCTTGACATTTTCACCCAATGTGAATGTAAATATTAGCCATGAGGCATAAATATAGCAATGCTCAAAAATATCACTGTGGCTTGGTCTGAAAAGAAAAATATAATATAGGAGAAATCAAAAAAATTTATATTTATTTATTTATTTTTGAACCACAGTGCATCTCAGCAGGGGCTTTAGGATGAGTCTCAGGATCGTCCTCCTGTTTTTCTATTTGTTTTTCCCTGAGACTATCGAGGAAGTATTTTAATAGATATCAATGATGAGAAGCTACTCTGGTTTAACATATTGGCATCAGTGGAGTTTACTTTGGGTTGAATATAACTGAACAGTAAAAGACCCTAGAAGAAGGGAAGAAATAAACATCTAATCCTTAAGCATATATTAGTAGAGTGTCTCTGACAATATGATGAATGATTAGACAAGCTTGATTGCTTTTCTAATATTGAAAAAAATTCCCCCCAACCACTCATATGATTTCTTTCTTCTATGAAGTTTCCCACAGTTATAGCACATAAAACTATAATTAAAAATACGGGAGGATATTTTGATGGACTCAAAATCCGCTATCTCAAGTTGTTTTACTGAGCATGATGAGTCATTTTTGCAAGCACTCTAGTTTCATAAACATGAGATTCATTTACTACATATTCAGTTTTGATTAAGATCCTTCTGGCTCTAAAGCTATACTATCAACATTCACATGCCATTGGTGGGATACTTTCATGGAATACTGTGGCAGATAGAAGAATATCAGGGTCTGGGGAAATATGGACTGTATAACTGTTTTCAGTTATTTAGGGTAGATTTCAAATATTTTAACTTGTTAAAGAAATAACTTCTCAGTTCCCTTTTTATATCGTCTGGGGTTGGTAATTAAATTGGCAATTATGTGAGGTTGTTCAATCCCATGGGAAAATCAGGCAAAGTCTGGCATGTACATATTGAACACTGGGTATGGAATGGGAAGAGAGAGTTGGATGAATGAGAAGAGAGGAGAAAACTTGCCTACAATAGTGGGGATGTACATATTCACTACAACTAATTTTATATTATACTCCTACTAATGTTTTGTTAGTGAAGTATGTGCATATAAAGTTATTGACTTGATATAGGAATGGAGTTTACGAAATCTGTTTGGAATACAAATAACCAGTGAAAAAACAGCATCTTTCATCAATTCTAGGACATTCATCAATTAGTTTTCTTAGAAAATGTTAAAAATGTTACATTAAATATATGAATTATAAGGTATATCCTTATTTCAGAAATGTTAAAATGTAAAGAAAAGGTTTTTTATAATTCAAAAAATATATTATAAATTCAGTGCTTAGTATTATGGTAAATGATATGGAAATACAAGAAATATAAAATCCATTTGAGTAGATAATACATAAATAATGAATCAATTAGAAAAATAATGACTCATCTGGCTGTTATACCAAAAAATAAATTATGTAGGTTATATCATTGAAACTCAGGGATTAATATAGAAAATGAAAATAATTTAAGGAGTTATTAGGGAAACAAAAAATAAGATATTACACTTGATAAAGTAAATCAAGAAAAACAAAACCACTGAAGTATCTTCAATTTATCTGTTTACATATTCTTTGACTTTGAAATTTAGAGCTCTTTGACATAACTTTAAAGAAAATGTTCTCCTTCATCTCTCACTTATATCTGGAGGAACACTTAGCTCCTTGAAGTCACATGGTAAGTCTAATAAGACATTCTGTAAAATAATTTTGGTCTCGACAAAGAAAATAAAATTTAAAGGGGATATATTGAATAATAAGAAATCATTATTTCTCTCTCTCTCTCTCTCTCTCTCTCTCTCTCTCTCTCTCTCTCTCTCTCTCTCTTCTCTCTCTCTCTCTCTCCCCTCCACCCTTTGTGCAAATTGATTAATTTCTGATGGTTCATAAGTAGATATTTACATATGTTGTCTTGGGATTAGGCCATCTGGGAAACTTGCATGTGTTCTTGGGATACTGTAATTTAACAGTAGTTTAAAGTATTTCTGTTTCTCTATAACCTACATTTTAAAGTTATAATTACTAAACTATTTAAACATATTGCCTAATGGTTTTGAAAATACACTTGGCAAGGCAACCAGGTGTCTGGGTGATGTTGGGAACAATAATGCTGCCAAATTAGGTCCACTTAAACTTTAAAAAGAAAAAGGGCAGTTAAATTTCAGTGTTTGTTAGAAGTCACTTTTGAATTCTAATTTAGTCCAATAGCATTAGATGAACTGTCAACCTCTGGAGATGAGGTTTGGGCTTTGGTATTTGTAGAGCTGCCTAGATGACTCTAAAGTTCAGCCAGGATGGAGTATCTCAGCTCTAGCTCCATATTCTTCACTGTGTATGAGTTCTTGCTATAATATCTAAATAAATACTCTTTCATTCTTTTGTTATTGCAGTATTTTTTTTCAGTTAGCTTTATTGATGTGAAATTTATGTATAATAAAGGTTATCAATTTTAAGTATTATTTGATAAGTTTTGACAAATGACTTAGTTATGTACCTATCACCAAGATCATGTTATGGGCTATTTTTATAATCCCAAAAAGTTTCCTCGTGCTCCTTTATGGTCAGTTCTCTACAATCTCCCCTGCCTCCTAGAATCACCAGTCTCTTTCCATAGAATTGACCAGTGAAACCACCTGATCCAGTTTTCTTTGTAGGAAGATTATCTATAAATTCAAGTAATTTAAATAGATATAGAGCTATCAAATTCTATCTTCTAAAATAAAATTTGGTAGTTTGTGTCTTTCAAAGAATTTGTTCATTTCATCTAAGATTTTGAATTCGTGAACACAAGATTTTTAAAACATTTTCTTATTACTCTTTTCATGTTTTTATAATTTTTAGTGAATAGTCCATCCCTCTTTTATTCCTGACATGAGCAATTTCTCTCTCTCTCTCTCTCTCTCTCTTCTCTCTCTCTCTCTCCATCTCTCTTCTCTTTCCCCAATAATTCTGACCAGAAGTTCAGAAATTTTCTTTATCTCTTCAAAGACTCATCTTTTGGTTTCACTGATTTTTTATATACTTTTCAGTTTTTTATTTCACTTCTTTTTCTAATCTGTTTACTCTGGGTTTAATTTACTCTTTTCATTCTAGCTTAGGTGGAAATTTATTGCATTCATTTTGATCTCTCTTCTTTTTTAATATAAGCATTTAAAGCTATAAATTTTTTCTAAGCACCGTTTTAGCTACATCCCACACATTTTGATGTTGCATTTTGATTTTCATTCAGTTAAAAAGTCTTTGTTCATTTCTCTTGTGATTCTTCTTTGATATACAGGTTATTTGAAAGTATGTTCTATGTATTTGAGGTGTTTTTAAAGTATTTTCTCTTATTGATTTCTAGTTTAATTATATTATGGTTCAAAAACATAATGAATTCAACTACGACTTCAAAACTTTTAAATTTATTAAGTCTCACTTATCAACCCAGAATACGTTCCATGTTGGTGACTGTTTCATTTATACTTAAAAAGAATATAGATCCTTCTGGCATCAGGATGAATAGAAATCTTTACAAAAATATTGGCAAATCTAATTCGGCAATATATAAACAGGATAACATGTCATGAGAAAATGAGGTTGATCCCAGGAATGCAAAGTTGGTTTAACATCAAAAATCAATTGATGTATCATATTGGTTTATTCTGTTGGTAAACTTGTCTACATTTTAAAAAATAGCAACGTATAAATTTTATTTAACGAAAGTAACAGGCAAAGTCAAATAGGCACTTATATGAAGGGAAAAACTGACTAGAAGAAATTTTATCTCAAACATCTTACAGTAACCTACTTGCAACTGTAATTAACTGAGCTCTATTGTGTGAAGAATACAGGTCTTCTATATTTTTAAATGATTTTTTTACCTACCTGTTCTATCAATTACTGAGAGAGGAGTATTGAAATATTTAATCTTATTTGTACATTTTTCTATTTTTCTTTTCTGTTCTATGAGTTTTGGTTCATGTGATTTGAAGCCCTGATAGGAGGTACATACAGAATCAGTATTACTATGTTCTCTTGATAAATTGACACCTATGCCATTGTGAAATGTCTTTATTTCTGTTATATTTCTTTTTCTGAAATTTAATTTGTGTAATATCAATATAGCTACTCCTACTTTTCTTTGATTAGTGTTTGTATTGCATGTCTTTTTATCCTCTAAGATTGATTCTACATCTTTCAATTGATTACTTATAAAAATCTAATATTTTAGTTGTTGCTTTAGGGTTTACAATATACAACTTTAACTTACAATCTATATTAAAATAATGTCATATCACTTCATATATAGTGTAAGACCCTTACAACAATATACTTTCACTTCCTCCTCCCATCATTTATGTTTTTGTTGTCATATATTTACTTCTACGTATGTTTTAAACTCTGAAATACATAATCATTCTTTTTACTTTAAACAATCAATTATCTATTAAGAGGACACATACATGAAAAAGTCCCTTATGTTTATCCATATATTTACCATTCCTCTGTGTAGGTCCATCTTGTATCATTTTCCTTCTGCCCAAAGAAGTTCTTTTAACATTTTTTTTTGTAATGCACATTTGGTTCTAACAAATTATCTCAGATTTTGTCTAAAAAAATATTTTGCCTTCACTTTTGAAAGATATTTTCTGTGATATAAAATTCTCAGATGACAGGTTTTTTTCTTCAGTACTCCAGAGATGTTGCTCCATTATCTCTAAGTTTAATTAGTTCTGGACAAGACATCTGTTGTCATTCCTGACTTTGTTCCTCTGTACATAAATTGTCTTTTTTTATGTTGGAATTTAAGACTTTCTCTTTAGCACTGATGTTTTACCTCTATATTCCCCTTCCCTTTTTTGAGACTCTAATTATTTGTGCATTTGACTATTTAATACAGTCCTAGAGGTCATTTTTTTTAATTCATTTTTTTCCTGTGCTTTATGTTGCATAGTTTCTATTGTTATGTTTTCACTTCAGTGATCCTGTTTTGGGAATCTGCTGTATTTATCCCATCAAGTGTATTTTATTTTTAAATTTCAGATACTGTATTTTTTATCTCTGTAATTTTCTTCTTTTTTTTTTTAATCTTCCATTTCTCTCTTCATCAAATTTGTTCTTTGTTGGAAAAACCTGAAGAACACTCTAAATCATGAGACTTCATAAAACTTATAGAATCTCCAAATATATACATTTGTTCATCAAATAGGCCCCCAAATTAGAAAGTTCCTCCCATTATGAGTTAGTCGCATGAAAACTCTTTAATGGTTTGAAGATAATTATCATGGCTGATCGAAGCTTTCTTGCCTCCAGGGTGAAAGGTTATCCTTTCCTTATGGGCCCCTTTTCCCACACTCTACATCCTTTTTTTTCTATGCACTCCTCTGGGTATCCCTCCACGTTATTGGCAATCAACTTAAAGTGAAGCCTCAACATTGAAAGCAATGCTGCTGTTCTCTTTTGATTATATACAAGTAGAGTGGGATTATCTTCTATATTCAGACTCTAGTTACATGTAAATGTAATTTAGGGTTTTATTACACTTTTTTTTTTCAATTTCGTCATATGAATCACACTGCACTTGAATAAATTAAAACCCTTTACCCTTTTTCACACCTATAGCTATTTAGTAATTTCTCTTCTATCCTGTATTTGTGCTTTTGAAGTTCATTTACACTTATTAAATTTCATCTTCTCTAATGGACTGTATCATTTCTATTTCCATTGAAACCAATTTGATCACCAGGTACTTCAGCTAAGGCTGGTCTCTATTTGTGATCCCTGGAACATCAAATACCACTAACAGCTCAGCAAATTGACACTATCTCAGTATCTATTATTCTGTAAAATTCCTGAGATCAGAGATTGTACGCTGGTGCTCTTTTTTTTTTTTTTTTAAATAAATCCCCAGTGCCTATGAATGTGCCAGCCACATAGTACGTGCTTGATACATGCTGTTTGTTCACAAACCTTGAAAGTTGAGTCATCAGTGCAGGGGAAAATATTCAGAGAAGATAAATTTATTTCTTTGTGTCTGTTTGCTTATCTTGGGCTGCAATTCCCTCATATCAATGTTAATTTTGCCCTTTCTTATCTGATTTGCATTTCTTCTGACAGAAAAGACAGAAGCAAAATAGGAGTTGAAACATTTTACTTTCATTCTGTCATTCAGACTTTTTCATGCCATTCATCTGAATCAATGAAACAATGTTTTACTTTGCCTTCTTACTCCAAGTACAACTTTAAAAATTCTTTTTGGTTGTCATGAGCAATATCTACAAGACTCAATTCATATCAGTATTTTACCTTCTTTACAATTTTGGTAGATTAAAGATGGGGGTAAATTCTTTGTTAGTTTCAATACAAGGGATTTCTTTCTCAAACCCCTTGAAATGGGGCTAGACTTGTGACTGCTTGGATTATAGGGTCCCTATGACAATGATAGACTACAAAACTGGAGATGTCTGGGGTCCCTGGAAATCTTGTGGAGCAGATTTATATGCCCTCAAGCCTTAGGACTTTTAACTTAGAGTGAAACAAACTTTATTTGGTTAAAGCCACTGTTATTTTGAGTCTCTGTTACATGGAGCTGAACCTAATCTAATGGCTAGAACCTCTTTGTTAATCTACATTTGATCCAGAGCAGTAATTTCTAGGTAAGTTCTTAATTTTGAATGCTAGTGTTGTTCTTTTATTTATGTTTGTCATTTGAGCATTGAAAAGGAAGTAGAGGGATGCAGAGTTGACTTAGACAACGACCTGGCAGATATGCCTCTGGAACACAGGACTTGACGTCTACTGTAAGAGTTCTAAGTGTTTCCTAATTTTCTTATGATAGAATTATGATTTTCATGTCCATTTTCTTTTAACCTTTCTTTGGAAATAATTAAATTTTATGTAGAGCACTAGACTCAACAGCACAAGAACTCAATGTTACATTTTCCTCTATTTCTTACATGTTAGCCTTGTTTCTCCAATATAGTAAGTAATAAGAAGGAGAACATATCTGATACTTTCTGTAGTATTCATAGTATTGAGAACCCTGCAAAGCACATAATGAAACTGAATTATGTTCAAAAGTCTGATCTAAAGCCATTGGAAATATTGTCATCAACTTGGCTTATACATTTTCTTTTATACATCTCTTTATAATGCTCAAATATTTTCATTTATGACCTGTTCATCATTTGTAAGGATCTTTTTCAAAGGGCATCATATATTTATTATGCATTTAAATATTTTTCTATAATACCTATTATCATTTTTCCCTCTAGAATTGTGAACATTATAAATGGCTATATACAAAAAGTCATTATAATATGTTGGTTAGAAATTATATTTCCTTGAGAGAGGAATTACATTTTTCTAAGAATTTTTAAAAATCTCATAGAAAGTCATATACTTTTAAAGCACTAAGCAACATTAGTAATCATCTATTCTAGAATAGAGACCAATGAATGGAAACTCAGTACATTTTCCTCCAGCAAAATAAAATACATTTTTAAGAATACATGGAAATCATGTCCTAACCAAAATTATACATCATTAATAAAAATTTATGTATGTAATTTTGAATTCACTCCAAATCTTAAAGAAAACCTCAATAAAATGAAAAAAAATTGAAAAATAGGATCATAAGTGCTTTGGGTTGCTTCTGGCAAATATTAAATAATTAGATCTTGGCTCATAGTTAATATGTTAAAATGTACTGCAGTAATGTTAATATTATGGCAAAAATAAGCTTAGATCATTTTCTCGTTTATTATTCATTATTTTTTAAAAATTGGCCTCACATCAAAAATGGATAATATGCTAGAAGATATTGTGGGATGGTAATAGAGTCATTTTACATATATAAAACCTGTTTGAAGTCAGTTAAAATAAAACCTGGTATACAAATTTAAGCTTATTAGATATGAATAATAACTGTCAAGTTAGTAGAAATATAAAAAGCAAAAAAAAAAGTTGAAATTCTGATCACCTTTTCCCTTTTACATTGAAATATTTCCCTTTATGAACACTGCCTTAAGAATTATTAAATTGTAGTTTGGGAAATCATTTAAGCAAGAGATTACACTTGAGAGCTCTAAGGTTAAAATTTTAAGTTACTCTTTTTCTTCTTCTTCTTCTTCTTCTTCTTCTTCTTTTTTTTTTTTTTGAGGCTGCAGGGAATTTTGACTCAATTTCTCTCTGTGCCTCTACTTAATTTCTACTATCCTTTATCTCTTGTTTCCCCATCATTGTCTCCTGAATTTTTTTGGCCTTTGCTCCAAATGCATAGACCCTGTCCTGACTACTCCAAGAAAGGGTTGTTCTGATTTTTGTTATCTGCCAGCGATGGTGCCTGTGCCTGACTTAAGAACCTACATTGTGACACCAGACACAGTAAGTTCATTAAATAAATAAAAGTTTAACATTCGGTTTCTACCTCTTGTATTCTATTTTCTCCTTCACTGGCATCTCTCCTAACCATATTTCCTCCTCTAAGAATTTAGGTCTTCCTACCTTCTTATAGACCCTTTTTCTATCCAAACAAGGACAGGTATCAAGTTACTTACATCTTGACAATTATTCACAACAATGGTCCCATAGTTCTGCATATTAAATCTTTTATCTGTGGAATAAAAATGTTTGGCCTTTGTTAAAAAATTTCTGCTTCTTTGGAAAATGCTGAGGTGTCTTTCCGAGCCAACCAATCCAGCGAGTTGGAACATTTTAGTGGGACTGAGAAGCCAAGTAGAAAGAACCAATCAGCTCCTAATCTTTTTCTTTCCTTGATTCATTCTTATTGCTTTTACCCTATGTTCAATTCTGACTTCCAGGTACCCATAGTACCAAGCTCAGCCTCACTGAACCTCTTGGCTTTCACTGTGCCACTTCTGATCAGTTTCTCACCACAATCTCCCCATTTCTCGTTTGAGATCACCTTTTATTTATTGCACTGTCCTGCCTGGGACACTTAGCGTAATGTCCTCTAATCCCCAACTCTCCTGTAGGGCTGAAGCATAGAAGCTTACAGAATCTGTTAGACTGAGGATAAGAAGAGCAGGCCTGAAGAAAGGGAAGCATAGGGCTCTGTATCTGACTGTGTGTCAATGTTGGTGACCTGGTGAAATGGTAAAAGGATGGTGGTCATTGATGGGGATTGATGATGATCCTGATCATTATACTGAAAATGAGCATAATACTGGAACTGTCTCTTAATAAGGCAGGGTAACTGACAACATGAGGTAAAAAACAGAAAACTAAAGAAAACACTATGGTGGTATAAGAATACAACAAAAACTCAGCTATCTGTGGACATTAAGGATTAATAATAACAGCTATTTAGTGAGCAATTAACAATGTGGCAGATATTTACTTTCAGGATAGAGTAGTAAAGGTTAATTATGTCTGTCTACAGTAGCTTCTCTCCTGTTAATGTGCTAGGAATCTTAATAACAATAATAATTGTTGAATTTACTGAACTTATATTATGGCATCGCATTAAGTATTGTACATCATCTTATGTAATCATAGCACTACAACCCCCATCCACCAGTAAAGCAGGTACTATTGTCATTCCCTTCTTGTAAATGAGAAAACTGATGCTTAGAGATGTTTAATAAATTATCTGACATTGTATAGCTAATAAATAGTAGGTAAGCGCTTGAACTCAAGATCTGTTTGATTGCAAAGCCCATTCCATGCTGCTTCCAACTGCCACGAGGTAATATGTAAAACGGCGGGCTCCAGGTGAATCGTGCCGGGGGGTTAAAGAACAGGGGTTACTTGATGGAAATGGTGGTGGGAAAATGAGATGTGTGATTAGAAACATTGGTCTAAGACCAGGTACTGCAATTAAGACAAATCTTAATTCTAAACTTCCTGACAATGAAGTAAAATGGAAATCATGATTGATTTATTTATTTATTTTTGGTGAGGCGCTCTCTTTAATTGACACAAGCACACAAAGCACATTAAAAATTTTATTCGAACATATTTTCTGTGAGCCTGTACCATGCATATTTTGTGGAACAATGGAAATAAAAATAGTAAGACCAAGTTCCCTGCTTTGAAGGGATGTATAGATTAAGGAAAAGATAATCATGTAAACAAACAATATAGACATAGTGTGATAAGGCAAGCTCTGATGTTTCGGGAATATGAAATGGGAGTCGTAGGCTGTCCTGGAGGAGTGAGGAAGGTTTTTAGAAACATGTGATTCCTGAGTTGAATTAGGAATGAAGAGTTGGATATTCTGGACAAAGTATGGAGAAAAGGAATTGGGGAGATCACGTCATAAATTATATAAATGTCTAACTGCTATTCTGCTACCTGAAACTAATACAAAGTAATACTGAATGTCAACTCTAATAGAAAAATTAAAATTAAAAAAAAAATTTAAATCCCCCCAAAATCAAATAAAATGAGTGATAAGAAAGAAAGAAAGGAAGGAAGGAAGGAAGAAGGAAGGAAGGAAGGAAGGAAGGAAGGAAGGAAGGAAGGAAGGAAGGAAGGAAGGAAGGAAGAAAAGAAAAAAAAAAGAATGGAGAGGACATTCCAAGTAGAAAAGCCCAGATGAAAAGGTCTGGATATGACACTGTGGCTTATTCTAGAACATGGCAAAAGAATGATATAAGATGAGGATAAGGAGGTAGATAGGAAACATAAAGGGCTTTTCATGTAATCAAAAAAGTTTAAGTCTTACTCTAAAGACAAACACTGAAGGAGCCATTGGAAGGTCACAAGGAAGTGAATAATCAGGTTTTTGCTTTACAAAGCTGATTTTAGAAGTAGCATGGAAATGGATTAAAAAGAATGAAGCCATAAAAATCCAGTTAGAAGCCTTTTGCAGGAGTCTGGGTAAGAAGTGATGAGCCTTAACTCAGGAGACAGAAGTAGATAAGAAAAGTATGGATGTGAGAGATAGCAAAGAAGCAAAACCTAGAGACTCAACTGGTTGTGGAGGTCAAAGTGTGGAAAGTGTTGAGGGTAATTGTGTTGAATAATTGGAGATGCTATTCACTGAATCAAAAGGAGCATCAAATCCTGGAGAATGGATGTATTAACAATGAGTTCAATTTGCACATGTTGGGCTCACGTTGCCTATGGCACAACCAGGTAAAGCTGTGCCATTGGCTCAAAAGAGAGACCTGGCCCAAAGATATGCATTTGAGAGTCATCAACATGCAGGTGGTAGTTGAAGCCATATAAGTGATTCCTGGTGAATTCAAACTGTTCTTTGCGTAAGCAATGTTGAACCAAATGATGGGCAATATTTCCGAAAATGGTTTCACAGATGATATAAAACCATTAGTTTCACTTGTATTCTAAAATTGCCTTCAAGAAAAGGTGACAGCAGAACATTAAGTCACAGTTGTGTAAAGAGATTTCTCCTAGGAGTTAAAATAATATCATTTGGATATGTAGTTTTCTAGTCATTTAAAAGCATTTTAAAATACCTGGCTGCCCGTTAGAATCACCACAGGTGCTTCTGAAAAATTCCAAGATTTTCTAATTCCGTTAGCCTAGGTGAGAGGCCCGCATTTATTTTATATATATGTGTGTGTGTGTGTGTGTGTGTGTGTGTGTAAATATATAAAATATATATTTTACCGTAACGTAACTTACCATGCCCCTAGAAATAAACAATTGGCATGATGTCCCTATATAATTCGGCCTAAATATCAGTTGTCTTAGCTGGGTTTTGGACAAGAGCTCTCAAGCACATAATTCAAGACTAGGTGAGTCATACACTTTAGATTCTAAGCATCTTGTTAGCAAAGATGATATTTTTGCATAAAAATTAAACTTCTGCCATAGTTTTTGCTTAGCCAGATGGAAAGAGTCGCTCTTCTGCATAGAAGTTCTGGAGTGCAGGGAGGAGGACCAAGATGTTTCTTCAGAAGTAGCTCTAGATGTATTCAAATGCTTGTATGGGGGAATTGATGCTTTGGTTGTGCCACAAAAAGCAAGTGAGAGGAGATTTCAACAGGAATGTTTTGAAGGCAAATTCCCATATACACTATTCCTAGATTATCTGTGAAATTAATTAAACATTATTAAATATATTAAGCACTAACACTATACTAATTTAAATTTAATCTTTGATGATTCAGAAGACACATTAGAATCAGAATGTCACCAGGTCGGTATTATGAACATTGGCGTGGATACTGAAAACTGCATGAGAGTGTGGGTTAAAAATATGTTAACAAAGTTGGCTAGATAAAATGCCACTTAAACTTTCGCTTCTGGCCATAAGGCACTAGCTTTTAGAAGATAATTCTTCCACCAAGAACAAGTAGGAAAGCTGGATAAAAATTCTTTAAAAAATTGATTTGAGAGTCCCCAGAAAGTTATCAAGACAGCCAGGACTTAGAGTTCAAGATAATGAAGAAAAAAATACTCAAGATGAATTCAACATTTTACATTGTTTTTCCCTTCAGGAATTTGCTGACTCATAAGTGGCATTGATAGAGAAAATGAAAAGATACATAGAAGTGGCTGCTAAGGGACAGAGAATATGAGTAGATTTCAGCAGCTTTATACTAGCCAGGGGAAAGAAGCCCTGGAAAGCACCTAGGCTTTCGATTCACCCTGGAAGAGTATGACCTATGACTGTGCCAAAACGAGAAATAGCCCAGGCCTTATGAAGGATAAAACGCCTCCATTGGCTTTGTCCCTGATTGGATTAAGGTGATTGTTTACTGCTCTGTCTATGGGAAGCCACAAAGAAATTCACCACAGATGTAAACATCATCCAGGTTTGCAATGTCAATGCAAAATAAATACAAAGAAAACTACATTTAAATGCATCTCAGTAAAGTTGGTGAAAATCAAAGATAGAGATAATATTAGAAAGACTGGAGAGAAAAAAGACCCATTGCCTTGAAAAGTGCAACATATAAGGCTTACTATTAACTTTCCAATAGGAAAAATGAAATCCAGAAGACAATACAAAGATATCAGTAAAGTGAAGAAAAAAAAAGTAACTACTAATCAGAATTTCTTAAACTATAGGGGAATGCAGTGGAAGAAAGAATGTTTTCTTTTTTAATAAATGGTGCTAGTCCAATTGAATGCCTACATTGAAAAAAGTAAATTTTGACCCCTTCCTCATACCATGCATAAAATTTTTTCAGATGGAATACAGATCTAAATATGAAAGAGAAATGTTTTCATGACTTTTGAGGACACAAATATTTTTAAAACAGGATACAAAATGCACCTACCATAAAAGAAAATATTAATTTTACTAAATTAAAAATTAAGAACTTCTGTTTACCAAAAGGCACAATTAAGAATGTAAAAAGGTAAGTCACAAAATAGGTGAAGATATTTGCAATAAATATAGTTAAAAGGAGCTCATCCAAATAATAAGAAGAATTCTTTCAAATCAATAAGTATTACCCAGTAGAAAATGAGCAAATGATTTGATATTTTACTTCACAATAGTAGATATCCAATGATCAATATGAAATGGTTCTCTACTTCATTAGTCATCATCAGGGAAATACAAAATAGAGTCTCAATAACATATCAACAACTGCTAACTAAAATATTTAAAATGAAGGAATGGGAGGAGCATGGAACACTTTACCCAGCTGGTGAGGGTACAAAATTGCTTAGTAGCATAGAAGACACTGTGGGTGCTCCCCCCACCCCCCGCCCGTCTTCTCTGCATTCACCACTCCCATGCACACTAACCTGACAGTTTTCAACAGCAAACATGTGTAACTCTTTGTCTGAGGATTTCCTCTGGGTGTCATAACATGTTTGATCCATACGTGGGGCAGGCCGAAGACCTGGGCAGTTAATATTCCCTGAGAGACAACCTCAATAAATGACTGATGAAAGCTAATAAATAAATATCCCTACCCATGCCCTCTGAGTTGCATAAATGTTGACCCCTGAGGTTTATCCAACATTGCCTCCCAGAGTTTCACAGTGGGTTGATCCCCACTTATCCTCAGCAGGAATCTGCTTAAACACCTCTAGAGCGATTTCAAACTCACTTCTGCCAGGAGGCCAAGAGTTTCACTGATCTTGGACCAATTTCTGACCCAAATATTTTGGTTTAGTTTTCCTGTGCTGTTGAGATTCTATTAATCCAGACCCCTCATTTACATGTGGTACAGGTCTGGGGTTTTCATTTCTTGTGGACAACTTATATACCTCCTCAGCTAAAACTCTGCACAAACAACAGGCTTCTTGTTGTTCTGTTCTAGTGGACACAGTTTTTTAGATCCCATCTTATAAATAAGGTAGTGTTTCAGGCAAAGGACTCTATGCACAGACTCCATTTCCAGCCTCATACAGGCCCAAGCTCACATCTTCTGTACCTAACTCCTAGACTTTAGAGCCCGCGTCTGATCTGAAACTCATTTGGGCAGTGGTATTCACTTTTGATTACCACTTTGGTTTTGATTTCTCTCTTCGTTTTTGCCACATAGAGATTTTACTTTTTTTTAAAGCTCAGCCATTACGGTAGATGCCGTTGGCCCATATCTTTTTAGTACTAGCTCTACAGAAGACTACCCATTACCCTCAGCTCCAACTATGCTCAAGAGCTTTATATTGGCTGATGAGCACACTCAGCTTGCAGATAGGGCAAACTAGAAATAATGAAAAATCAATGCCCGCCCCCCCGCCCTCACCCCCCCCCAGGGAAGCTCTCAATCAGTGACAGACTGGTGATAAATAGCCTTTTTTTCACCCCTCAGTTGATATAACTCAGATATGTTCTTTTAAGCTCCGTTGCTCACGTTTCCACTACCAGTGCTGTCTGGGATTACTGCCTAAATAAACTATTAGCATTCAAATCTTCATCTTGGGGACTGATTCTGGGGCACAGGCATCACCAATTAAAGCTAATTATATGTATAATCTGTAACTCAGCATTCCTCTCCTGAATATACATACAAGGAAAATGCATACAAGTACATGCCAAATAACATGTGCAATAATATCTGTAGATGTGTATTCATAGTGCTCCAACCTGAAACCAACTATCCATCAACCATAAGATGAATAAATAGATGGTGGTATGTTCACAAAATGGAATAGTACACATCAAAGCAAACGAATGAATTTCACAAGACATAACAACATGGATGAATCTTGTAAACATAACATTGAGCTTCAGAAGCCAGACACATGGGCAATAGACTAGTGGTTACCAGAGGGTAGGGAGGAGAGGGGAGTGGGGGAGGTAGATGGGGTAAAGGGGGTCAAACATGTGGTGACAGAAAGAAATCTAACTATAGGAGGCTAACATACAGTATAAACACACACACACACACACACACACACACACACACACACACTATACACCTTACTGTTAAAGTGTACAGCTGAAACTTATTGGATTTTGTTAACCAATGCCACCATAATGATAAATTAAAAAAAAAAAAGAAGCCAGACACAAGAATATATATATTGTTTAATTCATTGAATTCATACATCACAGTGTCGGTGCTGTATTGTTAATTGGAGGCAATAACATACAACCCAGAGTATAAACTATATAATAAATTAAAAATGAAATACAATACTTTGAAAAAATAAGAAACAGTTAATTTGCATTTTCATCTCCTTAAACATAATCTAAATTGTTAGGTTATCGTGTATGTGAGGATATTTATTATTTTACAGTATGAGGCTTAAAAATTCACACTATCGCCTTATTCATTGATGTACATTATAATGCTAATATCTTGTAGCCTTTTTCCCCCTCAGCAGCTGATTAATTACATGCATACAATGAAATCCGTGCTATGTATGTGACTCTCATCTTAATTGATGCAATTAAAAATAACATGGCACAGATTTTTCAAGTTTACCAAGCAGAAATTAATAAATGGATGGTTCACAGTTTAAGTCGTCAACATATCAAAAAGCAACCAGGGCAATTTTAGGTAACTTTTGGTTTAGATAATTGGTTTGCTGCTCCAAACTGAATCCTTTGAGGTCAACAATTTCTTCAGTAACTATATTAACATATTTTAATACCTGTTGAAACTAGAGACTCACTAATATGTTTAGTAAATGGAATTGCTACTTACAGTTATTAGCATATTCAATTATCATCCTAGCTATAAGATTCTGAATACATTATTAAGATCCCATTGCAGTAACAGAATCTCTATGAGTGTCTAAGATCATGCTGCTAGAGAGCAAGAGAAAAATATAACCCCACGGTTGGAGAGAGCCTTTTCCTTTCAGGCCATGCTCTTATGTAGACTTCCTGAGAGGCAGTCCAGTGTGGGATCTGAAATCACATTGCACGGCTTTGAATTCTAGCTCCATTATTTAGTAATAAGGTAGCCTTGGATTAGTTACTAACATCCCTGTGCCTTAGTTTCCTCATCTGTAAACTAAAAACAGTACACATTATTGAGAGATTTAAATAAATGTGATGTTTTTTGAACTGTACTTGACATAAAGTTAGGTACCTTTATTTATTCAACTAATACTTGTCGAGCATATAGTATACACTAAGGAATATATAGGTACTTGGGTATATCAGCAAATAATGGAATTTATTTATATTCTAGACAAGAAGCCAAACAATGAACATAATAAATAAGTCATGTATATAGTATGTTAGAAGATAATGGAAAATATGGGGAAAGGCACATGCAGAGTAGGCAAGGGAGATCGGGAGTGTCAGCAGGGGCCAGGCAGTTTGCAGCAAATGCGTGGTCAGGGGAGTCTACTGAGAAGGTAAATTTTGAGCTAAGCCTTGAAGGATGTGAGGGGGTTTAGCTAGTGGATCTCTGGGAGCAGAGAGCTTCAGGAAGAGGAAACAGCTGGGCCAAATATGCTTGCTGTATTCAAGGAACAGTGAGGAAGCCAGTGTGGTTGGCCAGGGCTCTTTTCAAAGTTTTACTACTTGCCAAGATTGGCAAAGATAAAAGTCATGAATCGTTTGCCCAGTCAAGGTCTAGTTAGATCCAGCTTATGTGAGTGTACATCCCGAGGCAGGATCAGCCCCATCACTTAGGAATGAAGGCAGTGGTGGCAGGTTTGGTGGAATTTCTCTCTCCTCAGAGGCATTTCCATACTGGTGTGAGTAGGCCAGTCACCTGCCCAGTAGCTAGCAATAATTCAAGGAGGAATTTCCTCTAGTCACTTCCATACCTTGCCAAGCCATTTTCTTAAGCCATGTTGGGTGTGGCTAGGAAATCCACTTGAATAGAGGAGGGTTATGTGTGAGGAAAGGGAAGGAAATTGTTCTGTCGCCTTTGTGTGTTCCAAATCCCTGCCCCATCTTTCTAAAGCATATTTCTAGCATACCTACAGTGTGCATGAGTTGTGTGTGTGTGAGTATAACTTGGTGTGCCCTTGTGTGAGTTTTAAGCAGTGCCCACTGTTGGAGCTGTGATACCTTTGGACAGTTATAAGTGAAATATATTAGCAGTGGTTTCAGCAAATTACAGAAATAAGTTAGCCAGAGAGTTCACAGGACACTCCAGAGGGCATAGAAACATTTAATTGCCTCCCTTAGCCTGTGCCTGGCATTTGGAAAATAACCTCAGCTGCTTCTTGAATGAGCGTCATGCCTTACTTCATGATTTTCCAGGTAACTGGCCAGTTTCCACTGCCGAATTGATTTTGTTCTCAGTTTTCTATGTGTATTAAACAGGACATGGTGACGCACTGTCTCTCAAATTCTTTGAGGTTCATAACCTAGATAGATTCTTCAGCTCGAATCAATGTGATTCCACTCCCTGTCTCTCCATGTTCATGGCTGCATTGTCTTTTTGTGCCTTGGGGCCACACGTCTGGAAAATTGTAATCTTCCTCACAGAACCTTCTCGCCTACATCTTGCCCTCCTTCAGGAAGTTGTGGAGAGTTTGCCAAATGCACATGAACACAAGCACCAAAACATTTTTGTTGTTCCAGCCATTTACAAATAATTTAACAGCCTACAAATTATTTAAAAGCAATATAGCCAGAGTTTTCAGAACCTCCAGTCATGTTTAGTACTTGCTGCTATGACAGTCTTCAGCCATATTTACTTTGGGTACGTCATTGGCTTTTTTTTTTTTATTTATTATCTTTATAAATTTATGTTTGCCCACCTTACATTTGTGGGAAACATAATTTTTCTTTCTTTGGCTTTCTGTTCCAGCCGGTGGAATTCCACTGAAGAAGCTTTGCTTTTGTAGTTCCCTCATCTTTTCTTGGCTGCCCGCGCAACGCACTCCCAAGAGTCGCTGA
The DNA here is from genome assembly GCA_003508835.1 of Eonycteris spelaea. Classification (NCBI taxonomy): domain Eukaryota; kingdom Metazoa; phylum Chordata; class Mammalia; order Chiroptera; family Pteropodidae; genus Eonycteris; species Eonycteris spelaea. The sequence goes on from PUFA01000192.1 coordinate 2,527,046, forward strand.
GCATCCACTGTGTGCCAGGCGTTCTCCCTTCCAATCCTCAGAATGACATATTGTTACCAATGAGGAAACTGAAGCGTGAAGCAGGCAAATTATCGGCTCAAGACTACTTAGCTACCAGCTCAAAGAGCTAGAATTTGAATCTAGATTTTCTGCTCCACAACCCATTTTATTCCTTGCCTTGTCTTCCACCAGATGGCTCCTTATTCTCAGAACATCTATCATATATCCATAGGCTATCTCTGCTTGCTTTGTCTAATCTATAGACTTGATTCTTTCAGAGGTTACTCCCACTCATCCCAATATCTGTGAGTGGAATAAGGAAATGAGTGTTTACATAGCCTTACAGATGCAACATCAACCAACTCCCCTCTAGTAAAAATTCTAGTATATCCTGGCATGGCTATGCAGATAGTGTTTATGAGACAGAGCACTTAGCCCAGTCATATCTCAGAGTTAGGATCCTCCCTGCACATTAGAGCAGGATTAGCTTGGCTCTCTTTGGAATGCAGGAGACAGATAAGTCTTCTTTTATTTCCTAAGCCAGGGTGTTAGGACTTTAACAGTGATGAAGGATAAGACAAGGAAGGGTGGCATTTATATCAGTTGGAAGTTGACAGAAATATCTTTAAATAAAGGAAACCTAGGGAACCAGAAATCTAATTTCTCACCTTCTACAGCTGCCAAAGCATTTCCCCTTTTAAAATCACTAAGATTTCAGTGAGAGCTGGTCTGTGTGGAGTATATGTGTGTATGTACGCATGTGAGTGTATGAAGAAAAGTGTGTGTGCGTGCCTGTTTATTGTGGTAACTCTCTCCTCAAGAGACTAAAATTTGTGCAAATTCAGAGCGGATCTGCAGTGCCTATCTCTCTACCCATGTTCTTCATTTCCTGTGGACTCAGAAGATTGAGACCTTTGTTTTATAGTGCCCTTCCTTCCTCCATGCTTCGGCTGACTTTACCTCCTACTGATCGATGCACCATCCTTTCTCTCTCAAACACCTCCATTTCCTCCTTCTTCCTTGTATATCTTTCCTAACTTGAAATGTTTCGTTTCTGTTGCTCTCTGTTACCGCCACATTCTCTCTCACTACATTCATAGCCAAACTTAAAAAGAAAGCTGTATACAACTCACCATGTGTCTCTTCTTCCTCCACCCAGATCAACTGAAATTGTTCTCTTAAAGATTATCACAACCTCCTACTCACCCACCTCATGGTTTCTGCTCATTTGTCCTTGGCTTATCTACAGCTTTATTAGCTTAACAATGCTCTTGTCTTGTTTGAGAGTCTTTTCCTACTCACCTTCTAACACTCTCCTTCCCATCTCAGATCCATCTCCTCTTGCATTGTCCGACACTCTGTCTCTGTGTGAATGTCTCTCCAAGGGACTCATTTCTTCTTGAGAACTCAAATAGGATTGCTTTGCAGATGGCTTTGAAATTTATATGTCTAGGTCTCTCCTTTCTCGATGTCAGCTCTGTGTGTATAACTATATAAAAATGTCACCTAGATGTCCCATGATCACCCTAAAATCAAAATGTCAGAACAAAGACACCATCATTTTCTCCAGAGTTAGTCCTTCCTGATACCCTCACATTTGGTAACAGCATTTGGTATCCTGTAAGTCACTATAGCAAAAAACCCAGTCCTCTGGTGTTTTCCTTATTCTACAGATGATTTACATGTCTGTGTGTGTGTGTGGTGTGTGTGTGTGTGTGTGTGGTGTGTATGACATCTTTTCTATGAATATTTTCCTGTCTCTTCTCACTTCATGTTCCCTAGTTCTTCCTTGATCTCTTGCTATATACTTTCCTTTTTAGCACTAAATTCATCAGTACTCGGTATAATGCCTACCCACTGTTCTATGCGTTGCTACCAGAAACGTCTTCCTGGAAGACTTCCTCTCATCTCCTCAAAACCCTTTTTTGGCTCCTCATTGCTGACATAACAGAGCCTACCCCTCTTAGCCTTGCACCCAGAGTGTTCTTACCAATGTGAGACTCCTACCCGTCCCCCACCCTTCCAGCCTTATCTTCTATTTCTTTCCCACATAAATCTATACACCTGAAGTTTCTCTGGTCTTCACTTTCCAAAACTACCTTGCTCCCTCCTCGTCTATCATCTTTTCTTCTTGCAATGCCTACTCTTTAACCTCATCCTATTCTTTAGAAATACTACCACCCCCTTTTATCTTTCTACCTACAGGAAACATTTCACAATCCCCCAAGCAAGCAGCTTCAACTCTCATGACTCTCCTGGGGTTCTTGATGGCTCTGTCTCTTGTGTCATTACACATATGCTTCCACTCCTCCCTATATAAATCTGTAGTTCCACATTGGCTGTTTCTAAAAGTGTTTTTATTTTCAGCTACACTGTAAGATCATGTTTACATTCTCTGTGAACTGAAGATAGACTCTTTCACTTATTTATTTAACGAGACCAGTTTCCTCTATGTGAGTGTGAGTGTGTGTGTGTGTGTGTGTGTGTGTGTGTGTGTGTGTGTGTGTGTAAGGCAAGGGGAAAGGTTGCACAAGACCATTGAGATGTAGGAAGAAAATATTAGATCTCCAATTTGTATTTATTTTTTCCACATTTATTTAAATTTTTTATTTGTGAATGCTTTATAGTTAAATAATATTTGAATACAGTATTTATATAGTCAACATTTATATGCAATATGCATTAGAAAAAATGTACCTGAGGGTTATCTTAGTTTAGATTCACTAGAAACAGACTGAGGTGAAGAGTCACATTTAGAAGTTTCAGAGAGCCCTTGGGAGATACACCTGCTAAGAAAGGAGGAGGAGGCAGGATGGGTCAGGTGACCTGCAATGTGTTTGCAGCCAAGGCCTCAGTAAATGCTACTGCCAGCTCTGGAGCTGGAAAGACCCTTCAGAGTTTTCCTGAATTAAGGTAGGGGGCTGGGCCTTCCTACTTCCACACTGGCCAGTAGCTGAGGGCAATTACCAGTGACAGATGCAGCTGTGACAATCAGCAACCCATATTTCCATCAGCGGGGGATTATGTCCATTGGCCCTGAAGAAGGCATCTAAGTAGAGCACCACAGTGTCCACAACAATGGCACATTCTCAAATTTTTCATTCTTTCCTTTTCTCTCTCTCTCTCTTAACTGATGGGAGTGTTAACAAAAAAATCTTTGGAGACTACTGGATCAGAAAAATGACTAAGGAAAAGCAGAGGAAGAAAATAACATTGCTTAAGGCCTCTCTGCTTTAGGCACTTTACCAAGTGCTTCTGCTCCATTGTAAAGCACAAACGCAAAGAATAAAAGTGAGTAACTTTCATGCATGTTTCATGCTGCCAGGAAAGTGAACTATGCATTGAATTTAGTTTCCTAAATATGGGGCTCTATGATTCACATGGGAACAACTCAAGAATGAATAGTATTTAAAGAAAGACCATCCCCATTTCCATCAATGGTCACCTTTCAATTTGTGAGATTATGATTCCAGCCAATTATATTCCCTTTAATGTTCAATAAAGGTGTCATTCAACAAAGCTAGTTATTTCTGCTATGGGAGGTAGGAGACAGGTATTGAGCTGGACAATGTTTTTCCTTAGAGTTTGCTTTGAACAATTACGGGATCCTTTCTCACTGATGAATAACATCTTACTTTATCTCATATCTTCAATCTCTTCTAAACTCTGAGATTGAGAACACTCACCTCCTAATCCTTTTCTCTCAGGTCTTTTAAATTTATGCTACTCATCAATTCTTTTTCCAGTCCATATTTGGAGGAGACAGCGCAGCATCGTCATGGAAGTGAAGACTCTCGAGTGGGACGTTTCGGATTGTTTGTCCGCTATATATCCTGGGGCAAGTGACTGCTCTCTTTTAGCACCAGTTTCCTAATCTGTAAAAAGAAGAGAAGATTAGTACCTATCTCATGGGTCATGCTTTATTACTAAAGAGTCGCTGTGCCGGGGTTGTGGTAAAAATTCAATAATAAAAAGCACGGAAAATTTTAAGCCTAGGGTCTGGAACATGCAAATTAAATATTAGTTATCTTTAATTTTCCAATTTTTTCCTTTTGTTTATCTCATACTCCATTATGTTTCCCTCTTCACTCCCCAGGGAGATTGTAGCATTGTGAAACCTCAGAGTAGAAGGGACCTAACTGGTAATCTAGTGGTCCTGTCCATCCCATCTTTAATTGCCTTTCGCATCATTTATGCTTTGCTCTTCGATACCCCTCCCAACTTCGTTTTTAATAGCCTCCTCTTCCCCATTTTCAGCTTGAGCATCAGATTGCACTAGGGAGACATATCTGTTTGTTGATGTTCAGAGGACACCCACTGTGCGGAGCCCAGTTTAGGGCAGCCTGGTGCCCTGACAGTGTTCATTCAGAATGAAGCAATTCATGATCCCTGCAACCATGTTTCCTAAAGCAAAAACAGCACAGGCTCAGGCCAGCCAAAAGGGAGCCGTTTTATCCAAATGCAAAGAGAAAGGGTTAGTGGGGAGACCACATGCGACAATAACTTGATGTTGCCTTGTGACCCTAAAGCTATCGCTGTAAAATTATTCGGCCGTTTAAAAGTCCTGATTATTGATTCCTCGTCTTAGTTGCTGACAGCTGCTGAACTCCTTGCTCTGCAATACCCCATTGGCTCCCTCTCCACATTCAACTTTATGCTTTCATTTCTTTGCTTCTAGTGCATGTGTGCGTGCGTACGTGCACGTGTGTGAAATGAATAGGCCAAATCTCCCCTCGCCAAGTGACCAGCAACCCAGTGACACTGACAAGATTTCCTATCCCTTGGTACATTTAGCAGATCCCTGTCAGTTTCATTCTGGTGCTGGGCAGGAGGCAGAAACATTCCAGTGTGAGCAGCTATTAGCCAGTTCTCTCTGACCTCTTCTGACCCTAACTGACTCCAAAACACAATGCCCAGAGAAGCAAGGTGCAGAAATAGCATATGCATTTGCCACCCTCCCAGAGAAGATTTTCAGATGCTTTGAACAAGGTAACAATCATCTGTATCCATTTTTTTTCTTTACAGGGTAGCTTTCTCATACATGCATTCCTGTGTAGCAAGGACACCTTTTTCATTTGTGTTCATTTTAGTGGTAATTAGAACTATAATAACATACAATTTTATAGCACACTTCATCCAGGAATCTCATTGCATCTTATAAACAGTAACTAATTGGAGAGGGACTGCTGTGTATTTATTTAATAATACAGTTGTATCTTCTGTTTTAACAAAATGTTCGGTTCTCTAATGTTTATTGTCAATATAATTTCCTTCACATAATACAAATTAATGAGGAGAGAAAAAGCAAATTTGTTTCTCATTAGTTACTAATTTAGGTATTTCCAAGCTGATTAATCAGAGTCCTTCTAGCTTATCTTCGCTGGCTCTCATGCACTCAACTTATCAACCATTTTTCTTCCTAAGAATATCATTTGCAGTTAAGTATTTGTTTTGATTCCTTAACCTATAATAATTTTCCATTTGCTTATACGCCTACATTTTCCACAGTTCTCTTTTCTCTTCCTCCTCTCCCACAAAACCCACGTGCACATGATACGAATACATACATGCCCTTTCTTTCTCATTTCTCCAGCAATTCCCTTTTCCTTTTCTCCTAGACTCTCAATGTTATGTCTCTTTCTTTCTTTTCTTTGTTTGTTTCTTCATTTCTTTCCTTCCTTCCTTCCTTCCTTCCTTCCTTCCTTCCTTCCTTCCTTCCTTCCTTCCTTCCTTCCTTCCTTCCTTTTTCTTTCTTTCTTTCTTTCTTTCTTTCTTTCTTTCTAGCTTTGAATCTAACTCAGTGGCCTCAAGGGTGATATCTTTCAATTTGGAGTTATCTTCCAAATACACACACAGACAGATGATAGTTTACTGCTGCTGGGGAGATTATTAACTGCTCATACCGCTTTATCACAGGATTTTTTTTTTTTTGCATGTCTGACAATTGCTTGTAAAATTTATATTTTTCCTCTAGTTCTCCAACAATGTTTCTGTCATCATCACACATCTTCTCCTATTGGGCCCACAGGCAAAACCCAATTCTTAATTGTAAAATAAATAATTCTCCAACAGGAAGATCCCTCTCTTCTTTCACAGGAGCTTCCTAGCAAGGCTAACTTCATGAGTATGTGACCAGTGAAGTCGTACAGGGACCCATGCTCGGTTTAATGCTTTCTTGTCATGATCTTAAAATTCTTAATAACTTTTTAACAAGGGGACTTCCATTTTCATTTTGTACCAGTCACCACAATTATATAGTCAGTACTGCTTCCTCAGTAGTAATTGCTTCTTCCTTCTATTTACTAGGACCCCACATAAAGTCAAAGGGGTCAAACTGGCCCCTTAGTGTGTATTATTATCATAGAAGAGGACATAATAAGTTCTCTCACCAGTAGAAACTTTCCACCATCCCATTCACTTCCACTGAGAGAGTCTCCTCTGAGGCTCCTAGATCCCTTGGTGAATTTACTCCAATATATTCTTTTCCCCAGCCTTAGACCTCAACTTTTTTCTTCCTTAGATTGCTCAACTGAACTTGTCTCATCCCCTTCCATCTTTAGGTCACTCATCCTTATCAGGTGATTGGGGTGACACAATTCAGTGATTCGATGGCTGGGTGACTGATTTTGTATCTAGAACCCCTGGATCTGAAGTCTGAGCTCAAATATACAGCACAGCCTGAAAAAGATAGTGACTAAAATGCTGTCTAGCAGCAACGACCACCAAGAGGTGGGCTGAAGGGAAAAGAAGGAAACAAACACTTTGATAGAAAGGGATTAAAAGATGATCAAAGAATCCACAGGGATCAAAAATAACTGGGTATCAGTAAGAGGCATATGTTCCTCATTTATAAAGATATATACAAACAAGTATGCAACACTGAGTGAAAGAAGACAAAGAAGGTCTCCCCATGAGTATAAAACCGATTGAAAGTCAGCTATTACTTAAGGAGCCATTAGGAAGGAAAAGTCTAGATGCTACTGGACAACAAACCTGACAAAAACTGGACCATGTCTTTCTGTTTTAAACATGCAAATACACACATACACACACATACACATACAAAAACAACAACACTCATGACAAATATATCTATTCTACCCACTTTATTCCATTAGCTACTCTTAGAGACCAGAATCTTTATCTTCCTTTTTTTTTTTTTTTTTTTTTTAAGGGACTGCCATTTATCACAGTATCTAGTACGTGGTGTGTGTTTTCAAAATACCAGCTCTTTCTTTTTAGTACCTATGGGTTCTGCACCGACAATGACATTCAATGCAGATTTATAACATTTGAAGAGTAATGACCATGGGACATACTGCTTGGACGCAAATTCCCATTTTGCTGTTGCCATCTCTGTAGCCTTGGACACGTGTCTATAAACTTCTTTATGCCTCAGTTGCTTTATCTATAGACAGGTGTTGTGAAGAAGTGATGGGTTAATATACTTAGAGCACTTGGAGTGCCTGGCACTAAGCACTCAATAAATGTCAGCTATTCCTGTCATTGTTGACTTTCCTCTCTGCCTTGTGAGAAAACAGAGTTGGACTTTGCAAAGTGAGTAGTGAGGCCCTGCTTTCTAGAGCTTCAGAGCCGCGTTTCCTGCTCTAGGCAAGGATTGTAATTTTCCCAGGTTTCCACAGCATCCTCACCTCTTATGGCAGGAGCCAGGCTTGATTTAAACATATAGCTCAGTGCCTTCTTCTCTTCCTTTCACCTTCCAGGCAAAGGTGATATATTCCATGTTTATTTCCTGAGGAGATTTATCCAGAAGAATGTTTCTGACCATTCACATCCAGAGCAGACTACAGAACTATGACTGTTGTGTGGGTAATGTCATTTCCAGATATTGATAAAGCTGGTACAGTAGTGAATGAGACAGCTGAGATGAGGATGATATATACAATGCACGAGTGAGAACAAAACATATTACACTTGAGGAAAACTTCTTTGGGAAATCAGTGGGACCGAGTGGTGGAAATACTAATATAACTGATAGGACAACGACACCTGAAGAAAGGTAGTTACCTTTCTCTGCACATTTCTACAGCCCTTAAAAAGCAATAAAATCAAACCAATTACACAACAAAGTATTTAGAACATATTATTTAGTTTAACCTAACTAACACAATGATGGACCTTGGCATTTTCCATTGCTTATAGTTTCTTTGTGGAAAGAATTCACTCCATTAGGTGACAGCTGTCCTTGATACTAAAACAACATTCAATCTCTCCTCTTTTTTTCAGATGCAAACCAGGGACATTTGTGACTTGCTTTCATAAGTGTCTAAAGCACTTAGATTTTTAATTGATTATTTTTTTTAAAATAACTGAGCTTGCCATTGGAGAATTCTTTGAATTTTCAAACAAAGCCCAATGCCACAGAAACCCTGCAGAGTCCCAGAAAAAAAGCAACATTATATCCCAAAGAAAGCATTTGATTTCAGAAGTAGCCGTTATAACATTCAACAACATCCTTCACTGCCCCCAGTAGATGCACATAAGTGGACTCCTGCCAGATGAGATTGTCATGTTCTGAGACCTTCCAGTTCTCTCTCCACACAAGTATCAGGTGCTCAGACTACATTTACTGACCAGACTCAGAGAACTTGCAAAGAAGTTAGATTATCAGAAGGAGAAGAAAAACAACCTCTGTGTTCCAAACTGGTTTTCTTAACCCCTTCTGTCTGAAGGAGCTATGTGAGAACATGTGGGAAATTATGACAGCAGAATCAACTAAGTCACCTTTGCTCCTAGACACTGTGCATTGTCAACAGTTGAATAGACAATTGCTTAATCTGAGCATTTTGAATGCTTTTTACTAGTAAAAAAGAATGATAATGATAATAGTTTAGAAGATTAGCTTTCTATCCTAACATTTCTTCAGATCCCAGCTGCGGACTCTTTCATTACTTTTGGTGCAACAGCCCATGAGCAGGAAAGGACAACAGAGATGTAACAAGCAAAAAGAATGTATTTAACCCAAATGCACTAATGGAATACATATTAGATATGGTAATATTAAACTATTTGCATTAACTCTCCCTTGTTGCTGGCAATTATGCTGTGACAAGTGTCATCATCAGCAAGAAGATAACCTTAAACATTCAATTTTGGCATAAACATCTTTTACCAGCAATGAGAAATCCCAGGAAAATAAGAGCTTCTACATAGACCTCCCTTGTATTCACTGACCTAAGGTAAGGTGATGACAAAGCCTGACTAATTAACAAGGTGTTTTAAGCTAATACCAGGAGTGCCTATCCTTCTGATTTCCATGGTAAAATTTTTCTTTTTTCTCTGTTTGTGTTAAAATTTGAAGCTAGTAAGACTTTTGGTTGGCTTTAGGAGTTTTTGAGGGGAGGAGCAAAAAACGAAGACGTTTAGTCTTAGTTTATTCAGAATGTGTAATAGAATGTTTGCATAGGGTTTATGTTTCATCTATTCTATTAGTATTTCACTGGTGTTCAAAGATTGAAAGGGTTTGATCTTCCTTTCTGTAAAGAAGATGGTAATGGAGCCCTCTGAGGTTTAGCTAGCAGAGTATTTTTTCATTCTCTCTTGAGGTTTTCAAGGTAACAAAAAATTTCCAGAATGTGTTCCCAAGGGGATTGTAGTCAGCACCAAGGAAAACAGTTGGAGGCAACTTACTGACTCCAAACAAGTCTAAATGGAAAAAAAGGGAAAAGAAAGAAAGATGCCAAGATGCCAAGATGCAAAGCCAAATGTATCAGGAACCAAGAGATTCAATAAGAGAAAAGAAGTGAAGTAAAAGAAGGTATGTGAGTTGAGTGAATTCTCTGATTTAGGATTCTGATCCTCATTCTGGCTTTTTCAGGGTACCTATGGCCCCTGAATTGGAGGCATTGGAAGGGGCCAATTCCAAGTAAATGACATGATTGTCTTCCATATGTGGACTTTGTTATTTTTATAGAGGATCCAGACATCTCAGAATGCACTGCATTTGGTAGTAGTTTTCACCCCATGGAAAGTCTAGAGTAAAACAACATGGGTCCTCAAAGACAGAAACGGTACACAATTTCTATGACGGGTGTATAATTCGTCAGTAGATGCCTGATCTTTAAATCATTCTCTTGAAGTTTAAATTTGACCTATCTTCCTAACTTCCTCCATTCACTGGGTGGGAGAATAACGTGCGAACACAAAGGATGAAGTTAAAGTGGAAAGATGTGAGGTGAAGATAAACATCTTCACTGTGATTAGGAAAGGGGGGATGATTTTTATGGAGAAAGGCATTGGGAGATTCACGAGGTTTGGGAAACAGGTTAGAAGATAGTTTGGTGAAAATACTGCTTAGCGTATTTGAGAATGATAGATATTTATCAAAATACTTAGGAGAAAGGATGGAAATGTGGGAGAGAGGAGGGGAGGAAGATAAGATCCAAGGAATAAACCTAGGTCTAGAGTCCACAAAAGAGCAAGTTGATGATATTTTTAGGACTACCTGTCAAAAGGCCACCTTTGCCTTCCCTAAATATTGATTGGATCCTTGGGCCTTGGTTTGCATAGCATTAGACTGAAACATGAGTTTTTGAAACTGGTGAGTCAACTTATTATCCATGAGCACTTACATAAGTTTCTTAAACTATTTTAATATACAGAGTTACCTAGTGTAAGAGGGCCTACTACCCAGCTAATTTTTCTTGAGAGTTATTAGGTGGCTCACTTGAGAAAGCATATGAAAGTATTCTAAAAATTGAAAGTGGACTTTCAACAACCATGGAAAACTAAGAAGACAAGGGTGCAGATTCAAGTACTGGAATGTATTTCTCTATCAATTATTTAGTATATAACTTAGCTCACAAATGAAAAGGAAATTCTAAGTGGCAAAAATTAAGAGAGAAACCAAAACCTGAGCAATAAATAGAAGCTGATACCACTTGCCCAAGTAGGTTTCAGATCAGCCATGTCCCTGGAGTCCAGAGGTTGGGGACCAGAGACAACTGGATCTGTGTGAGGTTGTGATCAGTGTGGGGTGCCAAAAAAGAACTCTGTGCATAAAACTTGGAGTCTTAAAGAGCTTCTCTGTTTATCTAAAGAGATCTAGAAAAACTTTTCTTACCAGCTCAGAAAAACAGAAGTAAAGCTTATTATTTGTTCAAGGCCTTGAGGAGCAGGGGGAAGCGTCACTTATGAAAAATTTAAAGCCACATCTGGATTGTGCCAAAGGTAGGTGTAGAGGCTGAATTTATTCTACTAGGTTGGTACAGAAAACTTAAACCGTGAAATTGTCATTAGAAGCTGATTCGGGGCTATTGAATGATTCGAAATCCCTAATAAAAACACCTCTAAAATTACTCAAAAGTGTTTTATTCCCCTCCCCCCACACACATATACATATAGAGCAATCAGGATCTCCAGAGAAAAAGAGGCTTTGCAGAGGATGAGTTCACAAATTCAAAAATTACAAACCACACGAGGAAATGAATCCATGAAGGAGAGACAAGACATAAAAACAAAGGAAACTAGCTATCCAAGTTTTAAGCGTAATAGATTTCAAAATAGATTTTCAAAGAATTAAATAGAACTTCTGGAAATAAAAACAATAGATTAAAATTTTTTAATGTTAAAAATGTATTTGTATAATGAGAGGTTACATATTAAAAACAGATGTTTTTATTTTATATAATAATGATAAATATTATGAGAATAAGGGATTTTATGTAATATATGCTAATGTCCACTATGAAGATCTATATTAAGTTCTGAAGATATCAAAACCAATTAAGATGTAGTCTCTGACCTTGTGGAACTCATATCTAGGGCAGACCACAATAGCATACACACACGAAAAGCATTAAAATGTAATAGATGAACAGAGGACAACATTGGTATAAAGGAGGGAGTAGTCAAGTCTCCCTACTGGGGTTGGGTGGAGGGCAGTCCGAAAAAGCTTTGTAGAGCTGAAGATGCTTGAACTGAGTCTTGAAAGATGGTGTGTGTTTTCCTACAGAGAGGGAAAGCCATTATAAGTAGAAGGTGCATGGTAAAACTACACAGTATGCCCGGGCCACTGGGTATGAAGGTGAAGGAAAGGGCAGAGACGTAGGCAGGGTAGATCATGAATAGCATATGAAGATTTTTACATAAGAAAAGCACAGTGATATGGTAATTAGAAACCTGGGGTCAGATTTCTTGGTTTAAATATTGGGTCTGCAATTTATTGGTAATGTAACCTGTTGCAAGTTACTTAATCTCTCTATACCTCAGCTTCTTCCATTGTAAAATAAGAAAGAATAATACAAAATCTTCAGAGGAGTATTGTGATAATTTAAGAAATTATGCCCATCAACACTTGGCACATTTTCTTGTATGTTTTAAGCACTTAATGAACATTAGCCCTTATTGTAATTACTATTCTTTTTTAGAGAGGATTTTTAAAGAGAAGAAAGCAAACAGCAAAGTAATAAATATTACAGTATTTATTCAGTCAACAAATGTCTGAGACACTGTGTAAAGAAGTAAGGTTATTGTAATGAACAAGACAGACTCAGTTACTTCCCTCAAGAAACGTATATTCTAAAGGGGCAGACAAATATTAAAGGGAGGCAGAGAAAATGCATTGTCTTAATTAGCATCACCTGGGAACTTCCTAGAAATGCCTTTCTCAGATTCTATTCAGATCTGCTCAGTTGAAAACTCTGGATGAGGCCCAGCAATCTGTGTCTTAACAAATAATCCAGATGAATCTGATACAAGCTGAAGTTTGCGAATCACTGCACTAGGCTTTTATTTCTTTAAGTTTAATGGAGAGAGCTTTTCATTGTAGTTGTAAATACCCCCAAACAGCACCTGGAATGGAGCTATTGAAAATTACTTAGCTCCAGGTACTATTAGTATGCCTTCAGCTTTAATGAGTTTTTCGGGACTAATTTAGGTTTAAAAAACATGGTTTTTAAAATTAAATCTTGGTAAAATCTTAAGAAAAAATTAATAGTTAATTATAGCCTGTATGATTCTGCAGATTGTGTCACTGTCCAGCCACTTTATGCTACGTCAAGTACCTAAGTGGTCAATCATGAAGTACCTTCTAAAGAAGATAGATTCAGTTAATTGCTGGACTTTTAATTTTGTGATTGAGCATATAAATTGGGACAATACTACTGTGGCCTTCCTTTTTGACCCTCCTCCTGAGTGACATTCAAACTTTATCTTAAATATGTGTTGAAGACATATTTAATGAAAATATATTCCAAGGGATGCCAAATAATTAGCCTGCCCAGGGCTACTGCAGGTCCAGGTCAGGCCAGAGCAAATGGACAGTTTTATTTCATAGTTTGTTGAGATACAGGCAGGTGATGCGTTCTTGGTCTGCCTCTGGGACACCCCACCTCAAAGGAAAGTCAAGCTGCTAACCTCATGAGGAGTCAACACAGCATCTTTGAGGTTGAATATAATCTAGAGGTAATTTTCATGCCCTAAATTTTTTGTGAGGTAGTCGTTTAGCATTTGGAGGAAGTTTTCCTATGAATATCTTGTTATCTACGGTCATTAGGTAACCAGGTCAACATGTACTGTACCTGTAGAATAGCATTAATAGTGCTGCTTTTAACTCGGCATAATCACTACTTATAAAGGACAAAGAGGAATGCATTTGGATGTCAAGAATACATACCTCTCCCTTAATGGTACTGTCTCTAAAAAGCAACATATTACTCAGCATTGGGCTGGGGAAGGGTGGAGAAAGAGAAGAGGAGATTCATTCCTTCACTAAGGGTGTAGTGTTTTTTTTAAAACATATCTATAGCGGAAAGAAAATAGTTGATATCAAATATAAGAAGGTTCTGCACTGGAGACTAAAGGCATTTTTGATGGGTGGGCATAAGCAGAGGGATGGTTTGGATTCCAGGTCATTTTAAAACCAAGAAGTAGGGGTGGGACTGGCTGTTTGGCAGCATTCGAATATGGTCCTAGAGATTCCCAAGTAGAGACATTGACATTTTCTTTAAATAAAGAAAAGACATGATGATGGAAAATTTTGTGTGTGTGCCCAAAATATTGAAACTAATATGGGCCCCTAATATTCTAATGTAAATTCAGTAAGCATGCCTGGAGTTTGCTTTAGAATAAAACCATGATAAAAAAAATGGTCCTGATGGTCCATGGCCATGTTATCCTGAACATGCCTGATCCCATCTGATCTTGGAAGCTAAGCAGGGCTGGGCCTGGTTAGTGGATGGGAGACCACCTAGAAAGACCAGGTGCTGTAGGCCTAAAAAGAAGAGGGGGAATTGTAAGCTGACAAGGTCCTTGCAATCTGTGAGGTCAACCAAGGGTTGTCTTGCCTAAAAAAAAAAAAACGGTCTTGATAACATTTTGCCATGAGCGGTGGAGACTCCATAGTATTTGCCCAAGGTTAGATCACGTTGGGGGCAACAAGGGTAGGAGTTGATTAGTTGTCCAAAAGCCAAGAAACACCCATGACACAGGTGGAAGTCATCAAGGTAGAAGGCACCTCAACTGATTTTCAGTTTAGGAAACTGGTTATTTTGGGAACAGATGTCAAAGATAATAAAAAAAGATGAGAATGATTAGTTTCTAGGGTTCCAATGGTTAACCTATTGCCCTTTATACATAGTTTCTTATGAACTCTCAAAATGGTACAAATGGAGAAAACTGGAAGTAAAGAGAGGTTAAGTAACTTACCTAATGTCATGAAGTGGTAAGATGGAGTTTGAACCCAGGCACTCTGATTCCAGGTGCTTTACTCTTTCTTTTTTTAAATTAATTTAAAATTTTTTTCAATTACAGTTGATATACAATATTATATTAGTTTCAGGTGTACAAAATAGTGATTAGACATTTATATAACTTACAAAGTGATCACTCCAGTAAATCTAGTACCCATCTGACACCATACATAGTTATTACAATATTATTGATGATATTCCCTATGCTGTATTTCACATCCCTGTGACTGTTTTTATAACTTACAATTTGTATCTCTTAATCTCTTTCCCATTTCACCCACCCCAATCCCCCTTCCATCTGTTCGTTACCATCAAAATGCACTCTGTACCTATAAATTTCTGTTTTGTTAGTTCATTTTTTAAAGATTCCACACAAGTGAAATCATATGGTATTTGCCTCCGATTTATTTCACTTAGCTTAATGCCTTCTAGGTCCATCCACATTACTGCAAAGGCAAGATTTCAACCTTTTTTATGCTTGAGTAATAATAGTCCAGTATATAGATGTGCCACAACTTCTTTATCCATTTGTCCCTTAATAGACACTCATGAAACCTCTATTCTTAATCAGCTAAATGTCCATAAACTCAATTGTCTGTTAGTCTCTGGATGTATGTACAAAAAAAAAAAAAAAAAAAAACAGTTTTTGCAGTCTAACCTATCAAAGTTGGAGGAAGCTCTGTATTCTGAACTTTGCACTTAACTTCAGTTCTTCTGCAATTTCAGATAAGCATTCAGTGAGATTGAGGTGCTTTTTGTTTTAATTTGAAAGTATCTTCCATTGGACTATTTCTTCCCTTAGTCTCCACTCACTTTTCCTACCTCGTATCCCTTTATCATTTAAGGAGGATATTGCAGTGGCTAGAAGATTTTAATTCCCAGATCTATTATGTATTTATACATGACTTTAAAGCAGAGGAATTCTCAGGTGATTCTGGTATCTACATCTGTAAGTAGCAGTATCTATATTTGTTAATGGCAGGTAATGGCTATTGCCTAATAGGTTTTTAAAAAGCAACTTGTTTGTAAAAGACTTCTGGCTTCTTGAATCAAATAAATAAGTCAATTAAAACAGTTATGAAATACAACACCAGTTATTATTAGGAAATAGAAGAATGTGTCTATAAAAGAACCGTGGAGATCAAAGGGCAAATGCATTCAATTGAGTGAAACTAATAAATTATTGGAAAACACTTTTCACGTGGGAGAAAATGACAAATATTTGAATGACAGCATATTACTAACTTCAAAGAATAGAGAACTTCTCATATTGTAGCTTATTAAAATCATCTTTCAACCATTTTTATTTGAGAAACAATAACTTACTACAATGTTTATTTAGAAACTGAAGTTCCTGGGGAAGAATAAGCACTTATTTCATTGATGGAATTCTGGAAGTTTAAAGGGCTTTAGACTGAGGCTTTGAAAACAGCCTACTAGCATCTTCACAAATGAGATTAAGATGTGCCCAGGAGAATTACCACAAGATCTGATGGTCTGAAGGGTAAGCTGACAATAGATTAGAACTATATAGTAGACATACATTATTTAAAACATAAGTTTTATATAGTTTCATAAATTATAGGCTCTCTTTCCTAAGTGCCAGAATCATATGGCTTTTAAATGTGACTCCTGACACCCTAATAACTGATGAAGAAAAATCCTCATTTCATATTCAGGCAGATTAAAAGAATTCAAGACTTCTGGCTACCCTGTGGTTGTTCAAAGCTTTCCAACTACCTCCAAATGCTTTATGCTATCAAATCTATATCTTATGTAATTGCTAGCTTCCTTAAGTCAGACTTAAGTTAGCAGCCAAATGTGTTAGATATAGGTTACAGGTGTGTTAAATGATTTTTTTCTTTAGTACTTAGGGTGTCTGGATGGGGTCTGGGGGCAGTAGTTTCTAGTTATGAGCAGCTTCAGAAGTTTACTGTAGTATAGTATTATTTTCTATGTGTGCTGTGACTTTTTTTAAAAGTTGGGGAAGAATTGTCCTGAGTATTGTAGTGAGATACTCTTATTATGAGGTCAGCTAATACTGATTTAGGACACATTTAGTACAGTACTCAGCACGTAGTAAGTGAAATAGAAGTGTTTTTTAAAAAATATATACAGCTGAAGCTATTATTTTAAAACATTTATACTAAGGTATAAATGACTGATAAGTTCCATATGTTGTTAATTAAATTCATTTCTAATTGCAGAAATCACAGCTTCTCTTTCCCTGCCTTGCAGACTAATCCCATGTGCTGTGAAAGGCACAAAATCAATACTGTTTCTTAGCAGGAGGTCTACTGTCACCCACACCTCTCTATCCTAACATTTTTCCAAGTGACTTCTTATCTCATGAGACTTGGTAAAAAATAGTCATTTTTGGAAGGAGAAGTGAATGTTGGCAAGAACCTAATGAATATTCCAAACCAAGGAATTATATACCGGCAACTGCAGAGGACCACTTATGTACTAAGAATCATCACAGAACCATATAAACTCCAAGGTGCTTTGAGTTGTCCTCCCAGCATAGGCCATAGATTTACACAAGTGTTTGTTGCCTGGCTAACATATTAACCAACGAATAATCAAATTCTAGTTGATTCATACCAACTCCCATTAAGAAAGGGACAGAATAAAATAATTTCATCTTCGTACAGTGCTTTAGCCTAGCTAAAAAGTCAAGGATAATATAGCAATTAAGCAATTATAACAGAACATCATAGCACGATATTTGGGAGGTGGGAAACAGTACAAACCTGTTTTGAAAGGCCAAGTTTTCAACCTATAGTTCCAAAATTGATGCCCCAAATTATATTGCAAATCAATAATGAAATAATGATATAAGTTACATGGAGAAGTTTCAAGCATACCCCTAAACCCTCTGGGAATCATCCTTGCCCCCATTTTTAGCACCTTCAGGTTTTTTGCATATATATGATCTTTGGGAAAAAGTAATATTTATTGCAAAGAGTTTGCCTTTATATATGAATTCTGTGCACAGAGATTGACTGCTACTGGGTCACCCAGGAGGCTCTGGGAAGAGCTAGATGGCACTGAATTTGATCATAGAAGACAGAATCATATTTTAAAAAGAATTCTCCATGCAATTCAGCTATACAGCAGAGGTCAGCCACTTTTCTTTTCAGTGTTGGCTGCAAATATCACACTCCCCTTCAGGCTGTCAGTGCTCCTGGAAGAAGGTAAGAGAAGGTGGAATAGAATAAAGGAACCGAGCCCTGTTGGAGGTTCATGGGAAGACACAGTCCATCTGACTTTACTTGCACTGCTATCTCATTTTCTAAACCCTCACAAATAAAACCTTACATCAATAAGCAATTTATAGACTTATGATGTGGCCACAGAAGTGATCTCATTTAACTGCAATTCTAGCCCATTGGCCCTGCTAAGCAGCCCAGAGAAGGATTGTGAGTTAGGGCCTCATATATGGAGGGAGAGGAAGCGGGGGTGGGGGAGGGGGATAAGAAGCACAGCCAAGATCAAACTCAGCTACAAGTCTGGCCTTGAACTGGGCTTGGCTACCTTTCCACTGCAGCACAGCAGCTTCACGGAGTCTCTGCAGTGTTAGAGAGCCACTGCACGAGAAGGCGGACCAATGCTGCAGGCCATTCTGGGGAGTCTTGGGAGAGAATCCAGAATCCCATGCAGGCCGAGGAGTTTAGTCTTCTCAGCACCACTGAACACGGATGAAATCATTGCAAAATGGAAGTAAAGTCTCCTCTGGCTTGTTTCTGCTTTGCTTACAATCTTCTCCTTGTTATTCAGAAGCTTATTATGTAGTCTGCTGAGTGTCTCTGCTCCCAGGCCTTGTGGTACTTGCCCTCTCAATATTTGCCTGCCTGTTGTTTCTATCAAAAGACAGAGGTCAGTGAGAGAAGGCATCCAATTTTAATCAGCCTCCTCTCCCACTTGTTAGCATCAATGGAAAAATCTTTACCGAATGGTTCATATTTGCCTATCAAGGATTTGGACATCTGGGGATTATTTATGGATTTCATTACTCACTTTATTCCATTCACTATTACTGTGAATAGATGAGGTTTGCCTATATCCATAACACTGTTTCAAATTTGCAGAGGGGTCCTATGCTTTGAAGAACTGAACATGTTAGTTCACCATATCTATCCATGGCAAACAATTCCAAGTTACAGAATACAGAAGAAAGCAAGAAATGCTAGTGTAGGATTAGAGGGCAGGATGGGTGGAAAGTTTTAAACTATAGGAATGTCTCACTTTGAACTATAGAGCTATTTCTGAAAATTTCTTATAAATTGGACTTATGAACATTTAGCTACATTTGAAATTCACCAGAGGAGCTGACAACTGAAGGCACATCCTTCTATGAGCTCTTTTGCAGGTGCAAAGTATTTTTACAAGGAAATAATTCCTTCACCATTTTTTTTTATGAATTTGAATTTGAATATATCAAGTTGTCTTAAATCACCTGTAGAGCTAAGTCTGCCAAGATGCTTTTCATTGACTACCTGGAAGATTAACCGACTTATTCTCTCATGGGAAGATTAGAAGCTATCTGGTTGATTTCATTTTCAAAGTTAAGAACTGTTTATTATAAATTGGACATAAGGTTTTTAATGAGCCACACCTGATTAGAGTTCTACGAGTTTTTAATACCCACTCTCTGTTTATAGGAGAAAAGCAAATGGATTAGTTTACATAGCCAGGTTTAGAAGTTTCTGCTTTATATAAAGCTAAATTATTGGTTATTATGTTCACGTATATTTGGTTAAGAAAGAACTATTTGTTTTTATTTCAAGTTTCTAAATCTAGTACCTTTGCAAATATTTTAATCATTTGCCTGCAGAATTTTCATTTAGACCCAAAAAGCTGGAATAAATTCATTTTCACGTATAAATTTTATAGTCTTTTCTGCTGTTTATACCTCATCTTTGCTCTTTTATCCCTAAACAAAAGCTAGTGTTTTTGGCACCCATTTTCCAGATGATGGCTCTGTCTTTGCTGTCATTTGTGCAGATGGCTTCAGAGTTCCAGCACAAACATGTAGTGCCATGAAAAATAAGCCAAAGAAATTTTGTGTTTAAAGCATAGTAAAGCTGATTTTGCCTACAGTTTTACTTTCTCTTGGCCCACTGCCTGACATCCATTAGTATACTCTGAATATTTAGCCCTGGACACAAAGGAAAGAGCTTACTTTCAGACTGGTTTGTACTATTTACTGTCAGAGTGATAGCGATGAGAATAATAGCACTAAGCCTTTTTGCCAAGTCCCTTGGTTCATGACTGTTCCCTGGCTTTGGTTTTTATTCTCATCTTTGCATCTAAGATGAGAAGTCATATCTGGGTTACATGCATAATCCTATTTAGAAGATGAGCTGGAAGAGCTTTTCATTGTCCTTCAATCTTAAGAAGGCTAGGTATGTGCCTTTTAGAAAAGGAGAGCCATAAAAGCTGATTTTATTGGTAGGCGCTGCATTTAACCACAGAATTGTTTGTTTCTAGCATCAAACTACCAAGAGTGGTCTGTTAATATGCACACAAAGCCTTAAAAAGCTCCTGTTCTACTGCAAATATCTCCTGAGGTCACCTTGTTAAAGAATTTACTTTCATAATCAGTTTTCTAAGAATCAATATTTCTTTTCCTATTTCCCTCTGCTTGGACATAATGGGATTAGAACAAAAAGCTTTCATTCGCTGGGGCTATCAGAATTGTTGCTAAAGAAAACACGGCCCCACAGTGCTCCCGCAGTGTCGACTCCACTTTTCTCCTTCCACTTGGACATCACAATGGTTATGAGCGCTGGGGACCCAACCAAGCAGGCTTGAAATGGGGGTACCAGGGAAAACAAATGTGTCCCCGTCTTCTTGGAAGGGTCTCTAGAAAGGGCAACCGGTGCCAAGATCTTTGATGAGCCACACTTGCTGTAAGAGCCACAGGCACGATCTCACTCATCTCTCTCTGGAGGCTGTCCCCAGGAGACAGTTGGCATTTTGCAGTAAGTGTGACCTATTCTGAAAAATCCAATGGAATATTTGGAGTTATCGAAATTTGGTGAATAACGCTGAAACATGGAGGAGTTTTCCCTGTGTTAGGAAATGGAGGGCATTTTCTAAGGCTTTTCATCTTTAATTCCTCAATCAGTGGGAAGGGATTAATCCCTGAAAATATTTGCATTGGATGACCGAGTAAGACAAATTGCTCATAGCCATCCAGGTTAGAAAGATTGGGATTTAACAAGACAATCAATCAGAGGCTGAACTGAACAGCTAAGGGGTTTCTGTCCCTTTCTAGAATAATTGGGTATTTGAACGAGGCACAAAGCAGAAAAATTATTGTTAGGTTTGTAAATGCAGGTAATAAAAGAAAACTGTATGGCAAACCTCCCCCGCCCTTAAACAGACACAACATTTTTTTGAGTAGATTTTGTGAATATATGTATGGTGAAATTAAAAAAAAAAACTAAAATATGCAATTAATTTGGGAAAAGATTAATGTCAGAATATTTTAAAGCTTTATTCCCTTACTCACAGCATAACTCAAAGATACTTTCAGTTATTGCCTTACCTTTAAGACTCAAATTCCTAATTGAAAAACAATCTGTGTTATTCAATATGTATGAAATAATTACACTTGGGTCAGGTGTAGGGTTGGATTGATTTGGACCGTTTTTAAAGAATCTCCTCCTTAGTCCTTATCTCTGTTCCCTGAAGAATTTCTATATCCGTTCAGGCAAACCAGGCAGTAGGAGTAGCAATAATCTATTTACAAAGGGGGCAAGAGAGCAGAGGACTGAAGCCCCAAAAGCTGATGTTCAATACTGTCCTTGTCATCTTGAGATTGGAGGCTTTGCCCCAGATCAGGTGAACAATGACCAGGAACACTGTGTGACTGATGACTACTCTGTTTCGGGAGTTAATTGATGTCCCTCAGTACATAGTGAATAATGTTCTTTCTAGCAGTGATAATAATGTCATCAAGAGGAAAATAAGTGGCTAGCTAATGAGGAAACAGGATATGTAGCCCCCACCACCAGCCCTGGGTGCTCTACTGGGCCAAGCAGGAATACTTTTACATATGTGTACAATGCTTTGTAAAAATCTCTTTGAATTAGCAGAACTAGGGAAAATGCTATCCAACTTTGTTTTCTGTTTTCTGTTTTCTTTCTTTCTCTTTCTTTCTTTCTTTCTTTCTTTCTTTCTTTCTTTCTTTCTTTCTTTCTTTCTTTCTTTCTTTCTTTCTTTCTTTCTTTCTCTCTCTTTCTCTCTCTCTCTCTTTCTTTCTTTTCTTTCTTTCTTTCTTTCTTTCTTTCTTTCTTTCTTTCTTTCTTTCTTTTTCTTTCTTTCTTCTCTCTCTTCTCTCTCTCTCTCTCTCTCTCTCTCTCTCTCTCTTTCTTTCTTTTCTTTCTTCTTCTTTCTTTCTTTCTTTCTCTTTCTTTCTTTCTTTCTTTCTTTCTTTCTTTTCTTTCTTTCCTTCTTTCTTTCCTTCTTTCTTTTTTTTAAGCACATAAATTTGCAGCCCAAAAGCTGGGAGAACAGTAAATACTCAACAACAGATGAATGGTTAAACAACTTGTACTGTATCTATACAATGGAAATCTACTTTAAAAATGAATTAACTAATACTGGCAACATGAGTACATCTCAAAATCATGCTGAATGAAAGAAGCCAGATATTAAAAAAAAAAAAAGACTGAATACTGCGTGATCACATTTATGTGAAGCTGTAGGAAAGACTTGTTATTTCACATGAAGAAAAAAATTACCCATTTTATTTCAATAGTTACATGTTCCCCTATCTAAGCCTTTTATAATTTAGTTCAGGGAACAATGCTGTGTTTGAATTTTCATTAGCCACAGAAAAGTAGATCTGTGATAAATGCATAGTTGGAAAGCTCTCGTTGTAAGAGTTATTTTTTTTCAAAAGGATCTTGTGCAAATCAACATCAAAGAATCGTTTTAATGAGATTGGAACAGAGTAAGTGCTGGTACAGCTATGAATGAGCTTTATTGGTAATTCAAACTTGGTTGTTGATGAATAATTTTGCATTTCTGGCAGAAACCTCTTTGGCATCTGATAGGACTTTAGACCTCAACTCTCTCCCCCTACCCATAAACTTTGATCTTTTTGACTAATATAAATCTGCTCAGGCTTCTGCAAATCTTAAATGAGGTGCACCAAGAACAATGAATCTCCTTAATATCTATGGCCCTCAGTGATCTTAGTCCTGGCCCTCATTCTCATCACTCTCCCATAGGTACCATGTCCCAGCCACATGAGACTTTGTGTCATTCTCTGTACATATCACACTCTTTTCAATCTCTCACCTATCTCCCCTTCCCTATCATTATTTTTCTTCCTATAACATCTATTTTTCCCCTTTCCTCTTTTTCTGGCTGGCTCCTTCTTGGTCTTCAATACTCAGCTCAGGTATCCCCTCTTCTTCCTAAGTCAGTTACTTGTGCCCTTCCTGGTTTCCTATGGCCTTCTCTATTTTAGCATAAATATATTGCACTGAGATGATCTGTTTAAGTATTCACCTTCTTTCATTAGATCTTAAATAATTTGATGACTTATGGTGGCTACTCAATAAATGTTGCTTGAATTGAACAGAATAAATGCACAGTACAGTTTGCTGAATAGAAATTGGTTGTGGCTATCAACTCAGCAATGTAGTGGCTAAGAACAAATCTGACTCTGCCACTTACTAGTCATGTGACTTTGGGCAGCTTACTGTCCATCAAAAGGCAATAATAATACTTCACAGTCTGGTTGAGAGATTTAAATGAGATAACACATCTCAGAATAAATGAAATAAATGTTAATCATTATTATCAGTGCCAAGAAAAGGTAGGTTCTCAGTAAATACTTGCTAAATTGTATTTTACAATTTTAACAAGTTACATCTCATTGACAGTATTGTTTCCTGTGTGCCTTGTTCTATATGTAAGTTAAAAATAAAAAGCAATATTATTAAATTAAAAAAAAATTAAAATGAAAACTTTGCTGTAGGAAGTGGCCAAAGAGCTGGAGAAACTACTATAGGTGGATTCAGAAATATATTTGTAGCACCTAGCTATGGGGATAAAATAAATCAAATTCTCCTCAGCCACTGTTTTAGCTACGCATGGTAAATGATGACTCATACTAGGTAAGTAATAAATAACACAAATCTAATTTATTCTGACATTCAGAATGCATGTGATAAAGTTTTCAAATTGCTCTCCTCTAGAGAATGAAGAAAGGAAAATGCAAGTACCTGGTTCTAGCCATGCACCTCACCACACCCATGCTCCCTTGCCATGTGATGTGTTGGAAACATTCAGCGTTTAGAGCCAAAGGATCTGCATTTGAGCCCCAGAGAGTCAACTTACTGCTAAAGGTCTACGTAGACTTGGGAAAGATATTTGACCTCTTGGATCTACATATGCGGAAATGTACTACAAAACACTAGAACTTTGGGCATTATTTTTACTAAGCATTCTGATAAGATCTTCATCTTTGCATTTCCTAGCACATGGCAAGTTTCCAACAAATACTTGTGGGATATATGGATAATGAATGAATGACCGGGGTCACTGTGGTGTAATAAGAATATGGGCTTCAGAATCAAGAAGACCTGAATTCTAACCATAACTATGTGCTTCACTGAACTTTTGTCCCACCTGTAATATGAAATTAATAAATATGTACATCATAGAGTTGCTTGAGGATTAAATAATATACATATACGTACATTGCCAATATAAAGTGCCGGTATAATGCCTGCCACTCAATAGGCACAACAAACTGTATCTTCTTTGTTCCTAATTATTAGCTAAAGGGTTGGTATAGACATTAACTGAATAATTAAGAAAAAATGAATGATCTGAACATGAATTAATTATAATATTTTCCATTGGTATAGTCCACAGTTTTCAAGGCTCTTCAAAACATTTTATATCATCTGATGCTACTGATACTTTCAGAGCTGGCATTTTTACTGATAAGAAAATGAAATCAGAGGTATAGCTTGTCCAAGGCCAAACATCTAGAAAGTGACTGATCCAGAACTATATCGTGGGCCTAATCATTTCTTCTCCAGCATTCTTTCCAGTACAAGAGCAGCCTCTGTAAGTCAAAGCTGGGTATCATTAACATTTGTAATGATTCTGATGTTAGCCAGAAAGATTGTATATTAGATAAGGAACATTAGAACATTTTTAAGTGGATCATACTTACCCAAAGATATTAGGAATTCTATTATTATTATTATTTACTTAAGTGCTACATTAGTCATCTATTTCCCAGTGTTAAGAGGAAAAATTTTAATTTACTCTACAAATATTTGAGCACCCATGTTCAAAGTAATAAACAATGTACTGTGATTAATACTGGGAAGCCCAGAATCTCATTTTAAATTATCCCATTTGTCATTCCTTCCTACCATTTTCCTTTGGGTATATCATAGGGAACTATGTATCCTATAATCCTATATATTCATTATTTAACCTTACCCAGAAACTTCTGAAGTGGTTAAGACAGTAAGTAGTAGTCCAATGACCTGTACTTCTGAGACATGCACATTCCACATTTCATTACCCTCTAAGCTAATCAAATATGTACACTCCAAATTTTCCCTACCAGCATTCTGGGAATAGAGAGTTTAGAAACAATGATGATATGTATTGTTTACTTCCTATATTCCAGTAGAGCCAAGAACTCCACATTATCACTTCCAGTCCAGGTGAAATTCTGACCACAGTTTAGTCTAGAGGTGAGAGTATAGTTTTTCCAGTTTGAACCATCTATGGAGACTGTGGAGTTTCTTGCATTCCTTAATTGGTTTTTAGTTTCTACATCACTCTAAATGTATATTTCATTATAGATGGCAACATGTATTATTGATTGGGGATCAGTTTTTGAGTTTCAAGATGCTCTGTGAAGATACTGAAATGAATATCTTATTCCCATCTAGCCCAGTATAAAATTTAAGAACTAAGAACACATTATTTGCTTTTGTTAGAGACATTCAGCTTATGTGGTTAACCACAGTGTTTACTAAAAGAGGCAGAATGATGAATTTTAATTAGTTATTTAAAAATCTATTTTAAATATTTGTTAATTTATTTTAAAATTTAAAGCTTTCTTTCAAAATGATTGCATACTTTATAATTGTGATTTTTTTACTTCATTATAAAATTTTAAAACATTTTTCTCTTATTGTTCAAATAAAAATTGTGTTTTTAGAAGCTATGTTTAATTTGCTGTAAAATCATTAAACTCTTTAATGAAATAATGCTTTAAAAAGGCATAGCAGGTTTTCCCTTTATTATGTAAATGATATCTTTTTACATATTTTTCCTATGTTAAAAGAGAATATATTAATCCAATCAAATAAAGTTGTCAGTCCTTTTTAGGAACTGATAATCAGTTGTTTAACAATCTTTTAGAACTTAAGTCCTGAATGTTTTAACATCAGACTTGAAATAAGGCAGAATTCAAAGGTATTTAATGTTCTTCATGATCATCTAGAATTTTTATTTGATTCCAGGTAACTTTGGACAATAGACATGATGGGATTCTTTTTTTTTTTTTTTTGTAATTAACAACTTATAACAAATGATTTTGTAAATAACAATTTAATTACATCATTGAAATAAATAAAATATAGTGTGGGCTTAATACATTGTAAATATTACGGAAGTACTACTTTGCTATAGTAATTTAATGACTGAAGCTACATTGAATAACAATCTTACTAGTACTTGTGTACAAAGTATTATACAGATTACTAATGAAGATATTGCAGCGGTTGCAAGGATGTTACCAGCTCAACAAACATCTAACAATACAATATTCTTCTAAGAGGAAAAGTAATAATGTTAGATTTACAGACAATGAAGAGTTATGTTTTCCCCTTGAAACATTGGAAGTAAGAATCCAGATAGTCCGGTATCTTGATTTATATTATTACAAGAAAAGGCTTCCTTTCTTGGAGACTTCAAACCCCAGCAGGCCTAGCATACTAAGTTTATGTGAAGATAGCTTTTAGAATGCCACAGCCATGTAAAGAAACTCTTCTTGCTGAAAATTACTGATTTATAGGCCACTGCTTAAACATCTGACATTTTTTTTAAAACCTATTTACATACATTCAGCCCAAATCAGTAGATAAAATGTTTTGTATATATTACAATAGACATTGTTAACATTTCATCAGAAGGCCAGTGCAAGACAATTGTTAATAGCCATTGCCCAGCATTTAGGAGATTTTAACATATCATACAAATATACAGTTAGATTGTGAGAAATCTAATTTTGTGCATGATATTGGTGGTCTCTTTTACAGATGTGGAATGGCAGAGGTTAATCAACAGGCCAATAACTAGGGTAATACTCATCCAGGCCCTGATTCTCATCTGGCAGTTGGCCCTATTTCCTGCAGTGTGAGTTTAGGAGGCCAAAATTCCTTGACACTTAATGCCAGTTAGACTTGACTCAAAGTGATGGAGAGACTTGGGAATCATCTCAAATGTAGACACATGTCTGCAGCTTCTCCCAGATCCATGTGTCTTTTACATATATTTCATATGTAATGGAAGATTAGAGGTTCTTGGAAACTGCTCTCCTTGTCAAAATAAAACTGTTGGTCTAGGACTGACAGGTTTATCATTACTCTGAAGAAATTGAGCAGGTTGGAAATTTGGCCCTTTCCGAAGACATATGTGATGGTGAAATGAATGGTCAGGACAAATATATTGCCCTCAGAATAAAGTAGATAATTTTGTAGTGAAACTTCATAAAACTTATTGAAATCTAAGTTACATTTAAATTAATGGTCTAATTAAGGGACTAACTAATGAATCATACTAATAAGTGGTAACTAATGAGTATATTCATGGGGAGAACATTTGAGTAAAGGATTAAGAAATGTTAAAAGTGTCAAAGTGAATCAAACTAATTTAAACATTGTAAAATGAAGGTAGTGTAACATATACATAATATTTCACAGATATTTCTTAGAATATCAATAAGCACCAAGTCTAGTGCTATCAGCCCCATGGTCCCTTAATTTATTATATATGATTTAGATCCTGAAAGTACAATACACTATAAAATCTACATTGCATACGCACAAATACAGTTTCAAATATGAATCCTGGAGTTTTTCTACCAGTAACTAGAACTTCATCTTTACCAGGTCTTCGTAGCTGTAAGAAGAAAATTGGTACTGCCTGGTGAGCTCTGGGACATGTGGATTAATAGTTAAAATAATGTGGGACAGGAGTGGCCTTTCTTAAATGGAAACTAGACCGTGTTGAGTTGTTGTTGTTTTAAATAAATAATCTCTTCTCCTTTTTCTAAAGAGAACTTGTTAATCCTCTAGCACCCTGAGCCCTCATCTGCATACCACAGAGAGGTAAAGTAAGGGATCCAGCAGATGGATTCCAGCTGTATAGACAAATCATTAAAAGTATCCCAGCTTGGTCCACAGGCTACATTCAGCCTAAGAGCATACACTGTAAGAACACCCCAATAGGCTGTGTAGGTATTTAACACCTAAAAATCACCAAAAACATTAGCTCTCCACTTCATTTCATGTAATGCAGGCCTCTGGATCCTGCAGGACCCATGTTATATCTGCATAAGGAGAAGATTATAAGTAAAGTTTGTTAGAGCCAGAGGTTTCTTAAGCAACATCAATGCTTACTAGGAAAGGGCCTAATTCAGAGCACCCATGGCACCATTAAGGAGTAAGAGACTAGGGTGTAAGAGGAAAGAAAGCCATGCTCATTGTCATGCTTTAGGAGACCTTAATAACCAGGAGCAGAGGTGAGGTCTATTCCTTAGCCCAAACCTATCCAGACAAAGATGGTGATGGGTTGTCCCAAGGCATCTGAGTGAAGCACAGAGGCAGCCATATGTCATCCAGGCTTCAATTATGAGTGTGTCAGCTCCTCACTGCCCTTTTCTGTCTGATAGGCCTCCTTAGCCACATGGCCAGATCTGGTCATCTTACTTCAGCAAGCAGTGTATACTGCTCCTTAAACTAGGATCACACTGCCTACAAATATAGCTGAAAAATGTTACCGCTGAAGGTTTTTAGAAATCACTTCCTATAATGGAACTTATAGCCCCATGAACTTGATTGATATTATGTGCTCAGAAAAACACTCTCATTTCTGACATTCACACTGTAAATACAGACCTTCACTTAAATGTTCATTACTGATTTTTCCTTGCTAACATTGGTCCTTGTGGAATACCTAAAGGTCGATTTCATAATACTTTCCCGATCTTTAAGGTGGGGGGAAGGTGGGTTCTGAATGTTTATGGTCAGTATTTTTATCAACAAGATTCTGGATGAACTCAATTTTAAAACTGAATTCATGTACAAGAGTGCAGCAATGGTGTACAGTTCACACTTGGTCACAGTTTTTCTCACTTGATATATTATACTGTAACAGTTACAGAATAATAAATCATGCACATACACACATTTATATTCACACTCACAGTATAATTTTACTGATCCAGACAATATTTCTTTTCAATAAAAAAAAATGAAGACTGTTGTTTGGCCACCCAGGCATGAAATCTACTTAAACCTGGAATATAGAAATACAATACTCTTCAAGTAAACAGCAATTGCACAGTGATAACAATATACATTAAGATTGACACATGCTGTCTTAAGAGGTCCAGTAATAGCTAAAGACTAAAGAAAGTCAGAGTTGTCAGTCAAAAAAGTCAATATGCCTTCTCTCTTTTATTCTAATTGCAATCCATTACCCAAGAGAACAGCTATAGTCCAGAAGATAATAAATGTCCTCATATGAAAATGCAGAACTAATAAATTTTTAAGTGTCAATGAATTCTGCTCAATACTTTGGATAGTCTTCAAATTCTTCTTGTTGTATTAACAGAAAAATAAACCTTTATCATTATTTCCAATGTCAAATTTAAATAGAGATGTTTGAAAAAATATTAAGGTTTCTAAAGTTATATCATGGGGAATACTTTTTAAAAAAGTGGTCTCATAGGCATATGTCCACTGCTTATGTTCATTGTTTTCATAAAATTCTACTTTTCAGTTTTACTGAACTAGACAAATATAAACAACACATAGTAAGCACTGATACACATTTTACGGGACACAATACATTCTACAAAACAGCTCTACTTTAGTACTATAACTGATGTAAAAATGGACATCTCTGATACTGATGGATAAACACATTTCACATTATAATGAAAGTTGTGGTTACAAAGGCATTACTCACTTGATGCATTTTTCTATTGGTACTTAGACTTAAAATTATGTAGCCAAAGGTTTCCCTCCTATTTCATTGAGAGTTTGCAGGACTTTCCAGTCACTTAAGCAACAAGCTTTCTTCACTGTAAACCCCTGGAGAACTGAGTTTGAGAACCTACTCTATCGAAGTGTTAGAGAACAGATAACTGATCATGGTGACAATCACCTTTTCAGTGCATATGGTAAACTTAAAAAATATAACCGATGAGACAACAGACTCTTCTAGATTTTGAGCTTTAAAAAAAAAAAAAGAACTTCTTTTCCTGTGCTGCTAGGGAGGCGTCAGGCTCACACAGCCTCAGCAGACGTGTCTGTGGACACAGACATGGTCACCTTGGCGATCTTGACCGTGCTCTTGATGCAGCTCTCTGCAGCCCTGTGAACACTGGCTGCATTGTTTGCATGTTTGTGCAGGCAGTCCGAATCCCCCATGCTGTTATCAAGAGGCTGCGCGGTGCCTTCACATGAGGGGAACATACTCCGGAAAGCATGTCTCAGGTCCTTGCTCCTCAAAGCGTAGATGATGGGGTTCACGGTGGAATTTAGGAGGCAGAGCATACTGCAGAATGCAAACACCGTCTTAATGAGCTTGTTCATCTTCCCAAAGACGTCGTACACCATGATCGCAAGCAGAGGGCCCCAGCAGATAATTAAAACCACGAGGATCAGGACCAGGGTCTTGGCCAGCCTAATGTCCATGCGGGCTTGGTCTGGCCGAGTCACCTGTACCTTGCCATCCTCTGACGTGTGGATGATGATGCTCTTCTGGGTGCCGCGCTGAATCATGCGGACCGCGTGGCTGTGGGCCTTCCAGAGAATGTACATGTAGGCGTACACAATAAACAGCAGCAGCACACTGGTGACCCCAATCCAGAACATCAGGTAGGTTTCGTCAATGAGTGGGAAAATGTCTGAGCAAACAGATTGCAGCTTCTTGCAGTTCCAGCCCAGGAGAGGCAGCACAGCGATCACGATCGCTATGGTCCACATCAGGCAAAATGCTACCACAGCCTTGGGCCTAGTGACGATTCTCTTATAGGCCAGGGCCTGTGAATAGATATGTATCTGTCGATGGCTGTGAGGAACAGGCTGCCCACCGAGGCCGTGAAGGAGGCGTGACACCACCCAATTTGAACAGAAACACATTGGGGCTATCTTTACGGTGGAACACGTGGAAGTCCACGAAGCTGTAGACAAAAATGACACTCCCCAGGAGGTCTGCCACCGCCAGGCTGCCGATAAAGTGGTAAGAAGGCCTGCAGCGGAGGCTGCGGGAATGGAGGATGACACACAGCACCAGCAGGTTCTCCAGGACCGTGAAGGTGCCCAGTGTGAGGGACAGCACGGCGATGGCCAGTTGCTGGCTGGGGTTCAGAATCATGAAGCACTCCATGTCCATGAAGTTCTCCCCACATTGAATGTTCTCCCCATTTTCCTTGTAGGATGAAAGAGACTTGTTGTAAAATTCAGTCATGTTCACCTGGTCTGCTGGGACCAGCTGGGGGTTGTCTCCTGCAGTCATCTTTTCTTGGAAAGGACTTCCCCTAAAGGAAGTCAGAGGAAATTTCTGCGGGAAGTACCCTAATTTGGATGCCATGTCCTTTGATATCTTCGTACTGAATGTCATTTGAGCCCACGTACAGGAGGTCTGTGGTGATGGTGCGGAAGGTGGTATCTGCAAGGCCATCTAGGATCGACTTCATAACCTCCGTCTTCGATTAGGCCAAACTCAAAATGACTTAGAAAGAGACCCGCAGCAGGGAATCCTAACGGAGGGAAAACAAATAAGCTGAATGGTGAGGAAACCAGGAGAATTTAAAAAATAATAATACAATGTAATAAGTATCATCATGTTATTTCATTCCTGTCCCTTGTCATATTTAGTCAACAAAATGAGTTAGTTGCTTAGTTAAAGAAAAGGCACTCAAAAGGTTGTGATGTGGCACGTACCAGAAACACATCTCTTTCCTTATTTAAGCTCTTCACATATGTCACTGTGTGAATCTTGTATGGACCTCTAGGGTCCATTAGTCAAGTGAAGAATGTGTCTTGGGTGTAGTGTGCATTTCACAGTCATATCAGGAAGTGTTTACCATCTGGCTTCTACTGTCATACACATGCTGGTGGGGGATGGGGAAGCAACAACATGTCACACAATCTCTGCTCTTGAAGACATTATCACCTTGTCATACAGGTAAGACTGAACTTGCAAGACAACTAAATAACAAGACAGTGTGTAGTCAGGGATTGAGTGCGGCCTCTGTGTTGACTGTATAGAGGGTTGGAAGAGACTGCAGAGAACCAGAAGAAGCATGTGGCCATGGCGGGAAAATCCATCTTCCAGGCCTGGCTCCCTCAGGCAAATTTCCTCACCAAGAGGAAACATTTGGACTGAGGCATGGCTGAGATGAACTTCTAACATGTCTACACCAACCAAGAAAAATGTCAGGTCATGAAGGACAAACTTGCACTGAGGCTCATGGGAAGACCAAGATCTTTACACCGGAAAGGAGTGATGACAGACAGTACTTCTTGGTAGCGTCCCCAATCAGTGGTGTGGTGACACAAGCATGCTGGAAGACAGGAGACGGACCTCATCATCCATGTGGATGGCACTGGAAATAAGGACGACTGAGAGGAGAAGCCAAATTGTAAGGGCTCTTCAATGATAAGCTAAGCAATTTGGTTTTGTTTCAAAATCAACAGCCAGAAAATTTTACTGTTTATAAATGTTTGTTTATAATGTGGCTATTGGGGTCTTTAGCTTATAAAAAATATTAGAAGTGCTGAGTGATATCTATAATAATGAAAATAATTATATAATTCTTTAATATAATAAATAAATAATAAACCAATATTTTATTTACTGTCTTTTTGTTGTTTCTAAAATATTATACTGTACTGGGAGGAAAAAAGATAGTCATTATCTTGGAACAAATTTAAACATGCTAAATATAGAGATCCTACCTATCTGAATTAATAATTCATTTATTCATCCATTCAGCAATTTATGGAGCACCCACTATGTTCCAGGCACTGTACTAGGCACCAGGGACACCACTGCGTCAAGAAAGAGTTCCTGACCACATGAAGTACAGTGTAGTATAGACAGGCAGCTGACCCTATAATTATGAGAAAGTGTGGTGACAGCTACAATTGAGGACATATAGGATGCTGTGACAGCAGCCAGTCTATGGGGTTAAAGGTGGCTTCCCCGGGATGTTTATGCCAAGAGTACGTAGAATTAGTGTTGATGGAGACAGGGCATCTTATCATTTAATCCTGAGTTAATATATTTATTACTATAACTAGAACAGGGTTTCTATTTGTGTTTTTTAATGTTTTTTATGTTTCTATGTTGTCTATTTTTCTTATATGATTCATCAGCTGACAATATGATAGCAGATGAGAGAGCTGAACTCCCTTAGAAATAGTCACATAAACCTAATAGGTGATAGCTGAATTTTATTAACTAGGATATTAAAGCAGTAATTTAATAATATTTACTGGCCTTTTCTTAAAATTCGAGGAGAGAAAGGTAATTAATTCAAAGATATTTGACCCGAAAACCAAAGCTCGAGGTCAACATTTACAAGCAGCTACCTAAGCCAGTCCAACCCATCTTCTCTCAGGTAACTAACTCTTCCTTGCACTTCCCAATTGAAAACTAATTTATTTGAAATTTATATTATTGATATTATTACATTCAAAGCATTCAAAATTCAAAAGGTACAAAAGGTACAGCAGAGTCAATCTCTCCCATTCTGATGTCCCAGCCAACCAGCTTTCCTGCTCAGAGGCAAAAAGTTTCTTATTATGCCTTCCAGAAGTGTTCCATGCATATTTAAGTAAATACATATATTCACTCCCCCTTTACTTTCTTTTTAAACACAGTGTTTGCTTTTCTACTTAAAAGACAATTCCACATTAGTCCACAAAGCCTCCCTCCATTTGGCAGCTAGCTGCCTTAAGGAGCCTTCAGATGAATGTGACCAGCCTCCTCCTGATGGAGGTTCAGGTTGTTTATCAACTCCTGCTGTTACCAATAATGCTGCAGTGAATTACCTTCCGTCATTACATTTTTCACATTTCTCATGGTATTGTGAATAATCTATTCGCCCAAGCTCGTACCTTGGACTTACCCCAGAACCCCTCCTTCTTGGCCTCTATAATCAGATAGACAAACTAAGTTTTGCCAATTTTCCCTTTTTAAGCACTTAATGGAGAGCTTATGATGTGCATGTGGCATTCTGAGCCATATATATATATATATATATCTCAAACTGTTTGTTTTCATGTTGGTCGTGTGAGGTGCTCCTATTAGCTCCAGTTACAGACAAAAGTCACAAAGAAGGTAAGTGATTTGCCATTCACTCAGCTAGTAGGTAGCAGAGCCAGAATGAACACAGATGTTGTAGTTCTAGAGCAGTTTTGGCCAATGAAAAGGTAATGCAAGCCACGTGTGAATTTTAGTTCCCAGTCTCTAGGTGAAAAGGAAGATGTAAAAGGAGAAATTAATTTTAATAATATATTTTATTTAACCCCATGTTTCCAAAATATCATCATTTCAACACGTGGAACTAGCCACATTTCAAGTGCTTAACAGGCGCTTGTGGCAAGTGGCGGCCATATTGGACACTACAG
The DNA here is from genome assembly GCA_003508835.1 of Eonycteris spelaea. Taxonomy (NCBI): domain Eukaryota; kingdom Metazoa; phylum Chordata; class Mammalia; order Chiroptera; family Pteropodidae; genus Eonycteris; species Eonycteris spelaea. The sequence goes on from PUFA01000192.1 coordinate 2,561,688, forward strand.
GTCTGGAGCTGCTTTTAACCTATGTGATACACCATCTCTTTAACCTAAGACAGGGAAGCTCCTATCTCCCTTCTTTTCCCCACTGATTCCAACCAGTCAAAGCACTAGCAATGTAGGGAACACTGATTTAGAAATTAGTAGACCAAGACTAGTGTCAGACCCATGTTAGTCTTTCAAAATCTCAGTATTTCATCTGTAAAATGGGAAGGCAGAGGAAGAGGAGAAGAAGATCCCTAAATCGTAGAATTATTCTGAAAATTAAATATTTTAAAAAACGCTTAACATAGTGCCTGGCACAAAATTGACCTCTTAATAAATATTAAGTATTATCATTTCTTAGTACTACGGCTCTTTGTCATATATTATCAATTATGTATTAAGATAATTCATTGCCTTAATTAGTTTATAGGCTTATTCGATTTTTATTTCTGTTTCAGCACTTAAAGCATGATGCAAATAGAAGATATAAACATGGTTGAGGAAGGAGGAATGCCTATTGGTATATTGCAGGCATTTGAGAGACTACATATATTCTATCATTAAATTGTCATGACAACTCTATCAGGTGCTTATTTATAATTCCCATTTCACAGACAAGGAAATAGAGGCCATTAGATGTAAATTGTCTAGAATATGAAAAGTTTGTAGCTGAACTGATGTCTCTCAGACTTCAGAGTTTCTGTCTTTGGACTTTATGTACTGTTTTAAGTATTAACAATACCTAGGATAGAACCATTTTGTATCATATATTCAAGTCTTCTGGCTTCTTACAAACACAAATTGAGGCGTTTTATCAATACATAGTAATGAAGACTACCTCCTACTAAATCACTATTTCCTATCCCAGGCCCTCAAGGTGGATCTGCCTACTGGCATGCCCTCAAGGTCTTAAATTTTAGTATTTGGAAGAGCTGTAAAGCTAAAAAAAAAAAAAAAAAAAAAAAAAAAAAAAAAAAAAAAAAAAGTGCCACAGACTTTATTTCCATAATGCAAAACTCATGTGCCTATGATTTACTCTACATTAAGATCACCACATATGTGATCATAATTTCCCATCTTAATGCAATCAAGCACTTTCATTAAAACAAACCAGCTTGTTAAAATCTGAGCCAAAGCATGATGTGGTTATGAGATATAAAGTAATTTCTGTCCAGTATAAGCCAACTTTAATTAAAGAATACAGTTAAAAAATATACATGGATTTTGTGCAGTTCAAGGATCTCAGTAATGTCCAAGTACCACTGTGCACAGGCTATTTTAAGTTAATGGGATCATGGCAGGAAAACTGTTCTCTGCATTTCAGTAATTCTTGCCTTTATTTCTACATTTGGATTATTACAGTAATTTCCACCTGCTTATTTTTTGCATTGAGAGTTTTCTCTGAGAGTTCATTAGTAATATAGTTTAAGCTTTGGGGGATACAGCTACCATTAATTTTGTTTTTGTTTGCTATTGGGAAAATCATAATTGGAAATTTCTAGCAAGATGCGTAGATACACCTATTAAAGAAGCAGTTGGTTTTTATTACAGTTATAGTAAAAGAATGATTGAATGACATTTAAGGGGATTTTCCTAGAATTCTGCTTTCATATAACAAACACATTCTAATAATTTAAGCTATAAATCATGCCTTCTTAATAACAATAAAAATATTTTAATGTGTTGCATACCTGTTCTTTTTGTCCATCTCTCTATATGCATACCTGCCTCTCTGTCCACCACCCCCAAACTTACACATCAACTAGCAAGCTATGATATCATCAAAGGAATCTTATGGATATGGCACCAGCATGGAGTTTTTTAAAAGTCTACCCAGAGTCTACATGTTTGTTTCTCTAACAATTAAGGGTATAAAACATCTGTATTCTGATTACGGTGAGCATTGAGAAAGTCCTCAAAACAAGACTTGAAATAGCAGCTTTTCTATATCGGGATAATTTAATAGCAAGTTATTTTAGTCTTCATTGCCCAGCTGGAGACCTTCTTTGTTTTAGAGAGACATTTCAATAATTTAGATATTTATCACTGTTCTATCTGGAATAAAAATCCTTGCAGTTCTGGCCTGTGCGGTATCTCTGGGAGAATAGACAGTAGGCAGAATTTGCTTCCTGCAGCTTGCCCTGTCCAGGAAGGCAGAAAACCCCCTGCAAGCATCAGTCACAGACTGTATCAGCCAACCGGGCAGGCTCCTCCTCTAATATCCTAAGTTTATAAATGCTTTAAGAAGAAATGTTGAGCTCATAGTTTCCAAATTGATAGGAGTTCAGAGTAGCAAATGCAGGAGTCCCAGGCCCTGCCTTAACCTGTTTTCTCCCTACTTTCTTTATTGGTTCTATGTTGTTCTGCTTGGCTCACCTCATAGAAGCGTTTTGTGAATGGTTTAAAAAAAAAAAAAAAAAAAACAGTGCCAGTATCTGTATTGTTTGTTATTTTCCTTTCATTTCTGGGAACATGTCTGGTTTCTCCTAATTTGATCAAGAAAAATAACTTGCTAATGTATTTCTCTAAAGTTAGTAGGGAACATATTAGTTGACTCTTATAATTATATTATGTCTAAGTCATGTCCTCATACACATGACAGATCTCATGGGCTAACAGCATAACTCGATCAATAATACTTCAGCTACAGTTGAGTGGACAATTGAGTCTTTTCTAACTCTTACCTACTAGTCATTAGAGTTTTGGAATTATTAAAGTAGTTTGGTAACTTTTTGCATTATCTTCTATAGCAAAGAGAAATAAAGAATTGACTTTATTATCCTGATAATTCAGGCAAAAATATATAATCCTTCTTCTTGTATTAATGTCAGCTCCTTTTCTCACATTTAAAAGAAAATTCCATTATGCTGGTAATGCTTGGTTGGTTCTCAAAGCTTTAGCTTTTCATTTATTTTGTAAAATAGAATAGAAGTTATTAAATGCACTATTTTCTCTCATCTGTTCTTACTAACAAAATGAATATTAGTTTTTCATAAAAAATATATCAATTAATATGCACTAAACAGACATTAAGATACATATGAGGCTAGATTTCTTTTCAAATTAAACTTGAAGTATGCTTACTTATTTAAAATTTAAAGTCTTGCTAAAACTTAAAGAATATCAGGGTTCAAGAAATGATGCCTTTAAACTACAACTAGCACTCACTAGCTAGCAATGATGCCTATTGCAAAGAGCCTATCACAAAGGCAAATTAGTGATACAAATGAAATGAATCACTGATCTTTACAAGCGAATCCATTTACCGTTTAGTTTTGTTCTGTTGTTTTGATGTTTTTTTCAGATAGAGCGATACCTTTTCTACATAATCTGTAAAGAAAGCAATCAAGCATAATTGAAGCAGCTTTCCCTTGAAACAGCACATGCCAAGTTTTCAACTTTGTAGAAACCTGGTCATATATAAACTACTCCATAAGATTATCTTTTTCTTGCATATGAGGTTTGGTCCTTAAAAGTCAAAAGGAATATATTATTCTGATCCATAATATATGTAGAACTCATTAAATATGTTATTTTTATGTTCATTACAAAGGACAGCAATAGTTTCAGTGTGCCACATGTTGACCAATGGTTAAGCATACTTTTCCATTTCCTTGTTCATTCTTCAGTAAAGGGTATTTTTTCTTTGAATTCAACTAAAAACAAAGTCTTCTCCAGTTCAAATCTCAAAGAATTTGGGTGTTTTAAACATACTACAGAGAAAATTCTAATTTCCAAGTATTTCAATAGGAAACATTTGAATTTTTATGTACCAGACATTGTTCTAGGCACATATATTATTTTTGTTAAATATTTACATGAAATAGGTGCTATAACAATCTCCATTCTACATATGAGAAAATCAAGAGGTAAAATGCTTTGTCCAAGGTCTCCAACAAGAGGGGAGACGGCTGAAACCTCGATCAGGTCTGCATAACTCGAAGTCCATACTCTTAACTTTGAGGTCCAGGAGCCATTTAATAAGATACTTGTCTTTCCACTTCTAAGGAAGGGGGTAGAGTTGATTTGGGGAAAAAGTGGTAACAAATAATGTATGATAAGTTTACACAGTGAACAACTAAAGTCTGTTAACAACAGATGCTCATGGTACTTGCAAATCCTACTTGTTCCATGTCTTTAGGGACAAAGTATGACAATTAACTATAAGCTGTAAATTCCAATCCTGCCTTAGCACCTTATATGTAGTTACTTTTGGCAAACAATAAATAAAATCAAACTCATTATAGAGACTATTTTTTTCATCAGGTAGTGTTTTTTTGTTGTTGTTGTTTTTGTTTTTCTCATTAGTCAATTATAAGGACTGTGGATGGTAATGACAGTTTCCACAACACGAGTGAGGAATGAAGAGGGCATCTTCTCTAGGTGAGAATGAGACATGACTGTTGTTAGTAAATAAAAGCTTTACACATTCATTCTCTATATAAAGAAATTAGAACTCACTTGAAATTACTCTACTTCCCACTTTGAGTAGTGTGATTTCCTTAGACCCAGAGGGAGGAAGACGGTGGCTAGTTCCTAAGATCTTGGCTAGAATCAAGACAGAAGAAATCCTGTAAATCAAAGTGGGCTCCAATGAGAGATTACTCTTGGTGCCCAAACAGCACAGAGCTGTGTGACTACGGAAATGTGGCTGCTGGATATAAAGTTATAGGCCCTCAGATGTTTCACTTAACACATTTTTATTGTGTGTGTACCCTGTGCCTAGCACTGTAGACATTATATATCCCTGTACCGCACATGTGTAATGGCTATGGGTCAAGGAAGAAGGAGAATGATTCCCTATTCTACCTCACCCCATCAAATAAAGCCTATCCATCTGCCCTTCCCCTCCCACAGATGACAGATTAGAATTGGATATGAATACATGTAATAGGCACATGATATTTCATCATCAGAGACTACTGGGTTGTATAAATCCCTTCTATATATGCTGTGAGGTTTTCTCCCTGGAGAAATGAAGGGCACTGCTGAGTCATCCTGTAGCAATATTTCTTGTTTCTAAATCCTTCAGATTATGAGCACCTTTACTGTAGGGACCTATCTTATATGGTCTTGCATGTCCTCTGTCTGGAACAGGGTAGGTATTCAAAACTTGTTTTCTTAATGAATGTTGGTGTGCCTGGGCAACATGGTAGATCTATCTTAGCAGAATGACATTTAACTATGGATAGATTTCCTTGACATAAAGTCAGTTGATTATTAGAGAATTAAACCTGAGTCCTGGTCTCATACAAAATTTCATCTGGAAAAAAACTACACAAATGTAAAAGTTACATAAACAGCATCAACAATTATGTATCCCAGGTCTTTTAGCTCAGTATCAAATAGTAGTTATACTGACAGCAAATGAAGATTATGGGCAAAGATCTGATATTTACTTTTTATTATCATCCTTGTTTATTTAGCCCAGGTGTATATTATGAACTGCAATGTTTAGCCACATAACAGTGATATATAAAGAGATCTTTGTGATATGCACAACCCTGAATGAATCCTAGTATACACTGATGATAGACCTTTAAAGACGATGTATGAAATTATGATAATAATGGACTTTTTCCTTCCCTCACAGTTATTATGCATTGATCTTTCCCAAATGAGTTTCTCCATGTGCAAGTGCCTTTTCAAGACTTGTCAAGAAAAGTTATGTGAAAATTCAGCCACTAGATGGAGTGGCTTTTATAAGCCCTTAGGAAGTGACTTGTTTTTCTATTCAGGACATGGTCCTTGCTTTGGTTGAGCAACTTCTCCTCCTGCTACAACATTTTATGTATTTTACAACTAAATTAATTAAAACATAAATAAGAAAATATATTATGAAGCGTTAAAATGAGTTATTACTACTGCCTACAAAAACTAAATTTCAAATTACTTTTCTGGAGCATAAGGACGTTGAGAAAATTTAATACATTAATAAAAATTAATTGTGAATATTTGGCCTTCTGCCTCAGGAAAGTAATTAAGAATGAGTAAAGGAAAGCAATCCTACTGAAAATGAATGATATGTTTATGCCAAGAGATGTTAAAAGTAAGAAGGGAATGTCTCAGGAGCCCAAAATCAATTCTAATAACAAACTGTAACAAACTCAACCAATTTCCATTTCATGAAACATTTGCCTTTCCAATTTTCAAAAATGAAATTAGCAACACAGGTCATAACTCTGTGATGAAAAAGAATGAAAAATTATTTTTCTATTATTACAAGGGCTAAAATGGAATATTTCACAAGAAGTGAATATTTGTTCAATAGTCATACAAAATGAGGTAACAGTAGCTTTCTAAACAATTCAATTTTCTTCCTATCATTTTCTCCCTTAAATAATTTTTAAAAGTTTTTACTATTGTGTAAATCCAGCATTCTGTTCAGACATGATTTTAAAAACTAAGTACTTATGTATCATCTACTTTAGTTGAAACATTAAATAAAAAATGTTCAGTGTGTACTAACAATGCAAGATATAAACAGAGAAATATGCTTTCAAGATGCAAGTAATTATGTACAAACAGAACTTGAAGAACTAGGTTTCAGTAAAGATGAAAAATATGCTTTGGAAATGTAGTTATGATTAAGAAGAAAGTATGCAAATTGGATGCAAGTACAGAATTTTTATGCCATTGAAACCATGAGGTAGTTCTATTGTGCTCATTCAAGGTCAAAACCTTCCTAGGGTTTGTGTGATGCAATTATGCAATTTTGTACAGAGCTGAGTAACTGAAAATATGCAGAAAAAAATGACATGAAGGTAAAGAATTAGGAAATAAGATAGGTGAGAACAGGCTAAGAAATTCCAGTGTACATCTTAAAGAACAATTTGAGAAGTCCCACAGTGGTTTGTAAGTGCATGCAGAGTTATTTACTAGTCAATGGCTCGCAAAGGGTGGTCTCCAGCAGCTTCAGCATCACCTGAAAACTTAAGAGAAATGCAAATTCTCAGGTTCCACCTCAGTCCTACAGAAACAGAAACTCTAAGGCTGTCCATCCGTGTTTTACCAAGGCCTTCAGAAGATTCTAATGCACTGTAGTTTAAGAATGATTGTTAAAGATTATGGAGACCTATGAAAAAGACTAACTGGGACGGGGTGAGAGTGGGGAATAGAATTAACCTTTAAGAAGAATTGAGGTTAGATAGAAAGACTATTCTATGAGTATAGGTTTTTAGATCATTAAAATGGATTGCTAAGGGAGCTTGCTCATGATAAATTAGTCTCTCACAGAAGATCTTTTAAAACTAAGCCATTTCTATTTGATTGGAACAGAATAATGTAGTCTAGCCTGAAAATAAGCATAAGGAATGAAGAACCTCTCAAGGTTTTTCAGCCTGCAATTCAGGACTTCTGAACAGTGGCTTCAAAACATAATAAGTACGTGTCCTAATCCTATTGACAAAGTCTATGTAAAGTTTCATAGGGCTGACCATTAGCCATTTCTTTCAACACCATTTAAGGGAACTTGTGGTTATTGAGCATAAAAGAACAGGCAAAAAGTAAAAGTAGCTAACATTCCAGTTTTTTAAAAATGGAAATGTTTTTTGTTTCTTTCTGTTCTTCCTTCCCAAAATCATAAAATAATGTGTCATAGGAGATGAACCAAGAAAACAAGAAACTAAAATGGAAATTTTGCAGTAGGCCCAGGTAATGCAGATCCACTGCAAATTACCCCACAGAATTACCCTGGTAATTATGCAATTTACACTGCTTATAGATGGCAAGTATCTTTCAAAACTACCTAAAAGTTATAAATATATGGAAATTTATGCCAAAGCACTAAATTATGTGAAATTATGTGACTCTAAGCAGATTGTTCCCTCTCTAATTATTTCATCAATAAAAATGGATCATAGATTACTCTTAATTAGTTTCCTCAGCTGAGGACTAAAATCATTCAAAGATTTCTCTTTTTAAATTTGTAAGAACTTAGATGTAATTTCCAAAGGTAGCTATACATTTTCCAAAGTCATATTCCCACATATGCAAATAATTCGTTGAACAATCTTTTGCTTACTTTGGTTATGTGTCAAGTTGTTTAGTTTTCCTTTTTCTCCCCATGCGTATTACTTGATCACCGCAACTTATAGAAAAGCTGTAGAAAACACGAATTCTGGTAGCAATACATTAAAATGAGCTAAAATTCTGGCTCAATTAACAACCCACACCAGATCATGGTGGCATTAAATTAAGTCTTTCTTGTAAAGGATAAATCAAGTTGATTTACTTTAAAAAATAGCTCAGTTAAAAAGCAAGCAAGAGTGACAAAGCCATACTACCTATGATGTTGGTTCACTTGCTATATTAAAAAAACATCATTTTTAGCCTCTCGGCCAACAGAATCAATGTTATAAAATATTCTAGTACAAATGTCCATGTATGAAAGCAGAAACTTGTGTTTTTTAAAAGCATAAAAGAATTTATCACCAATTTAAATGTGAAACTCCTTATAACTTAATTTATAGAACTCAAATTGATTCCAATTATCTTTCTAAATATAAAATCTAAAACACAATTGAAGAAATGAAGGAAAGAAGGGAACTCTTCCATTTAAACATAAACTTGACAAACATTATTTCTTAATTGTATTTTACTTTAATTATATTTAAATATACTATGACATACACAGTCTGTGAAAGCATTTGCCAGGATACTCAACTACCACAACAGATTGCCTGGCACATCTTCGAAAAATGCCTCTGCTTTTCTTTAAAAAGCAATAGCATGGAATTTGCTAGTAGGAATAAAAAAAATAGATATTACACTGTCAAATTTAGGAAACTATACTGCCCTTTACTTCTAAGTGTTAAAATATAATTTAAAATGCTATTCAGCATTGATAATGGTGGTATGAAATCAAGCCAAAGATATCAAATTTCTATTCAATGAATCTAAACTCTAAACAATTAAATTAGAGTGGAAATTTAAGACATTAGATAATAAAATTCTGGACCCAGGGAAAAATGATTCGCTGTCTGTGTTAGGGAAAAATGGAAATTATATCCCTTGTTGCATTCAAAAAATGCAAAATCTACTTAGGAATCTTATTAAAAAATACAGACTATCATACAATAGCACAATGGGTTAAAAAAAGAGTTAGCTACAAAATATGATTCCCACATAATCGGTCCCAATTCACATACTCAAAAAACAAAAGAAAACAAAACAAACAGCAAAACTTTCAAGCTTTCCTAAAGTGCAGCAAAAATGTCACCGGCTAAGTCTAAAACAGAATTCATAGTATTCTGAAACAACTCCTATGACTCTGCCAAGCCCACTTGCTCAGGTTTGGTACATAAACAATTCTTTCCTCAAAAATCTACACAAACACAACTGTGAACCTCAAGAATTCCATGGTCACTAGGTTATGCAATTAACCTGCCCAAATGAAACATAAATTAGAGTTTACACATTAATAATCTAATGGAAAATATCAAAGAAAACTAGATCAAGAATATGATTGTTAATTGCAGCTATCCTAGAAAAACTATTATAATAAAATATAATACTTTATTTTCTATGGGTACCTTATACAGTGCAGAAACATGACCCAGGAAAACTTTTGGTAAATGTTTTATATTGTGAACTGGAGATAATCACACCGATTACTTTATGTAATAATTTTGACCTATTATTACTGATAAATCCAAAACATACCTATTATCCATGCAGGCCTGTTTGAGATAGAAATTCACCTAACATCAAACCACTTGCGTAGTACCAAGAGAGGTACTGGAAAACCACTAAACGACACTCCCTTCCCATCCCTCAAAAATTTCCTATAGCTGTAACTTACTAATGATAGTATTATAATGTATTATATGTAACAAATATTACCATGTTAATATGCATTTTGTGAGATAGTAATAACTTTGTACATTTTCTTCCAGCTTTCCTTCAATTATTTTCCCCCAAATAACAAACAATTAGCAAGATTGTGTTAAACCCATCAATTAGTGTTTATGATAAACCTATAACCGAATGTGGTTATGCCCATTCTGGCATCTTTGCAAGATTCTTAGAACACATGGGACTGGAACAGAGTTCCACTGGATAGTGGAAAATAAGAACAGCCTTGTTTTGATTCAATATAGGTACTTCCTTTTGCCTTGAGTCTTCAGTGTCCAACTACACACCATCCTAAATTTGGACATCTATAGTATGTATTTAAAACTTGAATTGTGCATTCAAATATATAAAGGCAACGTGCCTATATGTTTGAACATGATATACATCTATGAAAACTTTGTTCATACCTATGTATAAAAGTATTTATACATCAGTCATCTAAAATTATGTAGTATATAATTTGACTATATATACACATTATATACATATTCTGGATGACAGCTATTGTTTATTTTAGTCCAGAAAATATCTGAGAGAAATATGAGTTGATCTATAATATGTTATGAAGTTAATATGATCTAATTAAATGGTTATCAAAACATTTAATAGCAACTCAGTGGCAAAGTGTTGAATCTCCCCACACCTCAGAAACAACATTCATGCAGTTATAATATAAAGTTAACATTATTGTAGAACGGGATTAGGAAAGAGTTGGAGATTAAGGGGTGAAAAATATGTAGTTAAAGTACATCAATTGGTTCTGATCTCCTCTTATTCTTTAACTTCTCTACCAGTCAAGAAAAAAGAAAAAATCAGCATAGCCTGTGGTCCCTCAAAATATAGATATGCAAACAATAAACCTGGCCTTAGCACAGTTTTTCAAACAATATTGGGTCCAGGTTGTTTCAGAGTCAAAAGCAAAATGATAAATAATTTAAACCCAAATGCTGGATTCATTCTAACTAATTTGTCAGTTCAATTAGAAAATGATGAGTACAAAAATAGAAGAGACAGACTTACACTGTGGAGACACGGCATCCCTTTTTGCAAGAATGAAAGCTCTCATCTGTGTTCTTCATGCAACTGAGCTAACATAATTACTCCCTAGAACAACAGGCAGCAACCTAAAGTACCAGCTCCATCTTACTGACCAAATTCAAGATGCTATAACCAAATCTTGTTTTACTCATCATGTGTTGTTAGGGATTTCCAAATTTATGAATTTTTTTTCCAGCATTCCTGGAGAGCTAGTGATGGGAAATAATACCCTTCTTTATTAGGTCAACTTTTTGGGGGCAAGAAACATTTGGTAAGTGCGGTGAACTATAAACTATTATTATAAGTTCCATTTCATAATAGTTTATTCTTATACAGCAAAGTATTCCAATTCTAATTCCAAACACTAATATGCAAGACAACCAAGGAGCCTGTCTAAATTTCCTGGTGGTTAATGTTAATCCAGAGTCAAAGCAAAGAAGAATGTCACACAATTGTTTTGAAAGAGTTTTTCAGGCTTTGCCTTAGTAATTAATAAGCTGACACTGCATACTAAACACTTATCAACGCTAATCAATGGAGCTGCTTCTTTCTTGAGAAAATAGGTAAACCGATTCAAGGAGGTTTCTTTTGGAATAGACTGCAATATACCACAAATATAGTGGTTCTTCTGGAGAATTTCATTCCTAGCAGTTTCATCTTGGTAACATTTAACAATTTCACTATTTTAACATTTTGAAATGCCAAAAAGAACATACTGATCCTGCAGCTAGGCTTATTAGAGGAGAACAATCTCACAGGCAAGACAGGGAGGCACACAGTCCACTGGGAAAAGGGTAACAGAAAAAGACAGAAAACAGTGGATAGCAAACAAAGCCAAGCACTACTCCAACGTGAGATCGAATTTTCACCAGAATGGAAAACTTCACACACTAAATTAAATGCTATCACCTATGGTTTATTGAAGGGACTAGGCATAACAGTCTTTATATATATATATATAGTACATATACTGATGCTTTCTGTTAAAACTAGGCAGAGTGTGGTTATTTAATTTGCCTGCCTAACAACGAGTATGCAAGCATAGTCATTTTATTTTTGAAAGGTCAGAACTGAGCATTTCCCCCCTGTGGCATCATTTCACCCCCATGGAGACTTAGGAACACAATGAGACCTCTCCCCATCAGACAGTTGATACATACCTCAGCCAAGACTGCTCCTGGTCTGGAGTGGAGACATCTTTGGAACAGAAAGAGTCCTTTTACAGTAAGTTCTTTTGATAACCTAAAATGGATTAGTTTTTAAAAACCATGTCCATCCTCAAGCTTCTTGCCCTACTATGGTAACTGCTGTTGTGGCTACAAATAACTGCCTGCAGTATAAAACGTTTAAAATTCTGGAGGTGCGTGGATACTGTTGTGTATGGATATAATCAGAAAATAATTTGTCTCACTTGAGAAACTATACTTGGCCTTTTATTTTGATAAAATTGCTCTAAACTGAGTTACGGGGGGGGGGAGGAAGGAGTAACAGGGAAAAAAGGGACTGAGAAAAATCAATCAGTATATCTTCCCTTGCAAACTGTCAGTAGAGTGGGATTAGGAAAGCAACACTTTAAATCAGATAAAGTCCTAGGGGAACCTTAAAGGTTGGTTGCTCTGAGCTTTTCAATATTCTGCAAAATAGATTGATGGCAGTGGTCACCCCACTGATACTCAATGTCCACTCAGTTTCCGCAAAGAAATTACATTTCCCCATTATTCAAAAGATATTAACTTGGTAATAAAAATGAGAAGTTATGGGACCCATAGAGATATCTTTCACCACCTTTGAAACCAGTAAATCTGCTCTAATCTCTTATTGGATTAAATGTCCAAGGACGTTTAATATGTAAAGAAACCAACAACAAAGGCAAGAGTAGCACTTATTCAAAAAAAAAAAAAAACAAAATGATTAATAGCTAACATACATTTTTTTCTCGTCTATTAAATTTAAAACTAAAATTGGAAACATGCATGTGGCTTTTAAACTGTCAAATGACCAAATGACAGTTTCTTATGTCTATCACAGCAAACACATTTGCATTCAGGAAGTGATCCATTTGTGACTGTGAGCCTTAGCAATAATATCTTTTAAAAACACATCGACTTTTTTTTTTCTCAGCTAATGTCTAGTCCTGAGTTAAATGGTTCCATCAACATACAAATGCAGATATTAGTTACATACTCATTTATTTTTCCTCAAAGTAGAGTGGTTCCTGTAGCTATATATTTTCTATATCAAGTTTATTTCTTGACATACATTTCTTTACATGACATTAAATTTTTACTTTACACAGTTTCAAGGTTTGGTGCAGAGATCCATGTATTTCTCTGGGAAGACTTAATTGCTGATAAGGTTTACAGCTATTAAGCACCAACTCGAGCGCCTGTTTTTCAAACATGCACAGTTACACATTGTCCACAAACAGACATCGGTGCATACAGAGAGCCAGGTGCACACACATTCAGTGACTAGTAAATGGTAGAAACCTCCAGAAGTATCACAGACCACAGTTAACAGGCTGGGGCTACACAGCTAAGTAAACATCAACGCATGATTCGCTCACACGGAATAAGAACTCCACGATGGACACTTGAGGACCACACCGGTCAGTACCCGAGGGGACGGGAGATGGAAAAAGTATTTCCAAACGCAAGTCGGCCAGGTCTTACCCTTCGCATCCCCTGGTCCTCGGGGGAGAAGCTCCCTTAGCACCTCTCGCCAAGCGCAGGGGCTGCTTCTCTGCTAGAACGAAACGTCCCCCTTGACTCCACCGCTAGCTCTGCAGGGAGCCGTGGCGCCCCGCCCGGGCCAGGGAAGGCACTGGCGCCGCGGGAGCCTAGAAGAGGCGGAGGCGGAAAAGAAGTGGAGAAAGAAGGGGTGGCCGCAGGAGTAGCGGGAGGGAGGCGGCGCCGGTGCTGGAATCCCGCCGAGACGGGGTGGGGTGTAGCGGGGTGTGCCTCCGTCCGTCGGTCAGTATGTCAGTCGGTCCGCGCTACGCGCGCGCTGGTGTCCCTTCCCTGCAGCGCCCGCCCGCCACAAGGACTGGGACTAGCGCCCCCTCCGCTCCCGCCGCCCGCAAGCCTCGCCCCTTCCCAGGCTCTTCAGCGGGTCCTCCCGCGTGCCCCGCCTGGCCCGGCGTGGGGCCGCCCGTCTCTGCCGGCCGGGGCACCCGCTGCCTCTCCCAGCTCGCGCGGTCCCTGCCTCTGCCTCCGCTCGCGCTCAGTCTCTGGCTCCCTCTCGCTCCAGTCCCATTTATGAAGCGCGGTCCCATCACGTGTTAATGAGCCTTTGTCCTGCCCTGGCAGCGGCGGCGGCACAGACCCCGCCGAGGGAACTGCGCGGGGAGGGACCTGCGCGCCGCGCCGCGCGGCGCCCGAGGCTTCAAACTTTGCTGGCGCTGGGGACCCGCCTCGGCGCAGGCCCCGGGCCAGAGGGGACGAGTTACTCCGGTTCGCGTCATCTACTTCTCTTCCTCGTCTTCCTCCTCCGCTGCTGCGGTCCCGGCACCCCCACCCTCACCCTCCGCAACAGCCATGACCTGTCTCTCCTCGCGGATACCCTCACACCCTGGACAAGCCGAGTGGAGGCTCGTGCCTGCGCCGCCCCCGACCTCGAGGCCATTAATCACGCGCACCCTGGCTGCACGCATCACTGACACCTTGCGCGGGGGTCACATCTGGGGCAGGGGGCTGAGCCAGAGGGGAAAGGGGAACGCGAGGAGCGAGGCAGAGGAGGCCGGGGCCTGGGGGTGCGGCCTCGAGTCCCATACCCCTTCCCGGGGCCGCCCCCGCGGCGGGTAGCATTGAGTCAGGCCCGGACGAAACCTTGGGGCCGCGTCGCGCCGCCCTCGAGCGGTTTGCTACCTGGCGGCGGCTGCGGAGCCACCTGTCCTCCACCCTCGGGGCACCGCCTGGCTTCGCGCCGGGTCCCTGCTCCAGGCACGGTCCCCGCCCGCCGCGGACCACTGGGACGCGCCCCACCCGCCCGGCCCCGGCTGCAAACAGTTGGGCTCCGTAGGCGGCTGGCTCTGCGCCTCCCTGCCTGGCGCGCCCCCTCCCAGCCGCCCTGGGGCCCCGCTCCTCGCACCTTCTCGCTGGAGGAGGACGACCCCCTCCAGGGCCTGGAGGGGGGCGCGCGGGGCTCCGGGGCAGCCGCCGTGGGCGCCTGGGGATCCGCGGTGCGCCCGGCGGCCGCGGCAGGAATTAGGGGACATGCTCGTTAATTGGTTCCACTATCAGCCGCCGTCTGCCTCCCGTGTGCACGGATCAAACCTTAATTGGTCTTTACATTTATCACAGTGAATTGCGAACCTACAAACAAGCCCCAGACGCTGCTTCAGCAGAAAACGCGCCCCCTCACTCCCCCCGGGCCCGGCAAGGTTGTGGCGGCAGCGGTCGTGGTTATTTAGACATCTTTATTCCCTCCTGAGTTGGGTCGAGAGAGGGCTACATGGTTTCCACCTGATGGAGCCACGCCACTTTGGCCCCTAGAGCCCGGCGGAAGGCATTTCGTTCGGTTCCCAGCGCTCCTCTCCGTTGCCACCTTGGCGTTCGTTTTCTGACACCTCACCAGGGAACCGGCAAATTCTGCCCCAGTCCTCCTTCTGCGCCCCCTTCAGTGCCGACCTCCACTCCCCTCTCTCCTAAGCCCAGAGCTCCACAGCAATTGTAACAGATCTGGTCCCCATATTTGAATTGCGTGCTGAGGATCCGGAAAAACGAACCTCTCAAGGAAGAATGGGGAGAAATTGATGGGGAGAAAGCCCATGGTTGGTGGGGACGGAGCTCCGGAGGAGGGAAGGCTGGAAGGGCCTTGTGGAGACATTAGACCAAATCATAGAAAGGCTTCTTGCAGAGCACTACTTCCGTCTTTGAAAGTCCTCCTAGACTGCTTTAGGTTAGAAAAGTAATGCGCACTTCCCCATCAGAGAAATGGCTATTGGAGATAGAGTTCACAGCTGAAATCGTCATTTATACCAGGTGGGCAGATGGAGTAGGTTATAAATAAAGGTCTGACGGACCCTCAACAGATGAAAGAATAATTGATAGGTAGGTGGGTAAAAGAGGAGCGAATGAAGCCTCCAGCAGGTTCTACTCACTCGAAAGAAGCCATATTCAGCTTATATCTCCACTGTGGAGACAGCTTTATCTAGTGATTATAGGGTAGCTAGAGAGGCTTCAGCATTTTTCTTTTTTTTTTTTCTTTTTTTTTTTTTCTTTTAGGGGTCATGGTTGTTAGACTTTACCTTTACCTCACCCCCTTGGCAGGAGGAACTGTTCACAAAGTTTTGCCCTCCTTGTTACCTTACAGACTCTAATTTCCCAAGTGATCTGGTAACTCGACAAGAAAAACTTCAAAGTCTTGACGCTTCCTAGTAGCGCAAGTTCAAATGATTACTAGTAACTTGAAAAATGGATGTAGGCAGCTCTTCTGGCTGTGATGAAGACATCTTTTAGGCATCTGGGAAGCTGGCCTCCTGGAGGACTTTTCGGCAACAGGATTTCACAAGGGTTATGCCACCCTTCCCTGTAGCCAGGTGATCTGTGCTCTTGGGGTGGCTGATGTGTTTAGTCTCCCTCAGTTATACAACCCTGACACATTCTGAGGGTGCTCCTTAAAAGGCATTCTCCCGCTCTTCAACTTATCTGGTGGTGGTTAACATCAAAACTAACAGTGGGAACCATTTATGACCTTGGAAGGAACTCCACAGAAATCTATCTCAACTCAGCCACACCAACTTTTGCTTTGTTATACAGAAGAGCAATCTAGTTACCTTAAGCGTCTCTAAGTCACCCCCAAATCTCTTTTGATGGATGGTGGATTTCTTCATTGATTTCTGTAAATTCCAAGCAAAATTCTAAGACAGTATCCAGGAAGGCACACATACAACCAAATGGTTTAAAGTCTATTTGTTGAGTGACTGGTTGAAGTAACCTGTGGACAGTCAGTCACTGAGAATCTAGTCGAGGAGTGACTATAGTATCTGTGACTATTTAGCCTGTTATTCTGTTGTTCAGAGTTGGGGTAAAGCTGGAGCCTGACAGCTAGTGAATTGTATTACATTTCCATTTAGAACTCAAGGATAATGCTCTTTAATGGAGTCCAAATTTGACTTGTGACCTGGCATTTTATCACCACAAGTGAATGCTTTGTTGAAACCAAGGGAGTTATTATGGGAAAATGCTATTCTTGTAGATATGCTTGAAGGTCTTTAAATTTTAAAGTCTGTTCTGGGTTTATCAGGGTGTTAGAAGGCCAGTCAATGAATTCCTATGCTTTTCCTTCAGAGCTGGAAGAGGGGCAGGCAGTAGACAGAGTGAAAGCAATATGCTCTTTAATGCCTCAGAGTTTACATTTTGCAAGGATCACCTTTATATAGGAGGAAATGATTTCGTTTCCACATGTGGTTGGCCTTCCGGTGTACTGCTGAGAGAGGAAGCAAGAATGACAAATGCAAGCTGTCAACATCCCTATTAGGAACATTATGTTGAAGGCACACATACATTTAACAAAAGACATTGAATGGCCCTTGGTCACCACAAACCTAAGTTGAATTTGAACCTGTGACCTTCAGGAAAAGACCGTGGCGGCCCCTTAATGGGCTTCACTAGTCCCTGAACTGCTACATGTGAGGCTGTCTGGGATTTTTGGTTCTTTATTCTTTTAAAATTAGAACAGGGCTATGATGAGCCAATTTACTGCTCTTCTGTGTAATTTAGGTTATTCACTCAGTGAAACGTAGAGGATGAGAGCATAGCTAAGGCTGCATATTTCAACTTGAAAAGAAAGATCTCTGTTCCTGCCAAAGTGTTAACATTTATACTGGACATAGACATTAGAGAAGTACGTCCTGCCTCCTCGAGATAACTGTTGGTCAGAAAGGAGCTGTACTTTAAGCTTTCTTTTTTTATTTGTTATAGTGATCATGCCTCTTTCCCACTCCCCACAGGAGTGGTCTTTTGGTAATAATGAGTAATGACTTTCTGATTTTGGAACTAGTAAAGCAAAAACATCACTACCTTTTAGAGTTTTGGGAGTTCTTTTTGATTTTGGCTTTCATGTTTTATTTGGTATTTTAGGTGTGATGTTCACACTACAGGGCTGAACGCTTGTTGATTAAAGACATTTTCAAATGATATTATGACTACATGATTTCATTTTAATTCAGAGCATTGCTGTAGAGTTTTGACAGCTGTTATCGACTCTCCTTTAAAGCATTAAAATATTTTGTTTTTCAGTGGTTCTGCATTGCTAGATAGGAATTTGCTTCTTTATTCCCAGCCTAAAGGCCAAGTGTCAGTAAGCCCACAGAGCAGGCTATCTGTTTTCCTGAGCTTGAGGTCTAAAATGCGTGTTCACGAGATCTTCTACCAGTGATGCAAACAACCAAAAGAACCTCTTGCACCACTTCTGCACGTTTCTCAAGAGCTATAAGGTAGTGATGGGAAATAACATTCTTTTTTGCTCCACCATCAGAAATAAACATCATGAAATCTATTTTAGGTGGAGAAGCTGGTTTCCAGGGTAGGGAAAAAATAGGTGAGGAAGGAGGGATCATGGGCTCCTTTGACCTAAGGGGACACTGCATTACGTTAGACACAAAGAAAATCACTGCTGCTTCTCAGTGATCTTTCCATATAACACACATGCTCATTAGGGCTTTTCCTTTGCCTTCTCACCTTCTTTCATTAAACCCCAGTCCTTAACATCGCAGCTGAGCAGCAGCAAGGAAGGCTGAGAAATGACAGGGAGGCATTTTTCCTTTGTTCATATGTTTTGTTTTGTTTCTCATCACCAAGCAGAAGACTGGTAATGAGGAGATGGATCATCCTTTCATTTCAAACTATATGAAGAGTGTGTTCTCACAGATAATAAACAAGCACACAGTGCAATAAGGAGAATGAGAAAACAGGTTAAGAAAGCTTTTGTTCCCTCTTGATTAAACTCTTGCAAAATAGTCATCAGAACTCTATAATTAAAAAGACTACAAAATTATATGTCTAAATATTTCATTAAAAAATAATGCAAGCAGTAGCAGTATTATAATGTCAAAATATGGCAATAATAGAAAAATAACACTAAATAATGTCTACTTCTTAAGTAGTCATTTAGCTGGCCTTCTGAGTAAGCTCTCTTCCTAGTGTTCTTCATGGTTTTTTGAACTTCAGGTAGGAACTTAAAAGGAAAAAGAAATTACCATCTATATTGGCTTATGAGGATGAAATGAAATAATAAACACAAAACTCCCAGCCTGGTGCCTGGAACTTAGGCTCTCAATTAATGATAGTTGTTTTTATTCTCCTATCACTACTGCTACACTGTAGCTGCATCTGTTTTAAATGTCTGGAGAGGACCACAGTATGGCTGGACACTCTTTAATTCTCAAACCAGAGAGTGGGCAGCTGATTCATAAATAAAGTGCTCACATTTTGAGGGTTTCTTGGGGCTCAGCTGTGACTTCTTTGCTGTCACTTCCATTCTAAACAGATGCTTTACACAGTGGTCTGAATGTACTGATACCTCGAGAAGTCTCCATTATCTACTTCCTGCAATTCACTAGCTTTTCCTTGAAATACAGCTGCCAGTTAAAATGAGAATTGGCAGAAGCCAATGGCATTTATGATTAGTCTGTGGGTTTATTGTCTTGTCTGCTGTATCTAAAACATGTTAAAGAAACAGATGCAGCTCAGACTTTTTTGTTTCAACAGTATTGAAGGATTGAAAGTATCATATTGTTTTCTAATTTTTGTTTAAAAACTATTGATTTAGACAGGATGTAGGTGAGATTTGGGAGCAAAACATCCAGGGATACAGATTTAACCCCCAAATATGGCACCGATGACCCAGGCAATCACTTAGTATTTCTGGACCTCACTTTCCTATTCTGTGAAATGGGGATAACACTAATCTAACTTCTTTTACACAGTCTTTAAAGATTTCTAATAAGATGATAGAAGTAGAAACACATTGGAAAAAGCTTCAGGAAAATTTCAATGTAATATTGTATTACAATTAATAATTTATCTGATGTAATTGTCCACTGTTTTCTTGGTCATATTAAATTATAAAGACTATTTTAATTATTCTGCTCAGATTCAAGAGAAAGCAATAAACAAATTACGAATCTGAAGCTTTGAAGGCATCAATTTTGTATCTAAGGCTCAGAGAAGAGGATGTAGTGCTAATAACCAAGTTGAAGACTTTTAAGCAAGAATACTGGATGTATGTAATGGACGATCACATATATTGAAAGGAATTTTATTTATTTGTAGCATGATGATACGTCTCCTGAAGCTGGTAAATCATTTGATCTACTTGTCTACTTGTGGTTATCGCTACCGCACGCTACAAATTGTTGCCCACTAGGGGTTACTTTTTCAACTCAGGGAACATAGTTTTCTTGAACATAAAAATCAGGAAAACGTATGATTTATTATTCCTTTAAAAATATTATTTTCCTCAAAACTGGTTGCTGAGTGTTAAGGATGTATAACTCATATTCTTCCTATAGTAGGTATTGAGTAAAACAAGGGTAACTTCACTGCTATGTATTGTGTGGTTTGTAGGCATCAGATGAACAACTTAAGGGGAGAAATCCCATGCAAGAAGTTAGTTTGGAAGCCGTTAAAAATTTGCCAGATATGATCTCATGTATGAACTCAGCATAGGAGTCTAGAAAAAGAAATCATGACAATTTTATAGTGTCAAAGCTATTAAAGAACATATGGGGGGAAATGAACCATCAGTAAATGTCATTTTAAAAAGAAATTTCAGTTCTGCAGTTTTCTATCATGATCTGTTATGAGGAGAATCCTAATGTCAGGGCCACACCTCCCATACTCTGAAATATTCTCTCCTCTGTCACCTTCTAGGGGAAGGCTTTCTTTCCTCTTCACTGATTCTATTCCCTTTAATAGATGTTTTTTAATAAGAGCTTATCGAATGGTGGGTGGGAGATATAGGAAAGGAAAAATAAACTGAAGGAAAAAAAGCAGGAGAAAAGTAGAAAATAGGAAAGATTTATCAAGAATATTTATATCTTTGAGAATCTCTTAAATACTAAAATGAGAAACTTGATATGAAATATGAAATTTATGATTTGACACTTTGCCTAAGATGAAGCAGTAATAGTGCTCAGTTTTCACAGTAGCCCCAAGGGTCTGACTTTGGAGAATTCCTAGCATCTTCTGCTAGGCATCCCCTAACTAATTCATGTCTGCTCGTAAAGACCTTAGAGAAACAAAGTGGTCTTGAAAGTTAGAGCACACTGAGACAAAGTATGAACATTTAATTTTATTTGATTAAGAAATGATTCAAAGATAATATAATGTCAAGACAACATCTTTTACTGACATCACAATAATACATTGGGACTAATGCACTCAACTGATTAGGTCAGTGAAGTAAACCATGAGTTCAATACTCAAGTTGACCATTTCATTCTCAGCCTTTATTATCATTTTTGAGTAAAAACAGCATTTAAAAACTACTGTTTTAATAAAAGTGAAATATGCTCATTATAATGAAAAACTATGTGATAGAAAGTAAAAAATCAAAGACCCACCTCACTCCCCATTTTCCCATGCTTTCCCTGTAACCTTTTTACACATTGTTTGTATATATAATTGGTTGAGTGAATTAAATGACAAATTCCTAGAAATGGAAGTATGGAATATAAGTTTTGTGTATCTCAAATGTTGAAAGAAAATGCCAATTGCATACTGAGCCCTTTAAACTAACATGATTAACCCATATTAAACACATTTCTGGAGTGAAGTGAAAACCATCTGGCCCCATCTCTAAAACAGCATTGGACTAGCTCGAAGATGGCAGATCAGTATTTACCCTGGGAGCTTAGGCAAATTATAGAAGGGGTAGTCTATTGTCACCATGATTGAGAGGGAGGAATAAGGGGCTGGGACCTTAGTTAGATATGCTGCAATGCGTAGGGCAGTCTCACACAATTAAAAATTGTCCTGTGTCTCATACAACTTACAAATGTTTTGGTGGGCATTTATTATTCTGAGCCGAGAGCCTAACTACATTTTACATGTAAATCCATCCAAAGTTTTTTGTTGTTGTTTTTTCTTTTTTATGTTTTTAACAAACCTTGGATTTTCCAGGAATACAACCACCATGTAAATTGAGAGTTAACCGCTCTGGAAAATTGCATCACTGTGGCATTTAAGTCCTAAACCAACATGTCTTTATTGGTCTCTATTTATAACTAGTGCATTCACAGTGATTCTATGTATAATCTGACTACGCCACCACTATGCCCAAGCTTATACGTAATGTTATATACGGATACTATATAAATACTTTTCTTTGGTTCCTTTTATATTTTATTTAGGGAATGATGTTAATTTAAAAAAAAAAGGACTGTGTGAAAAAATGTGTGTAGTAAATTATATGTAAATTATATTATGTACGAATTTAATTGCACTTTAGTTATGGTTATACAGTAGTCACCCCTTATCCATGGTTTCACTTTCTACGGTTTCGATTACCTGCAGTCAACTACTGTCCGAAAAATATTAAATGAAAAAATTCCAGAAATAAACAGTTCATTAGTTTAAATTGCATGCTATTCTGAGTAGCATGATGAAATCTGGAGAGGCCTACTCCACACCGCCCAGGACGTGAATCACCCAGCGTATCCACTCTGTAAAGGATCCCTGCCCTGGCCTATTAGTGACTCAGTATCCATCTTAGTTATCGGATCAATTTTTATGGTATCCCAGTCTTTGTGCTCAAGAAGCCCTTAAAGTAGCCTAACTCTGGGTCATTATATCTATGTCATTCACCTCACTTCACCTCATCGTTCTGGCATCATCTCATATCATCTCAAGGAGGGTGAGAATAGTACCAAAAGATATTTTGAGAAAGAGAGTGAGAGAGAGAGAGAGAGAGACCACATTTACATAACTTTTATTATTGTACAGGCATACCTCATTTTGTTGTATTTTGCTTTATCGTACTTCACAGTTGTTGCATTTTTTTACAGATTTGACGGTAAGACCTTCACCAGCAAAAATATTTCAACTCAGTTCCTTGTGATTCTCACTTTATTACAGTGGTCTGGAATGGAATCTACAGTATCTTCCAGTTGTGCCTCTATATTGTTATAATTGTTCTAATTTTTTATTAGTTATTGTTCTTAATCTCTTCCTTGACTAATTTATAAATTAAACTTTATCATAGGTTTGTGTGTACAAGAAAAAAAGTCTATGTGGTGTTCAGTACTATGTGAGATTTCAGGCTGTGGATCTGAGATCCAGCTGTGGGTCTTGGACTATATTCTCCTTAGATAAAGGGGGAACTACTGTACTGTGCAATATTTGTTATAAAAAGAGGCACTTGTGTCTGACAAGGAATAAACCCACTGTTCTAGGGGATGTTCATGTTCCCCAATTCAGATGAGATGTGGTGGCTCATGTGGCTTTTGGTTCTCAGACCTCTCTCTCTGCTCATTCAGGCTCTAGGATCCTTCTTCATCCTCCAGGTCCCAGATCCCATGGTCGAGTGTTACTCCAATCTTACAGAGCAGCTCTAAAAAACTAGTCCATCCAGGAAAATTCTGCTCAGTGCTCTCCAAAGGGACAGGAAATTTGTGGAATGAAGAGTCCCCTGTTCCTAGGAGAAAGCAGATCAGTCAACCTAGTGACCAAGAAACACAGAAAAGAGCTCTAAAAACATGAAGGTACTCACTGACTGACCTGAGGCCTACCACGTATCTAGTGAATGGGTATCGCTGGTCACCCAGGGTTAAGAGCCTGTGTGGATCAGTGAAAATTCTCACCCCTGCTAGAAGTAGGTCAGAAAATAAAAAAATCTCATAAAAAGCAGAGAACATCGCTATTGTTGTTTCTATTGTTTTCAATTGGAAATAGTGTCATAGATATTTTCTCATTATAAAGTAATAAATGCTTATTGTAAAAATTTAGAGTATAGACAAATATGAATAATAAAATTAAAAGTAACTTATAATCACATTACCCAGAAATGATATTTAATATTTTGTGTGTATTTGTCTAAACTGGTTATTCTATCCATATACATAATTATATATGTATATTTTACAAGTATGAGTAATATTATACAATCTGATTTCACCTCAAAGAAAATACATCACCTAAAAGTATACCCTGGATATTTATACAATTATATATGTTAATGCTACAAATTTACTATGCTACTTTGTTACCTTTTCTTTTATGGTTGCTTAAAGTCCATTAATCTTATACTTATCTTTTTCTTCTTATTTCTTTGAGCACATTTTCTAATGTAGAGAAAATTCCTTCTTATTTGTTATACTCCACTAGAACATAAGTTCTTATATGAGAGCAGGAAACTTGTAACCTCAAAGACTAGAGTAAAAGCTTTCTAGGTAGGTGCACAATAAAAGTAAATGAATTAAAATATATATCTATCTATTCCTCAAAATATAAGGTATTACATGTCTTATATAGGAACATAAGGAAATATTTTTTCTGTTATCTCACATAAGAAAAACTTTTTGTTGTTGTTATGAACAAGTTCATATTATATGTGAATGTCAAGGTTCCATCTGAGAAAGTTAAAAAACCATGAATGTGGAAGGAGATTGGATATTCAGGGTGGCAGCACCTTGATGGAGATTCTGTGAACTGTAGTCTGAACCTTGGCTCTGCATAATGAGAAACACCATCATGTCATTGGGTCCTTAATTGGCCTAGATCCCCTAAGAGATGCTGTCTTATGGTAACCAGACTCACGAGAGACTGATATATACAAGCTGAAATGACAATAAATGGTGAGAACTGCATACGTGTGAGTCTTCTGACCTGTCTACTTGTGAGTTTTTTGCACTCTTCAGTGCAAAGGGAGTTAAATTATATCAGAAGGTTGTTAGGAGGCATGAGAGCTGAAAAAGGAAGGTTGGTTATTTTACCAGAAGGTATCATGAAGCTAAGGTAGCCAACAACACCCATCTTCATCATAAGAACCTACTAATGGAATGGAGTAGCTCTATCAGCTGCTCAGGGCACCTCTCTCCTGGACCACTGTCAGAGAATCAGTTCTTGTTTGGGCCTCATGCAGCTCCCCCACCTCTTAGTAACAGAAAAAGAATATATATGATGTAAGTAAATTATGAAACATTAAGGAAATAAATACTCACGAACATAACTACCCAATTTAAGAGTCAGTAAATTTCTAATACTTTTAAAAATGTATATTCATACTCCTTTCTTTTTCCATATGCCATCTTCCCATCAGAGTAACTGATCTGAAATTTATATTATCGTGCGTGCTTTCTTTCTAAATAAGCTTTATCACATATTTACTATCTAAAATGCTTTTTCCAATGTTTATAAAAAGATATTGTACTGTAGATTGCCTATTTTACCCAGTATTATGTAGACAAGATTTATCTAGCTTTTTTTCAATAGCTAATGTTTATTTTTACTTCTGAATGTTATATCTTTGTGTGAATATACCACAGTTAATATAACTTTTCTTTTGAAGGATGCTTGTTGCTGTAAACATTCTTGTGTATGTCTCCAGATAAGAGACAAGAGCTCCCCATAGATAAATATACATAAGAATGTAAATGCTGGGTTATAGTGTACAGGCACATTCAACTCACGTTTGAAATGCAAAATTATTTTCCAAAAGTGCCTGTACACCTTACTCTCCTATGTTTAGCATAGAATACTTCTGCTTGCTTCACATCACCATCAAAACTTGGTTTTGTCAGACTCCTGTTTCCAGTCATTCTGCTTTTATTTCTTTTTCCTGTTACTATACCATCTAGGATTTCCAATTCAGTGTTGAATAGAAATGTTGAAAATGGGCATACTTGCTTGTTCCTGATTTTACAGAGACTGTTTCTGACTCATCACCATTAATAATGATATTTACTATATTTTTTGGTAGATACCCTTTATTGTGTTAAAATTTATCAAATGCTTTTACTCTATCAAATGAGAGTATTATGTTTTTTCTTTAATCCCATAATTTGATAATTTTCATTTAAATATTTTCTTGTTAAACTACCCTTGCATTTTTGACTCAACTTAGTCATCATGTATTTTTTTATACACTATTGAGTTTATTTGCTAATATTTTCTTAAAATTTTGCAACTATGTTTATAACTAAGATTGTCCTATAGTTTTCCTTCTATATACCATCTTTGTCTTGCTTTAGTAATTAAGATTTACTACCTTTATAGGACCAGTTGAGAAGAATTTCCTCTTTTTCTAGTCTCTGAAAGGCTTTACATAAGATTGAAATAGTCTTGTTTTTTGAATGTTTCTTAAACTGCCTGCAAAACCATCTGGGCATGGTGTTCCCTGTGTAGGAAGATTTTAAACTACTGATTCAATTTCTTTAATGGTTACAGACATTTCTGGCTTTCTTATTTCTTGAGTTGGTTAAGTTATATTCTTATAAGAACTTGTTAATATCATAAAGTTTCCATATGTTCTTTATTTTTTTAATCTGTAGTATATTTGTATTAAGTCTGCTCATTACTTCATTGTTTATTTATGCTCTATTTCTTTTTCTCTTGATCATTCCTACAAGAAGTTTGATTTGAGAGGTATTCAGAGGCCAGGGATTTTCAGAAATTCTACAAAGGACATCAATGTGTTGAATCATTGACATGTGCTTTGGTGCAGTTACTTGTTATTCACAAAATTTTTAAATGGTCAATGAAATTATTATTATACAACATCCCTATGCTATGAACACAACAGCCTGTTATATCTTTGTTTGTTCTTTTTCTCTTTGTTTTTTTTTCTTTCTTCTTCCTTCTATTTCTCTTTCTTCATTTTTTTTTTTGGTGTAAAGGTAATCTTTGTTATTGGGTAAAATCATTTTGGGATTTTTTAATTGCCAGAGAAATACTTACAGAAAAAGTTCTTGGGTAAAATGAAAAAAAAAAAAGGCTTCTTCCTTGCTCTATACTCAATATCAATCTCTAGAAACAATAATTATTTGTTGTCTCCTGTCTAAAGACATTCTATACATATACATGTATAATCTTACTTCTCATACAATCTTCGTTGTATTATGTATGTGACTCTTCACTACATTTTTTTTTAGTAATAATCATAGGGATTTTTCCTTATTAGCAATCGTAGCCTTATTTTATTTTTATGTCTATATAATTTTTCTGTTGGTTACCATTTGCATGGAATATCTTTTTCCTTGCCTTCACTTTCATTCTATATGTGTTCTTAAATCTAAAGTGTGTCTCTTTTAGGCAGGATATACGTGGATTTTATCCTTTCAGCCACTCCATGTCTTTTGACTGAGGATTTTAATCCATTTGCATTTAAAGTCATTATTGACAGGAAAGGATTTACTATTGCCCTATTGTCATTTTCTGTTTGTCTTATAGTTTTTTTGTCCTCTTTTTCTCTCTTGCTGTTTTATTTTGTATTCCATTGATTTTTTTTATATTGATATGCTTTGATTCCTCTCTTGTTTTCTTTTTGTGTAGCTTCTATACATATGTTCTTTGTGGTTATTATGGGCCTTACATAAATATATCATTATAACAGTCTATTTTTAAATGATAACTTCAGTTACATACTCAAAAACTCTACACTTTTACCTCTCCCCCCACATTTTGTTATTGATGTCACAGTTTATAAATATTTATATTGGATAGCCATTAACATACCTATTAGTTATAGTTATTTTTAATACTTTTATCTTTAATATAAGATATATAAAAGTATTTCTCTATTAAATTATATATAAGTATATAATTTAAAAATAAGTATCTTTAATACTTTTTATGCTAGAAATAAAGGGGATGTACTGCTTTAATTTATACAATAATAACTACATTAATGTAGTATTCTATGTTTATCTCTACATTTACTTTTACCAGTGAGTTTTCTAACTTTTTTTGCAATTTGTTGCTTTTTAGCATTTTTTCATTTCAACCTGAAGAAATCCCTTTAACATTTCTTGTAAGACAAGTCTAGTGATGATGAACTCCCTTAGCTTTTGTTTGTCTGGAGGAAATCTTTATCTCTTTATTTCTGAAGGATAGTTTTTCCAAGTATAGTGTTATAAGTTGTCAGTTTTTTCTTTCAGCACTTTGAATATATCATCTCACTATCTCCTGGCCTTTAAAGTTTCTACTGAAAAAATATGAGAGTCTTATGGAACTTTGTATGTGACAATTCTTTTTTTCTTGCTGCCTTCGAAATTCTCTCTTTGTCTTTGACTTTTGACAATTTGATTATAACATATCTTGGTGTGGGTTCCTTTGAATTCATCTTTTTTCATTTTCTTTAGACTTCTTGGATCTGGTTGTCCATTTCTTTTCCCAAATTTAGAAAGTATTAAGCCATTTTCTTTGAATAAGCTCTCTGCTTTTTTTCCTCTCAATTTTTCTTCTGAGGTACCCATAACACATGACTTGGTCTGTTTGATATTTTCTCATCATCCCCTCTTATGCTTTCTTCATGTTTTTTCTTTCTTTTCTTTTTCCCTCCCTGACTGTATAATTTCAAATAACCTGTCTTCAAGTTCACTAATTCTTTCTTCTGCTTGTTTTTGTCTAATATTCAACCCCTTTATTGAATTTTTCAGTTCAGTTATATTCTTCAGCTCCAGCATTTCTTTGTTTCTTTTAAAAATTTTTCTCTAATTATTTAAATTCTTACTTTGTTCATACATTGTATTCCTGAACTTGTTGAACATTTTTATGATGGTTATTTTGAATTCTATGCCAGGTAATTCCTATATCTTTATTTCATAGGTTAAGTTTCCGGAGTTTAATCTTGTTCCTTTGTTTGGATCATATTGTTTGGATTATATTTCCTTGTTTCTTCCTTTTTCTTACCTTTTTTGTGCTGATATCTGTGTATAAATTAGGGGAAAAAAACACCAACTTTCCCATGCCTCATGGACTGGCCTCTTATAAGAGAAGACCTTTACCAATCAATCCAGTCAGATCTTCTGTGGGCTTCTCAAACCTCCATGCTAGTCCAAACCACCATCTCTGTTATTAGTGGCTTCCAAGTGTTTAGAGTATGCCAGGTTTTGTCAGTACTGAGAAGGGCAAGGTAGATGCCAGCCCCTCAGCAGCACCTAGGAAATTTGGGATATAAATATTTGGTCCAATTCTTTCCCTCTTCTGGGAGCTGGAGTTTTCCTCTCAATCATATGATACTGTGTTGAGGGTAGGGATTATGGTGAGAGGATGTCTCCAATTTTTCTACCTGTTTCAATGTGACTGGTTACACACTCACATGGGGTATAGAAGATTCTCAGTTAGTTTCTGGATTTCTCATGAAAGGAATTGATCCATATATCACTATTGAACTGGTATGTCCATAAGAGAGTCCAGGGCTTTCTAGTCTGCCATCTTGCTGATGTCAATCCCTGCTTACTCTCAATTTTTGATTTCTAAAAATCACAGTTATTTTATTAAGTACATTTAAGTTTCAAATTGGTATACTTTTTTAGTGAATTAAATTGATTCTATTCGAAGACAGACTCACAAATATAGAGGACACTCTGGTGACGGCCAGAGGGAAGAGAGTGATGGGAGGGGCACTGGGAGAAAGTGGTGAAGGGTTAAAGAAGTACAAATTAGTAGTTGATAGATGGTTATGAGGATGGAGAGTATTGCATGGGGAATGCAGTCAACAACAATGTAATGGCTAGGTGGAGAGCCAGAAGGAAGGCAGAGTAATCAGGGGGATGGTTTCATAAACTATATAAATGTCAAACCTATATAAATTTACTGTATACTTGAAATTAGTAAAAAACCAAAATCTTTAAAAAAAGAAGCTAAGTGAAAAAAACTGATTCTATTAGCATTACATAGTGACCTTATTTTAAGTAATGTGTATCGTTTAACACTTTCCCCACCCTGGATATGTTATAATTACCTCAGTTTTCTTTTGGTAGCATTTTGCTGGGATATCTTTTTCTATCCTTATATGACCTTATGTTTCTTATAAGTAGCATGTAACTTTTATTTTAAATGTCTGGTCTGAAAATATGTGTCTTTTAACTGGTAAGTTGTTGCCCATTTGCAATAATTGCAATACCTGGTATGTTTAGACGTGTTTCTAACATCTTACTTTGTGTTATATATTTGCCTCTTTCTATGATCCTTCTCCTTTTATTTTTATTGTTTTCCCTCCCTTCTTTCAATGGAAGGACTGCCTACAAAATGCCTTGTGATATTTAGTATAATGTACTCTCTGTGAACAGGCATATTAGAAAAGGGGCTTATATTGTGTGTTTCGCTCCATTACCTGGTGATTAAGGAGACCTTTAATAAGGCTTAACTTTTTACCAATCGACACAATTCTGTACCAAGGCACATGCATAGCATCAGATATCAGCTCTTAGTTGCCACCTTGATGTCAACTGTGTGCAGGTGACAAACTTCACAGTCATAAGCAGCAGATTATTTTGCCAATATTATTCATATCCCTTTAACATCTATTCTTAAATCAACAAAGTTTAAAATAATTAATGTCTTACTATTACCTTGACAGATACATGGACCTTATAACACTTTAACTCTGCTCCCTCTGAATTTATATGCAATGTTAAATCAATTTTTATATGATTTTCAACCCAAAGATTAGACAGCATTATTATTAGTATTATCATTTTTTACAGACAATATTAATTTATATTTACCAATATATTTCCCAATTTCTTTGTCTATTATTTATTTTTGCATCTCAGACCTTTCTGGTAGTATTTTCCTTTGCCCTGAAATATATCTTCATTTAGACTTAAACTGAGCATGAGTTCAAACCCTGGAGCTTTTATTTACTAGCTAGGTGAACTTGGCCCTTAACTTCTCCATAAAATGTAGATAGTGATAGTGCCTACCACAAGGATTATTTTAATGATCAATTAGTTAAGAAATATAAGAAACCTGGCATATAGTGAATGCTATAATAAGTGTTAGGTATTGTTTAGAATTTTTAAAGTTCTTTTACTGAAGGGCTGCTAGTGATAGCTTTCTCAGTTTTTTGTTTGTCTGGAAATATATTTACTTCACTTTTATTTTTGAAAGATAGCTTTCTTGAAAGATAATTTAGTTGAGTACACAATTCAATTTGAAGGAAAATTACACTGTCACTGGCTTCCATTATTGCTGTTGTGAAGTGCGCTTTGTCTAGTTGTCACTCTCTTTTAAGTGATTTATCTGATTTAGCTATTCTTTTAGGTTACTTTTAAGACCATCTATTTTTCTTTGATATTTCTATTAGTCAGGTTTTCCAGAGAAACAGAAGCAATAGGATATATAAATATACTCTCAGGTAATTATACAAGCTCAAAAGTCCCATGATCTGCCATCTGCTAGCTGGAGAACCAGAAAAGTTAGTGGTGTAATTTAGTGTGAGTCGAAAGGCGTGAGAACCAGGGGTAGAGTACAGTGATGGTTCAAATTTGAAGACCTAAGAACCAAGAGCATCAAATGTCTGAGGGCAGAAGAAAATAAATGCCTCAGCTCAAGGAGAGTGATTTTCCCTCCCTCCACTTTTTTGATCTATTTCGGATTTCAACAGATTGGATGCTGCCCAAATGCATTGTGGAGGGCCATCTACTCTACTCAGTTCATACATTCAAATAATAATCTCTTCAGGAAATTTCTTCACAAACACACTTAGAAATAATATTTTACCAGTTATCTGGGCATCTTTTTGCCCAGACACATAAAATTAACCACCATAATGCTTTATACTATCACTACTACAATGCTTCTAGGTATGGATTTAGTTAGTTACTTAGTTATTCTGTTAAATCATAGCTTCTATTTTTATGAGTTTATGTCTTTCATCAAATCTGGAAGTTTCTCCAACATTATCACTTCAAGTATTGCTTGTCTGCTATTACCTCCATTTTCTCTCTCTCTCTCTCTCTCTGGGATCCTAATTAGATACAAGTTGGACCTTCTTATGCTATTTTCCAGATCTCTTACCTTCCATTTTCTATTTTTAGCTTCTTGTTTCTCTGTGCTGCATCCTGGGTGTGTGTGTGTGTGTGTGTGTGTGTGTGTGTGTGTGTGTGTGTGTGTGTATAGTGTCATTTGTGTGTATTTTCATTCGACCTATGCTATGTAACTGGCACTCTTTGTAGTTTTGGGTATGGAAGGAGAGTGCAAGGCAAGAGATATATGGTTTAATATACAATATGCTAACCACAGCCCAGACTCCCGTATATTCAGAATGAACTTAACTATTGTGTTAAATTACGTAATTAAAATATTAATCAGTCGTATTTTATCCTGTTTATTTACTTTTTTTTATAATATGAAAATCTTTTCTTCAAAATGTTGACTATTTCCACAAGACCCTGAAATTAAAGAAA
Organism: Eonycteris spelaea; assembly: GCA_003508835.1. NCBI lineage: Eukaryota > Metazoa > Chordata > Mammalia > Chiroptera > Pteropodidae > Eonycteris > Eonycteris spelaea. Next base: position 2,593,915 of record PUFA01000192.1, read on the forward strand.
AAAAAAATTAGAAAATCTGCAATCATTACTAAAATGTCAGCTTCATCTACCAGAATTCAAGTTCTATGAGTGCAGGGTTCTGTATGTTTTGTTCATCATAGGCATCTAGACTAGCACCTAACAGGTTCTCAGTAAAATTTATTGAATTAGTGAATTAATAATTCTATAAAGAATAACTTCTTTTTTTGAGATTATAGAGAGATTATACAGAGATGTTACTCTTATTTCACCATAAAACTATGCTTAAATTTTAACGGTCGGAAACCTTTTCATACAACTTTGTTTAACTCTAATCTACTATTCTACACTAATAGTCATGAAGAACTGGTGTGCTGGATCACTATTACACAGGAATATTTTACAAAGTTATGTATGTTTTTTCTAAATGAGGATAATCTAGAAATCACGAAATCCTTCTTATGGCATTTCACCCCTGTCACTGGTTTTATTTTGTTTTATTTTTCAGTCAGTATTTCTATTGCAAATCAAAACCATTACTCTTATTTCTCTTTTAAAGCCATGTGGAGAAATGGGTGTCACTTCTGCTTGATGACATTGATAAGATGCTATTGCAGTGTTTTTGGAATTTGGTCCATCAGTTCTGTCACCTGAGTTTAAGACTGATGTACTCTAGAGTGTGTCAGGCAATTTTCCTTCATCCTATATGCTATAACTAGTACTTTTTGCTGTTTTAGGTTTGGAAGAAGACTGTAAGTATCAGCAGGCCGATGATTCAACAATGTTCCTGGCCTGTATGCTTTCTCAAAGGGACGTTTTTGAAAGTCGGGTTCTCTATCTTTATGGTAGGTTACATATCAAAAAGAATATCACTCACCAATCAAAAAGGCCCATATGATGTACTGTATACTTGAAACTAATTTAAATACATTTTTTTAAAGTCCCATATAAGAGTATTGATGGACCCTAAAAGAAACAGAAAATAACAGGCACTACTCCTGTATTTCTTCATTTATTTATCTACTCTGGGTAGTGTGCACTGAAAATTATGTATTCTTTAAACCTTTTACTCAGTTACTATCTTGAAATAACCATCATTTTAGGAACTGAGATAGATGCAACAATAAATAAGATGGTGTCCCTAGTCTTGAAGATTTTACAGTGTGTCAGAGGAGACAGAAGCTTACATGCAAGAGAAGTCCTTGAATTGGGTATAGAGTGCTATGGAAACACCGAAGAAAAGGTAACTAATTGTTCCTGAAGTGAGAATTGGAATAATGCGAGAAGATTAGAAAAGACCTCACAGGAATGTGATTTGTCCTTGGCCTTGAAGAGTAAAAGGCAGTTCAACAGACATTTTCATCATAGAAAACTCCATGTATATTCCTTTTTTAATGCCCTTTTGGAAGTGAGAACCTGCTTGAACTTCTTAGGTAGACTGTGCTGGTGTTCAATTATTACGAAAATCAAGGACTTCAGTACTTTCTAAGTTCTGCTTTTTACTTACACTCACTTCTTTTTGTTCAGCCAGAAATCAGTGCAGCCAGAAATCATTTGGGTTTTTTCTCTCATTTTAAGTCTTTTGTATTCTTTACCCTTTGAAAAAGCTGCCTTATTTACTTCAAAAAAGGAAACAAAAGTACATTTTAACCACAAAGTGCTACACAAATCTTGGTTGTAGTTATTATGATTTCAGGTACTTTATTGATTTTTCAGATAAGAAAACAGAAATTTTGCTTAAATGACATACCCAAGTCATATGGCTAGAATGGTGGAAATTGGACTTTGGTATACTCTCACAAATCAGTTTGCTCTTTTCTTGACACCATCGTGCCTCCCAAAGCCTATTTGCAAGTCGGATGACTCATCTCCATATTTGTTCTCTCCAAGCAGAGAGAGAAAGAATATTAATTCAGGGCTTAGAAAACAATGATATTTTAATAAAAATTACACTTTGGGACTTAACAACATTAAATTAATCTTTTCTTTAAACCCACAATTTTGTCAAGTTGACACTGTGTTAAAATAATGAATATTTAAAAGTTTATTTTTTAAAATGGAAATTTCAATAACAACTTTAAAAGCTCTTGAACTTTGAGCTCATTCATTTATCCATCCATCAAAACTTCTTTTAAATAAGATATTGTGCTAGAAATAAAGAGGAATAAAACAGTTTCTGACAGCAACTCAGGCTCCAGGTCATTTCTGACTTTCTCCCTACTGGACTCTGCTGATATCTTCTGATGCTTTTTTTCTTTACTTTTAAAATCGAGACCCTGAAGCTCCTCCGGAAGAAGGATTTGGACAAAAACTCACACCAATCTCTGATAGAATCTAACTCAAGTTTTACTTAATTGTAAGCAAAAACTGGAAAGCATGTAGAGTACCCTCTGAATAATGAGTGAACAGAGAAATATCATATTGCCTACAAATATATTTTTAAAAAAGAAAAGAAGGGAGTAATCTAGTTCAGAGAACTGCCATCTTTAGTAAACTGGTTCGAAAAATATCTAGTTTGTCTTCTTATTAAGATGCAAGTGAAAATTAAATTTATGTAATTCAAATAAACAATTATGAAAATCTCAAGCAATGAAGGATTGCTCAAATTTGATGAACATGATGGCCAAATTTAAAAGAGACGGTAGCAGCCAATAAAAGGGAAATATTGCAGAAAACTAATTAGTGAATAGAAAAAAATTTTCGAAACTCTCCCAGAACAGAAAAATGGATATGAGACTAAAGGCATGAGGGAAATAATAAAGAATATGTGAAAAGGATCATGGAAATCCAAACAAGGAATATAGAATTCCCAAAGGAGAGAATTGAATATGTGAACCAGAAACAAAGATCAAAGAGTTAATGGAAGCAACTTGGCTTACCCAAAGAAACTCAGTCTAAACATCTAAGCATCAAAAGTCTGAAAAGTACTCTTTGGTAAATTCCATAGCAAAAAATAATCAACAACCCTTAACTATTTTCAGTTATTAAGAATATGTAAAAATCCTAGACATTTTTCAACAACACTCCCTTTCCCAGACATACACAAAACAAAACCAAAAACCACCCATCAGCTGTGTCAGTTATGATCCCTGCAGGAAATAGGAACCACTTCTGAGGGTTCATTGAAGAGAATTTAATAAAGGCACCACTTACAGAGAGGGTTATAGGTACAAACAAAAAAGTGAGGCACTGAGAAATTGGCAACAGTGGGGAAATGTCCATACCTTTTGGGCTGAAGGAGTGAGGGGAGAAAGTGGAGTTAGCAGAGTTTAATGAGCTGAAATCCTGGAGAAAGGGTCTGTGTGTGTGTGTGTGTTGTAAAATTGTAAAAGGACACAGCTATCAGAGATGCTGCACTGAGCACCGGGGATAGGAAAAAAAAGGTGACCGTGACCTTTCTCTGCTCTCTTGCCCTCTGGTCTCCTATAATTACCTCCCATTGGCTGAACTCAACCAGGAGCCAGCCAGCAGGAGTGCGACAGAGGAAAACACAGCCATCAATCAGTCTTCTAGTGGTCAGGAAAGAGTAGAGAAACGTGAACTGTGTCTGGGTGGTAGACGGGGATGTGGATAAGGAGGATAATTGGTATATCCAGTACGGATCAAGCAACTAGTTGAATTGAGAAGTATCCAGTTAGCTTTGGGGAGAAAAAAAAAGACTGGTACATGGATCCCGTATCCAATGATTTTGTTGTTCATGTATGAATAAAGTGAAAGAATAGTCGAGCCAAAGCATGGGCTTAGGGAAACTTCGGGGGATTCCATGAGTATAAGAGAGACTCAGCCTCTGCTTTTAGCAAGCTTGGAGTCACATGAAGACCAATTCACAATAAACAGAGGGAAGAAAAACTACTCGTGTCAGGAAGAAAAACTACTCTGCCAACTTAGGTCAGACTGGTCAGGGGCCTGAACATTAACTGACAATAGAAAAATTAACAAGAGAAGAGATTATTATGCATGCATGAGTATCCTATATAGATAGTAGCTCCCAGAACAGCTTAATAAAGGCTGGGGTTGGGGAGGAGGAATTAAAGGCTTCAAAGGATGGAAGGTTCTGCTGAGGCTAGTTTACTAAAAAAAAATTTTTTGGTGGTGTGGGGGAGGGGATGGGAGGGGGACGAGGAATGGGGGGGCAGCAGGGTGTGGGTGATGTTCTGGTGCCCAAGACCAGACAGTGGCTTCCTGCCTGGAAACCCCCCTGGAGGGAGAGAATGTGGCAGCTGACTCTCATAGAGATCTCTTCTTGTCAGATAAGGGAAGTTCAGATAAGAATTCTTTGCATGCCTTCTATAGCTCAGATGTTTTCACTTTGAAGTTATCTCAGTACTAGTTGGGTGGGTTGTTGGTCTCTTCACTTGGCTATAGAAGCAGAGACACTGGAATCTATAGGAACACCTTAGAGGAGAACCTAGCCCAGGATGATCAGGGAGATCCCTGACCTTGGTTGAGACTCCAGGTCTTAGTTAAGATTGAAGGATGAGTCGATGTTAATAAGGCAAAGCTGCTCAGAAGAAATCTAAGCAAAGGGATAAGATATATATTGATTCAGGTTGGCATTCAATGTGTATTGAGCAATCATACTTAATGCATGTTAACTCTTTAATACAAGAGTTAACTAAAATAGCCTAATTTAAAGTCCTAAGAACATTTTCACTTTCTTAGTCCACGTGGGCTGCTATAACAAAATACCAGAAACTAGGTGGCTTATGAACAACAAATATTTATTTCTCATAGTTCTGGAAGCTGGGAAGTCCAAGATCAAGGAGTTATCAGATTTTGTGTCTGGTTAGAGCCCACTTCCTAAATGGCTATCTTTTTTGCAGTAACCTCACATAGCAGAAGGGGTGAGCTACCTTTCTGGGGTCTCTTTTTATAAAGATACTAATCCCAATCATGAGGACTAAAGCAGGAATTGATGTCAAATACATGCAGGAAGCATATACTGATCACCCATTAAGGAGCTGGGACTGGTGACACAAAAACACATAAAATACATTCAATTCCATGTTTTTGAGCAGTTGCAAAAGGAAGCAGATAAACACGGAATTAGAGCAGCTTCCTCTCCCCAAGCTATATTGAGAAAAAATGGACATACATCACTGTATAAATTTAAGGTATACAGCATCATGGTTTTATTTACATATATTGTGAAATGATTATCACAATAGGTATAGTTAATGTCCATCATCTCAGATAGATACAATTAAAAATAATAATTTCTCTTCGTGGTGAGAACTCTTAGGATCTACTCTCTTAACAACTTTCTTATATATTACACAGCAGTGTTAGCTATAGTCCTGTTGTACATTACATCCCTAGTACTTATCTTATAACTGGAAAGTTATATGTTTTGACCACTTTTCGCCTCCCTCTAGTAACCACAAATCTGATCTATTTTTCTAGGAGTTTTTAAAAATTATATTCCATATGCAAATGAGATCATACAGCATTTGTCTTTCTTTGTTTGATTTATTTCACTTAGCATAAGGCCTTCAAGTTTTATCCATGCTATTGTGAATGGCAGGATTTTCCCATTTTTTATGGCTGAATAATATTCCACTGTGTGTGTGTGTGTGTGTGTGTGTGTGTGTGTGTGTGTGTGTATACCACATCTTTATCCATTCATCCATTGATGGACACTTGGGTCGCTTCCATGTTTTGGCTATTGTAAATAATGCAGAGCAGCTTTTGATGAGAGCTGTGTGTTCAAAGCCCCATGGGAGAGTGAGGATGCTGGTAGGTACCCCTATCTTCTCAGAGGTTTGATTTGGTGTGCTGTGCTAGTCCCCCAGGTGGCCTGTCTTCAGAACTTTAGTGTTTTGTTTAGAGGGACTCTAAATAAAATGTCACTAGTAAATATCATGTTCATATCATCCTTGTCAATGAGAATCATGTACTGAAAGACATGTTAGCAAGTTGGGGATACTAACTCTATTGTCTCCATTTTTTCATCTCTTTACCCTGCTAAGATTCATCACACTAAGAGAAATAATGCAGCTAACACTGTTAAACTTACCAGAATTTTGAATAAAGTTATTCAGAGAATGTTTCATCAACAATCTTTTTTTCTTACTGTTTATTCAAATGAAGAAGACTTTGGGAGTTCCTCAAATAATCCTACATAAAAGCATATCTTGTTTTGGTGTGTATTTTAGTAGACATTATTCCTGACAATTCTTGAAGCACAAAGAAAATAATCATAAAAATATACCTGGTAATAAACTACATATAGCCTGAAATCCGGATGAGTAATTAATTAGAACTGTTTGAAATTACTTCACCTCTGGAAAAACAAGACTTCTGTTATATTTATAATTAAATTTATAATTAAGTACTCTATACAGGTCATATATAAATGTGTGTTTATACAATGTAATTTAATATATTTCTCAATAAAAATAAGAAAATGAAAAAGGGCTTTGATATTTAATATACAGAACTTTAACTCTCACATACTGTCTTTTTGTGGGAAAACATAAACTTGGAGATAAGAAATATACTGATTTGGCTTATTTTTAAGTTATGAAAATAGGGTGATTGGTAGCTCCAAAAATAGAGTGTCTCTAATGAAATAAATGCATAAAGGGAGCCATTAAGACATACTTTATCTTCTTTATCTGGGTTTGTGATAAAATGTTCCCTACTGGTAAAAAAGTGAAGAGTCGAGCTCTCTATCAAGGGACTAATGATTATTGTATTAAAATGTACACAGAGTAGTCTTGAGTGCTTTAAAATTTGTGAGAAAAGACTGCGGAATTGTCATTATCATGTCATTACTGTGTGCACCCCATAGGAGCAATTGTAAAGGTGGGTTTGGGGGTGGTGCACTGAACCGCTAAGCGCCAGGGACTTCTTGCAGAGTTGAGCCGGTAAGAACAGCCTGGCAGCATCTCTGAGAATTCCAGGATTTGGAGATGTCAAATAAGGAAGGAAGAGCAAGAACACATTTTATAAGGTCACTTTAGAGAGAAAGATATAGACTAAGGACAGAGGCCTATGGACACTGGCTGAATGAGTGAGGACAAGACTGAAAGATCGATTTTTTTTTTTTCCTTTGGAAGCCAAACTGGATCAATCCAGGGCTAGTGACAATCTGGGATGGACATTATTCTTCCAGAAGCAGAAAGGGGATCAAAAACAATAAATTATCCCAGACAGGGAAGTAAAAATAGAATGAAACAGAATAGAGATCCCATAGCCCTCTGAAATTGTGTGTAAAAATGTATGTCTCTGCATTTTTTCCTAGGGAGCTCAGATCCTTAGCAGCCATCAGATTCTCAAGAGATCAATGGTCCCCTCCTTCCCATCCTAAAAAAAAAAAAAAAAAAAAAGCCACTGACCTAGAAATGAAACTTTACATTTAGGGAGTTCTTATCATCTGCAAGTGAAATGTCAGCAGTGACCACCTGAAAGCAGTTGTTATTTTAGATTTGTGCCAAGAGAATTAATTAACCCAAGATTATATTTGTGCTTTTTTTCACCCCTCAACTGTGTTATTTATTCCTGAATTCCGTCACACTCTGGTGAAATTTAATTGTGCACTTGAGATGAATCTGTGTTAAACTAGTGGTTAGGATGGAATGAAGGCAAGTCATTTGGGAAGAAATGAAAATCCAGAACTTAAAGATTAGACTTTTAATTTCTACCTGTACCTTCCTCCTCTTCTCTCTGCCTCCAGTCCCCCAGGCCAGGTATGCGCCAGCAAAAGCCAGCTTTTTCTGCCAAACAGTACTACCCATATTTCTTTAGTCTTTACTTGTGATATATATATTTATACATACACATACACACACACACACACACACACACACACACACACACCTCCCTTTGTCCGCATCCTATCTAATGTGGAGTGACAAAACCTGGGTGCCACACATGAGCACGATGTCATTTTCAGTGTTGAATTGCTGTCCGTGCCAGGTTGGATTTGCTAGGCAGCTGGACAACTTGCTCTTTGTGCAAGTTTTGATCCATTGCAAGCCTAAGCTGCTTTCTCAGGAGGCAGGTAGCATCAGAGGCCACATAGAAATGGAAATGGTGGGCACTGAACTTTGTGACTGGGCTCCTTTTAGATCAGTTAAGGATTTATTCACCATCTAGCTGGAGGGAAAATTTGTACGTGTTCACAATAATTATGAGTTAAATGCCAAAATATAGGCACGCATTGCTGGCAGTCCTTTTAATGATAGGATGAAAAGCTTTCAGAGATGAGAAGGTAATGGTGGGGAGCAGAGACTGTGACAAAAATAGAGACTTCATAATTTGTCTCTCCTCCGCACTCCTGAATTAGAATGTATGGGAAATTGACTCTGGGGTAAAGCTATTTCTGCTGTTCTCTGCTCTCGTCCATTTGAAAATGGATGAAAATGTCTCGTACAGATGAAAATGCTGAAAAACTATGAACCAAAAAATCTTAATGTACCATGATGTAACAGAATATAAATGAACATGGATGTCTAAAAAATATTTACTTGATACAAATATGATATAACCAGGAAATCTGATAAGGTTGTAAATTAATCAACCCATTATTCTGGAAATAAAACTAGTTAGGCGAAGAATGCAGTGTATAATGTAGAAAAGAAGCCTTTCCCCCTCTCTCTGGAAATGCTGTTATTCAAAATAGGTTTTAAAAATTTTACAGATGAAAATTGATACCAGAATTTTATCTACACATATCTTTTATGTGTTAACACGTTTGAAGAAAAATACTTAATGTACTCCTTGAATTTTATATTTCTTACAAAAGATATTGAATGAAATATATTTATTCTCTCAGTGGCATTACACTTTTCCAGAATCATTTTGTGGTGTATGCACTCCCTTTAGATATTTTATATTTTTACAAAATATAATGGCATATTATTTCTGTCTTCAAGATGATTTTAAAATAATTTTATGTTATGGGTGGTTCTCCTCTTCATAAATTCTTTTGATTTTGATTATGCCTTCTAACTAAATAGTTTGTTTAAAGGAGGGACCTTGTATCAGAAGGACAATTGTTCAAGTGGAAATCTTTTCTCATATGTTATCTCCTACTATTGTAGTTTGAAATTTGGAAGTCTTTAATAATGTTACTCCAAAAGTATGTATGTTCAAACAGTCTGTTCTCAAAATCAGATAGCTTGAGTAAAATAGATAAAAAGTATTTACCATATTTGTTATATCCTTAAAATAAATATATTTTGTATACTAACTCTGTCTACTGAAAAGGTCTAGAAACAGTGTCTAATCCAATAGCAATGAACATTCCTAGTACCCAGATTGTGGTTTCTAAATAACCATTTCCCACTAAAATAAGCCAAGTCTTGTTGGAGAAATGGCCAATTTCCGATCAAGGTAAGGTGAGTCTGACATATCAGATTGAAAGGTAGGAGGCTATTAAAGTCTATTGGAGTCATCAAAAAAAAGTTCAGGAGCCGACATGAAGAGGCTACTACCCACTCATGCAAAGACGGATCACCGAAGTATCAAATATATTAAATGCTCAAAATAAAACATATCAAGTATATTTAAGCTCAAGTTCATAATGACACTGGGAAAAATCTCATTGGGAAAATAGCTCATTGGTCAAGACCAGGGAATCAATTCATTATTTTTGAAAACTGGTAAATTAAGGGAAGGAGTCAAGCATTTATCCTGGCTTTCCTATGTAAACTATACCACTGGATAACCAAATGTTTGAAGAAGGTAGGTTTCTTTTTACAAAATTGCAAGCGATAATTGTAGAAGTAATAAGAGAATATCATCATTTTGCAATCCCTAGTGAAATAATAGATCTAGGCTATGATTATCATGAGCTGCTATCAACACAAAAGAGGCAACTAGACATTGTGTGCCTCCTGATGGAAGTGCTCACCACCAATCATAAAGCCAAAAACTGAACCTGTGTCCAGTCAGCCTCTACGTACAGCTACCAAATTATAGAAATCGATAGGATAGGGAAATATGTTAAACTACCTCACAGGGATGCAATTGGCAAATCCAGAAGTTCTACAGGACAAACAAATCAAAGCACTTTTCAAAAATAAATTGCAAGAGAAAAGAAATGGAGAGGAACCTAAAAATAAATGAGATTTGAAACACCTACCAACTGTAATGCATGGACCTTATATGAAGCTAATTTAAATAAATCATTTTTAAAATTTGGGGTAAAAAGAATAATTTGAGCACTAACAGGATATTTGATGATTGTAAGAATTATTTTTAATTTGTTTAATTGTATGATATGATATTACACATTACATTTTTAAAAAGAGTGCTTATCTTTTACAATTCTATATTTACAGAAAATTTTGCTTCAAAGCAATCCAGGTGGTCAGCAGGACTGGAGATGTGAGTAGGGCCATGAATTGATCATCATTGAAGCTGGGTACTTATCCATGAAGATTCACTAATCTACTTTCTCTACTCTTATATATATTTGAAATTTTCCATAATTAAGTTTAACAAGTATTTTAAAGATTTTTTTTCTTAAAAATTGTTCTAATATCTTTTCTTCCTATGTATATGAAGTTTAAAAAATGACCAAGTAAGATCTCAAATAAGGATGACTCAGAAATCTTACTTTTTTAAACCAGTCAACAGTGAAATCCAAGCTCTATTTCTGAAACTCTTTTTCCCTCTGCCAAGACTTCTGTCTGTCATTGTCAACCCTAACAGTTAGAGAAAGTGTGCACTTTTGCACCTTTCCAAAGGGAAATAAACTCTGTTGCAATAGCAAGTCTGCTGCTGCAACAGAAAGCATATTCTTACATTCTTGGGTTGTTTCTCAGGAGGTGCTGAATAGTAAAGATAATAATTTAATAATGTATGTACACTTAAATGCCCATTTACTTAAAAGTATTCAGCAGGAAGTGTAAACACACAAGCCGAACTCAAAATTTCAGAATGCCATAAAGAAAAATTTTATTTATGTATTTATTTATTCATGTATCTAACCACAAACTTTCGTTAAGTACCTATGATATGAGGTAAACAAGATAAAATCCCTGTCCTCAAAGATTTCAAAGTCTTTAAAAAAATCAATGTTTACAACTTAATATTATAAATATAATGGTGTCTGCCTTTTTCAGCATTTTGCCTTAGCATCTAGCAATATCTAGCATGTAGGGAATTCAATATTTTATAAATGGGTAGATGGATGAATGTTGTTATGGAGGGATGTAATAGAGTAGGAGAGATATGAAGGTCAGATCAAGAAGGGCCAGGAATACCATGCTAGCAAAATGACCTTTATCTTGAAGACTAGGGGTTTTTTTTTTTTATTTTTAATAATCTATTTTTGAGAGCAGTTTCGGTTCACAACAAAATTGAGCAGAAGGTACAGAGATTCCTATATACTCTCCGTCCCCACATGTACACAGCCTCCTCCACTATCAATGTCCTACATGAGAGTGGTACATTTATTATAATTAATGAACCTACATCATTATCAACCCAAGCCCAGATTTTACACTAAGATTCACTCATGGTGTACGTTCTATGGGCTTTGACAAATGTATAATGACAGATATCTACCATTATACTATCATGCAGAACAGTTTCACTGCCCTAAAAATCCTCTGTACTCTGCCTATTCAGCCCTCCCTCCCTAACCTCCTAGCAACCGCTGATTCTTTACTGTTTCCATGATTTTGCCTTTTCAAGAATGTTGTCATATAGTTGGAATCATATGGTTGTAGCCTTTCAGATTGTCTTCTTTCACTTAGTAATATACATATGTTTCCTCCATGTCTTTTCATTGCTCAATAGCTTACTTTTTTTTTAGCACTGAATAGTGTTCCATTATCTGGATGTATCAGTTTATTTCTTCATTCACCTAAAAGAACACCTTGGTTTCCTACAAGTTTTGGCAATTATGAATAAAACTGTTGTAAACATCCACATGCAGGTTTTTTGCAGGAGATAAATTTTCAACTGACGAGTAAATATCAAGGAGGGCAATTGCTGGATCATATGGTAAGACAATGTTTACTTTTGTAAGAAACCACCACTATCTTCCAAAGTGGCTGTGCCATTTTGCATTCCCATCAGCAGTGAATGAGGGTTCTTATTTTTCTACAACCTTCTCAGCATTTGGTGATGTCAGCGTTTTGAATTTTGGCCATTCTAATAGCTGTGTAGTTGTATCTCATTGTTGTTTAAATTTTCAGTTTCCTGATGACATATGATGTTAAACACTTTTTCATACCCTTATTTGCCATCTGTGTATCTTCTTTGGTGATGTGTTTTTAATCTTTTGTCAATTTTTGAAATCATGTTGTTAGTTTTCTTATTGTTAAGTTTTAAGAGCTCTTTGTATATTTTAGATTACAGTCCTTTATTAGATGTCTTTTGCAAATGTTTTTTTTTTTCCTGTCTATGGCTTGTCTCCTCATTTTTTCACATGGTTCTTAACAGAGCAGAAGTTTTAAATTTTAATAAAGTCTAGCTTATAACTTATTTCATTCATGGATTGTGCCTTTGCTATTTTATCTAAAAGTTATCTCTATAGCCAAGGTCATCTGTACCTTCTCCTAGGACTTTTACAATTATGCATTTTATATTTAGGTCTATGACCCATTTTAAGTTAATCTTTTTGAAGGGTGTAATATCTGAGTCTAGATTCATTATTTTCACATATAGAAGTCCAGTTTTTCCAGCACCATTTGTTTAAAAGCTAATTTCAGAAACAAAATGATATCTCTTAAGAAACCAGATGAGAAACTTTTAAATGGTCTTTCATTTAATGTTCAAGGACTACACTCTATATAATCAAATAAGGGACCACCTTACCAATACTGAGCATTAAAGCAATTAAGTTCTCTATCCCAGGGCTTCATAAATATTTATATATTCTACAATCCTCAAAACAGAGATGAACCTAACAGTTTTCACTTGTTATACTGGGCTGAGCATATTATCATGAATTTAAACTGTATAATTGAATTAATAAAGAAATAATCATATGAGATTTTTAACTCAAAACAATAAAAACATTTTAAAAAACTTAAAGAAAAACTGTGGATTCAAATACTTATTGAGTATAACAACTATTTCAAAATAACAACATGGGATTTTAATTTTGTTTAAATAAAAATACAAACTGTAAAAGATAATTATTTCTAATAAAGTTATTATAATTAATAGCATAAAATTGTTGGTGACACTCAAAAACTACAATAGAAGGGAAAACTCCATCATACTAAAGAGAGACAAAGACAGACGTTTCCATTATATATAATTCATATGGTGCCTTGTGCTCAGATTGCAAAACTTGAAATTCATATTTACAGTAGTTTTAAATGCAATAGAAATAAAGCCAGTTCATAAACATGACCAAATCTTTTTTCACTGAGATTTGGGAGCAAAAAGAAAAAGTAATATTCATTCATTCAATATTTATTAAGTCCCTATCACAACTAAATAAACGAAGAGACAGTATTACAGTCGATACAAAGGTGAATTAGACAGAGTTCCACTTTCAAAGTGCACACATTTTTCTAGGGTGGATAAGATTATACTAAATTGACTTATAGTTAAAATAGAAAGTTATCTGGAGATACAAGAGGCTCAAATTAGTTGCTAGAGATTTCAGGAAGAATTATTTTCAGCTAGGAATATCAGGAAATACTTCATGAAGGGGAAAATATCTGAACTCGATCATAGGAAAGGAAGACTACAATCTCCCACAGCCCTTTCACGCAGTGCCTGCTTGTTTCACAAATCTTAACTACATTGGTTGCGGAGCTGGGCTGGTATCTTGTTGCCCTCCATTCTTGCTTCTACATCATTAGTACAGCTCCATCTTGTAAAAGCTCTGTTCCCCTGAGGATCACGCTATTGGATTTTCCATCCTCTCCCCCAATCTGTTGCTGTCAGCCAGCAGCTTCTGGTCACTGTCTTTTAATCACTGTTGACCTTGGTTCGTGGAACATCTTCCTCTTCACCCTCACTCGTGTAATTCCAGAACACATTTTGATACATCTCATAGCAAACTGAGCTCTCTTGCTTTTGCACATGCTGTTCCCTCTTCTTGGAATGCTTGTCCCCAAAACTCTTAGCATAGTTTATCCCAGCTTGGCCTTCAAGTCTCAGCTTAATAATAATAAGTAGTAGATAATATTTACCGAACACGTTCTTTGTACCAGGAATTTTAATATAAATTAGTTAAATCTTCCTAATACCATTAAGGGTAGAGAGTCGTATTTTTTTTTCTTTACGTAGGAAAAAATGAAGGATTTGAGAAGCCAAGTAACTTACTTATGATCACACACATAGAGGGTGGTAACTATGGAATTCGGACCCATGTTAACTAACTATAGGGCCTACATGCTTAGGTAACCTACAGTTCTGCTTTCTTGTTCTAGGTGTCTCCCCACTCTCTGCTGTTACTTCTCTACAGATACATCTTCCCAATGACACTTTAAAGATATTTTGCAGTAATTTTTTCAATTTCTAATTATATATTACTCTACTTGCTTATGCCTTGCCTTTTCATTGTCTCCCTCCTCCAACTAGACTTAAGTTTCATGGGGTCATATGTCCATTTCACTTACCGTCATGTCTCCAGGGCCTAATATCATGCCTGGCCCATAACGAACATCAGTCACTGCTTGTTAAATGAATGGAGAAAATTGAGGGACGAGACAAGCAGAGAAGGGCATTCAGACAGAGCCAGGAGTGAACAAAAGCTCAGCAGGAAGATCTGAAACATGCTAACGTGACAGCCGCATGCAGTTGTGACATGATAGACTTTTCCACCCTTATGCTGGCATTAGTGAGATAAACAGAGCTAAACAACAGACAGATACCATGTAAAACTAAAAACTTGAAAGCATCCTTTCTTTCACAGGGCTGAGGGTCAGGTGTGAGATCACTGTCATTACCTGGGAAAATAGAGCCGGCTCGTTCCACCCTGAGTTGTGGACTGAAGTGGCATCACAGTGTCATCTTTCAGCCCCACCCATGGGTTGCTGTTGAGATGCAAGGGCATTTCTCAAACAAGTAAAGATCAAGCTATCAGGGCACAGTTCCTCACAGTGGCAACTTCTATGAAGCAGGCAGGAAGTGTGAGATGGATAAGAGAGGCAAGATAAGTAACCACAATAGGATAGAATTTTATTACATTTGACCAAAAGTCATTTCAACACACTTAACACAGCAAAGGGCAGGTACCCGTAATCTTTAAAATAACTTGCAAATATCAAAACAGAACAAAGCTAAAGTGAAATTCCAAGTGTACAGAAAGGTAACATTTGCAGCATTAGTTTTATGAGGGGAAAATTCAAGGCTATAATATATCACTGGGTCATTTTAACTGCAGTGTCCAACACAGCTTTAACTCTAAATTTTAAAGTAGCAAGTGTGAAAAGGGAGTATAAAAGTTATGTACATGTTTATGTGCTACAGCAAATTACTTATTTTTTCTGACCTTGTTTAAGAGTTATTACAGGTTTACAATGTCTTTCTGATGGATACAAATATATAGGGCAGAATAAAAGGTGCAAGGAAGTTTGGGCTTAATATGGCAAGGAAACAGACTTGACGGTGATAGCAAACGTTATGGTGGGGAAGACAGCAGCGTGTGACTCATACTTGATCAAACCAAAGTTCTCCAGACACATTCCAACTTCCACTATGGAATCCAGGGTTCGGCTTGGCTGCTAACACTGTCTTCTGTGAAAATGTGATCTACTAGATCTAATATACCTTGGTTTTCAGGAAGTTTTTCTGAAGAGGAATAAGAAGGTTCAGAGTCCAGGGAAACTCAGCACAGGCCTGCCAACCCACTGCTAACACCAAGCACCATGGAGGGTGGCCAGCTGCTCCTGCATGCTCTGGACTGCTGTGTGCCTGGGAGATTACATCTGGAGCACAGAAGAACCCATCTGTGTCTGACCACAGATCCATGAGGTCTTATTCCTGTAAGCATTTGTAACTCTCAGCTATAAGAGTGTGCTCGGTCCATGTGTGGCAGGTCAAAGTGCTGGGGAGCACATACCCTTGGAAGCAACCCTCAACAATAATGGCTAGGAGTTGATGGACAAATGCATCTCCCTGAGACATTGCTGAGGTATATTTTAACCCTGCAGGACTGAGTTGCATGCACCAACAGTCTTCTCTCACTCCGTTACTGAGGTATAATTCACATACCATACAATTCACTTTTAAAGTGTACACTCAATGGTTTTTAGATACTCACAAAATTGAGCATCAATCACCATAATCTAATTTTAGACTGTTTTTTTTGTCATCCCAAATGAACTTTATTTTTGCAATAAAAAACAAAACAAAACAACTTTTGTCCTATGTGTGATGTCCTATGCCAGGATCTGTGCCAAAACTAGACCATATGGGAGAACAAGAAAGACATGTTCTAACCCTCGTGCAGCTTAAATCCCAGTGGGAGGGACAGGCATAGATGTACACAAATAGAGCAACAAGAGTATTGTAGACTGTAGTATAAATGGAACTAATGAGGAAAAGAAAACAAAGACAAAACTTTATATCATCATTGAGTCAAAGACAGCCTCTTTGAGGAGATAACATACGAGTGAAACCTCAAAATATTGAGGAGGCATCAGGTAGATGCAGACGTGTGCAAGAATGTTCCAGACTCCAGGAACAGCAAGAGCAGACTCCCTGATGGTTGGATGGGGAGTGGCCTGAATTGACCTTAGAGAAATAGGAAGAAGACAAATCCTATGGGGCTTTATACACCAGTGGAAGTAGTTTGGGTTTTATTCTAAATGCATCGAGATGCCACTGAAACATTTTAATCGTCAGGTGTCATGACCTAACATGCTTTTAAAGTATCTGTCTAGCAACTCTGTGGAGAGTGGATATTCAGCAGACAAAAGTGGAAACAGTAAGAACAGTGTGGCTATGGAAATAGAAGGGAGTAGATGGAGTCAAATATATCTCAGAAACAATAGGAGGTAAGAATATCAATGCAGAATATAGAGTTTTCTGTGAAGAGAACAGAGAAATGGAGTGGTTGTATGAAATCAAGGGTGGGATGTTAGAAAGTGAGAGGCGCTTGAGCACATTTGTGATTTTGGTGAGAATATTACAACTGAGAGGGCAAGACAGAGCTGGTGCCAAGAATGATTGGGTGAGAGCTGCAATGGGTGAGGTCAGGAAATGCATCTGGTCTGTGGCAGAGGTGAAATGGGATCCAATCACAGACAAGATTAGTATTCTCTGACGACTCCTTAGGGATCCTTGGACCTGCTCAGAGGGAAGCTGAAAAAGTAGGCTCCTTTGGACCTCATTCCTACTTTAACCAGAGCGGAATTTGCTTTACTTATTTTATATTTTAGCCTTATGCTTCAACTTTTATTTGAAGAAAGTAATCTGGGCTCATAGAATTTTGAGAGCTATAGCACTATATATACTACACGGTATACTACACTGCCAAAAAGTAATCTATTTGGCAAATATCTCTGTAACTTTCAAGGTATTCAAAGTCAAACCTAAAGGAATCAGTGCTTCTAACTCTTTTTGTTATCTAGAACATACAGATTAGCCGGGGGTGGTAGAAACTGAAGTGTGTGGCACTTAAGAACTCTTAAGGGTCTATGAGACCGTATTCCAGCCAGCTGCATTTGTTGAATAGACTCAGGCTGATAAGGTTGCTTGTGCCTCTGGCCAGAAGTGAGTAAGATGGGGTAGCGTCCACGTGTAGGCCATGGAATTCACTTGGGAGATTCATAGTCCTCTCCAGGAAATTTTGGACTCTCTAACAATTCCTTTTAGCAGGGGGGCGCTCTTTCCAGAGGCATCATTTCCAGACATTACTGAAGTGGCTTCTGCCCAAGTTCCTCGGTGTAGACAAGCGTATGCAAGTCATGGGGAGTAGTGCTGTCACCTGCTAGAACCTCCTGATATTGACTGGGTAGGCGCTGGTGAGGGACTCAGCTCTGTCATAGCTCTGATGCTCCTTTCACCCTCATTTTCTAAAAGAACGTTGTTTTGGCACTGCAGGAATTATCAGACTATCCTGATTGTTCTTTTATTCAATGCCTTGAGGTGGTGGGACAACTTACACAAATCATCTACACATATCCACATATATTCCAGTGTGGTAGAAATGAACAAAAAAGATATCCTCTTGCAATAGCTTATAGACAAAAAGTTTTATTAATTCTCATAAATTGCATTATTTAGCAAAGAAATTTACTCGGTGAATAAGGGGCATATCACTTGTCAAACACTGCAGGGAACTGGCATAAGAAAAAAGAATATGATTCTGACTGTCTTCTGGATGAGACAAATAATTATGGTTGTGTCTAATGCATGCTGTAATGGAATTAATTATAAAGAGTTATAGATGCAGAAAAGTGAGTAACTGTCACAGAAACTCAGTGATGGCTTCATAGAAAGGGGTTGACTGATCAGAGCCACGGAAGATGAATAGGAATTTCTCAGGTAGAGAAGTGGCAGAAGGGTTTTCTGGATTTACGAGGAAGTGTACAAAACCATGGAAACTATAAAGGAGTTGATATGCCTGAGGTATAACTACTTCAGGATGCCCTGGGAGTAAGCAGGCCCAGAGACACGTGTCATGAGACTGGGGAGGGGTTTGGGTCTAGGTCATTGCTTTCTGTGATGGGGGTACCGCTGAAGATTTCTAAGCAAAAAGGGAGAAGCATGATCAGAGTAACATTTTGATAATATCCCCATAGCTGAAAAGGCATAAAGTGAAGCTGGGAGATCTTAAAGAAAATCGTCATAGCATCCTGGTGGTGCTAAGTACGGCAGTCGCAGGGCAACTGGAAAAGAGAAGATAAAGTTTAAGACTCATAGGAGTTAGAGGTGAAAGATCTGAAGGGTGAAGGAAGAATTGATATTTACGGTTCACAAAGTCATTAACTAAGAAAGATAATAAGGGAAGAGGAGCTGGTTGAAAGGCAGAAAGGAAGAAGCTTGGAATTTAATAATTATGTGTGGAAACACAAGTGCTCTATTTAATACCTACATATAGATATTATCAGACATTTACATTTACCTTGCTTGTCCTTTTGGCCATCATTAACTTTGAGTTCCTTTTCTAGTAATGAAGGTAGATTTGCATTACACTTCTACACTCACTTGTCCTCTTTTGTAACCACATCTGTGTAAAATCTGTAACTAAGATAAGGGTTGTAATAAATAAAGGGAAAAAACATCACCCATTAGGGGTGGAACCCCAGCTGTGATGGCTTTAGCAGTATCCTCTCACCAGGAGTTAATCTACTATGGATAATATCACAAACAATGCATTCCTATTGCCACTGGATTTAAAAAAGAAATACTCATTCTGTTATTTCCACATCAAAGCTTGTAAGAAGTAAGCTGTAAGTGGGTTTCACACCATTTAAGAAGCTCCTGACATTTTCGAAGTTCCCCAGGGGTTTACAATGAGAGTCTATCTAGGAATACTGATCTCTAGGAAATGAGAGGAAAATTCCTTGCAAATTTTTGTCTAAGTGAAATAACAAAAGGAGTGCTTGATATTCAAACTACTCACAAGAATTGCTTTTTTTAAAAAAAAAGAAAGAGTAATAGTGACTGCAGATTGAAACTTGCTTTTTGCTTTTGCTTTTTTGGCAATGTGCATGCTGAGTGGGAATTTGACGAAGATTTGAGCATAATGAGCAGCAAATTGTGAGTGATCTATCTGTTATATACATTAACTTGGTGCCTAAGTGAAAAAGAAAGTGGTGAAATTATCCTTTGAATTCAAAACCATGCAGATCATCAATCTAGATAATTTTTTCAGTGTATGTTTTGTTTGCTTAATTATTCAAACTGGCCATCCAGTAACTTCAAATCAATTATGTATCGCATAATCCCTTGCTTTGTTCTTGTTGAGCGAACAAGTATTTTATCTTTCCTTTTAAACAATGGTGTGTCTTTGATATGCTAACTTAATACTTATCTGTCAGGGGAAAAGTCCATGAGTGTGTCTGTGCTGTTCATCACTGTATGTCTAGCACTTAGCATAATGCCTGGAGCACGGTGGAGTCTCAGTAAACTTTTGCTGAATGAATGAATGAATGAATGAATGAATGATGACTTGCTGCTCCTTCTTTCTATGCACCCAACTGTTTCAAATATTACCATCAACAAGAGATATTCATTTACTGATTTTCTTCACATATTGTCTTAATAAGGAGGCCATATATTGTAGAGTAGAAACCAGGACACTTGAGAATAAAAGGAATGCTGTTAATAACTACACTGCATAAACCAGCATAAACCAGGACCATCTCAGGCAAATTGGGACATATGGCCACCCAATCATCCTATACACAGGGGATTATGAAACCACAAAGGACCAGAGAACATATTCCTTGACCATATTTCATGTCCTGTCTATTTTCTTGATACCTTATTTGGCTTGATATAATTGATCTGACCTTTTGAGCTGATTACTGAGTGTTCCCTAAAGTCAATAGTTTTTTTCCTTCCAGTTTGAATTAGCATTAAAGTGACAGATAAAAAGCTATTCGAGGAGAGGTAAAGAGTCTTTGGGGGGCACTGTTCTAACCCCCATGCCTAGCTGTGATTGATGCATAGTTGGCTCAATAAATGGTTGCTTAAAAAATAAGTTCTGGTTTCAAAATGTAGAATGTAGAATTACTAAACACTGCTTCCACATAAAATCCATACAAATGATACAAATGCATATTTAAGTATATATTATCATAATAAAAATTGAGGAAAACTGTTACTTGACAAAAACTAATTAAAGTTTGAGAAATGGAAACCAGGTGGTTTAGGCAAATTGAAAAATCACAGCTCAGAACATGTATAGAAGTAGCACCAAAAGAACTCCATTGTCAGAGGGGGTTAGAGATAAGGGACAGAAAGGAGAACAGAGGCAATTAGCAAAGGTATCAGAAGAGCAACCAGACAGATTTACCCTTACACACACACATATATATACATACCAGACATATTAATCTCTACCCAGAGCTTAGGATAGAGTGACAAGACAGTTCTCCAGGTGTGCTCCATGCCTTGGAGGAATCAGGAGTGTCTACCTCACTGAGTGCCACTGGAAACAGAGCAAACCTCAGCAGCAACTTTCTCTCCTCCACTGAGTTATACAAAGAGAGTTAACAGAAAATCTAACAGAGAAGTTCAGCTACCCAAACAAACTCATATGAAAGATAAAAATGTTCTCAAAGTTTGAGGAACACCAACATCATAAAAGGGTGACTTTCCTCAAAAAAATGGAAACTAAACGAATGAAAGAATTTATACTGGTGGAAGTAGTGTATGACTAGACGAACATATGCTTTTTTGATATCATTGAAGAGATAAGGAAAAATGTCACATTCAAAGAGTAGGATGAATGATTATGGGAAAAAAAACAGTTGATAATGTGGAAATTAAATAAATAAACCTTTTGAAATCAAAGAAACTCAAAAATGGGCCAAATAGCAGAATAAACACAATTAAAGAGCAAATTAGTGATGTAAAAGACTGCACCGAAAAATTCTCCCAGAATGTAGCACAAATGGAAAAAAGTAGAAGAACAGCATGAAATAAAAGTTAAGAAACAAACAGACATGAAAACCAAGGTTGGAAATCAACTTCAATCCATTAAGGCTCCAAATCAAGAGAATATGCAGAGGAATAGTGACATAAAAGCAAGATAACAATCTAAACCTGAAGAAAGTGTTAAGTCCCAAAATTGAAAGGGCCTGTCAAGAAACACACAACAACAACAGTAACAATGGTGACATAACTCAATTCTGGATATTTTATAGTAAAGTCAAGCCTAAATGGAAAATCCTAAAACTAAGAGAGAGAAAGAGAGAAATAGAATCGTATTAATACCATACTCAGCAGCAACAGCATTGGATACAACTGAGAATTGGAGCATCATCTTCAGAAAATTGAGAGGAAATAGCTTTGAGTCTTTAATTTTATGCACAATGAAAAGGTCACTTAAATATGGGGGTAGAGTAAAACATTTTTAGATATACAAGTCCTCAGAAAGCTTATTACTCAAAGATCTCATAAGAATTACTAGAGAATATACTCCAGGAAAAGGAAAAGGAATTTCAGGAAGAAGCAGTCGAATGCATTAGCTGTAATTTAAAATTGATAATAAAAATTATATTAATTTCTAGGGAAGTAGTGTTTGACTTTTTCAGTGTAAACATAAAATTAGATACAATTAGAATATTTAATTTGCTTTAATTATACAATATGTCACAAGTCCATAAATGTACATACCGAGGAAAATCAGAGGCTTGGAATCCTCCGATTAACCAGACCATGGCCCTTAGAGGAAGCCCCACTTGTCCTGATGCAAAAGGAGGGGGACGCAAGAGGCCAGAGGCCAGAACAGAAGCAAGATCTAAATTCCCCCAAAGAAGTTATGAAAGCCAGTGTACCACAGAACCCCTCACACAGAGCCACCTCTAACCTTTAATGCAGCTTACTGAAGATTGTATTTCCAATTTCTGTCAACAACTAGTTCTTTCTCTATGCCATTTCCAAGGACTTTTCAAAGGTTAACAGGATTTTTATAGAGAGAAAATATGATAAATCAAATAAAATTGAGTATTAGCAGAATATTGAGATCCCAGAAATGCTCTAACTTGTATAATAATTCTTTAACTTCTCTCTTTCCAAGTCAAGACATAAGAAGTTCTGAGTGGTATATATTTGTTTCCTTTCGATATGCCTCCCCACTATCCAGGAGGCAGATAGACTCAAGGAGAGAATTCTTCTCTTGGCAGCTCAGTGTAAAAGTGGGAAGTTTGTTAAAAGAGCTCACTTGTACTTACTACCTAAGTCAAGAGACTGTCAATTCCCTTTTGTTAATGTCTTACTTGGCATCGTGCCTTTGGTGGACATGGATTGTCGAGACCATAAGCTCACCTACATCTTCCTGAAAGCATTGACCCACATCTTCACTCATTCCTACAGCAGGAGCTGCTCTGACCCTGTCTACCCGACCCCAGTGATTGACCTAGGAACTCATATTTTGTGGGCCAAAATTCTTCTCCAGAACTTTCTGTTCACTCCTAAAATTAAGAGAGATGGGGCCCTTTCTCTCTGGAAATCTGTGAGGATGTGACCTTGGCCATGAACATACTGCTAGTACATGGACCAAGAACATTTCCAGACAGAGAGAATGAAGCCGGAGAGCCAGGGCTAAGGGGGAGAGGGATGGAGTTCTGGTGGAATAGGTCCTTGGCTCCTGTGACACTAGTTATATCCCAACCCATCCTGGATCCTGGACCAGTAAGTTCATCCTTTTGCCTAGCTGGTTCAAAATAACATTCTATCATTTGCAACAAGAAGACTCCTGTCCAGTTTAGTGCCTTCCCCAGAACAGGTGCACAATAAAGGTCAATGGACCCAGAGGAGCAGGCCAAGAATTAATTCAGCATGAGATCTGGCTCCGGAAGAAGGAGGTGAGTGGGCCAGGTCAGAGCATCCTTATGGGACAGAGCATGTGTTTGGAGGCAGGGGTACACCATGTGGGCACAATTTTGCCAATAGGAGACAAATAACCAAGCACCTGGCAGCAGCTCTTGCCAACAGAGGAGCACAGCAGAGGTGACAATAGGTCCCAGTAGGAAAAGGCCCTTTATCTAGAAATTGAAAATAATATTATGGAAATTCTGTTTTGAGTACTGTAGGATTTGAAATGGCTATGATCTTTCTGTGGCCTAATACTTGATTTGCATTGCTTTCCTTTTCTCTTAAGAATGCTCTTTTGTTACTTTGTGCCAACATACTCGCATGTGAGTTTATGTGTATAATCCCAGAGGAGAAGGAGAGAATTGATGTCAGTCTGTCGAGCTTCCTAATGAAGAGATATCCTCAACGTTCTGGGGAAGGGACCAAGCCAAGAAGAGTGTAACCACACGGAAGGCAATCTCACTTGAGGGTCATCTCTAAACTTTAGTGTCACCTTTTTCGGAGTTATAGTTTTTATTTGTGACAACAACTAATACTTCCTTTATGCCAGTTTCAAGGATTCCTTGACTTATCATATATTTCTAATGCATTTGGTTTTGTCCTCTGTTTCTTTATTTACTTTTACTTGGTAATCAGCTTTGATCTAGACCAGGAGCATGGTATAGAAACAATTATTTAACAGGAGGTTAGAATGGGACTCATCCTATCTCAGTTTTGATGCAGTGCCAATAGAAAGCCAGAGTGAGCGCGAGACAAACCTTAATCTGCCAAATTTACAAAAGAAATAATAGAGAACTACCTCTAGGACTCATAAACCCCCTTTTCCCAACAATATCAGAGATATAAATAGAGAACGTACTTGAAAAGAGGAGAAAGTTTGGTGGCAAGATTTTTTTGAGAGGGCTGTTGCCAGATAGGGGTGTGTTTTGGCTGTATCCCCACAAGCTGCATGAGGGAGGTTTTTATTAGATGAGTTGGAGAACTTTGAAATGTATTGGAAGTTAGCAAATACAAAGTCTGGTGCTAAAGAAAGTTAAAGTGTCTCTGTATCAACAAGGCTAGAGGTGGCTGTACTGGGAGCTGCCAGAACTTCCAAAGTTTACTGGACCAACAGATAGGTAAGTGTTTCTTGTGGGTCAGATATGAGTCACATGGGAAGTGGAATCTCTGTGGGGTCATCTGACATTCTATCCTAAAGTGCTACTCTGAGAGGTGGAAAGTTCCTAGTAACAAGATTTAGAGGTGAATTCAAAATTCTTAGGGGATATAAGAGAAGTTACAAGCAATGGCCTGGAACTCACATTCACCCACATTGTGAAAAATGCCATCAGAGGAGTCAACCATGGAACATTGAAGAGACCACGAAAACATCTCTTGAGAGAAAAAGTGGGCTATTCTCACCAGCCAGGCCCAGAGAGCGTGAATCCAGCTTACAACAGCATCAATGTGAATAAGAACTCTTCTTCTGTTCTCCTACCACTCAGCCTCCTTCCACTCTCCTCTTCTCCCCACAGAGGGTTTGAGAGTTGGCTAGAAAGTGGAAGTGAGGGAAGGAGAACCCCAAAGTGGAAAAATGGAGAAACCCCCATTCTGCCCCTTTTCCCCAATGCAGGCTTCCAAACTGAAGCAACTCCAGACTAAAGAAGGGGAAAAGATCCAATTTTAATGCTAAATAAAGTTTAGTGATTTGAATAATATCTCAGACAGAATGTTTTAATTATTGAATTAAGATTGTTTGGGGGACTTCAAGTGACTGTAGGATTGTCTGCTACTTAAGAGTAAGTAAAAAAAAGCCAGGGTTCCTGCACAAGTTTCACCTCAGGCAAGCTAAAATTAACTCCGCTCAATGATTTAAAAAATAAAGTTGTATTTTGAATGTATCATCACTTAGGTTTGTTTAACATAGTAGTTGAAGCAATAAGTATAAAATTAAACAAATGTAATAATGTCTGAAATATGTCAGCAATCTTGTCACAATAAGTGTGAAGAGGTTACTTTAATTATTCTCAGAACTAGTCAGGCATTCTTTCAACTGTTGTATTTATTCTGGGGCTTTATAACTTAAACCATAGTTTACTTTTAGAAGCGTGAGGAAAGGACAGAAAATTAAGGCCTGGAGGAAATGTCAGAGAAATTGGTTTATTTAATAGGAAGAAACTTCTAATGCCACTGATTTTTAAAACTTTTGTCACAGAGAGTTAGAACATCAAAGGGATGCACTCATATGTCACAGATATACCCTGATTAAATTCCTAACATAGTGCACTAAATGATCCAAAGACCTCCAGGTATGGCGATAGGGAGGGAAAAAATTGTAGAAGCATCATGTACCCAAGGATCATAAATTGACAGCCTGTTATTCTTTGGTCTTCACATCCATTAGTTGACATTCATTAAGCTACTATTATTTGCCAAGCTCTGAAGATAGGGAGACAGAAAGGTACAAAGTGACCAAAGAGTCAAAAAGGAATAAAAATGGGTTGAGTCAGGATGAGAGCCCCCATGGGCACTGGAATAGCAATACAGGAAAGCTATCCTAATCTACCTCTATTCAACCGAAGCCAGCTAAATTTATAGACCCTTTTATTCCCTCCACAAAACACACTGACTGAGACCTTAATCACTCTAAAATGCTTTCAGCTACTATCTGGTATGCCTGTTCATTTCTACTCTCATCTGTTGAGTTTTGTTGTTGTTGCTGTTGACCAAAAGGTAGTTGTGTTTATTTCCCAAATTTATTTATGCCAATCATACTTACATAGTAACAAAGTAATTTAAAAAGAAACATATGACACAATGAAATTGTGAATATGGAAACAAACACATTTGTGGCTTTTGAAAAAAATAAATTGAATGCTTTGGAAAGATAAAAACTATTTAAAACATCACTGTATAAAAATCCAGATTTATTTAATAGTTCTTGAAAGTTTGTGATTGATGGCAGAATGTGCCCACCATTCTCTCACCTTTTCTACCCAAAATGCTGGGTAAATTAGCCAATTTTATAGCTCTATTCAATGTCAAAACAGAATAAACATTGGCAGAGAACACACTGTAATTTTCTCACATAGAAGACCACTGTCAATTGCAAAGCCATTGTCTTGGCCACCAGCTAGGAAAAGTAATAACCTCCAGAAATTCTATTATTTGTGTGCCAGTAGGGCCATATGACCACTGCAGAGCAAGTCTTTCAGCATCACCCACCACATACTTCATGTCAGTTCATTCATTCATTCAATTAATATTGATTGAGCTCCCATAGGGAGGCTGGCAGAGAAACATGCCTCTTATTGAACAAGCAGGAGAGAAAATTTTGACTCACCTGACTCTATCAGTTATACTTCCAAGGAAGAATCCTGAAATAGGTTATAGCTTGTGGTGGCCTCTTTCTTCTGATAAAGATCATTTTGCTGGAAGGGTTACTTGCTCAGGACTGGCTTCTGAGGTTTACCATTCAATTATTTGTCTTCAGTCTGGCCTGTTCCTTGTGGAAGGATAGGCTCCACTTCAGCACATGGAATGTTAATTACACATGGGCTTACAGATCTCTGGGAGTGGTCTCCAGCTGGCCTGTAGTACAGACCCAAGAAGCCCAGCGCATGTAGTAGTAAGGTACATTGATGACTCTGAGTATGTAGAGAGACAGTGGGTTCTTATGTATAAAGCAAACTTTATCATAGATTTCTATAGCATTATCAATTTCTAGTAATATGATAATGCTATATGAAAATTCAAAAAATTAAATGATAATCTTCCATGATACTCAATGTTTGTGAAGTGATGAAAAATTCTGATAAATATGTATGATGGAGGTTCTAAGATTACTGACTTTTCAAGTAACTGTTTCTATTTCTAAGATGACTTAGAGACCACATCTCAGAAGGGTGTTTTGAAGACTAATGTCTTAGTCACGTAGCACTTACTACTTCTTTAAGAAGAAATTAAGTAAATGAAAGATAAATTGATATAAGGATTTGTAAATATTCTTGATAGATATGGGAATTTAAAAATAATTCCCCCTTGTGTACCATAAATTCCTAATTATGTGAAATGCAATGTCTTAAACAGGCATTGAGAATATATCCTATTTATCTCACATCATGTGGCTAGGAGTTTTTATTTTGAGCAAACATGATTAGGATAGACAAAATTAGAATGGATGTTCCAATGACTCTGCATGTTGTTTCAAGTTAGATATTAGAGAAGAGTAAATTGAATTGTCCTAATGTTTCTTACTATTAATATTAATTTAAAATTCTCTTAGTGTTCTTTCTAAATTTGGTAAATGCCAATCCGTTTGGAATAAACTTTATTTGTAAGAACACTGAATTCTGACCAAATACATATTTGGTGATGGGAGGGAGGAAAGAGTAGGGCTATCCAGATACTAGATATTCCTAGTGATCCACAATCCACACTAGCCTAGTCACCTGCTTATTAACTAACTCATTCTATGCAAAATGTTGCTTAAGGAAGAGAAATAGAGGAGTTGAGGAATTCTTCTAGCTCATTCATGATTCAATACCTCCAAAAGAGGGATCAAGAGGAAAAGCATGCAAGTATGAGCTTGGAAAATTAGGCTGCTTTTTGTGCTCATGGGGCTTCACATCTCTCCTTGCTTTTACCCTTTCTCTTGAGTAGCATCAAGATTGCCGTGGAAATGCAAGAGTTCTTATAGTCCTCCCTAGCCCTCTTCTAGGTTCTTCCTTCGTCTGGGGTGAACTCAGAGGCCTTGTGGTGGTATAAAGGCTGTGAAGGGGCCGAGGAGGGCATGTCTGTGCCTTTGAATGGAGCATATCAGACCAGGAGGATCACGTGCACCGGCAATACACACACAGAGGACACGGGACAGTTAATGAGGAAAATTCTAGCTAGGCAGAATTTGGTTATGGGTAGCTTATTTTTAATGGCTGTGGCAGTCAGCAGTAGTTGCAAGTGAGAAGAAATAATGTATAAAGCTGCCATATGGGAGAACGTGATAGGTGCCAGGGACGGTGGTATGTGTGTTACATACACGATGAGTTTTGTATTATTTTTATGGCCACAAGGAAACTGAAGGCCAGAGAGTCTACATAAGGCTGGGAGACTAAGAAAAGGAAAATCTTCAGAAAGGACAGTACTATCCAAATTCAAACTCCACATTAATAACCTCTACCAGGGTTTATAACTAAATGAGAGAAACTCTAAAAGCAACATTCATTCTTGAAAAGATTTTTCTCATCTAGAGCCATGAAGGTGTTTATTAGGTTGAAACATATGAAAATGACAATATTCAACTGCTTAGCCTCCAAAAATGGCAATTTCATATGGTTCAATCATATCTATTTATAACTTCTGCAGAAGATATTCACAGATGGGGGACACACTGCAGAACATGTTCATATTGAGGAACTCCCCACATTTCCTATGACTCACAGATTTTAATTGTGGAAAATAAAAAGGAAAATAACCAGAGTAATAGAAATTCACTTAATAAAGTTTGTATAATTAAGGTAGAATGTTTCTATGCATTAAACGTTAAAGTTTTACCATTCGGAGGTAAAAACTGGGAACTCTCTTTATAATGAATACATCAGTTCTGATAAAAGCTGACACTTTGACATAGAGTAGCCCAGAATACCAAAGCAGGACAATAAAATAAGATGATCTAAACCAGACCTAAGGAGAGAGATACTTCTCTGACAGCTATTAGTCGGAGTTATTTATAATTTGCTATGCATTTGTTTATGACTAACTTAAATATTTAGTACCCTAAATACAGTTCTTTCATTATACACTCTAGCTAATTTCAGCTAATACTTCGTTCCAAAGTAAAAGAACCCTTTCAGGTACTATGGTTGTCATTCATGCTGTTGGCCAAAGATGTCCAGTTTTTCTCTCAGACACAAGAAAATAGCAATGGCATTTCTAAGGCCCCTGTGGCTGGGTGAGCTCTGTAATTAGTTCCAGCCAGTGAGTCGTGAGCAGGAGTAACATATGTCACTTCTGGGCTAAGCATTGAATTGCTGGTATGAGACATTCCAGAGCTCTCTTTTTTTCTGGCAAGGAGCTTGACAACATTTGATATAAGAGCTGCTTTCTTGGCTGTGAGGAGGAGGTTTGGAGTATAGTTCCTTGGCTATCTGTGATGGGTATATACAGAGGAGAGAAATAAACTTTATTGTAATAAGTCCTATGATTTTGGAGTTGCTTATTATGGAACACATCTTAGCCTTTTCTGATTGATATAGGTGTTTTGAATGGCTAAGTACTTGATCCCTATTCTGAAAATTAGGGTTGGGTCTATTTGGTTTAGATACTCCTACTGGTTCTGATGGACAAATCATGCACCTGGCTTACTAAATGGTGCCTGAAAAGGGCATATTTCATTGTGAAGGTAGCTATTTTTCTACACAAAAGTAAAATTCTTGAAGTGCAATGACCAGTTCCTCAAAAAAGTACTCAATGATTAAAGCAAAGCCTTCACAAAGGTAGGAAGAGTAGATGGCTTTATAAGAAATAAAATTTTAGAGAAAACAGAAGCTATACCTTGAAGGCACCAGCACCCCTCTTGCATCTATCATGGAGTCAGATTACCTCCATTCATACCTCTTATTTAACTGGCAGCATCATTACCAGAAGAGTCATAACAAAGATGATTCCTAGAAAGGTTGAAAATCCAACATAACCATTAGCATATTAGCAAGAATTTTATTAACTAGAAATCCACACAGCATAGAGGGAATAGAATATCTTATATATAAATCTTAGGACATAAGAGAGCCAGCAAAGGTCCAAAACACCAGGGGACCACCCAAAATGAACAGATATCACACTGTGAACAATAACACAGAAGAGTCAGGGAGCAGGAAAAGCTGATTTTGCCAACTTCATGATTTCATCCTGGAGAAGAGCCAGTTTTAACATTGTTCCAAATGAGGTTTTTTCTTGAGAAAGAATCCCCACAATTGGAGATGTATATCAGTAATATGGGAGGGAAAAGAGTTTTCTATTAAGATCTCTGAGACCCTGTAAATAAATTTATACCTTTTTAGTCTACACGGTAAAATTTGCCTATTTATCGATTGCTGCCAAATCTGTAGCATTTATTCCAGTTTATAGAAAATTTCTGTTCAAACGTGTAGCTGTAGGCTTGCCTATGAAGCTCCCTCACATTTCACCAAAACAGTGAGTCTTGTCATAATGCCTTGACATCTGAAAGATTCGAAGTACTATTATAGATCAGACCAGGGCTGGTAATCATGTGGTGAATTGCAGCATAATATCAATAATAATAAGTAATAATAATAATAATAATAAGTATGAAAGCAGCATTCATTGCAAGAAAAAAATGTGCGATAAAACATAACAATATATTTTGATGACAAGAAAAATAGGAGAGAGAGACTCCCTCTGGCCTCCCTATCCTCACCATATCTGCTAGCAGGGATCTGGAAAGAGCTGGCCATTGCAATAAGCTCTTGTAACACCCAGACACTAACACAAAATGCCTGCTTAAGAATGCTGACCTTCATAGCACCAAATCAGGGCACAGCAACCAGAGATTTCCCTTCACTCTTGCATGGAGGAGTCACATTTTTAAAACCTGTCATCCTGCATAGAGAACTACCATTTAACTGTCATTAATACGCTTTTAGAATTTAAATTGAATGTAAAATACTTCTTAGCAGCGGATAATTGTAATTTATAATTTGTTGCCTCCTTTGAATGTTCCAGTACAAGATTCTGAGCCTTCGCACTGTTTTTGATTGTGAGTTCTCAGTTCTGAGGGATAGGTCAAGAAATAAGGTCTTATACATAAACAAAGTTTAAGTAAATAAAAGTTTAACAAAAGTGACTCTTTTGACCTAAATCACATAGAATTTTAAAAATGTATTGATCTTTTTTAAACTGCCTGTAGTGTATTGCCACAGACTGGATGGCTTAGACAAGAAAATTTATTTTCTCACAGTTTTGGAGGCTAGAAGTCCAAGATCAAGGTATCAGCAGGTTTGGTTTCTTCTGAGGACTCCCTCTGACTTGTTGGTGGGCCCCTTCTCTGCTGTGTTTTCACGTGGCCTTTTTTCTGTGCATCCATAGTTCTAGTGTCTCTCTGTACATCCTAATCTCCTCTTTTCATGAGGATGGGAGTCAACTTGCAATAAGGCCCAAACTTACAGTCTCATTTTAACTTAATCATCTCTTTAAAGGTCCATTCCCAAATACAGTCATATTCTGAGGTATTGGGGTTAGAGCCTGAACATATGAATTTTGAGAAAACACAATTCAGCCTACAACATAAATGGAATACAATGTGGCCTTTTCTTGATCACTCAAAATCTACTTTTGAACATTTTATGTATGTTTCTGTGCCATCAACATCCCTAGAGAGAATGAGGGGGCTATGGAATTCTTTTGTTACCTGAATCCTTTTGTTGCCTGAAAACCCTAGACTTTTGCTGTCCAGTATAGCAATCACTAGCCACATGTGGTTATTTGCATTTAAATTAATATACTTAAACAAAATTCAAAATTTAATTATTCATTTGCGGCAGCCATAATGCAAGTGTTCAGTAAACACCTGTGCTAGTGCCACCATATTTAGTAGTGCAAATATTGACCATTCCCATTATCACAGAATTCTACTAGTCTGCACTGCTAGACCATTGCTGTTGTCTCACTGACACAAAGTCACCCTCCTGACCTTGTGATAACCTCAAGAGAGCATGACCCAGCTTGAGTCTTCAAGAATTGCACCGTTTTAGCTGCTGTTTCTTTCTCTTTTTCTTTCTCACATTCATCTCAGTTCCTCGCTACTTCTGGTCACTGCCTTTGCTGTTGATCACAATTTCTTCTAATTTTACTCTCTTGACTTTTAATTTCCTGCTTTTTTTTTCCTCCTCGACTTTATCTTTTGCTATCCTTTTCTTTGTCAAAATGGTGAATTTTGCTCTGAAAGGTTTTGTCAAACAGTGAGAAATCTCCTTTCTTCTAATCAGTAAATGCCATTAATCTTCATGTCTTTGGCCACTCTTGATATTTTTATTGGTGTTTCATTCAGATACATCTTAGAGTAAGCGAGCTTTATGCCTGAATAGTGGATAAGATAGAGCCATATAATCTATCTGGAAAGCATAGCAATTGCTGGGAGTTTGTTTTCTTTTATCCCTCCAGTATCATCTCTTGGAAGATGAGTTATCCTAACTGTTAAGGACTTTGAATTCAGCCAGCCTGAGTTCAAATTGTGGTATCATCACCTATTAGCTATTTGGCCTTGCCCAAACTTTTTAACTTCAGTTTCTTCATCTGTGAATTGTAAGTTTTACAACTTCATATTTTCCTGCTGCCTTGACATCCCCACAAATAAGCTATGAGGACCCGCCCAGGTGACCAGGCACACCAGCATGATAAGGCTGGCCCCTGCCATAAGTTCCCCTTCTTAACCTATGACATTCAAATACCAGTGAGGTTCCTCTTCTGCCTTCGTCTCATCTACTCTACCCCAATCCCTCAGTAATGGCACTTGGGTTCTCACTCTTTCTCAGCTTCCCAGCTACTTTGTTGAGCCTGCTCCCTGGGTGCTCTCACCATGTGACCCCTTCATGGTGTGCAGTGACTCTGTGTCTCTAGGACCTGTGAGTATAATAAACTATTTTCCTGCTCCTCTCCTATGTCTCCTCTTGTGACTCCTCCTGACTGACCAACCATTATGTGAAAAATATACAAAACAATTTGTAAGATGAAGTTTAAGAACAGTACTCACCATGTAAAGTTCTTAGTATTAAATAAACTTATCTAAAGAAATGATGTCTCAAATGATAGTTCAATAGGTGGGAGCAGTTATTATTTCTCAGGAAAAGTTTAGCTCTTTACAAGATGACCATGGGCCGTGTCTGCTAGACTACTTACAGTGATCCCAGGCAAAGAAACACTTAGTTGCCATATATATTGTGCATCTATTTCTATTTTTGCTATTGCTAGGGAGTCTCTCCATTCAATCAATTTATCATCCCCCTAGGAAGACAACAAGACTTATGCAGAGAAAACAGAAATTAGTATAAGACTGGGTATAATCAGGTGCTAAATCGTATTGGACAGAAAACATATTCTATAAGCTTTTGGAAAGAGACCACTGACTTCTGGCTTCTGATTCCACATGAAAGGAGCTTCAAAGTTGTCACTCCATTCTAACAACAAATTAAAAGCTAGCAGACTTAAAAATCAACAACTTTCTAGGATCTATAAGAAAGGAGAGGACAGAGGGCAAATCATTTCCCCCAAGATTGGAGAGCCCAACACGTGAATACGGGAGAATAATAACTCACCAAAACAGAGACATGCAAGTGAAACCACCCTCAGGAACCAGAGCTAGAGTAGGAAAACCTGAACTCTGATTGATGAATTGTTGGAAGCTCAATGTAGACAAGTCTGAGAGTAAAAAACTCTAGGAGGACCCAGATATGGTGGTGGCGGGGGAGCACCATACTGTGAGATTTACCTTTAGGGGCTCAATCAGATTCCCACAGAAATATTGAAGAAAAAAATCCCTTGGTACTTTTGGCAGGGGCAGTGGCCATTTTGAAATATGCCAGAACACTCCATTCTTAATAACAAGGCCTGCCCTCAGAGGAAACTAGTTAACCAGAGCCTAATCTGCTGAGATATTATCAGAACCTAACTGTCCTGAGGAAGGGAAATACCCAACTCTAACCCATTCTGAATAATCTCTCCTACCTAATGGGGAAAAATAGTGAGAAGCACTTATGAAGTTCACAGTCTAGAGGCACAGGCTTGTTAAAAGACTAAGACTTAATTATAGGACTCACCAGCACCTCACCACCAAATTACTAAAGGCCTATTTAAAGCAGTTTCTTTTAATCAGTACATTGTGACCAGCTATCAAGAAAAAAAAATCACAGGATATACAAAAAGGTGAAGAGACAAAGCAAACGTCAGAAATAGGCATGGCAGGAATATTGGAATTATCAGACTGGGAATTTAAAACAACTATAAGTAATATGCTAAGGGCTCTAATGGATAAAGTAGAAAACATGTCAGAAAATATAGGTGATGTAATAAGAAAGATAGAAATCCTAAGAAAGAACTAAAAAGATATGCTAAAGATAAAAAACACTGTAATAAAAATCAAGAATGCCTTTGATAGGCTTACTAGTAGAATGGGCATGTCTGAGGAAAGAATCTCTGAGCCTGAGGATATCTTCAAAGAAAATTCCAAAACTGAAAAAGCAGAGAGAACAAAGATTGAAAAACAGAACCAAAACAGAATATCTAAGGGCTGTGGGACAACTACGAAAGCTGTGACATAGATGTAATGGGAATACAGAAGGAGAAGAAAGGGAATGAAATAGAAGAAATATCTGAAGAATAATGACTGAGAATTTCCCCCAAATTAATGTCAGACACCAAACTACCAATCCAGGAAGCTCAGAGAACACCAAGTCAGATAAATGCCCCTGCCAAGTAAACTCAAAGGCTACACTTGGGCACATCGTTTTTAAATTATGTATATATTTTAAAAAGTCTTTTAAAAAGTAAGATAGAAAAACACCTTACCTATAGAGGGATAAAAATAAGAAAGTCTGACTTCTCTTCAAAAACTATGCAAGCAAGAAGAGAGTGGAATGAAAATTTTAAAGTGCTGAGAGAGAGAGAGAGAGAGAGAGAGAGAGAGAAAACTAGAATTCTGTACCCTGTGAAATTATCCTTCAAAAATGAGGGATAAATAAAGACTTTCTCAGACAAACAAAAATTACCAGTAGACCTGCCTTGCAAGAAATGTCAAAAGTTTTTGAGAGAGAAGGAAAATAATATAGGACAGAAACTCAGATCTACATTAAGAAAGAGAATCAAAGAAGGAATAAATGAAGATAAAATAAAACCTTTTCTTTTTCTTATTCTTAATTAATTTAACATAACAGTTTGTTCAAAATAACAATAGCAAGATGTATTCAATTTATGTATACTTATGTTTATATCTTACGTATACATGTATATGCTTATGTATGCTTCTGTGTAATTGAAATCATGACAGCAATGATACAAAAACTTAGAGAGAAGAATTAGTATTATAATGTTAATATAAGATACTCACACTGAAGAAGAAGAAGAAGAAGAAGAAGAAGAAGAAGAAGAAGAAGAAGAAGAAGAAGAAGAAGAAGAAGAAGAAGAAGAAGAGAAGAAGAAAGAAGAAGAAGAAGAAGAAGAAGAAGAAGAAGAAGAAGAAGGAGGAGGAGGAGAGGGGGAGGAGGAGGAGGAGGAGGAGGAGGAGGAGGAGGAGGAGGAGGAGGAGGAGGAGGAGGAGAGGAGGAGGAGGAGAGGAGGAGGAGGAGGAGGAGGAAGAAGAAGAGAAGAAGAAGAAGAAGAAGAAGAAGAGGAGGAGGAGGAGGAGGGGAGGAGGGAGGAGGAGGAGGAGGAGGAGGAGGAGGAGGAGGAGGAGGAGGAGGGGAGGAGGAGGAGGAGGAGAAGAAGAAGAAGAAGGAGGAGGAGGAGGAGGAGGAGGAGGAGGAGGAGGAGGAGGAGGAGGAGGAGGAGGAGGAGGAGGAGGAGGAGGAGGAGGAGGAGGAGGAGGAGGAGGAGGAGGAAAGAAGAAGAAGAAGAAGAAGAAGAAGAAGAAGAAGAAGATGATAATGATGATGATGTTTTGTGTGACCTGAATTCATCAATGAAGTTTTTAAAAGTTCTAGTGAAGAGTTTTCTCCTGAAGAAGAAAGCGGGGAGAAATCAGAGACATGTTAAAAAGGTGTTGAGCTAAGGTAGAGAGACAGGAGTGAATGTGGAGGAATGCCTTTGGTGGAAAGGAAGCTCTAGCTTGAGTAGTCGGGATAGATGAGGGGAAATGAGATTGGGAAGACTGGCAGGTTTGGAGTTAAAATTCATGTGAGGATTATAGCGGGGCATTTTAGCTCTCTCAATATGTTTCTGAGTAATCTTTAGAATTTCTTATGATATATACTGTAATGTACTTATGATTGTTTGATTTATTCAGCTCACTTTCAATGACTACCTCCAAGTTAGAGCCTTACAAATTCTCATCTCCTTTCAGATTACTAGGAATGGTCCCATCTTAGCATCAACTATATACTTCAGCAAAATTCACCCTGTGAAATATGTCATGAATAAAATATTAATGTACAACGAACCCCCAATGAACCAGACAAATAGGAAATAACCCCTGCATAGAGGAAGGATTAAATTTTCATAGTTGTTCTAGGTGAGTGTACATAAGAGGGATTCAAACAATCAGATTCTTTCAAGTCTACATTTATTTTGTACCCACTATATACTTAAGAAGTATACCTGGTATTTTGAAGTATATACTAGAAATATGAGAAATATCTTTACCTTAAAAAGGTAGAAGCATACTTATATAAAAGAAAATAACAACAATATGGAACAGTTTATGTTTAAATGACAAAATGAATAGTATAGTATTAAATGATATAAAAACTTATTAATAGGAGAAATCGATGGAGTAAGGAATAGTTAGAAGTATTGTCCTAAGAACTGCTGAGATTTGAGCATACCTTTAAAATGTGTAGCATTTGATGAGATGAAAAGAAAAAGACAACTCTTTTTTGGTAGGAAAAAAAACCACTAGGGCTGTCCTGGATTGGTGAAAATAGAGGTCAGGGTCACACTGACAAATCCCAGGAGATAAGGTTTTTGGATAGAAAGTTGAAGGAGGGCCTTCAATGCCAGATTAATATTTCTTTCTCTGACATACAAATCATCAAGTATTTACCTCAGGTGCCTAAGCATAACTCCCTGATAAAATTATAGACACATTCCAAATGATTCAAAGTGCCAGTCATAATGCAGAATATAATCCTAGGTATTTCAGCTTTAAACAAGTGCCCTTTATCAAAATTAGTGGTCTAGGCTGGAGATTTGTACCTCCTAGAATATATTCCCAAGTGGCACTTCATATACCAGTTAGTTTTACCCGATTTTGCCTAATGGATCAACATTCTTTCAAATTATTGTCTTTTCCAGTTTTACTTCTCTAGTTTTACTTATCCAACTGTCTTTTCACCATATGCTGCCCTAGCCTCTAGAAATATCCAAGGATATTTTTAGCTCCAAACTAAGGAAATTCTTTACTTTTATTCATTTATTCAGCAAATATTTATTGAACACCTACTACGTTCTGAGAAACTAGTCTAAGGGATAGATCAGAGAACAAAATTGACAAAACCCTCAGATAGCTTTCATTTACATAAGTAGGGAAAGAAAATAAAAGTAAACCACAGGTGATACTCATTATTACCCCATTTCACAGGTTAAAAGAAAAAACACAGTCAGAGTGAGGGGTGAACCTCGCAAAGTTAGATAGTTATTGAGTTGTAAGATAAAACACAAACCTTTCTGTATTCAGTCATAGCTATACTTCTTGTGAAATAATTGACTACTAAACTGGCGAACTATAACTCTTCAGTTGGCTTTTGACATCTGAGATACACATCTTTTGTTCCACTAATTCTATTCATTCTCTATGTCTTGGTTTGGAACGATTGGAGCTAATGCGTGCCAAAGGTTCGATGGGAAGCAGCATGAGGAAATCTAGGGTTAGTCTATTAGTGATCCTTATCCATCTGGAAATGAACATATTGAGAACAGGTGGAATTTTGATCTCTGATCATGAACTCATTGCCCACTTAGCTCTACACTGTCAGTTTCTGGCTTATCAGCACTGAAGACAGCTGCTCTCCATCCAGGTTTTTTAAAAGATCCTATAGTAAAAGATTGCACATTTTCTTCTGTTCCTCTGCATTTTAAGTATAATATGACTATTATAATAATTATTTAACCATTAATGTATAACTCATCATCCAGAACATTTATTACCTCTATATGCTCAATTAGGGAGCACAAAAAAAAAATGTATAAGAATGGCATTTGAATTTAACATTTTAAACAGACCATATTGTGTATGGGTGTTTGTTAAATAGTAAAATTTACACATTCTACAGGACTTTATGCTGTATTTTTATTAGTACACTATTACTTTTACTGACCATGGTTGCCCTAAATGAATTATCAAATATTAAGGTTCAAACAAATATTTGGATATAGAAATCAGATGCAAAGGAAATTCCCAGATTGAAATATACTCATAAATATGAATATTCTCATTATCATCTTACTGGCTGACAGTATTATAATTTAGGTAATTTCTCTACAGTGATATTATCAAATAATGTCACTTAAAAAGGGAGTCCAGCCTCCCAAAGTAGAAAAAGCTGTTTATGAAGAAAAGCATGAAATAAATGCAAGATAACATGTTTTCTTCATTTCGAATTGGTGTGGAGGGGCATCCTTCATTATATATGAGTGGAGAAGTAGATTTTTATGTTGGCATTTTGATAAATGATAGGAATTAGCAGAGAGAAAGCTTGTGAATGCCAAACAGGAATGTCATTTATTTCCGGAAGGAATACTTTTCTGAGTAATCCATGCTATGATCTGACCTTTGTGATTGGCTGTGGTATGAAGAATTGACATTTGTAGCTTTTAGAGTTGGTCACCTAAATGAAGGTACATATGCATATAAATCTTTGCTAAAAGATAAGATAAATTAGCTACTTAGTACTAAAGAAAGAAGGGAAAGAAAGGGAAGGGAAGGGAAGAAAGAGAAAAGGAAGGAAGGAAGGAGGGAAGGAAGGAAGGATCTTACCTTGCATTTTGGAGAAACAGTAGCAAAATGAATGAAATCAATTTTCTAATTTCTACAGTGTCACCTAATATAATGTGTGTTATATGTACAAAAAGATGATTTTAAGTACCAACACATACCAGGCATGTGCAGGACAGTGTAAAAGTTGTATATGACCTGAATTTTTGGGAGGGCCCTGAAATCCCTTTTTCTTTCATGTACTAGTTGCTTTGCTAGAATAGACAACTGCCCATTTCCAAGGCTGATAATGCCCTAGTGTGTGATCAGCCTCTCAGAGAGGGTCTCCAATTATCCTATAACCTAGAGGGATAATCAATCTGACCATGAGTCAGCTGTGGGATTGGGCACTGTAGTGTCACGACTGTGCCTATGCACTTCAGTCTTCCTGCAATTAGTGCCAGTGAGGTCTTGTGGCAATAGCTGAGAATAGAAATTAAAGAGGAGCCAACTTTCAAGCAGTTCAAAGTTCAGAAATGTTATCCACTGATCCATGGCACAGCTTTAGTGGCAGGGGGTTGGGAGAATATAGACAGGAAAACTCATTTAGAAAGAGCAAATGTCTTTGGCTTAGTTTAGAATTGTAACACTATTTCCTCCTAGGTATGGCCTTTTGAGAAGGCACTTAAACTTTCTGAGGCCTCAGTTTCTTCACCTGTGGTCTAGGGGTAGTTATACCTAGCTCAATACATCACCATGAGAACTACATAAAACTTTATGTGACAGCACTATGTAAATTCTAGATTATCTACAAAGATTATGAGGTATTATATGCCCAAGACACAAGCAAAAACAGCTAAGGTACAAATAGGACAATATTTTTGCATTTTTTGTTCCATCATAAAATACAATGCAAACCCAAGGCTTATAATTTTTACTATGGCTTCTATATGATATGCAGTATAGGTACAGAGTTTGAAAATATCAGGACCAAATCTCCATTACAGACTTGTGTAATGCATATGCTGGAGAAAAAGTAATGAAATAATGTAATACTCTGCTGAATTCATTTTTGCCTAGCTACCTTAGACTGAGTAAATGTTTCTAGAAATTTGTGTAAGTGTGAATGTGTGGTGTGTGTACAGTGTCTGTGTGTGTAAATATGTGTGTCTGCTGTATGATATATGTGTTTCTGTGGTTGTGATATGTGTTTTTGTGATCTGTATGGTATGTGTGCCTTGTAAGTGTGGCATGGGGTATGTGTATCTGTGTATGTGTGTGGGGAGATCTACACACTACCCACATACAGACCTCCACACACACATACTAAGAAACACATACATACCATCATGTCTGTATATGAGGCTCTGGAGCTGACATTTTAATTGAAAAATGTTTTCCAAGAACAGAATTTCCACAGGTCCTCATTTTTAATTCTGGTGTCACAACTTGAATTCCGCTCATTCCCCACGTGTTTGGGCCTAAAGTTGCCTTGGCCCAATAACCGTAAATAGTCAATCTCTAAATTAAACATGAAGATCTGACCTTTCTTCTCCAATTCCATAAAAGACACATAAGGGTTAAATAGTAAGATTGTAGGACTGAAAGATTTTCCATTACCAAGAAACGATGTTGATTTTGTGCACACTTACTTATTTTTCCAGATTTTTTTCTATAAAATCTCCTAAACTTTTATCACCTTCAAACTATAGATTTAAAATCTTTAATTAATTCATGCAAGATGAAAGATAATCAAGAGAATTTAGCAGACATTTGTTTAAAATATGTTTTTCAAATTTCTACTAAGTAAACATTAAAATGATGTACAGCTCTACCTCTTTTAATGGATCATTACTTTTTATTCTTATTCCTTGATTTATTTCCTGGAGTAAATAACCATTGATTGATAATCTTACAGCATAAAGTAGTAAAATGATATACTTAACATTTCCAACTTTAAAGAAAAATATTGAAGTTTGTTTTTAATGATAATGATTGCCCCTTTTATTTCAAAAGTTGTAATTCTGTAAATTATGCCATTCTAATCTCAAGTGGTATGGTATCCTATTCAGCTTTCATGGAACAGTAAGCACCAAATTGAGATAGAAAGTACATGCACAGATTTTAGTTCTGTTAGAGATTTTAAATGGCATTATAGAAAACATTCAATACAAAAATATGTTTAGACTGTGCATCTGTTTGAAACATTAGGCAAACTAAATGTAGCCATTTTGCTGAGTTAGCCATTGCATAGACTGGTAGTTTTACCTTTACTATATTTCAGTGTCTAAGATAAGACATTCTTCGGTAACATCATACCAGTGACTGATATAATATTTCCAAAATCCCTACGGTCTCAAGCAAGGTCAGAAAATGTCCCTCAGAATAAGCCAGTGAAAATATTCCTAGCCTAGGAGTTCCTCCCAGTTATTGCAATACACATACACATTAATATGTGTTCCTTAGAAAATCAGATGTTTCCTATGTGAAGTTGTTGGGAGAAAAGGCCAAAAGATGATATTCCTCCATTCAAATGCATTGCCAATTTTCAGCTTATTGTGTGTGTGAGTGTACACATGTACATACACACATGTGCGTGCATGTGTGTTGTATTATTTCATCCTTATTCTTTACTCTGTTTCTATTACTGCTGTCAAAGAGTATATTAAGGTTCTAACCTATTTTCCAAAGCAAAAATGTTTTCATATACAAATCGATAACCTTTTTAAAACTCAATAAGTGCATTTTTGTTCCCTTATTTAAAATGATTAAAGGGTTAGAACAACACAAAAGGGCTTGACAACCTATGGTGTGTACACTAAAGCTAACACACTGGCTGGCGAATGGCAACAGCATTAGCAAATTCCATCAACAAGACAAAGTAGGCATAGACAAAGATCATGAGCCATTTAAATAAAAACTTAAGTTTATATTTTCTTCATAACAGGCAGTCTAGGAGGTATGTCTTCCCACTTTCCTGTCTCCCATCACTACTCCTGAAGTTTTCTCTAAAAATAAAAATCTAATGATAAATACCAAAAGAACTGTTCAAAAGGTGGTAAATAGAGGCGGTTGCAAATACCAAGGCACAAATGTAGTGATTTGTTCTGCAGTAAACTGGTGATGACACTGGTTGCTGAACATATTTCACTCAAACCTCCCTCTACCTATCCAAATTTTATAATTTCCATACATTCTTATAGAGACATGCTTCTCTGATATTCTTAATGACTGGGGATCGCTATAGTGTTTTGAAGATTATAATGTGATTATTAGTTGACTGTTAAGAGCAACCAATGCTTCCTCTCCCTACCCTCATATAGTTTCCCCTAAATCATGTACACACACTTTATTCTTTAACTAAAGAACACACATAGCAAAGACAGACTAACTATCCACCAAATCCATTTTCTGTCCTCTTGGACTCACAGCTTGACTGTATTTCTCAGCCTCCCTTATAGCTATATAAGGTTATGTGATTAAATTCCAGCCAAACAAAAGTGGGGAAAAGTGATACACACTGATACCAGGCATGACCCATAAACACCATCAGCATGAATCTTTACTCTTTCTCTCTCTTTTTCTCCATCTGCTAACTGTATGTTGATCCCAAGTCATCTAGGAATCCATGTATTTACAATGATAGAGCATTTGTCAACTTGAGTCTCCGAATGACAGTATGGAGTGGAGACTCTTTTCTATGACAGATTGTACTTCATAGTAGCAAGAAGTAATTGTCTATTGTGTTAAGCTATTGAGATATCAGGGTTCGGTGTTACAGCAGATAATATTACCTTCATCTATACAATAGGCCACACTCAAATGAAGCTAATGAATGGTTCACCTAGTACTTGGTACACAGAAGATGCTTAATAAATTAAAGGTATTATTATTTATTATTACACATTGAAAATACTATTTTACCTATCTTGCCTGTATAAGCCTAAGATTATAACATATTAGTAGTAGCAGACAGAGGAATGCAGCTACATGGGGTTCTGCTTTGCCTTCCTCCATGGAGGGTTCAGAATCCATTATTCCTGTTGAAAAATAAGTACAAATGGACATAATCAAGGGTAATATCCAGCCCCTTCACAGTGCACTTCATATAGTAAGGTTTTAATAATTGCTTTTTTATTGCACTGTTGAAAATGCTAATAAATGCCTCCATTGTTCCCCTCACTCCCCTACCATTGGTTGTGATCTGGTAACTTCTACAACAGACCATAGAGAGGCCAGAATGGCTATGGTACCATGGTGAGGCTAAGAGCTTATGTGAAAGCAAGGGCTTCAGATATGTAAAAATAACTTTATATTAGTAGCAGAAAACAGTTTTTATGATTGACATTTAATCATATTTAAGTATAAGGCCTCGACATAAAAAATAGTACATGAAGAAATAACTGAGAAAAATGTCAAAATTTATAGTTTATTTTCACCTGAGTATATTTTGTCCAAAAACTGAAATACCTCTTTGAGGTTTGATTGTGTTCAATCTCTAACCTATGAACATTCAATGTTAAAATTTCCATTATTTTCAATCTATTACATTAGAAACACAATATAGAGCACCCATTGTTGTCTCAAAATACCATCATTGTATGTTCAAACAGTGGTACAGTAGTCCGCCTTTATCTGTGGGAGATATGTTACAAGACCCCCAGTGGATGCTGAAACCTAGTATTGAACCCTATATATACCAAGTGTTTTCCTATGCATACATACACTTTACTGCTTCTCTTTGGCTTATTCAAATTGCCAGTGTCACTGTTCTCATGCTGTGGGGCCATTATTAAGTAACATAGGAGTTATTGAACACAAGCACTGTGATACCGAGGTCATCTATCTGATAGCCAAGATGGCTACTAACTGCCTAATAGGAGGATAGCAGATACATGTGGATATGCTGGGCAAAAGGATGGTTTATGTCTGGGCAGAACAAAGATTTCAACACACCACTCAGAATGGTGTGCGATTTAAGACTTATGAATTGTTTATTTCTGGAATTTTTCATTTAATATTTTTGGACCACAGTTGACCACAGGTTATTGAAATCACAGAAAGCAAAACTATGGATGAGGTGGGCTACTGTATTAGAAAATAGCCTTTCGAACACATTTTAAATGCAATGACCTGCTATATGAGAAGATTATTTTGGACAAGCCAAGATTTTTCACTTAAAATAACAAAGCAATTAACTACTAGACTCCACAATTTGACCATAAGAGGCCATTATTTATCATTTCTTGACATGATGAAATCTCCAAAAGAAAATACTATACTATTGTTTGAATTTGTTAGAATAAACATGTATTTTTTTTGTAGTATAAACTTTGTATTAACATGTAACACACATACAGAGAAGTACACAAATCAAAAATATGCATCTCAATGAATTTTGCAAAGCTAATTCACCAGGATAACTCTTACTCAGATTGAAATATAGGATATTATCATCATCTCAGAAGCTTATATCTTCTTCTAATCACTAATCCCTTTGTCTCAAGGATAACAACTACCCTGACCTTTAACACTACTACTGCTTTTGTTTCTCTTTGTGCTTTGTGTAAATGGTATCACATAGTAGCTTAATTATATATTGAGTTTTCCAAAGCAGTTGTACTGAATTATACTCCCATTAGCTGAGTATGAGAGTTCCAGTTGCTCCCATCCTCACCAAGACTTGAGAGTGTTTATGCATTACTTTTATAATATAATAATAATAAAATTATTATTA
Organism: Eonycteris spelaea; assembly: GCA_003508835.1. Classification (NCBI taxonomy): domain Eukaryota; kingdom Metazoa; phylum Chordata; class Mammalia; order Chiroptera; family Pteropodidae; genus Eonycteris; species Eonycteris spelaea. Next base: position 2,638,638 of record PUFA01000192.1, read on the forward strand.
CATAATAATATAAAATCTCTATTCAAATTTCCCAAATTTATTCAAAAAATTTCTTTGATAGTTGGTTTATTTAAACCAGGATTTACTCAAGGACCACAGATTCCATTTGATTGTTATATTTCTGAAGTTCCTTAATCTGAGTCTGTGCCCTAACCTCCTCCTTTTAAATGATATCGATTTGTTGAATAAATAAGGCCATTGGTCCTGTAGGATATCCCACCTTCTGGATGTTTCCTCATAGTCATTTAACTTCTTCTTTTATCCTATGTATTATAAACTGAAAGTTAGGTCAAGAACACTTCATGGACGGACAGTGACCTTCAATTGCATTACTCTAGGACATAGACACCATCTGGTATCTCACCATTAGCAATGCTAAGACTGATCACTGAGTTAAGATGGTGACCTATAGGTCTTTTTATTGTAAAATTACATATTTATCCTTTCACTCTTCAATTAATCTGCAGGATGACTCCAACTATTTTTATAGTAACAAAAGAAAATTATCTTAAAAAATATTAAAATATAAGGTGTGCTCTGTCAAAATTATCAGGAAAGTTATCTGTAGCTTATACTTCACCAACTTCCATCTCTTTGACCCTTCCTTTTCTTCTTCCTCAAGACATTCTGTGCTCCCTCCTTACTTCCTATGTATATAATGATGCTAGTCAGAAAATGAAACTGGATTGGAAAGGTATATAGGAAGAATTCTGAGTCTAACTCCTATATACAACCTCCACAAGTTGGAAGAAGAATATGAACATCATTTGCACTTATTACCTGTGCAGTGGCCTTCATTCTCAAGATGTTTCACAAACACTGACTGTGAGAGCAATCACTTTCTCCACCTGTGACAATGTTCTCTAAAAACAATTTATTTTACAAATGTGGAATAAGCTGTTAGCTATTAAAAACAGTTATTATCATTAGTCCCACAAGAATAATACCATCTGATGAGACCAATAATAATACAAGACATAATAGCATAAAGAGGGTTGGTTGTTTTGTTTTATAGTATTTTATTAGTTTGGAAGAAGTCATAATAAGGAGGTAAGACTCCAATTCTGCTAATATGCATAAGCTACACAATTACTTAGTGAACATTTATCTCTTCAATGTGCTGTGTCAATTCCTGATGTTGTTTTATTGCCCCTTGAGGCATATTACTGGGTCTCAAGGGTGGAAAAATGCTAGAAGAATGTTGAGCCCAGAATATGAAAGATGGACATTCACCATGTGCTGAGCAGCCTGGAAATTATTTTTTAATATTAATTTATTAGATGATTGTTGAGCCAAAAGGACATCATATTCATTATGTAAATGTTCAATCATGGACACTGTGCCCCAATACTTATAAACTCCAAGCTGAATATTGAATGGCATACATCCCAAATAAAACATGTTCAAATAGACAAGTGCTTTGTCATGAAAAAGCAAGACCATTCAGTGAGTAGTACATTATGTCCTACAAATGAGAGAGTGCTTTTTCTTGAACAATATTAAAGACTCAAGCCAAAAAATTGGGCCCTGGAAGAAGAAAACAAATAAAGCAGTGAGAAAAAAAGAGCATTTCATTGCTACACATTAGTTCACATTTTGTCCTGCCTCTATTTGAACAAATGTGCTAAAGTTGCAGTGCAATTCTATGTGCAGAGGGCTGGTGGTTATACTTTGAAAGTCTTTCAAGGGTTTAAAAAATGAATTTTCCTCTTTGTAATGTTATGCATGACAGTAGGTGACTTGTATAATTCATTGGTTTATCTGCTCACCTTAGCATTTTCAAAAATAAATTTGTGACTTAGTGATGCATTTTTTGTGCAGGCTTGAGTTACGGTTGACCTGACAACATTTTCTATTCAGTAGTTCACAGAGAAAGAGATTTTTTCTATTATATGAGTCTTCCTGTGGCTCTGAGGGAGTCCCTGTCACAGAATTGCCTTCATTGCTTCAAAAACCTGTACATTCTTTAAATGACCAATGCGAGGACTTTTTACCCCTAGTTCCCATCCCCGAGGCTTATCTTTCTTTTCAGATCTAAGCACAGTGTTTATCATGGAACAGATGTCCATGAAACGGCTGTTGAATGAATACATGAGAAAACGAATTGTTGTATCATGTCAATAAGGGTGTGTTCTGGGCAATCTTAAAGCTTAGATGATGAAACTGCAAATAAGCTGGCCAGCTCGATCATTTCCTGAGCAATTGAAACTATTTAATCCTTCTCCTGATGGATTTCAGAGGTAGTAGAAGCAGGGTGTGCACGCAGAGGCCTTAAGGGAGCTGTCTCTGTCATTATGTTCTTTTTCTCTTGTAAGGAACTGAACACTTGTGAATCTCATATGTGCAATATATATTTTCAGAAATTATGGAGCAGTATGTGACCTAGCAGGGAAGAGCAGGCATGAGAATTTTTATTGGTAGAGGAGTTGATTAGCAGACATAGCAGCTAGCTGTTTGACTTTTCTTTGTATTTCCTGGGGAGGAGAGTCCTACCCCTGAAATATAGTCCTGTACACCTGCTGCTTTGTCCCTTGAAGGCAACTGACTTTTTTTAGTCTGAAGCCCATGTCCTACCTCCTGAAAAACACTCTCTCCTGTAGCTTTCAGCTGGGTCTCTCCAGGACTGGCTGCCGCTTTCGGGTTTTACTAAGAGTCATTCCAATCATCTGCCATAGTCCAGCTCAGTCTTCTAGATCCTGGCTAGCTCTTATCTTTCTAGATTGTGAATTGACCAGGATAGGAGATAATTAGCATTTCAAGAAGAAGCTATGTTGTCACTATCTACCTTATAGGGGATGTAAATTTACCTGCCATGCAGCACCCCAGTCACTGGCTATACCTCTGGACTACGTTCACTGGATTCTGGCATCCACTACTGAGTTTGTCATCCCTTGGTCAGTGAGCCTCCAGGGCTCCACAGTGAAAAATGTGCTTATCTCTTCAGACCCATTTGGATTCTATCAGTCACTTGGCGCAGAAAGAGGATTAGATTATGTGTTAAGTCTGTCCTTCAAATCTTGGGTGTTTATAATAAAACCACCACTTTCTGGAGACTAGCCTTCCAAATGCAGTCAGGAACAGAGGAGAGAATGTAAATAAAGAGTTTCTGAACACCCAGGAATAAATGACAAATTCAAGAACCAGAGGCCTAAATATTATTAAAACACTGCAGAGCAAAAGAGAAATCTTCTGACTAGTGGCCAATAACTCTAAAACTTTTGATATGAGCATAGCAGTAAGAAATAGATAGGAGAGAAGCAGTCAAGGGGGAAAAATGAGAATAAACCAATGGAAATGATCAGTAAAGGTGGTAGTGACATTGGTAGAAGTAGTGATGGGGACAGTGAGAAAGGGCCTTCTGACCATTGAGAGAACGAAGGCTAGTGGGCAAAGAGAGAGTGTTAGGGACACTCAGGCCACAACTTGAAATTCTTTGAAGAGAGGGCTAGGAATCTGTTAACCTGAAAATATATATCTACTTCACAACATACAGAAAATAAATTCCACATGGATCAAAACTTATATGAAAAGACAAAAATTTAAAGCTTTAAAAAGGAAATATAGGATAAAATTTTTATTACTTCAATGCAAGAAAAGAGTTCTTAAATAAGTTCTAAGAAGTGTACAATTCCAACAGGAAAAGACTGATAAGTTTGATCCCATTAAAATGAAGAATTTCTGTTCCTTAAAAGACACCAAAAAGGGAATGAAAAGATCAGCCACCAACTGCAAGAAGGTATTTACAACACATACGAAGATGTTATTCAACATATTGAATGAATATAGCATAAGCATTACCAATTAAAATGAATGTCAACCATAAACTACTGTAACAATAGCATTAGTAAATTTCAGCTTGATATGACTACATATCACGGAGGATTAGTAGCAAGAATATATCAAGAATATATATGTATTATACAACCAAATACCAGTGGGCAAATGACCTAAACAGGTATCTCTCAGAAAAGCACAAAACACTGAAATAATATATGAAATCATCTCAATAGTAACCATGAAAATGTATATAATAACCTACAATAAAATTCCATTTCTTAGCCACCAGACTGGCAAGAAAAAAGTTAAAAGTTTAATCAATTAGCTAAATGTGGAGTAATAGTAACTTCCTTTTGTGTTGATAGAAATGTAAACTAGTACAATCCCTTTGGAAAATAACTTGGCATTACCTAGAACATTTGAACATGCATAGCATTTCTACTCTTAAGTATAAACGCTGGAAAAATTCTAGCCCCTGTGTACCACGGTACATGTACAAAAACTGTCCTTTAAAGCACTGGTTGTAACAACAACAACACAAAATGAAACAATTCAAATGCCCACTGATATTAAAATGGATAAATAAACCATGATATTAGAATTTATACAGTGGAAGCTCTACATACAACAGTGAAAATGAATAAGCTATAGCTGCATGAATGAATCTCAACAACATATTGAATACAAAATAAGTCATAAAAGAATATATACATTTGTTCCATTTACATATTGTTGAAAGGAAGAAAAACCAAATAACTGTTTAAGAATATGTGCAAAAGACAACAACAACAAAAAATTAGGTTAAGAAAGACAATTTTGGATCGTGCCTAACTCTGGGAACAGCAAGGTAGGAGAGGGAATAATAAGATATGAGAGGGGCACCCAAAGAATCCATAAATTTGAATAAATTATTGTTATTATTCAAACATATATATATGTGATATTATTCAAATATACTGTATGTACTTGAGTGTTCACATTTAGATTTGCTCACAATTCAAAAAGTAAAAAAAAAAATAAAAATTAAAATTAAAGGGTGGGTGCAGAAATGTAGATGCAGTATAAAATGTTAATCAATAAGTAAGTGGATCAGCATAAAAATATGAGCAATAATATGTACTCGCGAACTTCAGAATACCAACTACTTCTGAGAAGGGGGATCGGGCTAATAAGATAGAGATAGGTACAAAATAGACTGCCTGTACCTGTAAGGTTTTATTTCTTTAATGAACTCTGAGGAAACATGGAAAAATGTTGATTTTGAAATATAAAAGTATGACTAGATTAATGCTTGCTAGTTATATTTTGCACTTTTCTTTATATTATAGTAACAGTAAATAGATCCATTAAATAAAGTATTGATTTTTTTTTTAAAATTTAACAGTTCAGTCTCAATGTTTAGAAGACTCGCCTATCTAGAATGACTTGATTAAGAGATCAGGGAGCCTGGTGGGGAGGTAGAGGATAGTTCTGCAGGAAATCAATTAATTTAAAAATGTAATATATATTTCATTAGCCCATAATTAGCATCCTGAGTTTAAATAAAATTGCAGTTAGTTGAATTTCAGAATTTTGTTTTACACATATTCTCTTGATTTAAACAAACAAGTAAGCATGACATTATTTTAAGAACCTAATTTACATTATTAGGTAAAATAATCCCTTTGGCTGTAGTTTGACTTAAAACTAATCTTTTTTTATATTTTTATATGTTTGATAATAATTTAAGACAAAATTTATGAAATTTTATTTAAAGTATTTCTTCTATATTTTAAATGAGGAAAATAATCTTATTTTGTGTAGTGATTTTATTTTTTAAATACTATTATGTAATTATTTTTTTAAGGGTTAGAATTTTCAGTTTAAATTTAACATTCTCAATTTAAATTTAACATTTATAATTATATATAAGTTTAACACATTTGTTCACAACTAACATAATTATATTTAACTTAATTTAAATTTCTGGTCTTGAATGTTTCATTTCTTTTATGAGATACTTAAAAGGTTGGCTTATTTTCAACTACTTGGGTAATCTATTAAAAATTTGAAATGAGTTTTTATACTTAGATAAGTTTATTTTCCAACAGATGACAATTTAAATTTTTCTGTATTCAAACATGGAGTAAGCCAGCTTGATATAAAATGCTCAAATGCAAACCGATTTGTTAAGTATGAAATTAACATTTCCTACATATCTATTAAAGTAAGCTAAAACTGTAAGGAAATGATTTTTGAATTATTAAAATTGAATTAAAATATGTGGACTCATGCCTAGAAACATATCCTTGTAATATTTTCTGACTCACTAAAAGCAGGTGAAGAAAAATAAAGATACTTGTATTGCTTTAATACATCTGGATTTTAATTTTGATGTAGGATGAGGAGAAAATTTGAAGTGCTCTCAAGATTTGAATAAATTTCTTTTGCATTTCTGTATAATGGTAATTTAATATTTTACAACTGATTTACATTTTCAGTGTGCTAAAAGCATTGCATGTCATGAAATACCCCATGTTAGTTTACGTATGATTGTCTTTTAATTTATGAGACATAGGCCATTTGCAATGCAGTGACATTGTTATATTTTATTTCTATGCTTTTATGATGAAAAGGCAGTGATTGTTGTGTTCTCAATTTTCCATTACCAGGCAGGTAATTTTATCCCTGTGTTCAAGCATTATGCCTCTTTCCAGAAGTGTTGAAAACTGTCATGTTGTATGAGCATTTCATTCTTGCTAGGTCTGGATTTCAGAAACTCCAGAATATATTGTAAGTGAAGCCATTATCAAATGCAGAATCAGTTCTCTATAGAAACAGACTGAGATCTGCCGACAAGTGGAAGACCTACTGTATGGAAATTAAAATAGCCTCTGAAAAACTCAACAATGAAACAGCTCAAATTACACTCCCAGGCAGAAATACCACAAATGGCTCCTGGCTCACAAAGAAAATCAATCCAAGAAGCTGTGCTGATTTACATAGCTGATATGGCTGAAAAATGGTCATGGGGCGAACATAGCTTTCAAGATACAAAAAGGCTGGTGAAGAATTAGATGTGTACTAGAGGATGCATAAGGAGAAAGGCTCTTCAGAGTGAGTGCCATGCAAAGGGATGTGGTTCTGGACCTAGTGCAAGGGCGGCTGCCGGTGTCCAGCCTGAGAGCTGCTTCAAGAAACCTCTGGGGAAAATGAACCTTTAAGAGGGATTCATTAAGTTCATAATGGGCACCCAGAGGTGATCATAAACTTGCAAAGGAAGTCTGTCACGTAGTGCTGTCTTATTACAGTCTCTACACTAGGTGTTATGCAATTTTCCACTCCTCTAACAGATTGAAAAAGTGCACTTTGATGTACCTTTTATTAATTTCACTGGCTTTTAAATTGTCTGAACTGCGGAGACCCACTATAATGTATCAGCCAGTTCATTACAGTTCTTGTCTATTCACAGTTTCTGAAGAATGAATGAATATAGGCTAGAATTGAAATATGCATAATTGTTAATCACCATGAGGGCAATTTACCTGCATCAGTAAATGTACAGAGTATATAAGCAATGTGCTTTGGATTCCAAGGAAATGTGAAGCTGTGTAGATCGCCTATATTTTCTAAAGGCAGCAAAAGTCATCTCTGTATTTCTAGCAGTCCTAAACAGCATATAGTGGTATTTATGCTCTTTACATCAGTCCTTTTGTTTCGTTTTGTTTCCTTGTTCTTTTCTCCTTATGAAGGTGAGAGGGTAGGTAGAGGTGATAGTAATTGGAGGTGGTGAAGACTGCCCACATTTAACATAGCATCTCTCTCTGTCACACATACTGTCATAACATAGACCAAAAGCCACAGGTCTAATTCATCTTAAAATCTAGGGATGAAGTGAACACTTTCAAAATACATCCATCGACCATATCCTCACAGCATGGTAAAGGTATCTCTACATTTCTGACTTGGTTTCAAGTTCTAGCCTCCATTTACCAGCTGTATGGCCTTTAGATAAATTGCTCAGTCTCTCTAAACTTTCTTTCCTAATTTCTAAATGGTAAGTAACCAAATCCACTGCATGGCTTCTCAACCTCAGCACTGTTGACACTGGGCAGATACTCTTTGTTGTGGAGAGCTGTCCTGGGCATTGTAGGTTGTATAGCAGTATCATGGCCTCCCTCGCTAGATGCTGAAGCATCCTCTCTGTCCCCTGTGTAACAACCAAGAACTGTCTTCAGACATTACCAAATTCTCCTTGTGTGGGGGCCGTGGGGGGGAGCAATATCACCCTAGTTGAGAACCACTGTTCTTTTGAGTATTTTGATGAGTGCCAGACACTTTTCTAAAGCTCTTCAGGTGTTAATTTATCTATTCTTGTCAACATAGAAATGGGTGCTGCTATTACGCACATTTTACAGGTAAGAACTAAAGCACAACAAAAAAGTCCCATCCTGGAGGTTACACCGCTTAACGGCTGAGCTTCACCAGCGAACAGGTATTAGGCTCCAAGTGTGTACCCTTCTGCTACTTTCACTACTTGGGATGATCAGCACTGCCTCATTGAGCTATAGCGGGTGTTGACTCAATGACTGTACAGAAACAGCTGTTGGTGTTGCATTGTCATTATCAAGAGCAACAGCTAATCCTACTCTGCAAGGCAAGGTTTTATCCATGAATTCAGAGCCCCAACCATTGCTCCACCCCCTCCTATGCCTCAAGGAAAGAAAGGAGGCAGCAACCTGTTAAATGTTATCCCTCCAGCTTCAGGTCAGCTTCACCATCCCATCTCAGACATTGTTTGTTCAAAGGTTCAGGAAATCAAAAAGAAAGCCTCATTTCCAAACAGAGAAGGACTCGATATAGAACCAGGTTCCCAGTTTAGCTGCACATGGTAATTACTAGCAAGCTAGACAATACAGCTGGTGCCCAGGACCTCACCTCAGAGATTCTAGTTTAATTGAACTTGGGAGGCTTGTGCTCAAGATTTTCAAAGCCCCAGGTGGTTCTAACAAGCAGCAAAGTTTGGATCACTGACGAAGACATCTTTTTATAATATGTATTAGTTATGTGATTTTAATATAGTTTACTAATTATTATATTTTAACTGATTAAATTAAGATACTGCTGTGTTTTTTTTTAAATGTTACCATGAGGTAAGTAACCTAAAATTTACTTGATATAAATAAAATAATATTTATATCACTTGGTAATGAAAGTGTGCAGAAAGGATAGATGCAGGAGAGAAAAATAGAGAGATTTTGTCATTTTTATGAGTGCTGCCCAGAGGGTGATCCAATTCAGATGAACAGTCCTTGTTTTTGGATAAGGAGGCTCAGTAACAGTGCACTAGGGAAGTTCATAGAGTAAATATATTTTAAATGGATCTCTAATGTTAAAAGTAAGGGATTGACTAAGTAAAGTTTCACATTATATTAATGACCTTGCTTCCATCAGTGTGATTGTTCGAACAAATATACTGATAGAAAAATATTCACAATGTATTATTAATGAAAAAAAAATGAGTTATGAAATAATGTATCAAAACATTTTTCTTTCTAAAATAGATTGATATTCATATGAGAAAATATCTAGAAGGATGTATCCAAATGGTAGAGTGGTAACTGTTGGATGATGGCATGAGAAAGTCATTTTTTTTCTCCTTTCTGAGTCTTGATATAACCTCTCTATGATACTCATGTATGACTTGTGTAACAGAAATATAATTAAATATATAAATCCAACTCTGTTGTTCTAATTCCACGCTCATGAAAGCATTTTTCTGGTCTATAATCTGACAGATTAATGGGTTTAACTAACCCCAAACAAAAATACCATCCTGGCTGGCTTCAGGTATCTAGTGTCAGGTTAGTAAAAACTACCACTACAGTTTTTGCAGTTTTAAATTTCTGCTGCAGTCAAGATCACCCCTGCACATGTCAGTGAACCAACATCTAACCCCCTCTTCCTCTCTGGGAAGCTACTGTAAAATAGCTAGGTAGACTTACCCTGTCTCTTCACACACGTGACCATATGTATGTGGCTTTGTGTGTACTTCCATTTGGAGACCTTGCCTGAGCCACTGTTCTCCTGGTTGAGCCTTTTGAGGATTCAGGCCATTTCAGCATGAGGTTGATTTTGAGCTAGAGCTGGGCTTTGCTTTCCTGTTTAAAGAAATAGTAAAAGCAACTGAAGACATGTTGCTAGAGGAATACAGACACAATCAAAAGATAGAAAGCCTGCTTTTGCAGTAATAGTCTTTTATTTTGAAAGCAAGTGCCTAATACAAACATATCATTAACACAGAGCTTTGCATGTGATAAATATTTGATGAATGAATAAATGAATGAGCGAACAAACAGACATAATCTAAAGCCATCCATGTAGAATAAAAATGAATCTTACCTAGTGTGGAGCAGGACCCTCAGTGAGCCAGGCTTATCTTTTTTTGCACTTTTAGATTCAGACTTTTTCACAGATGAGTGACACAGGGCTCCTGTGGTTACAAGCAATTTACAGATTCTTTGTGCCAGGGTTCATATGATAAGCCATGTGAAAATGCCTTCTGAATAAAAAAAAAAAGTGGAAAAAAGGCTTTCTCTACAATATATGTGTTTGTGGGACTGTTACGTTCTTTCAGAAGCCATTATTGTGGTCTGATGCATTAACATGCATTATTCTACAATACTGGCTTAGTCACCACATTCAGGAATTAGAAATATCTTCAGAAAATCACTTATTTTGTGCAACCTGGCCCTTCCCCTACCCCTATCTCTGTGAAGAAAAGCACCTAACCTCTTGTACACAAGATGTCTGACTGAATCTCAAAGACCTCAAAAAAAGGAGATCTTATCCTTTTTCTTAGTAACCTTTTCCAAAGTCTTGTTTATCAAAGTGAAATTATGGGATTAATTTGATCTGAAGTATCAGGGTTTGTAATCATTACAATATGTTATCATCTTATTGAAAAAAACTAAAAATAATTTCCTTAATATAGTCTTTCTAATCTGAGTCAAATCTAAAATTAATCAACTATAATTATCAAACCTAATTTAATTAAAACTAGCTGTTCACCATCTGGTCTTATTTGTATAAATTTAAGAATCTAACATTTCATAAGAAATTTTTCTATTTAACCAATTATGTTAAGTATAATTATTATGTAATTAATCTCAGTTCAAATTGCTTTTGTTATCACTTGACAGAAAAGTAATTTATGTGATAAAAAGTGGTTGACCAACTAATTACTCTGCCAATTGGGGTCTTTTATCTCAATGTCTCATCAATTTTTTTTTAAAAAGAAAGCATTTTATAAGAAAACATTCTTTTTGAAATATGAGACTAGCTATTGTTAGTGCAAAGTAAACACAAGAAATAATATTTGGAATGAATCATCATTATGTTTTGTAGTTTCAAAACCTTTATCTGGATAAATCAGAAAGCGAGAGAATAAATTAATGGTGGAAACAGAACACAAATCATAAAGCCAAATGCGGTGAACCAAAAAATTTCATAAGGAAATTAGAACTAGGTAAGAATGTGTGTACTCCCAATAGCAAGCTTCTTGCAGTATTCTTGATTGCCACTACTTTCAGATGCCTGTTTCCTTCTTTGTGATCAATAAACCTGCTAATAGAAAAGATGAATAGTTACTGATTATGAAAAATATACCTTTATAAATAATGCTTATTTCTATGCATTTACTTTTGAAGACGTCTGGAAAATCAGTGATGCTCTCCTAAGGAGTCGAAAGAAGACATGTTACTCACCTAAAATCTTATTATATAGGAGGGCGTCTGGTCATCAAAGGAGTGGGTGAATTTCTAAATAAGAAGAAACAATTTTAAAACCTGCCTTGCTTGAATAAGGGCTGGGAAGAGAAACCAGAAAGTAAAGCAGAAAAATTTAAAATAAAACATCTAGGATTCTTGCTCTAGTTGTAACCTCACACTAGATAAGTGGGCCAAGAAGGGAAGAAAGAAGAAATTGATAACTGCCCAAATCTGAGAAACATTTTGTAGGACAAAAGCAAGATTTCTAAAGCTCAGTGAGGAGTTGAGTGTACACTGTTTTCTACTTATTCCATACTTACTCTGTGCTACAAGTTGAGACAAGTGTACCGAACATGCAAAAGTTGTCAAGTTTCCATAGAAAAATTGGCCATATGACGAAAGGGGCTATAAAATTTTTTTACCAACCCAATTAAAGAAAGAAACATGGTGGAGAATTTTGTAAGTTTAGCAAAAGTTTTAAGTCTTAAAGCTATAAACTACATGTTAGATAATAGCTTTATATCAGTATTAAATCTCCTGAACTTGAAATGTTCATTGTGGGTATGTAAAAGAATGTCTTGCTCTTAAGAAATATATACTGAAGTATTTAGAGGCAAATGGGACACAGTTTTTAAAATTAACTCCCAAATTGTTCAGGATAATATATATAAAGCAAATGTGCCAAAATGTAAGCTATTAAAGAATCTCGGTGAAATATATATTGTACAAGTCTTATTATTCTGTAAGTTGAAATGAATTCTTAATAAAACTTTAACAAATAAAGATGATAACCTCGAATAATTGCCTGCGTCTAAAAAACTAAAAATTTGTAATCAGTGTATTAAGCTAAATCATGTAGGATCTTTAGGTTCTGTGGTTAGAGCAATTGCTTTCACCTCCTTTTTCTCCTACCCAACCTACAACTCAGCCCCACTTCATAGAATGCAGAGGGCTTCTTGACATTTCTGATAAAAACAAAACAAAACAAAACAAAACAAACACCATTAACGACCAAGGTATAAGCTATGAGAAAATTTGATACAAAGAACACAACAGCTGATGCTCTGTCCCAAATGGGAGTAGAAAATGTTCAATTTTTTTCCCCTGAACACGCATCTCAGAGATAAAACATAGATCTCCACTTTTCCACCGGCTTCTGTGAAAACCAGATGGCATCTCTCAGATAGAATACTCATGACTACAAAGGTGGCATATGGGTCAGTGCCAAGATGATCACTTACACGACATCTGCAGATGGTGGTCCACCACATCCTGAGGCAAGAATAATGAGAACAACATCCACTTCATCATCATCTGAATATCCAAACAAACAACAGGGGAAAGTTAATGAAAACAGCACTGGGGCATGTCCCAGGAGGGAGAAGGAGTCGGCTGGCTTACCTGAGATGCAATTAGAAATGCAGCAAAATACGTGCAAAATACTGAGTTTGGTCTTTAATTGAGGATCAAAGATGATGAGTCTAAAAAGAAGAGTATCGTAAAATGTAATGCACTATACAAAAGGAAGAAATTATTTCTGTCTATGAAGCTGAATAATGAAAACAAATACGCTTTTCAAATGTTGCAGAAGTGAGTAGAGTGTCCCTAAAATTAACAATAAAAGCCTTCTACCAGGACAGATGAAATGGATTTAATGTACTTTTGGAAACTGAAATGGCAGTTTCCATAATATATAAAAGTAATGCAAACAGCAAACAGAAAATGTTATTAAATTAAGTTTGATAATTATAGATGATTATCTTTAGTTCTGAACTGCAATATGATTAACTAGATGGTTACCAGGACCATAATAAACAATATAATTATACATTTTCCAATATGCCTGAAATTACACATCTCAATGCAGCCTTGATTTCCAGTGCTATTTATTCATACCTCCTGATTATCAATAAGCAATTAACTTTTGCTGGGAAGAAAGAATAAAGAGGTTATTGGAAGGATGGATGGATGGATGGATGGATGGGTGGGTGGAAAGGAACATAAGGATAAATGCTGGAGAAAGGATGGACAGAAGGATGAATAAACGGAAGAATGAGTTCTAAAATGGGTGAATAAGAGAATAGATGGATCAAGGGTGAATGGAAGGAAAGTAGGATGGAAGGATAAATGGAAGGAAGCTTGGTCTCACTAATACCAACACAAGAAAAAAGTCTTTTAACAAGGTGCATTTCTTTGATGAAATGCAGTTCTCAAATCGTTTCTATAATTATAAAATTAGATTGGCGGTCAACCCATCCAAGAGGAATAGCTGTTGGTTTGGTAGAGGTTCAGCTTCTATCTCAATTTCAATTGTTCTTGTTTTACTTTCAGTTACCCAAATAATTTGTCTAATACAACAATAATATATACAAACCTTACGTAAGTTTTATACCTATATTTTTATTTCTTTAGTTAAAATTATTTATCCATTTCTTCATTTGCTGTTTTAACTTAATAAATATTGAATGCCTACTCTGCATCAGGCACTGTGCCAGGCATGGGTACATTAAGCATGCAAAAGTATTCCTCGTCCTCACAGAGCTTAGCTCTGGTGGGGGTAGAGCACAGGTACTAATCAAATAATCATATAAATAAATGTTCAGTTACAAATTGTGATAAATGCTATAAAGAAAGGGCATATTAAAACTGAAAAAGGTAATAGGTTTCTAAGAAATATGATTGGGGCATTAAATTCATAATTAATCAAAATTGTGATTTTAACTAAGCTTGTCTTTAGTGAGCTGAATTTACACACTGGTTGAAATGCTGAATCATGTCTGTTTCCCAAGGTATTATGTATTACTGTGTTGTCATCCATGATTTCATAATGGTGTGGGCATATATTGTATTCATAACCAAGAAGCCATCTTCGTTTTTTGGTTTATGAAAATAAATATGCTACAATCAAGTCAACATTTCTGATAATGTCTTGGAAAGATAATCCAAATTATCAAATGCTTATATTGCTTTTAATGTTTAGCCTTCCTTTTCCCTTTGAGACTGAATCTGTGTTTATTTTCTTCTGGCTTTTTCCAACTCATCTTGATAGGACTTCCTTTTTAAGGCACTTGTTACACAAAATGCTCAGAGAGCCCTCTATTCTCTCCTTAGGCTTGAAGAATATTTTTGGCTGTTTTCCGCTCTTATTCGTATTATTTTCGGGTTCAAGCTACGGTTAACATTTGTTTCTATTAACATAACTTTTTTCAGAGACGAATATCTTTTCAATGTCAGCCTCTCCCCGCACCAACCCAACCTCCACACATTACGTCCTACTTCAGGACTCAGCCAACAGATGGCCATTTCTTAAACCTGCCTTTTAATGGCATGATGGAAAGAGCAAGAACTAAGATCTGAAAACTCAGCTTAAACCTATTAGTAAATATTTATTAGTCACTTAATCTCTCTATAACTTTCCAGTCAAATTAGATAATCAGTTCTTTCATAGAGCTATAGTGATAAATAAGATAAAGTATATTCAAATTCTGTGAAAAGTAATGTGCTAAGCGAAGGCCTTTAAAATGTAATTATTTCTGTTTGCATTCCTTTGTACTACCTTTTTCCTATTTTGATCAAAGTGATTCAGCAGCCTTCAAAAGAGTAGCACAGTGCCTACCACATTATAGGCACTCAACAAGTATTCAGTTTCCTCCTGTTTCCCTAACAACTTTAATGTAGAATAAACAGAAATTAATGGAGTTGGTTGTATTAATTCCCTTAGGATATCCCCTGGCTGCAATTTTTTCCCTCCTGGCAGGTAAGTGGATAAATATGGTGTTTGAGGATAGCTCAAAAGGATAGTTGCTAGCATATACAGCATTTTAGTGCAAATGTCAAGAGGCTGTCTCCTCCTCCCAGCTCAGCTCTGTACCAGAGCACTTCACGTGCTATCGACATTACTAACACCCAGGTTATCCTTCTTTGTTCAGTGTACAAACTGCACAACCACAGATGGCAGCCCAGTAATCACGCTGGAACTTGGAAATTGGAAGCTTATACCATTTAGCCATCACTATGATATCATTCAAACTGAAAATATTGGCTCAGCTATTTCTAATCATACAGATTTTTCACAGACTTTTCTCGCCTACATCTGTTGACTTTAAACCATGAGACATATATAAGTCTATAAAGACAGGCTTGTTTATCCCATCATGAAACTATATCTTTTAGGATATTTCTTTCATCATTTTATACTATTATAGCCATCAGAATGGTTCCTTATTATGAGTCAGAATTAGCTGAGAGTAACAATGTCTTTTCTTTTGAATGTTCTTTCAAAAACTGAAAATATTCCATCTATTAAAATAGCACAAGAATTTGCATTGAAAGATATTACATGAAGACCTCTAACTTATACACTTCCCACTGGAATTATCAACTCACATGTCTGTTTGATCTGGCTAGGGAAGGGTTTTCCTACTCTTGAAGCTCTTAAGAGGAAGCAGACATCCTAAGCCCCCTAATTACTTCTTCTGCCCCCTCCTCCCCATGACCTGGAGTTTCTTGGAGCCATGAAACATTCCCTAACAGTCATATCTCCTTATGGAAACAAAGAGCCACCACAGGAGCAGCAGGAGTGGATAGGATTTCACCATAAGGTTTACCCTTTTCAAGTATGTGTTTTCAAGGACTCACCACAACCTAAACAGGATATATAGCTTGAATAGAGAGGAGATGAGGACTCTTAATGCAATGTGTGCTGTGTGCAGGGCACACAGATGTGAGGATATTTCAAACAGCCATACTTCCTTCTGATCATTCCCTGGGAACATGGAGAGAACATAGCCACTATCTGAGGCTCCATGAGTCCTTCCCATGTTCCGAGGAGCAGCAGCGGAAGCACAAATGATTCCCAAGCCTCTGCAGTTCCTCCTTTAGCTATATGAAGACACTAGAAAGTGGTTAGGGTCCAGAACCAATATGTAAAAGGCTTTCAGTTACTTGTAGGTAGTCTTTACAGGGTGTGCTAGGGACTCAGTGCCATTTACAGCATTGTTTCTAAGGGAAAGTATGCCCTGCATCTCCAAAACGAATTTCCAAGTGGATTTTAGAGCATAGCACATGAGTAAATTGGAATTTAATTTTTAAAATACAATTATGAACTTATTTGCTATTCCTTACACATTATGTTTGTCAAACTTGTTTTTAGATGTAAGTTTAACTAAAAATGCTAGCTTTTCATTCTCAGCACCTTCTTTCTAGTTATTATTTGTTAATACTTGCATAGATAATTTAGGATATTTTTAGTTCATGGTGCCCTTTGACAGATATAAAATTTTCACAACCATGTGTACTGGGTGACTGTTGTTATTCTCATTTCGTAAATGAGGAAACTGAGACTCAGTAAGTTTGACTTGCTCAAGGTTATACAAGCATTAAGTGACTGGAACTGGAACTCAACCCTAGGTCTGGTGGCTAATCCCACACAGGTTCCTTCTACAACATCCCACTGTATTATACAAACCTTCTGATGATAAAAGAAAGAGAGAAATAATATGATGCTGTTTATCTAAAGAAAAGTCCTTGATCACTTTTTCCAACCAGAAAGCTGTTAGCAGGTTGCTTCATTAACTAGCTGGAAGCTTTCCCCTTTCCTTATAATCAACACTTGGCTCGTCCTTACACCACATCCTTTCCTTAGCAATCAGCAGCTTGCCTTTGATGCAGAGCTTGGACAGTTTCTGAAAGCAGAAGTATATTTTCAATAACGAACTATTCGAAACAGCATTTAAACCAAAAACGTAGAGTTTTAAAACAGAGTCTTAAAGCCACTTACTTCCCTTTGAGCAATATCCACATCTTTCTCTGGTTATCAGCAGGCAACGAAAATAGAAGCCTTTGCCTCTAGTGAATGTACTCAAAGGTCACCCACAGACATGAATCCCAGTGTGAAAAGCAATTGAAACAAGACAAACTGAAGTAAATGGATCAGTAGGTATACTGAGTCTTGTTAGCATGATTTTGTTTTGGTCCTGAACCGAATGCCTACTTCATGATAATCAAATATTCTTAAAAATGGTCAAGAAAGGAGACTCTATAAGTAATTGTAATATCCTATTCCATTATTTGACAGATGTTGCCATCAACAAGCTTTCCTTTATTACATTTATTTCTCTGAAAATAAAACCATATTTCTGTCTTCTTATCTGTGAAGTTAGCAGATTTAAAATTCAGAATCCTTCTTTTTAAAGAACATGACATTCTTTTTTTGAAAATGTAAGAGCCTTTTATTACCCTCTCTTATCTCCACTGACCTTTGTCTAGCACATACCAGGCACTCAATAAATAATTGTTGATTGAATGAATTTTGATATTATGTACTAATTCAGTGTTTTTATTCATTTTAGGCTATCATTCCATCTTAGGAGATATGGGAGTCAGAGAGAACAATAAGAAAGTTATAGTTACAAAAACATCAACAGAGTGGTGACAATGACAGTCAAGGAATGCAAAAGATATTGTCAAGGCAGATGACTTAACAAATCTAGGGAGCAAAGAGAGGGAGAAATCCAAGATAATCCATCTTCTTGAGCCTGATTGACTGGGAAAACAGTGATGCTAACAGGAGTGTTAGGGAAGGTAAGACGAGAATCAGGTTTTGTGATAGGGAGATGATTACTTTTTCAAACCCCTAAAGCTTAAGTTGCCAGTGGGACATCCAGGTAGAGAGCCCAGCAAGCCAGTGTGAGAGTGGAGCTCGGGAAAGAAGAGAAGACAATGATTTGGGCCTATCTTCAAGGAAGTGTCTGACATCCTAAAATTGTGTAAGATGGCCAAGTGAAAGAGTGTAGAGAGAAGGGAGATGGTGACACTCATGTTGAGTGGGCAGAAGGAGGAAGGAGGGCCAGGGAAGGAGCACTCTGAGAGGGAGCAGGAGAAGCATCCACACCAAGGGCCACAGAAACTAGCGGAGACAATCATGCCCAGGAGCTGCTAGTCGGCAGAAGGCAACAGGAAAGTGAATGAGAAAAAGCCACTGGGAAAGAAGTCCTGGTGGGCCGCAAGAGCCATCTCAAGAGATAATAGAAGCTTAAATAGAAGACAGAGAATTGAAGATGTGGAGGTAAAAGAACAGCTAGATTCTGCTCTCAAATCACTCAGAACTTCAATTAAGGAGATGAAGGCTGTCTCAGAGACGTTTTTCCCACAAACCTCAGTCACTTCCATCATTCTAAAAATTTTCTTCTTAAAGTTCAGCTATAACTTTCACTACTTCCTCTTTTGAAGTATTTTGAAAAGTCTCCTCTTATAATCCCTTTGAATTCCCCTCTTTTCCATTCTGTTTCCAGGTACTTGCCACATTTGCCATTTCTTTCCCGTAGTGCTCTAAAGTTACTTTTTTCCTCCTCAGACTCGACAGGCAAGACATTTTCCTGCCCTTATTATTTCCTCCCTTGAATATTGCAACCTCCTACTCAATTTTCTCTTGCTCCAGACTATTTCCTGTGAAAATCTATCCACATCTTTGGGAATGGATTCCACTTACAACTACACCCTTAGTTAAATCTGGGCTTGGTTTGTATATTAAATCCTACTATTCTTGACCCTTCATAGTTTAGCTCAAAAGCTCTAGAAAGTAGTAAAATTGATTATTGGCTCTTCTAATCATTGTATTCACTTTCTAGACTTTGAAGAACTAGCATAATAAATATTTACTAGGAATACTATTTATGAAATACAATCACAAATATGTCAGCAGTAAGCTTTGTGACATTTCACATTTTCTGAATCATCTGACTTTATCTCAAGGATTATTTATAGAAGAATAAGGCTGCAAAGTAATGTCATCTGGGTTTTAGTGTAATTTTTATCCATTTTTTAACAAAAGAATAAACTACTAGACTTACTATTTGAGTGAAAAGAAAATTAACAATTTATCATTATTGAACTTCGTAGCATAGTTTTACTTCTTTAAAGACATATACATGGACTGTGTATTACAGAACTGGAAAGATTGGGGTCAAATTCCTACAATTCTAGCTGGTACTTTTAACTTTCTCTTCTTTAAAACGTAATATTTAAATTTTGCTTTTAAATAATAACTTAGTTTACTATGTTTGTCTTTTGTAAGCATTGATGATATTTCTTCAGTTTTCAGTAGTTTCTAGTCCAAGACATGGATAATGATAAGTCTCCATAAACCACCTTGAAATACTACAAGAATGATGTAGATAGTAAATGCAGTGTGTTGATAAGCACAAAGAATGGCCAGACCATATCTGTATGAGGCAAATTCAGAAGTCTTTTGTAAATTTTATCTCTGGGGAAAATTTCACAAAAGCATTGTCTTCCCACTTTAGATTGGCACTTAACAATTGTAAAAGTTGATTTTTCCCTTGTAAATGGCTTAAAAATTATTCGTACTTTTGCATCCCTGGAGATAGAAAAAGGTTTTATTGAAAAAAAAATCCATTGTCGAATTTATTCCAGGCTAATTATGACTGCAAGAATTTCTGAAGAGTAACTTGCAGCCACGGTTATCTTTGGTTCAGAGTTTACTCTTATCATAAGCTAATGAATTTGAAATAAACCTGGCCCAAACATGTTAGACAAAGCTCCATTATTACCCAGATCTAAGCTATCATTTATTCACTGGGAGAAAAAAAAAAAAAAAACTTGGGAAGAAGCTTGCCAACAAACCAGATGTCACCATCAGTAGACAATTATGTTTCACAGTTTGGCACCTGGGGCCCACAGTCATCATCCAAGGAGGAGGAGAAATGAAAAGTAGAACATTCTTGGCAGGCTACAGACTAAAAGATTCCAAATGGCTCATGGTGAAAATGGAGGCTAAAAGGGCTGCTTCTTTAATTCTCAACAAAGGAGACCCCTGGACCAAAACTTGCTCAGAACATTTTTTACTTGTTTAGAACATCATGATCCCAATAGATACATAAGAGTTTAAAATGCTCAGATGCTCACAGGCACTAGCACTGAAGCTGCTTTGTCAGTGTTTTCTGCTCCAGAAGATTTGCCATCTCATAGAGAAGACATCTTTTTTGGGTAGATTATCAATGGAGTCTAAAGTGTTTCTTTCTCTGATAAATTTTAAGGAATGCAAAAAAAAAAAAAAGAGCTGATTTAGAGCTGATTTGATTTCAGTGAAGTACTGACCAAAACATAAGGGACTGCACTCCATAAAATACCTTTTCAAATCTTATTAAGAAGTTGGAGATTTACACGGAGAATTTCATCAAGTCTTCTTGTAGATTCAGCTGAGAAAAAGAAAATGAACTTCCTCTTTGGAAATGTGTTTCAATCTAAGATAGACACTTTATGATCCTATCATGGTTCTAAATAATACCATAATACCTAGATGTCCTAATAGATCTTTTTTACTTTTATATAATCGAAGAATTAAATAAATTAATAAATAAAAATTGAAATAATTCCTTTTTCTTAAATTTTTGCTAAACATTTCTTTATATAATATATATGTGTATATATCTATTTACCCTCATATGGAAACTGCCATCTGCCCATAGTCAGATAAATATGAAAATTAGACATTAAATTTATTAGTTCCTTCTGCAAGTAAACAGAGCAAACAGAATCTTGGTCAAATGAAAACTACTTTTTTCTACCTTTCTTTGTCTTTATAAGTCACCAAATCCTGAATAGCAGAAAATAAAGTAGAATTTAATTTAAAAATTATATTTACTGTGCTTAATATATGGTTATTATGTGTTTCATCATCAAAACTAAATTCTCATTTAATTGAGAAAATATATTTCATAATTTTGGATAATTCTTAATGTTTTGTTTGAATAAAGATAACTGGCCCACTTAAATTAATCTATGAATTCACAAATAGTTCTTTTCTACCAAAATCCCTTACCATATTTCTTAAACTATTCTACATTTTGAGCAAGGGGTAAGGTATTTCTTTGTGTGTGACATATAAAGTGCTAAATATCTACTTAATTAATATGTATTAATTAATATAAATATAAATAGACTATGTAATTATTATAAAAATATAATTAATTACATATTAATGTATGTCTAAAGGTTATGGTTCCAAGTGTATCTTTTAGGCTTTCAATAATTATGTTTATTATTTCATGATGAAGTAGCTTATTAGTTTGTTCCTGGAAATGCTGTTTTTAATGCAGTGGTTTTCAAGTGTTTTGGTTTGCAAATCTTTTTATCAAGGTTAAAAACAAAACGATGGACCACAAGTCCACTAATATCACCACCACCTCCTACTTCCTTTAGCCATCAGCCCTCCCTACTGAAACCCAGAAAGAACATTGCCGTGTGTTTAAATTATACAAACAAATTATATCGTAAATAATTCCCAAGTTTGCCTGTATGTGAATAAACACTGCAATTCCCTGATGATTATAAACTTTAATGCTATCAGCTTGTGTGGTGTTCTTGATCGATGAAAATTTGTTTTCTTAAGTGACTGGAAACAATAAGCTGAGAATCAGAAGTCCCCAGTTCTATTGCAGGATTTGCACAATCAGGTTCAGAGCCTCTCTGTGCACTGAGTTTCAATTTACGTGGAGAATTGTTACACCTGCCTTTAATTCACAGCACAGAAATAATAAACCATCCTCAGGGACATGGAGAGCAATGACTCTTCCATAGGCCTGTATAAATTGAAAGAGCAATAACAACAAGCTACCAAGTAGTCCCTTGGTCTTGCTGCTGAAGCCTCACACACCCCCACAGTCCCTCTGATAACTATCTATTCTATTCCTAAAGTAACAAGAAAAAAACCTGGAGTTAATGTCCACACTCATCACCAGCTCCAGCTGAATGATTCTTGGAATAGGTGAAAAAATACAGAAGGAACAACTGGTTTCTCTCCTCCTCGGTTCCAGCAAGAACTCTGTGGCTCTCTCAAGGTCAAGGAGAGTACTGAAGTGGGTGGAGAATTTCTGCAAAACACTTCAAGACCTGTTGAAAACTGAAAAGGAGATACTTTTATAATAGTACATTAGGTATTGTAAACTCCTCTGCAAAGTTTCTTGACAGAAATGATGACTTCGATTGCTATAACTCTGGTATAGAGTCAAGAAATGGTTGGGAAAAGGGTAAAATAAAATAAAACTATTATTTAGTCATTGATGTCAGCTTTCTAAAAATCAATATATATACACACATATATGTGTGTGTGTGTACGCAATTTTTGATTTAAGAAATTTATACCCTTAGTTTCAGTCCACCATGGTGAATTACTTCATATAATTTATAATCCAAAATGTTATAAGAGGTTCTGCTTCCAGATAGCCCAGTATTTTTCCATAGAGGAAGGGCAATCAGAAGGAAAGTTTCAAGAGCTTACATAAAATTATATGATACAGTGTTTCCTGACATTAGCAAGATGACTCTCAATTTCTCAGTTTCTTACCCTATAGAATGGAGGCAATTCATTAGTACAAATGTAAGGAAATTTTTCACAGTAAAGTGGAAAGTGGTAGAAATCAAGAGACTTGGATTTTGCTTCCAGCGTTGTCGACTATCTGTATGTCATTAAGAAAGCCATATAACTTCTCCGGACCCTAGTTTATTACTCTGTAAAATAAGTGGCTTATTCATTCATTCATTTGAAAACATTTGTTAGGTGCTCACTAGATTGAGGCACCATGCCAGGCTCTGGGAATAAAAAGCCAAATAATATGTTTTCCTTGCCTTCAAAGAGCACAGCCAAGCAGGAAGTGACAGCAACATAAGAGATAGATGTTCTTATGGAAAAGTTATTGGGGACCAGGGGAGCCAAGGAGACACACTGTTGCAATAGGTATAGAGTAATTTCTAGGGTTAGCGAGACTTTGCAAGCACAAGAAACAGTAAGAGAAAGAAAAGGCACAAGATATGAAACAGTGGCCTGCCAGGAAAACCACAGGGGTCCAGTGCGCCAAAGAAGAAGTTAGGAACCAGATGGCAGAGCATACTAAGGAGTTTGGGGTTCAGTGTGTGGGCATAACCTTTCAACAGGGTCAGTGGGCATGTTCTTGCCTAGCCAGCAAAGCCTTCTAGAAGAAGCTGCCTCACCCACTGCCTCTGCTGAAAGCAAATTGACAATATTATCTACCTTTCAACTAGCTACTCATGTATGATTGGTGTGGTACAGGCACTTGATTCAAGAATGGCTTACCTTGGATCTGGATGAACTGGCTTGAAACTATGAGTTACACTGCAAGCCCACCATGGCAAAATTCAGAAATCATTATTATAAATATTCGTGGGGATAAAGAGAAATGGAACTCTCAGGCACTACAGACAGAAATTGATACTTGGTAAGCCAATCTGGGGAATAAGTTTGAAATATTTGGCAAAATTAATTATGTACGTATGTAGCAATCCCACTCCTATATGCGTAAATCAGAAGATTAATGTAACGGATGAGTAAATGGACATATGCAAAGTTGTTTCCTCCAGCATTGTTTTGGAAGCAAGGAGTTGGAGGTAACCCACATGTCTATCATCATGAGAATGGAGAACTAAAATAGGATAGGTGCATAGACTGAAAAAGGCTGCAGTAGTCAGAACTAGATGTGTATACAGAAACATGAATTTTAAAAACAGTGTTGAGTGAAAAAAAAACCAGAAGGCAGTAATTTAGCATTATTTACATAGATTCCAAGAGGAGACCTACACAAAACAACACTATCTCTCAAACATACACCATCTAAGAACATATATTACACATGTCAGAATCAATGCTTTGGGAAAGAATGAGGAGGAGAAATAAGAGAGAAAAAATTAAAACAGTTCATTTTACTTTGCGTAAACAAATTCCAGTGCCCAAGCATTATTAACTCAGTTCCACATACTTCGGGTCAGGAAAACAAAGTAAAATATGAGTTTAAAGAGCCATATTCTCTTAAGAAACTAAGAAATAAGGCAAAAATTTGCACTTCTAATGAGCTGTGCAAAGGAATATGGCTAAGTCACACTTATGATGGGACATTGGTATAAAGATCTGCAAATTTGCAACTCTGGCTTTTAGTCTACAGAACCTTCTTAAATGCAGACTCTCCAGCGTCTGTCTCTTTGAGGTCCAAACTTTTGTAGCTTCTGTTTTTGAACTATTTTGAGTAGTTTTCTGTTCTTATTCTCAAAAGAGACAAAATCAACTTTAAATGTTCACAATACGGCCACAGTCAGGGATACGTGTCAGGACATTGCTAACAATCCAAGGAAAAAATGATAACTAACTGAGGAGAGGGGTCAGTACTAGAGATAGTGATTTGGGGGAAAACAGATTAAAGAAGATTATTGAAGTCCTATAGGAAGGAGTAAAATCATGCTTATAAATGTAAGAGGAGAAGAGAAGAGTCTTTTAAGGACGGTGTAAAGAGAGAGAAACCAGCAAAAGAGACTAAAAAGGAGATGAAGAGAGTGAGAAGAACCAGGAGGGAACACCATTACGGAAACCAAAAGAGGGAAAACAAGGGGCCGATTTCATGATTTACTGCTAAGTTATCAATTATATTGAGGTGTGGAAAGGTTTTATGGGACTTCCAATTGCAAGATCATGGTGACCTTTTCCATAGCGGTTTTTCTGCTGTGATAGTGGCAGGAATCTAGTACATGGGTACCACTCTGGCCAATGCCTAGGCTGATGTTGGCTTACCCAACCCCCAGGGGCAAAAACCAGCCCTCTGGCTTTCCCATGATGATGCATAGAAAAAAATAACTCAAAGAAAAAAACAACTTGATAATATTAAATGAAATAAAACATGCTTTTAATAAATCAAGAAATCTTAATTATTTTAAGTGTGACCAGGAGGTAAAGCATTGGAAACAATAAATATGGACTGTCCATTATAGAATTTAGCTAGGAAAGTTGCACTAAAACTCTAAGTCTCTTCCAATTCTAAGTGTCAATGATTACAACTCATAAACCGTAGTCCATAAACACAAAACTGACCTTAAATATGTTAAAGAAATAACAATAATTTACTTCTTTTATTCAGAATGCTTAGTGTAAAAGTAATACATGCTCTTTGCAAATTTAAGCAGCGCAAAAATATATAAAATTAAAATTAAGTTCTTACTTCCACCTCTATCCTATGCTAATTTCACTCCCCAGAGAACGCACATTTCTAGGCATATACAAATGTATTTGTATATGGAACAAAATCACTATTTTTAAAATATAATATGTATAGACATGATGATATTAAAAATGTTTTTTAAATCAGTGTGAGGACGCACTGAGTAATTGGAATGGATGCCCATGGCACGCTGGGCACGCTGGTGGGCCACATTTTCTTGAACCAGTTGCAGGAGAGGCACCAGCCCCCTGACGTGATGGGAAGAGCTGCACCTCAGTGTCCAGCTTAGTGGTTTCTCTGCTGGAGCACCCTGCCATGTGAGTTGGGCATGATCCCGGCTGCATAGCCTCCAAGCTTTGCTCTTTGATTCTCCAAGATGTTTCTATGAGGTGCATGAAATGCTTTCAGAAAGGCCCGTTCTATGTAAAGTAGACAGAGGAGTTCGGGTTTTTCAAGCAAGTACAAAGGAATATCAAGAAAATTAAAAGTCAGGTGCTCATGTCATTTAAATTAATGGCTTTGAAGACGGGCACACTTTGTGATCTGTGGCCATGTTCAAGGAAGTGATCAAATCCCTGAGAGCTGTGTCTCTCTTTCCTCTTTTCTCCATAAAGAGTCAGCTTGTGGCAGCTGTGCATTGCCAGGCCCTGGAGACTAATCTATGATCGAGACAGTTATTTTGAAAAAAGTTATTTCTCTCCTTTAGCTTTAAAATCTTTAAAAAGTACGTATTACTTTCTTTCAGATTTTTCTTTTGTAATTTAAAAAGAAAAAGCAATCAAGAAAAAAATAAGATCTTTGCATATGTCTGCTCTGAAGGAAAAAGATACTCTTCATTCATTTTTTTTTCTTGATTACAACAGCAAAAGGCATTTAGAACATAGTGTTTTCAAATTACTGTTTCAAGTCCTGATTATTTTTGACGTCTCCATGAAATACTAGTTAAAGAAAAAAATGGAAAAGAAAACTTTCCAAATTTTTTTCAAAAACACTAATTATGCATATATTTATGTTAAGAAAATAAACTTTAAACTTTTTGATGTACTGTCATACATTTGAGAATTGCCCATATATGATGAAAGGGGAAGAGAGTGTTCCAAGTGTGAAATATATTTCGTATGTTCGTTGTCTTTGATTTTGATATATGCTTAACTATATTGCATTCTAGGAGCAGCTAATTTCCATATAAAGTGTAGCTACTTTCAATTTTACTATGTATTGTCTGCAGTGAAGGCTTTGATTTGTATGCCCTAGGCTAGATCAGAGCAATGCATAATTTTCTTTAAGTTCCTTCTGTCATGCACAATCGATGTTTAGAGAGACATTACCCAAAAGGGGGTAAAATAAGATGAATAGCATTTTTAAAAAGTTAGCAAACCAAAGAAAAATGATCAGAGAGAACCTGATGGCAAGCCTCCTGAATTGTATGCATTTGGGCATAGCCCACATGAATTTTGGTCTGTTTTGGTGATTATTTCAAGCCTAAGAGCAGAAGAGAGATTCTGCAGGGTCCTATCAAAGCATCTGACATCATTCAGCCTTTGTGTGATGGTTATTACAAGCTGGTAAGGGTTTTCTTTGTAGAACTGAGGGGAGGGGTACACAGGACAGTGTGGATCGTGTGAGGTGTGACTTGTGCAATAGCATAAGCCCTCGCCCCCAAATATTTTCTAATGGTATTCTTTCACTCAATTTGTTCCTTCAGTTCCCTTTGAAGAATCGTGCTTTTGAAGTAGATTAAGAAATTCTATTACCTGGATGGACAAAATCAACTAGTCACACAGTATCCGTGTAAGCTATAACCTAATGACTTTTCTGATTACCATTTAATGGACAGAGCTCCAAACTGGGAATCAAGAGACCTGAATTCTATTCCCAGCTCTGTGGCTACTCACCTCTGCGCAAATCACTTATCTTTTGGGGGCTTCAGTTTCTTCACCTTTGAAATGACAAGGTGACTTAAGATCTCCTACAGTTTGGAAATTCTGACTCTTTAGGCTATCATCCTTGTAACCTAGCACGCACCCTGAAGACTGGGAATTGGGAGTGTTCGATTTTGATGGACGTGGGGATGAGAGCGGAAAAACAGCAAATGAGTCGTGCACAGAGTAAGCGTGAGTTCAGAATTGTTAGGTACCAGGCACGAGCATTGACAAAATTCAAACTAGGGAAGAAAACAAACTTCCCATTTCTCTACTTCGAGTCATCATATATTTTTGAAGTAGTTTTTCCTTTGTCATAACATTATAACATTGGTATGTGATTGATTTTTCTTTTTAAAAAATCTTTTGGTTGGATTTATTCATTTCATAAAATTAAGAAAAAAAACTGTGTGTTCCCTTCTCAATTGTTGTACATCTTACAACATAATCATTGCTAACAGTTTGAAGTTCCTTCTTACGGACTTTTTTCATGCCTGTGCAATATGGAAGGAGACTTATATATATTTTCACACACACCTCCTCCCTTAACCTGTTCTTTTTCATTTAACAGCATAACAGTATGATCCTCTCCTCCTATTACAAGAAAGACTGTCGATGAGCGTCCCTGTACACATATCTCTGACACATTTTTGTAAGCTTATTCAGGGCAGAGATTCTAGAAGGTGAGATGGCAGGCGAGGCACACACTCTAAAGCATGCCAGCTATTACATGCCTTAGCCTGATTTCCACAGATCTTGAGACAAAGGCTTATGTGATAGCACTTTCTGAGGAATAGGATTCCAGGGAGCAGGAATGAGAGGAAGGAGTAAAGTGGGGAGGAGGAATAACTGATACTAAGATGCTTTGTTGAATCGGTGTCTGAGAAATTTTTAAGAAACTATATGAAATGTATCTCAGAACCATCTATTTGGGTGGGAGGAAGGGGAGTGAGAAAGGGAGAAGCATTTATCCAACAGTTTTGTCCCTCACTGGTCAAAGATTTGCCTGATGGGATACTGACTCCCCAGCACATCTGGTTTGCACATGTATCAGCCCTTGTCCATGTTCCTGTGGAGTCCTGAGTTGTGGACCATCCCAGAAGCCCTGGGTTGAGGCAAGAGATAGATCAATTTGCACCAGTGTAAAGCCCACCCAAGCGCACACTGAGTCCCCTGGAATAAGACATAGGTGAGGTCAAGAAAATCTGAAATTAAAAGGTTCAGATACACTAACAACCTGTCACACAAAAGCGTACTGACTGACACTTCCAGCAATAATGCAAAAGTGTCCTTCCCTTTAACAACAATGAATTCTGTCAATAATTTTTGCCAATATAATAGGTGAATATTGGTATTATTTCCTTTTATATTGTATTTCTGTATTATTGAAGTTGCATATATTTGCATATGTTTATTAGCCTTTGTATTTTGTCTGCTTTGTGAATTGTCTGCTATATTCTTTGCCTTTTTTTCTATTGGGTTGTGCTTCAAGGCCTCGATTTTTATAAGAAGAATACTTTCATGGAGCTTTTGTAAATATTCACTTTTATCATCTAAAATGTGAATACGCTGCTTCCCACTTGCCCAATTGTTAGGATTTAGTGTGCACTAATGACAGTACTTAATAACATATATATTTTTTGTGTTAGTGAAGTTACTGCTATATTTTTTCAGTATTAGAATGAGAATGCATCTTATTTCATATGTAATAGCAGATATGGTTTTTACTTAAGGATGAATGCATTCCACTTTCGAGTGCTTTCCGGAACAAAGTCACAGTTGTAAGCTTGCTCTTTTCATTCTTTGTTCCTTGGGGTAATGACTGCACATCTTTTGTTGTTGTTGTTTTGGCACAGAAATCTATTATCCTGTCGTAGTCCAACTCCACTCTTATCTGCTACTTGTTAAATGGCTTCTGAAAGAATACAAGGGCGTTTCTATAACCTGCTCATGATATCACTTTCGAATCTAATAATTCAGCTGCCACATATGATCTTGTCATTCAGTTATCAACCCACCAAACAAGGTCTACTTAGTTTTCTCTTCTCTTCTACAAAGCTAACTTTTTGTTCTCTTCTGCTATTTCCATTGTCGTAGTAAAGCGTTAAGTGCTTGGAGTTTTGAGTGAAGTACACATTTATTGGGGTAATATTATAAAAGATAAAAAACAGGAGGAATTATCATCTTATTTTATAAATTGCATGTGTGATTGTAGGAATATTATAAGATAAACCCAATTTTCTAACTAAGGGTTAGAACAAAACACTAGAGTGAATAATTGTGTAGATGCCATTTTTAAAAGTAAGTATATCCTAATAACACACCTGCTAGGTTAATCTTTCTTGGTAAATAGGATCTATGTATAATTCCTTTTCCTGGCATAAAGAAGTTGGTTGTGACTCAAGGGAAGATAACCCCACTTCCACTTCCAACCTTAGGTGTCACTTGATTTGTGTAAAGGTAAGTCTAACTTCCTTACTTGTTATTAATTTAAAAATGAGCTTGTTTTCTTAAGCTGACTAATAAGACAAAAGAGAAGTCTTGCTGAGGGACTTCTGGGAAAATTTCCTTTTTTCCTGAGAAACACGGGAAGGTGTTTTCTCTCTTCTTTGTGTGCGGTCATGTCTGAATTTCTCTGATGTGGCTGTAGTTGGCTTGCTAGCAGGTGAGGGTGAAGCTAATACTGAGATTGCAAAGTGGGGGCATGGAAAACCTGGGTGTCTAGTGATATCATTAAGTCACTGAATCAATTGA
This sequence comes from Eonycteris spelaea, assembly GCA_003508835.1. Taxonomy (NCBI): domain Eukaryota; kingdom Metazoa; phylum Chordata; class Mammalia; order Chiroptera; family Pteropodidae; genus Eonycteris; species Eonycteris spelaea. The sequence continues at coordinate 2,668,857 of PUFA01000192.1, forward strand.
CTTTGAAAGCTGTCCTGCCTCTGCATTCCTGTGAGATAACACGTTTTTTTTTGCTAGAGCCAGTTTGAATTGGAATTTCTGTTTCTTGCACTCCAAAGCACCTTACCAAATCTGCTCCCTTCCACTGGGTCAGCGAGATACAGGATTAGTCTGGAGAAATATCTAGATATCCTTTTTCTTTTCAAGTCCATATCACAAGGCTTGCAAAGGATATTCTTCAGACTCTTCCAAAATGAGATAAGGCTCATACTCCTGCTACTTTAAGGGCTGTGCTACCTTGAGCAAATCACTTTAAGTCTCTGAGCACCATTATTTTCAATTGCAACATGGATATGATAATCATGATAAATATCATTATTATTTATAGATTGTTACATATTTTATAATCAAATATATTATATTATAATTCTGTTTATGTTATGATTATTTCTCAGTTGAACATAAGTATAATAATCATTATAAAGATTATTAATATAAGGTAATAATGTATGATAATAATAATAAAGTTGCAGGTGTCATACAGATTTATTAAAAAGATCAAATAATATGTGTGAAAGAAACATATAGGCCCAAAGCATTTACAACTTTTAAGTATTAATATCATTAATAATAATAAAGTGTTTCTTCAATTATAGATTTCATCAATTACAAGACACATTATCAAGAAAGAAAAATGCTGTCAATTAAACTGCATTGTGTAACAGGCATCTTTTGATTTGATGTTTTTCTTCATGTATCCCAATGGACTTGGCAATATCTCCTTCAGTTTCCCTGGTTGGCACGTAATAAATCCTTTTGTATGTATTTCAGAAAAAAATACCTAACTCAGCTTCATCTACTTGTGGGTCTTCCTTAAGTCCCACAAAGCTGTTTGTTGCTGCTTTACAAGTAAATGGAATTGGGGCTGTTTCCCTAACAGCGAAAATTTGCTTCATCGATGTCAAATTTAAGCCCTACTGTTTGCTTCCATCAATTCCCTTTAAACAAAAATTTTCTATTTCAATCTCAAATTATAGTATAATCTTTTAAAATACATTTAAAATTACAAACTCAACATGTGTAGTGCCAACAGTATTCAACTGTATGATGTCAAATGTGAAAACTGATATCTTAGAATTGATAAAATAGGTATTTACAAAATGAATACAGGAGAGACAGAGGGGCCAAGTAACAGGGAGATATTCAAGTTTTTTCTGTTGTCTACTCTTTTTTGAGAGAAGAGATTCAACTAATTGTATAAAAATTTTAAAACAAATACAAACATTAAAAAAAAGGCAGTTTAAAGAAAAATATCATTTTTTCCCTGTACCAAATTAACAAAGGCTCTAAAAATGAAAAATATTCAATTTTATGCCAAAAAAGAGAAATGGACATTTCCATGTGCCAAAAATATTAATTTTTAGGGAAAAAATATTTGAGACCTGCATGACTTTATTTCTTTTGCACTTGGATACTTGACAGAATAATTCCTTTGACCTTAATTTCTCTGTCTAATAAAAAATGCAGAAAAGTAGAGGTAATGAGGTGGAAAAAAACGTTAACAACTTGTACAGGATTCTCGGGGAGAGAACAGTCTTTCAAAAGCTGCTCTAAGACATGCATATGACGGAAGATGAACCCCACTTTGCCCCTGGACCTGGATGTGGGCAGGTGCTGGGCTTCGAAGGACAGGAAAGTTACTCTTTGTGAGGCAAGGGGAGGAATTTTTTTTTGCTGTTGAAGGGAAGGAGCAAGTGGCAGACAGAAGAAGAGAGGGAAGGGAGGAGCAAGAGGGAGAGAGCCAGCAAGATGGAGTGCAGCTTGGCTGGATGGAACTCCAAGGTGGTGAGAACACAGCATTATAAAATGAGGATGATCTTTGTCTGTCCTGAAGTTATTTGCTTTTCCTATCCACTTTCTCTGGGAAATACTTGCTAAAGTGGGCTACACCCACAAATGCTTGCTTTTGGTGATTTTTGATTGTAGTTTTTGAAAAAGAGCATAGGCCATGGAAGGATTGTCACAGTGTGAGCCAGATGCAGGACACGGTGAGGGCCAGTAAGAGTTAAAGCCCAATTCCCCCACCCACTACCACTCTACCCTTCCTCCCCTGCCCTCACCCTTGGTTAAATCTGCAGAGATTGGGGGATGAGAGGGGTGGCTTTGCTTTCCTGCTGGCTGTGTATTGGGCAGGAGGTTGATTCATTCATTCAATACATATTTATTGATGACCAGCTATGTGTCAGGCACCATTCTGAATACCAGGAGGGAAACAAAGGGGTGTCCATTCTTGTGAAAGAGACAGAAAATAAACAGAGACAAATAATAAATATGATTTAATGCCCTGTACCACAACTGCTATGAAGAAAAATAAGGCAGGATCAGAGAGTAGAGATTGATAGGGTAAGTGAACCCGTCCTGGCAGAAGTGAGCATTTTAGGCAAAAACAGCAAGTACAAAGGCCCTGCAACACAAACCACCTGATTAATGTGTATAAGAAAAAGCCTGCAGGAAGGTGTACAGGGGTGAGAAGGAGGAAGAGCCATGTGAGACAGGTCAGAGAGAGGCAGGGGCCAGGTCGCTGAGGGCCTCGTAGGCAGCACACAGCCATTGGGTTTCACTCAGAGTAACACGGAGGATTGAAGGAGAGGAGTTACAGGGTCTGATTTACGTTTTAAAAGACCACTCTGGCATCACAGGGAAAAGGGATGTAGGTGACACAGGTGGAAGCGGAGGACCAGACAAGATGATTAAATGATGAATTAGGCGTAGATTAGTTGAGATGTAGGTGGTGAGAACAGATATATTTTGAAAGAGGAACCGAGGAGACTTGCGGATGGTTTAGATATGAGATGTAAGAGAAAGAAAAGAATAAAAAATCACACACAGGTTTGTTTGCGTAGTTTTTTTAAAGAATAATGTATGGTTTTAATTACAATTGCAAAAGCAACACATGTTCACTGTAGAAAATTTAAAGAATACGGTAAAATTAAGGAGAAAAATGAATTACTCATAACCCCAGCACCTAGAAACATTTTACTGTGTAACATTAAGATATATGTATGTGTGTGTGTGTGTGTGTGTGTGTATATATATATATATGTAATCCCAGTTTTCTAACTGTACATATACATGTATGTACATATATGTTTACTAACTACATGTAGTTAGAAAATTAAGGTTATCTGTTTGATTATTTATTTATATCAATATAGATTCATGCATATTTATTTTATTATAAAGGTTAAAATTCAATACTATCATTATTTATTTATTGCTCAAATTTTTCCCACTTTGACTATTAGAAGCTCCTTTCAGTTAGGTCCTGTGTTCTTTAGACAAATCTTTAGGCATCTCTTTAAAATTATTAAATATTTTATTTACACAAACTAATTAAGAATATATATGATATATGATATATGATATATATAAAATAATATAATGAAAATCTGTGTACCTAAATCTTAGATCTGTAGCCTGAGCATTGAGTGAGGATATGGAAAAATGGGAGATGAGGAGGATGGGGAGGAAAGTCAGTTTGGTTTCAGATATGTTCAGTTTAAGATATGGAAGAGGGAATTGGAGCTCAGGGCAGTGGTCGAAGCTAGTGTTAAAACTGAGGGGCCCACACTGACATATGGGTTTCCAAAGAAGAAGAAAAATATCTTACACATTCCTATCACTCAAAGATAAATACTCTTCATTAACATTTTGGATTAATTCCATTCTGTTCATGTTTTCACATGGCTAAGATACACCATGTGTGCATTTTGCATTCATTTTTTTTCTCACTTAACATGATAATAAATATTTCCAACATTTTTAGTATATATATGACATTACATTTAAACATGCTTATGTACCATAACTTATTCATAAAATTTAAAAATTTTATCCCTATATGGTTCTGGAGACTTGGATTATTGCTTGGGCTCATTTCTCTGTATTCTTCTTTGGAAATATGTAGGATATAGAGGTTTCACCTCTATTCTTCAGGGTCATTATCTTATCTTTGATTTTTTAGGATTTTTTTTCTTAATTAACTTTTCTCTTTAGCTCATCTTCTTTTTCTTTAAGTCTTTCTAAAATGTTATGAGTAATAACTATCAGATGTAATTGGTGTGGACAAAGACAGGGCCACATTCGAAACCTGACAAGTTCAGGGGAGGCCCAGATGGCAGGCCTTACAAACCCAGAGACCAAAGTACGCACCCAGGGTGGTCTGAACATAAAAACTCCTAACTAAAAGCAGGTCATGGTGGTAGTCACATTCTAGTCCTGGAACTTCCTTGACAAAGGTCAGCCTTTACCTTTGAAATTGTCCATTGGCTTTTTGCACCGAAGATGATACGCTTTTGAAATATTAGAGAAATCTTTTCGACATCACTCAGGTCACAAACCGCTGGCACCAGAGCGTGAGACCACCAAACCCCTCTCATTCCCCAAATACCATCTCTATGTGCTGTACATGTTAATTATAAACGATCCCGTGCCCACCAATGTAAAAGAGTATGTGTCTCTCCATTTTGCTTTGTATCTGATCCCAGAGATTTTCCCACTTTGCTTTCTCCTCTTGCCCTCTTAATCTACCACCAGTGGACTTCATGTCACCCTCCTTTCACCTTGTCCTTTGATTCCAATGTACAAAATAAGCTGCAACACCACCATTCTCCAGAGCATTCTCTCAATTTGTTGAGATTTTGCTTCCCGGCAATAGTCATCAGTTTGGCTCAAATAAACTCATAAAAATTCTCTACAGCTTTAAACATTATTTACATCGACATTGGTAATACAAGGAAGTTATTTTCTAAGACATTCTTTACCTCATGAATTAGGAATGCATAGTAATTTTGATTCTACCATTGCATTTTTACGTTTCTTACTATATAGACCTTATTTTATCTGACATTTTTTCTATTTAAGCAAGCATCTAGGCCTGTTACCTTTGTATCGAAACCAGACATCTTTTCATTTCAACTCTTCACATCTTTCTGTATTCCTCTTTCAGCCAAGTAGAAATATCTGAAAAAAATCTTTATTTCTTGTGGCAAATCTTTTTCAGATATCTGTGTTCTTCTTTTCTATTTTTAGATAATACTCCCTTTTGTAGGAGCCAGGTGTTCCCCTTTCTTTGTTTCCTTCTTTTTTCTAATGTCAATGACTTATCTTTTTAAAAGGGTGGGCAGTCCCTACATAAATCTGACTTGTTGACAGACATAACCCGAGGATTATCTGTGGTGCCTCTGACTGCTCTCTCAGACACAGAACGATTGACCTCTAAGATACATGCACAGCCTCTTTCCCAATTCTGTTGATTTGCAGGCTTTGGAGGCCTGAAAATCTGTCCCTTACTGGAATTTGTCCATTAAAAGAAAGGTTCATGTGTTAAATAAGTTGAGATTGTATTTCTTTTTCTAAAAAATCACTGAACATGTAAGTTATATAATTAATACAATAAATATATAAATATTCAAAAACAGAAAATGTGACCTTATTATTTAAAAGTATAAACAAAGGCCATATTTTCTGGTCCTAGTTTAATGTGTGTAGTTATTAATAATAAATTTTTAAACAAATATCTCACCTTCCTTTTATGATGTCTTATGAGATATTTTATACGAAACTGCAAATTCTTAAGGACTTTTCAGATGTAAGGTACCATTTGTACTTTTGTTATTATTAAATATAACAAATTTTTAAGACGAGCAAAGAAAATATTTACATGACAAATTAGTGACAAAATGTAAATGAAATTGTGAAGTAGAAGCCATGCTGCTCCTAACATTAGAATAACAACACACAAATGGAGCCCTGAGGTGCTACACCCTTGTTATTCAGGAAATATAACAGACTCTTTTATCCTATTTACCTTTGAATAAGAGTTTTCCTTAAATTTCTTAACAAAGCAGAATTTTAAATTGATACCAAAACCCAACTTTATATGTACATTATAATTTGTGGTATGTAATTATACTATAACCATATTAATGTAGCTTCACTCATTCCCAGGTAAGCATTTTTCTGTCTCTTTTTTTAAGTCCTCATTTGAATAATATATTAGGGTATTATAATGGTAAGACATCTAGGCTGAGAGAAGCCTTCTTGACTTTTCCTGTCAATATCCTAGTGTCCACACACAAATTTTTAAGGCAGCTACAAGTTGCCACTTTCTGTCCATTTCAATACTTCAGAAGACTATGGTTTTTTAAAAGCAACACCAATGTGTACGGAGCATTTAGCAGCATAAACAAGCTGTTTTCAGAGAGATACAATGAAAGAAAATTCAGGCATTCATCCTGATGGGGAGAGAGTGTGTAGTGGGGAAGGAACTGCAAAATCCTGATATGTCAGGGACACCTTTTTTCTTGAAAATCTTACATTTTGTTCTGTGGATCTTCAATCATAAATTTCAAAATATCAAACAGCAACAACCAAATAATGCAACAACAAAATCTAAAGTCACTCATTCAGAAATGCAAACTAGAAGAGAAAAATGTCACCCTGGGAAAGAATTTGCTTTATTCCAAGAGCTCTCACAGCTGAAAAACTAGATTCAATCAATAAAATACGGAAGAGTAGAAATGGCATATACTGTTTAATTAAGCACCTAGCAGACAGCTCCTGATTCTCTGTGCAAATTAAGGAGAAATGAGACAGTTAGTAACAAATATATTGCTTAAGGACTCTTGTAGGTAATAAATGTATTATTTAAGGATTCTTGAAGATCTCTTGCCCCCGGTGCCTCTGACTCTACCAACTTTTATCCTTAAATGTTCTCCATGTCACTGCTTCTGCTTGAGGTACATAAGGCTTCTATTTAAATGCAACTATATTAGAAAAAAAAAATGTATAACCCCTTCCTTCCCTCCCATTTGTTCCCTAGAAGGGGTAACATATTCAAAAGTTATCTTCCTTTAACCTTTTAGTTTATCAAGTTTAGTAGTTATTCACCTACTTAAGGACCTGGAAAAAATGGAGCCCCAAAGAGAAAACTTTTACATATAAAAAGTTTTTATCAAATTAATGCATGAAGTGGTAAATAAAAAGAAAAAGAAAAAAAAAAAAGAAAAAAAAATACATAAAGACTTGTAATTAAAAAAAAAAAAGCAGGTAGATTTTGATGAAGCACTTTGGAGAAAAAATATCTGGAGTGCTCAAAAGGCAGCCTGAGTTCCCGACAGCAAGGTAAGAAGACATTGAGACAATAGAGGAGGTGTATGGAGGTCAAAATCTACTTACTTAGCTATTTTGCCTGGACATAGAAATGAAGGAAAGTTCTGAGAGAGAGAAACAAAGGAAAGTTCATTTTTTTTCTTTTATCTATTTGGTTCGGTCTTTCCTAATTACACCTGTAAAGTATTGTTTCACCTTGTGTCTTACTCTCAAGTATAAGTACAGTACTAATCTTCAGCAAAAAAAAGATCTTAAGGCAACCAGGTAGGCAAGGAGGGCATAGAAAAATGCCCATGGACACCCAGTAGAAAGAGGTGGTACTGCAATTCTTATACCAGTGTAGTGACAACAGGGTCAAGGGGGCAGCTGAGCCTCCACCCTCACCTGGCATCAATGAGGTAGAATGCAATACCTCAAGCACAAGGTGGGACTAACTGGCACTCTTCTCCCACCATTTCCAGAGCCAAGCAGGCCTAGTGGGGAGCTAACCTGCACCAATAAGATGGAAAGATGAGAGAGTATTCAGTACCCTGATTCCTTCCAGAAATAAGTGACACCTCACTTTTCAAGTGCTGAAAGAAAAAAAAAAAATCAAACCTGAATTATATACCTAACAAAAATATTCTTTGGAAATGAAGGGGAAATCCGAATGAAGGATAAATAAGAAGGATAAGTAAGAATGCCAGCAGAATTACCCTTCAAGAATGGCAAAAGGATTTTCTCTAAAGAGGAAGTAAATAATTGAAGGAGATTGGGACTTTAGAAAGGAAGAAAGAACATTGGAATGGGTAAGATAGGTGTAAAAATAATAAATCATTCTTCTCCTCATGAGTATTAAAGATTATGAGTTTAATGGTTGAAGTGAAAATTATAACATCATTTTATGCGGTGCTCATTATATGTAGAGGAAATATTTAAGATATATTTTAAAAGCGGGGAGGGTAAAGAAGCCTAAATGAAAATAAGATTTCTATACTTCTCTTGAAGTGATAAAATATGTATGACACTCAACTGTGGATGTTACATGTGTATATTGTAATACATAGAGTAACTATAAGAGAAATATTTAGGAGCACTATATAGATTAAAATGTAATTCGAAAAATATTCATGTGATCTGCAAGAAAACAAAAAAATGGAAACAGATAAGAAACAGAATGAACAAACAGAAAACAAATAATAAAATGACACACACAACATAACAATAATTATTCTAAGTGTAAATGGTTTAATACACCAACCAAAACAAAGATTGGCAGAGTAGATTAGTAAAACATAACCCAACTATATGCTATCTGTAAGAAACTCCTTCAAATCTAACAAGATAGATTTTTGAAAAGAAAAAACAATGTTGGAAAAAAATTCAAATGAAAAAACCGGGAAAAACCAACAGGAAAGGCTGTGTTAATATTAGTTAAAGTAGAATTTAGAATAAAGGAAATTAATAAAGCAAATAGTGATACAGAAGTCAAAGTACCAATAACCAACTAAAGGAGTCCCTAAAGGGAGAAGAAAAAAGAAAAACACAAAAGAAATAAAATAGATGATGATAAACCTCTCAGAATTAAAGAAAGATGAAGAACCTCAAATTAGAATGATTCCATAGAGTACCACACAAGATAAAGATATACCCATCACTGGAGTTATGATGAAATTTGATCATCTTACTTTAGACTAAAATTTAGTAACACCTAAAAGCTTCGAGAAAGAACATATCACTTCTAAAAAAAAATACCAAAAATAGATTTACAACTGAATTCTCAATAGCAGCACTCAATACAGAGGAAGATGGACTAATATTTTTTAAAATATATTAATGAGAAAGAACTTTGAACCTAGAATTAATATCCACTCTATCTTTTAAATGCAAGGTTATATTTAAAAAGAAAAACACGCTTGATCTTATACATATGTATCAGTCTATTTCTACTTAATTGAGAGTCTTAAAAATTTGAGGATGCATTTATAATTATCCCCAAATACATTTGAGATGGCATTTTTATTTTTGCATTATTACTGATGAATATGTGTTTAATTGTTACCAGCAGTTGAATGAAGTTACCGTGTCTCTGGTTACTTTGATTGCTTATGGTCCAAACTCATTCTCTTTGAACAGCAAATGTATTTCTATGAATGCAAAAGTAGTCAATAATGCAATATACAGAGGAGATAATAAGATTAGAATTGGTAACTCAGTAAGATGTTTACTCTGTATTGTTATTTATACTATCTAATCTGACCTCGTTGGGCATTCTATAAAATCAAGTGGAAAAATAAATAAATACATGCAAGGGTAACTATCAAGCATATAAAGATTTAAAAGTTGCCACAGAAGGATCCTTTCAAACACTCTTTGAAAAAGTACTTCACTGAGAAGAGAAGAAAATCTAAAACTATGCTACAAGAGATATGGAGACTTAAAGGGATCAAGTAAGTTAGAAAATACATTATCTATAAAAGCAAGAACCAAAACAGAAAAACTAAAAATAAAATAAAAAATGGAAAAGGGCGTCCATAATAACCCAGACCTAGTTGATGACATAAGGGAAGAGAGGTTGCTAGAGACACCAACAGAGATGATAGTAAGCTAATACACTTATCCTGCTAAGGGAAAGAGAGATTGATTAGTTAATTGGTACATTTAAGAAATTGATTTTTTAAATTTGCATAAATATAAATCTTAAGTGGTTAGGCACATACATCAGAATGACAAAAAATAGAATGTATAATGTTAAAACTAAAGGAATAAAAGTTGGTCTAAGCAATGGAAAGCTTCTGGAAAGGAGAAAAATATAGTAAATGTAAAATATGAAGTAAGGTCATACGGATAAATCCTAATATAATTAAGATAAACACAAATGTGTTAAACTCATTTTGAAGACACAGAGAATCTCTGAATGAATTTAAAAATAAGATCCAGTAATACACTGTCTATGAGACATACCTTTATAAAAAGAACATAGAAAAGTCAAAAATCAAAGGATGTGAAAAAATAGGTATATTTTGCAATAATGAAAGGTAGTATGGACAAAGACAGGGCCACATTTGAAACCTGACAAGTTCAGGGGAGGCCCAGATGGCAGGCCTTACAAACCCAGAGACCAAAGTACGCACCCAGGGTGGTCTGAACAATAAAAACTAACTAAAAGCAGGTCATGGTGGTAGTCACATTCTAGTCCTGGAACTTCTTTGACAAAGGTCAGCCTTTACCTTTGAAATTGTCCATCGGCTTTTTGCATGGAAGATGATACACTTTTGAAATATTAGAGAAATCTTTTCGACATCACTCAGGTCACAACCGCTGGCACCAGAGCGTGAGACCACCAAACCCCTCATTGTTATCTCATCCCCCAAATACCATCTCTATGTGCTGTACATGTTAATTATAAACGATCCCGTGCCCACCAATGTAAAAGAAGTATGTGTCTCTCCATTTTGCTTTGTATCTGATCCCAGAGATTTTCCCACTTTGCTTTCTCCTCTTGCCCTCTTAATCTACCACCAGTGGACTTCATGTCACCCTCCTTTCACCTTGTCCTTTGATTCCAATGTACAAAATAAGCTGCAACACCACCATTCTCCAGAGCATTCTCTCAATTTGTTGAGATTTTGCTTCCCGGCAATAGTCATCAGTTTGGCTCAAATAAACTCAAAAAATTTTCTGTGTGCTTGGATGTTTCTTACATGGACAGTAGCAACTTTGATATGTGACAAAAGCATGCAAGGCAAACATGAAGGACCTAAAAAGAAAAGTCACATTGGTAAAAGAAACAATAATTATGGGAGGTAAGGAAATAGACACAGGAAGTGAAGATAACTCAGGAAGTTTGACTCTAAAAGGGGACCATAGGTAGTAGCTGGAGAGAGAAAGGGGAGGGCATTTTTAGTATATAAGAGTAGAAGTTCTTGAGAAGGTGACAGGGCAGAAAGTCAGAGGGGAAGAATATCTACACAGTAAAAAAAAAAAAAAAAGGAAAAGGCAGGAAGTACAGAGGGTGAGCATACCCTCTATATGTGGTGGAGGAGGAGTGAGGCCTTCTACTCTGTGGACCCTGGGTGGGCCCTCACATGCCTCTCGGCCCAGCATTTAGTTTGCAGACAGATGAAACTTATGTGTCACTCCCCATACATCAAAGATGTTCAGAAATGAGCTCTTGGAGTCATATTGAACAACAAGAGACAAAAAGAAAAAAGGTTTACATTCCACATCTCAATAGACACAAAGCTTGCTTTTTTTAATCTCTTATTTGTATATCTATTTTCCCCATAACTCTGGTCTCTCTGATACGTTTAAAGATAGAAAAGTGGAGTGTATAAATGCAGCCTAAGTCGAGAACTATAAGACATATAACTCAGATTTCTAATCCAGTTTTCGTGTCCCAGAGATGCTTTGAAAGCTTAGTTCTACATGTGAACTAAGCCTTTGAAACTTCTGAGATTTGCCATCTCTGATGGAAATGTCTGCCTCAGGAATGTGCCTTTATTACACTGAGAATGAAAACCATTCGTTACGGTAAGTGGCCTGATGTCTTCATGAGGGACTTTCAAATACGTGAAGGAAATTGTGCCAGTGAACCAGTTATGGTGCATCCAGGGCCGGTGCACAAAAAGAGCCAGCGACACAGAGAGCTCGGTCTGGTTTCCCTGTCTAAGAAAATAATGTGTGTGTGTGTGTGTGTGTGTGTGTGTGTGTGTGTGTGTGTGTGTGTTTTCCGGAAGCAAAGAACAGTGCAACATGTTGTGGCTGGAGGAGAGAACAAAGGTTGCTATTTTTCCTTAATGACAGCACTGGCTTCTGAAATTGAGCTCAGCGGGTAGGAAGAGCATGTATAGATTTCAAAAGATACCTAAATGTTACGCACTCACTCCTCTTAAGAATGAGCAGCACCAAACATGTTAGCAGTTTTCTGTACTTTTCAACCCCAAAACAAGACATTCTGAGAAAAAAAAAAAAAACAAAAAAAAAACAAAAAACCCTACTCTTGCTTCTCTCTACTTGGATTTACTGTCAGGAAGGAGAGGTTTGGCTATCATGTAAGCTGGTAGCAGGGAAGGGCTAACCTGGTCTTTTCTGGTGACTCCTTCGCCTTTGATTTATTCCTAACCTCAGGGATGCCTCTCCTAGCTTCTCTCTTTGTTTCAATAATTGTCATTATTGTTTGCTAAATGTATCCCTGTGTGTTCTCTACTGCAATACACTGTTTCAGGATCTTAATGGATTCCTCTACTCTGGGACATTTCATAAATAAATCAAGGAGATGGAAAAGTTCTGTCTCCCAAGCTTGATGCTATTAGATGCATTTCTAAGAGACCCTAAGGAAAGAGAAATATTTTGAAGCATTGATCAAATGTCCAATGTATAACAAAAATAGGCAAATAGGTAATTTTTTAAAGACATATGTGACAAGGCAATAGGATTTGCTTAAATGAAAGATTAAACAGAAAAGAGAGAATAGAATTTGTAAAACTAGGTACAGAGTAATTTAAGATATGAAATTCCCAATCACTGCTGGCTATAAGAAACCAGAGTCTGGACCCCGACAGTGCATCAAAAGACTGTATAGATAAGCTGATGAACAACTAAAGATGAATATGCAGTGTCATGTTATAATTGGAAATGTAAATGTGTGGCTCTATGAGGCATAATTCCAGATGTTAGATATGTTAATGAACAAAAATTTGGAGTAAATTTAAAGATCTGAATTGGTTTTATTGAAGGATTCATAAATCAGGCAGCATCTCATCTAGTAAATAAAGGGATACTTATGGAAGTTACACAAAGTGAAAGGTTTTCATAGGCAAAAACTGGGCAGGACAAGAAAGTTGGCAAAAGAAAAGATTGTTTCATACAGTTTCATCTTTCTTTGGGGGAAGGGTGGCAGGGGTATTTGCAGGCAGATTGCCTCACTACGATTGAAAAGGAAATTACAGGCTGATTTAAGGTCACATATCTGGGGGGGCCTAAAGCTGAATTAAATCTTGATTTGCTGTCCTGAGGTAAGTGACTTCATCTTGAGCCTATCACTTCTTTTCTTAACAAATAATTAAGAAAAGATTCTTCACTTATTTGTGGCTGGATCCACAGACAGATGAGTTTTGTAGGAGGAAAGAAACACATCAAGGGCTTTGCCAGAAGGTGTGGCAGAGAGGAGCTGTGAATGGTAAAGGGATGAATTTCTTCATGGTTAGGAGAGTAGAGCAATCATTCTGTTGAGCATACACATATATGGAGTTTTCCAGGTTAGGACAGATGAATCTTGCCATGGTCAGATGAAATTAAATCATGAAAAATTCTGTTTGATAACAGCAGGATGAATAACAATGAAGATATGAGGACAGAAAAACAAGTAGATGAAATAGTTACCAAAATCACCTAGGTGTAAGAATTAAAATGACTGGAGATTCCTATCACAGCCTAACAACTGCATTTGTGGGACATTCTAGTGCTCACTATACCCCTGACCCCCAGAAAGAATGGGGAGTATTTGAATGCCTGAAAGATTCTCACAATCCCTGACAATTGTGTGACCTCTGTATGTACAGAATTACTCATTCTTTCTTGTGTTGTAGTGATAATCACTAGTCATGTTGTTTCTAACCCGAAGTTTATGTTCTCAGAATTTTGAAAGCATCTTTCTGGGCTGGCTGTCTCTGGCTGTGTGGGCATTAATTACATCTGTGAATCAAATTGGAGGGGCGATGTTTGAGACCATGCACAGCGGCAAAGTGATAGGATGAAGGGTATCTGATCTCCAATATAACTAGCATAATTTGCCCTCCTTTGTGTTACTCTAGTTTCTTCTTTGTCTAAGAGCTTTCTCAGATGAAGTGGACAGATGGTATATTGGGAGACAGGCTGAAATGAAAGAGGAGAAAAAAGTGGGTGGTACTTCAGTAGAAGGTGAAAAAGATGAGAGACAAAAGCAAACCATATTCCCAGTCTTCTAGATATCATATCGGCAACATCTGTTTGTTTTTAAATCAATTTCCTTCTTATTTCTTCCTCAATAAGTTTGTTGACTGCTTTCACTTTAGTGTTTAAGTGAAAAAAAATTGCATGTGAATTATCTAGTGCCTTACCGTAATGAAAAAATATTGCTTTTAATATCCCCTCCCTGTTAACTGACTGGCTTAGCTCTTGATGTGATGAAAACAGATTATTCAAAGAACCATTCAACTAAAGGCAGATACCATTGGAGTAAGTGTCCATTCTAATGATTCTGCAGTTTCGTTTGCCTCCAGCAGAGGTTAGAACACTCAAACCAAAAAGAAAAATGGTAGTGGAGGTGACAAAATGACTGTAGTTCCTGCCCAATGGTTGAAAATTCTCACAACATTATCACAGGCAAATGGTTTGCTAGGGCAGAGGTCCCCAACCACCAGGGCCCAGGCCGCACAGCAGGCCAAGCTTCATCTGGATTTGCAGCCTATCCCCAGGCTAGCATCACCGCCTCAGCTCCACCTCAGATCATCAGGCATTAGATTCTCATAGGAGCACCAGTTCTTGGTGCCAAAAAGGTTGGGGATAGCTGTACTAGGGTTATGAAAGTAATATCAAGATTTAGCTTAAGACCAAAAAATTACAATAGTTCCTCTTCTTCTCTCTCATTACTCCAACCCAGGAAACCGGCTGAGTGAACACTGTCATTCATAAAGCAGATGTAACATTTGAAAGAGAGAAAAGCTCCAGAGATTAGTGAAAGACAAAGAGGCAGGCTCCACACAAGAGAGGGCTGCCAGTTCAACAAAGATGTCTCAAAGCTGGCCTTTGGTATCCTACTTGAACATGGTGCAATTATGGTGATTGTGATCCCAATATGTCTTAAAGTACTATCTTTCCAATACCACCCATCAGTTGCACAATGCCAGAGAATAGAAATCTTTCCAGTAACTGATCTTGTTCAGAATTGAATTATTTTTCTATAATTAGTTGACTCTCCTGTATTAGTTTCTCAGGGTTGCTGTAGCAAAATACACAAACTGGGTGGCTTAAACAATGGAAATTTATTGTTTCACAGTTCTGGCAGCTAAAAGTCTGAGATTCGGGCCTCTCTCTTAGCTTCTGATGGCGTGCTGGCAGTCTTTGTCATTCCTTGGCTTATAGGTGCATCACTCCAATATCTACCTTCACCTTTAAGTGCTGTTCTCTCTTTGTGCATGTCTCTGTGTTCAAATATTCCCTTTTGATAAGGACACCAGTCATATTGAATTAGGACCTACCCTATTGATCTCATTGTAACTTGATTGACTCTGTAAAGACCTTAATTCCAAGTAAGGACACCTTCTGAGGTACTGGGAGTAGGGACCCTAATATATCTGTTTTGGAGAACACGATTCAACCCAAGATACCTACATTAATATGGTTATAGTATAATTACATACCACAAATTATAACATACATATAAAGTTGGGTTTTTGGTATCAATTTAAAATTCTGCTTTGCTTAGAAACTCAAAGAAAATGCTTATTCAAAGGTAAATAGAATAAAATAGTCTATTATATTTCCTGCATAACAAGAGTATAGCACCACATGTGTGCCTCGCCTGAGCACATTCTCATGGGTGTTGCAAGGCAACTGATTGCAATTTTTCCTTGAGCTCTTTACCTACCTACGCTCAGCCACACAAAGCCTGAAAAATACCTCTGTGGAGGCTGCATCAAACACGTCGGTGATGCAGGAGACATGAAACTTCACATGGCTGGAGGCATTATTTGGGGGTCACAAATATTGATTCATTGACCACTTACCTTTGATAATAATGCGGAACATGAGCCCCCCAACCTGATGGCTATGAGAAAGCTCTGCAGGCATGGGGGGGGTGCTATACACGGGGGTTTTGGAAACCTTAGTAATAAAAGTCAGCTTGTCTTTATGTTTGGAGGAAGAAGGAGATATTTCTTGAGAAAGATGACAATTTTCCACTTCTATTATTTTTTTCATGAGTCATATGGTTATATCATGTGGGTTTTTAAAAAACAGAGAGGGAGGGAATGGAAAGTAATACTACCAAGAGAGGAAAGAATGTTTCATCTTTGGCTTTTTAAACCTGCATTGCAATGTACACATTTTGTTTTTATTACAAACACAAGGCCATTATTTCTGCCAAAAGGAAAAGAATGCTTACTATTTGTGATGAGACTACAAGCAAATATGAAGGACCAAACTATATGCTCATTCAGTGAAAACCGATTGCTTCTCCTGATTGACACAAAGAACTTTTCCTACAATCTGTTAAAAAGTAATCTGAAATTGGTAAAATATAGAAGCCAGTGCCTCAGAATGAATAGCAGCAGGTTGAAAGTTGCCTTTGTACACTGCTCATATGCCATCCATTTTATGGTACTTAGATTCAGTAGGTACCAAAAAAACCCAAAACAAAACAAAAAAAACCCTTTGCTTCAACAGAAGAGCCATGCAAGGAAATAAAGGGAAAAAAACTATGCTGAGACAAAGATATATATATATATATATAAAGATATATATATGTACGTACATATATATATAGATATAGATATATATATCTATATATATATGTACGTACATATATATATAGATATATAGATCTATATCTATATCTATATCTATATATATATTTGTACCTACTGAATGATAATACGCTTAGAAGAATACAGAAAAGATGCTCTGGACAGGGTTTTTAAACGCATTCTTTCTGTTACTTCCCTAAGGCTACCTACCCAACATCTATGTCAACCTTCAGCACAAAGGCCAAAAGATAGTTACAGAAATGTCCTTCTTTGAGGAAGAGGGAGTTAGAGTAGCTTTATTCGCAGTCACGGGGAGGAGTGATTTTGGATGGGGAGGCCTACATGATGAGCAAGTGATAACAGGAAAATCTGCACACAGCAGGAGGAATTGCTTATTATTGACAAGAGGAAGAGTAGCCAAAAGTGGACCCCATCGCAGGAAAGTGTTGGATAACTGGTTGATGCCTGACAATCAGAAACCCCGAAAGCTAGATCAAGCTCTATTATTATCAGTTGTGTGACTTTGGGCAAGGCACAGCTGGTTCTGAATCTCGATGTCCTTCTCTATAATATGAGCCTAAATCAGTACCCTTAGAAGTATTGATGAGATTGGGGTGATAAAGATTTGCAGGGACACACACACACACACACACACACACACACACACACACACACACGCACGCACACATGACGGTGGCGAGTAGGAGCAGAGACCATTTTATCGTTAGCTGGGCTAATGCCTATACCTGTGGTAATCTAGACTGCAACGTATATTGCTTAAGCTCAGTTAAGCTTTATAGATCTTTATAGATCCCTCGTCTAGAAGGCCAAATCTTACTGCCAATCAGTCCCTGGGGATCAGAACATTCAGCATTTATACATGAAGAAGAAAAGAAAGTTAGAAAAATAGCCAGCCCACTTCCAAAACCTGGACACTGGGCAGGCTTGCCACACCAAGCTGGATACAAAAGGTCAAAGAGAAAGGATTCCTCTAATGCAGGGGTCTCTTAAAACATGGCCATGCTGATCACCAGCAAGTGTGGCCCAGTAAGTGTGGAACTCGGAGAGGAGCGAGGCAGGAGATAGAGGGGCAGGAGCTTTTCCACCTTCATCCATCTGCGTACTTATCTCAAGGACTGCGGTGGTAACCAAATCCAGTAAAGTGAAATCTCTTTGTAAACTACAGAGTACTATAGAAATATCATGAGCTATATAATTTTTATCGTCAGAAGGAGGACATGAGAGCGATTATGCTAATGAACCACCACAATCAATCACCATAGTAGAAACGTGTCTTAAACTGTCTTTGAGCCTCTCACTTTTGGGAAAGCCAGCCTTGTCTTGTGGTGAGCCTTGAGAACACGATGGGTTTCCAATTAAACAAACTAGAAGCCCCTCTCTTCACAGTGACACTGGTACTGGTATTAACTTTAACATGTAAATAGGGGTCTGGCTCCAGGAAGCTGCCTCTGGGTCTTCCCGATGGGAGGCTGATGTGATATATCAACAGGGAAATACAATGTGCAGAAAAATTGAATTATTGGTTCCTTGGGTACTTTGAAGAGCAATTCCAAATTTCTATTCAAATTTAACATTTGAATACTAAATTCCCTCTCTTATTCCCTTGGTGGTCTATTCCTTTTGTTTCAAAAAGACTTCAGGAATCAGAACCAATATAAATGCTGAGAAGCATAGACGTGGGTATACATATTATGTTACATTCATACAACGGGACACTGTACAACCAGATATGAGATCACTGTGACGTAATGGAGTAAGTGAAAAAAATTCTTACAATGCAATAACAGGCCTTCATTTTATTTTAGTAAGACAAACCCATAGCTATATGGAAAAACCGCTAAATGTATATACATATATATAAATGTTAACAGTAGTTATTTATGACTATATTTATTTTTTCACTCTTCTCCATGTTCTATATTTTCTATAAAGAATATATAGAATCACTATCATAAAAATATAAATATTACCTTATGAATAATAAATTTTAAAAAGACATACATCTTTTTTTTTTTTACTCACTAAAGCTTAACTTTTCTAAGTGAATCTTGGAAAATGTGGCACCTGAAAACCATCATCTTTTTTAGAGCAATTTATATGGGCCTGAAAACATCTGGGCAGTACATACAAAGTAGCCTCACGCCTGTGGCCTGGTGCCTGGGTCAAGCGAGTGGCTGTGGGTGTGAGGTACCTTCTGCAGAAGGCTGGAAGCAGCCCAGCCTGAAAGCCTCTAGCATGGCCCCAGGGAGAGCCAATGGGTGCTCACGTAATATCCTCCCTGTGCTCTGAAGGGGTTTAGGGTATGCAACCCTGAAATATGCCACCACAGCCTAAGAATTATTTTGAGCTGAAGGCAGTTGAGAAAAAACATACAGGGTAAGCTCTCTGTCCCCCAACCCCAACTGCCTGTAAGCAGAACACAAATTCCCTTTGAAGGTGCCCTCCCCCAACAAACTCCCCAACTAAGAAGAGGATAACAACACTATCACCTGAGACAAGACGGCACTGAGAATCTACACAAACAAACCTTACTGAGGAGACCAGCAGCCGCCCCACGCCCCACCTCCTCCCCCTTCATCCCCACCCCCACCTCCGGGCACCTTTCCCTGAGGCTTCATGTGAATCTCAGGAGATCGGAGGATACCTAACAAAAGCAGGGGCCATTAGGAAGGATGAAGGAGTAATTGATTCTGGGGGTGGGGAAGGGGCGGGGGCAACAAAACTGTTTACCACACTCCACTCAGTATGAACTATTTTGATTCTCGTGGTAAGTGGGAAACTAAGCTGCTTCTACTCACTGGCTGAGAATGCTATGGATTCAGAGCTAGGGACCCATGCTCCAAAGATAGGAGAACCTGACACGACTTTTTCACATGAAAATTTATACACGTAATATATTTTTATTGTTAATGATTCACATAACATAGAAGAAGGTATGGTAAGGTACAACATTTTCTGTACAGGAAGCTTTCTACCTGCCCCTCCAGACCCGCTCTCTGTCATTCTCTGCCCTGATCTCTCTCGGCATCTGCAGCTCTGTATAGGCTACATCGACCAGCTCCCTCACCTCTGACTTAAGGGAGGATTCAGTCAGTAAGGAACCCTGGCAGGAGAATGGAAGGAGGGAGGAAAAGAGGTTGGTCAGAATATTTATTCCCCTAGTTTCTTTCCTAAGTGGTCATCGTAGACTGTGTCTCTTGACCACAGCTTCTCTCAAAGCAGTCCTTGTCCCGTTAACTCTCCTACCGGGTGCCAGGAACTATTCTCTGCCTTTGTCCCTTCAGACCTAGGGATTGTGACAGCCCTGATGTTTCTTATCCCAGGGAACTGCACTATCCCTGAGTGTGTCAATACAACCTGCCCATAGTATTTTAACTATTAAACTCTCCTCAAATTATTCGAATTTTAGAACATTGAATTGAATTAATTTCCTGTTAGAAAACTAATACTGTTCCCATTTAAATTGCTTACTCCCACTCTAGACCTTTATCCTACATCTAGACATTTATATATGTGTGTATACATGTAATATGTGTATATGTATATATACACATATGAATATACATGCATAATATGTATATATGTGTATATATTCATGCATAATTGTTTTATTTTTAATAAGTTGCCATTATGTTATACATACTGCTCAGTTCCTTGCCTTTTCACTCTGTAATCTGTTAGAAGGTATTTCCACAACAGTGCATTCTGATTTACCTGACTCTTTTTAGTGGCTGAATAGTATTCCTTAATATAGGTTACCATAGTAAACATTATCTTATTTATGATTTTTAATTAGTATAAACAATGTCGCAATGTACATTCTTATATATACGTCTTTATGTGTTTGCATGAGTATTGATTTAAAACATTTTTTTCAATTACAGTTAATGCCAATATTATATTAGTTTCAGGTATATAATGTAGTATTTAGATATTTATACAACTTATGAATTGATCTCCTTTATAAGTCTAGTACCCACCAGACACCATAAATAGTTATTACAATATTATTAGCTATATTCCCCATGCTGTACTTTACATCCCCAAGACTATTTTGTAACTTATACAAGCATTTCTTTAGGGAAGATTACTAGAAATGCAATATTGGATCAAAGTGCATTGCTTTTAATTTTTTATTGAAACTGCCAAATTGTCTTCCAGAAGAGTGTAACCAGTTTTATTCACTCTCATCAACAGAGAGAAAGGGCCAATTTTTCATACTTGCTTAAATTGACATCCATCTTTTTCAATTTGGGCATCCTAATTGGCAAAAAATATTCATTATTGTTTTGATGTGCGTTTTCCTGATTACTATTGTGGTTGTCATCTTTTCATATGTTTATTGGCCATTTGGGTTTTTTCTTCTAGGAATTGCCTCTTCAAATCTTTTGTGCGTTTTTCTATTGTCTTGTTTGTCTTTTCTTCTTGATATAAAGGAGCTTTAATATGTTCTGTACATTAATCTTTTGTCTGTTAAATATGTTGCAAATATTTTCTCCCAGTATTTATTTAATATTGTTTATGTTATTTTCTGGCCTATAGAAATCACTAATTCTGTAAAGCGAAATCAGTGCTATGATTTTTGCTCTTTGTAACACAGGAGTATAAGAAAAACAAATATTTAAAGAGCTGCATGAAAGTCTAACCCTAATGTGCATTTATTTTATTTTTTAAATTATTATATAATATAAAGTTAGTATAATAGTATAAGATTTTTTGAATTAGTATAATCAACTATTTTCCTTGGTGTACAGTTATATGAATTTTAACACGTGTGTAGATTTTTGTAACCACCACCACATTCAGGATAAAAAACATACTCATTACCCTGTGCTATTTGATTTCAGTCACTCTCCACTCACCCCAGACCCCTGGCAATCTCTGATCTAGTCTTCATATAGTTACTCATAATATTCAATTATTATTCTTTTAATATCTGTAGAATATAATGATATCCTCTCTTTTATTCCTAATGTTGATAATATTCTTTTCTTCTCTTTTTTCCTCTGTATTTTTGCTAGAGGCTTATCAATTTATTGATCTTTTCACAGAGCCAGCTTTTTATTTCAACAATTTTTCTGTTTCTCAATAGAGCTTTCTGTTTTCTATTCATTGATGTTTATTCTTTATTAATTCCTTTTTCTGCTTGCTGAGTTTGTTTTGCTCTTATTTTTCTAGTCTATAAAGGAGAAAGCTTAAGATTATCAACTTGAAACTAGTTTTCTTTAAAATATTAGGAGCATTTAATGCTACAAATTTTCCTCTTAGCTGCATCTCACACATTTGATATTTTTTATTTTCATTTTGTTCAATTCAAAACACTTTCTAATATTTCTTGACTTCCTTTTTGATCTTTGGATTATTTAGATATGTTTTATTTAATATCCCAGTATTTGGGGAGTTCCCTTTATGATTAGTTTTCTATTTATTTTTTAGTTTCTATTTATGTTATTGGTTTTATTTCATATGGTCAGCAAACATACTTTGTATAATGTTGAATATTTTTTAATTTGTTAAGATTATTTTTAACAAAAATAATGGTGAATGAATGTGTCCCATGAAAGGAATGCTTACTATGCTGTTAGATGGGATGTTCTACAAATATCAATTAAATCCAGTTGTTTGATGATATTGTTCAATATTATTATAACTTCATTGATTTTTTGTGTCTGCTAGTTCTATTGATTCTGTGTCTACTAGTTTATAAAGGAGTATTGGAGTTTGCAAATATACTGTGAATTTGATTGTTTCTCCTTTCAGTTCTGTTGAGTTTTGTTTTATCCATTTGAAGCACTGATGTCAGATACACACATATTTAAAATTGTTGTGTCTTATTGAATTGATCTTTTTTTTATTATATCATGGCCTTCTTTGCTTTCTTCTATATATATATATTTGTCTGATATTAATATAGTCACGCCAGTTTTCTTTTACTTAGTATTTTCATGATACACATTTTATTCTTCTACCATATATTATTTAATCCACTTGTATCATTTTATCAAAATGTGTTTTTTTTTACCCACCTATATTAATATTTCCAAAGGGTGTTTCTCATAACCAGAATATCATTGGGCCATATTTTTTTAAAAAATCTATTCTGATAATCTCTAAATTTTTTTTAATTTTTACCATTTATATTTAATGTAATTATTTATGTTTTCTTATTGAGGTCTACCATTTTATTATTTGTTTTCTTTTTGTTTCCTCAGTTTTTTATTCACTTGTTTTCTTCTTTCCCACTTTCCTTTGGGTTATTTGAACATTTTAATTATCTTTTGTGCTTTTAAATAATTTCTCTGAATAGTTTTTCCTAGTGGTTTCATTGAACTTTTCATGATCTATTTAGAATCAGCATTGTACCACTTCAAATGGAATGTAGAAACATTCCACCATGTAGGACCCTCCCTCCCTTTATGTTGTAGTTGTATCAATATATTACATCTCTACTGAAAATTCCATCTTTATAAAAAGGTGTAAACTACTCTTATGCACATTCACTTCCTTATCAACTTTTATAACCAGTTTGTCAATGTCCTAAAACATTCATCTGGGCTTTTTATTGGAATTTTGATAAAATTATAAATATTTGGGAGAGAGAATTATCATTGCTTAATAAAGTATTTGACACATAAGAGATCTCTTGGTAAAATACTTGTTGAGCAAATGAGCATTACTGAAGGTTTCCATACAAGAAGATGATATACCTTTCATTATTTATGTTTTTAAGTATTTATTTATTATTTTTTTAATCTATTTAGTTTATTTTTACGTCAAAGTAATTAATCTGCACATGAGTGAATGGCTCAAGTTGAACCAGTCAGAACACTCTGACCCCTTGGTCATAAGTAATCTGTCCAGGGATGGATATCTGACCCAAGTTGTGACTACCATAACCTTTACCAAAATTGTAAATTCAGGAACAGAGAGAAATAGTGTAGTTTATCTGAGGTGATGGATTGAGTGAAATGTGGGTAGTCATGGCACAGTCCCTTATAAGGGAGGAATTTATTCCTTCCCTGGTTTCAGTCATTCCAGAAGCCCAGTTGAACTCTTGCTCTTCATGCAATTAAGAGAATAATAAATTATCCTTTTCAGTCTAAGCTTGTTCAAGTTGAATTTTCATCACTTAAAACCAAAAATGTCTTATCTATCATAATGATTCTATCCATAATCATAACTATTCATAATGATTCAAGAAGAGTTAACTCTAAGATGCCAAATAAATATCGCTGGAAATACCACTTTCTTTCATGAATAGGTAATGATTAGTGTTATTATAATTATTAATTAAGTATTGATGTATAAGTGATAGCTTTTAAAATATTTAAGAGTACTTGAAAATTATTTTCAAAAGTCATTTAAGAATTTTCTTCACAATCTTGCTAAAGTTATTTAGCCTAGTAAATGATAGTTAATGCATATCAATCAAAGATAAACTTAAGGTGAGCCCTGTCAAATTATCTAAAATTATGAATTAATTAAATATTACAATATTAATTTTTTTCAGATGCTAGAATAAGCTACCATAATTAGAGACCACAGATATTTTCTAAAACTATAAAGATCTTAAAATATTTCTATAGTAACAAACAAGAATGCAAAATGACTTGCTAGTGATATTAATATTCTGTCATTATCATTACTCAGAATAAAATGCTAAGTAAACCTCTAGCAGTTAATATTCTAGAATGACAATGAAGAGCCCAGTAAATTAACTATGATGTCATATGGAAGCTCACTGGCCCCCCGTGCTCTCCATAGCTGGGGCTTGTTACTTTCTCCTACAATCTGCCTTTTCCTAAACCTACACTGACTCAGACTCTAAAGCCAATCCTATTCTTGCTAAGTTTTAAAAGCTATTTTACATTTATTATTATTATTATTACTTATGCCTACAGCACCTGGTCTTCCAAGGTGGTCTCTCATCCAAGTACAAACCAGGACCGACCCTGCTTAGCTTCTGAGATCAGACATAGGGCTTGTTCAGGGTGGCATGGCCATAGATCATGGATCATGGCTCCACTGGGGTGCAAACCCAGGACCTTCTGCGTGTAAAGCAGATGTGCTAACCGCTAAACTATGGAACCACGTCCTCAAGAGCTATTTTTAAAGCCCCTCACCAGAAGCATAGATGTTCATGGTTAAGTCTGATTTAAGGCTACCCTTGCTCTGATCTTGTTCCTTATGACAAACTTAAGGCCTAGCTGTAATTAAGGGACCTGACAAATTTCTGTGGGAATTTCCAGAGCCTTGAGCCAAAGGACTTGTGCTAGAGTGCCTTAATGCTAACTGCCCCACTGCTCTTTACCCACCACCAGACTTCTTTGCTGTTGTGCTCACCTCTCCTGGTAGGATATCCTTCTGATATCAATACCTGTGTCCTGCGCATTCATCTTCTATCTTCTTCTGGGACCTTCTCAGATCTTTCTGTCCATCTACTCTGGCAGGAGTATCTAGAACCCAGAATCAAGCCCTCCATCAGTTGCTCACTGTGCTACCACTTCAGCCCTAGTACCCACAGACCTTGAAGACCTGTTCTTCACTGACAATATAAATCTTTTCTTGACCATTAGGCAGAATTGTCTTCACCCCCGTTCCTGTAGCACCTTCCATGAGCCTCTAAATAAGTAACAAATACATTATACTTGTATACCTAGCTGCACTTTGAAAGCAGGCACAGCATTCTATTCAATCTTACATTCCATGTACCTAAGCATACTTCTAAACCTTCATATAGCATAGTACAGATACGTCATAGTATAGATAATCAATACATGTGCATAATACTAAAGCTGAGGTATAATAATACTTCAAAGATTTTTTTCTATTAAACAGGATACTACTATCCGCATTACTCAGAAAAACTGTGGATCATTTTTGTGACTGGTAATTCTCTCCCTCTGCTAAGCACCGTGGTAAAAGAAACGAGACCACTATTTCACTCCATCTAAATCTGTTTTGGATATCCATAATGATGCCAGCGTTCTTCAGGCCACACTAGTAGAAAGTTAAAGGACAATACTGCATTTTCCCAGTCTACTTCAGTGTGTGTCTTTGGTCTTTTGTTGTAGAGCATTCATCAATTTTAACAGTTAACTCTGGCACGTGGGATATCATAGTAATAATGATAAAATAATAATGCTGATACATCAACAATAATTAAGAATTATAGAAATGTATGGTATAAAGATTAAGACCACAGAATCTAGAGTCACACCTGTCATTAAATCCTGATCTGACCATGTAATATTGATTTAACCTCTGTAAGGCTCAGGCTCATCCTCTTCTAATTGGGACATGATTAAATGAGGGGATGTATTTAAAGTGTCAGGATAATGCCAGGCCAGGCACAAAGAAAGATTTTTTTAGGGAGGGGGAAAAAAGAAGCTATTGCTTTTGTTATTAGCTATGGCAAGCTCTTAGAAGAAGCAACGTTTCTTTTTTTTCCTTGATATTTATTAATGCGAAACTATTTATTAAACACCTGACTATATGGGAAATGTGATGCTATAAAATGCACAGTGTCTGCCTGCTGAAGCTTGTAATCCAAAGGCGGGCTAAGACATAGACAAAAAACTACACAGAAGGGCAGCAAATAGGCGGTGCCCTAAAAAGCTACCAACAAAATGCTAGGAGAGTTTAGCAGACAGAGGGAGAAGGCACCCATGTCTTGGAGAGAAGGAGCCCTGTGTGTTCCATGCAATGACAGTGGCACAAGAGGTGTTCCATACATGCCTGTTCTTGTGTTCTCGATTGGTAAAAAGCAGCTACTCTAAAAAAAAATACCAGTCTGAGTAGCCTTAAGAATTTTTTCTGCTTCTGCTATTTATTCTATCATCGTGGTATTTAATTGTATGTTATTCTTTAAAAACCTTAAAGGGATCCTTGCAAGTCTGCCTAATAGGTACTCATTAATTCAGCCAAGCTAAACGAGCGGTAAATGAAGTTGACAAATGATATTATCCTACTTGCTATGTTTTTCTTTTCATATCCAGTAGAAGATAGTTTGAGGATCTCAAAACTCCTGACACTGTGCAGGGAGCCAAAGGGCTATAGATAATTAAGGTGGACTGGTGCTGAATCCATTTCTCTTTCATCTTTAATGTGTAGTAAAAGCCACCAGAATATGAATCCGGAGGCTTGGATTCAATAGTCTTGATGTCCCTTAAAAAGCATCAGACTTAACTATTCCATCTCTATATCCTCCCTTTCCTGGTCTGTAGGTGGAAACGTGGAAGAGGATCCCTAGAGGAGAGCCAGCTTTCCACGCTACTTGCCTCAGAGACGGTCAGAGCTTCTGACATGGGAGAGTGAAGAGAGAAAATCTTTCCAGGATTTATTCCTTTGGGGATGAAGAACAGGGATGACTATTTTAGCTAATACCAAAATTCTGAAATCTGTGCTGGGATTCTATAGAATCAATTTGTAGATGATCATGTGGCAAGTTTGGAAGACTTAGGGCCAAATCTACACTCACATTAAAATGTCAGGGCGTCAAATTACACCATTTAACATTTATTCTAGGTTCTGCTTATCTTCCCTTTGTAGTCCTCTTTTTAAACACAAATGCTTCTGGGAGAAGCAAAACATTGCTGCAGTGCTGTTATGCTTTAGCACAAAAATTGGTTCGTCGATATCCTTCTAGTCATCACCATCTTGTCATCCTCATAATAACAGTCATCATTCATCAAGTGCCTATTTTATTCCAAGCATGCCATATCTGGGTCAGAAATGGTGAGTACACAAGACTTAAATGCAATTTTTAAAAACATTCAGAGTAGTTATAGGTGGAGCAGACAATTAATTACTTATAAAATTCTTGAAGCCAAGTGAATTGTTTATTCTCTCATCAATTTCTAAATATCTAATTCCTTAGATTACCAAAAAATAATTTATATTAGGCCTTGAAATGTACTTTGTGCTTTTGTTTAAATGTAAAGGTGCTCATTGTTCTGGGAATTCAGGAATACTTCTTCCATAGTAGTCTGAATTTTTGTGTCCTCCCAAAATTCATATGTTGAAATTCTAATGCCCGATGTGATGGTGTTAGGCATCAGGTGGAACCTTTGGGAGGTGCTTAGGTCGTGAGGGTGGAGCCCTGATGAATAGGAGTAGTGCTGTTATAAAACAGGCCCACAAAGCTCCTAGCACCTTTGCCCAGTGAGGATACAAGAAGTTGGCAGTCTGCAACCAATGAGAGGGCCTTCGGCCAACCATGCTGACGACACTCTGATCTTGGTCTTTCAGGCTACAGAACTTTGAGAAATAAATGTTTGTTGTTTATAAAGCCACCCAGTCTCAGTATTTTGTTATAGCAGCCCAAAAGGACTAAGACAGGTTCTAAGCAAACAATAACATTGCAGCATGTGAACGGCTCTATCAGGAGAGCAGGGGAAACTGTCTGAGTTCCCAACAAGCTTCTTGATGCCAACTGACTCACTACTCCACCTAGGCAGGGAAGAATACACAGCCTTCCAGACTGGCACAACCTCTCCTCAGACTTGGTTGTTCATGTGGCACATTTCTGAATGCCTGACTGGGAGGGGCTGAGCTGGAAGGAGAGAGGAAGCAGGGCATTCACACTATTCCAGGGAAAGCAGGTATTGTGAATGAATGACTTTTCCATTCTGTCTGTCTGTCTGTCATCTATCCATCATTTATCACCCATCTATCATCTATCTATCTATTATCTAATCTATCTTCCTATCTATCTTTATTGTCAGGAAGGAAGAAATTTTCCTCTACCCTTCTAGGTTCTTCTGGCTGGTCCAAGAGTTAAATGACATGAGGCAGATTAACAGGAGAAAATCAAGTTTCAACATGTATTCATGGGAAATTCATATAAACACAAAAATTCCAAAGATGGTAAGGCAAAGTGAAGGAAGTAGGGATCTGGAACATCAAAGGAAAGTAAGGCAATTCACAGAAAGATGAAAAGATTTAATTTTTAGTAAACAAATGTTCACTGAGTCATCTAGAGACAATGGGTCTTAGAGAAGACTTCGATCTTGCTAGATTTCTCCCTGTTTGCCACGCCTCATTCATATTATATTATGGTTATCTATGATGATAATTCTTCCTACAATAGGTTTTCTATCTTAAATTTTCTAAGGCAAGTTAGAGGAAGATCAAAGATTCTTCCTAAGTCTTTTGTTTTTAAAAATAAAATAATCCTCATGCCGGAGAGACAAATTTGAGGGTGGTAAAATTTGCTTCCTGACATTATCAAGAGATATTTGCTGAGGTGTAATTTTTTGCTTTTGTCACAAATCCCTGTGCAAAATCTTAATTAGAATTATGTTTTATGTAGTTACTTTTGGACAATTCAGGTTCATTCTGGGTCTTCCACAAGCTGTTGACTCTCTTGACCATTAGGTCCCATCTAAGCAGCTTCCTCTGTGCACAAGAGACGCTGCCTTTTCTGAGATAATATAATGATGCTTGAGTTATTTTGGGCCTAATAATGATTTACTTCTTGAAACCACCTGTGGCCACCAGCAAGGATTTGAAATCCAGATGCACTCAGTTGAAATTGATACACTTTCCCAGGATTTATTTAAAATTGTACTCCCTTCCAGTCCGCAGCACACCTATCTCCCTTCCTTGATTTTCTCTTTTTTTTTCTCTTTCCCAAAATACGTATCACCATCTGACGCACTACATACTTAATTTGTTTATTGGTGATTCATATTCTGTGGCCTACTACCCTACTACAAATAAACTCTGAGAGTTAAGAAATTTTTGTCATGTGTTGAGCGTTGTGTCTTCGGTTTTGGCATAATATCTGAATCATAATAGATATTCAGTAATAACTATTGAGTAAATGAATTTTTTGGTACCCATTGGTACTCTGAATACAAGATTGATGGGAATTTTTAAAACTACAGAAAAGCACCGAGAAGAAAATTAAAACCACCACCCATAATACCAGCAACCAAAGATGTTGATATTGTGATGTAAATATGTCCAGTGTCTTTTTCTCAGTTTCTAAAGGAAAAGATAAGAATTGCATTGCAAACTGGCTTGTAAACTATTTGTCACATATATTTTTTCTATTGCATGATTTTTAATGGATACATAATAATCTATAGCACGGCCATACTATAATGTATTTAATTAATCACTGTTGACTATTGAGTTTTATTATTGGAGATTTTTTGGAAAATCCTCTCTGCTGTAATATATCTAATTCTCCTTCTCTAACAGAAGTATGTAAAACAACAAACTGAGACAATTTCTATCATTCTTAAATAAGGTGTGCCATAGACCATTTAACTTTTCCTAGAGATAGTTTATATAGGTGCCATAAAGTAAGAGACTCTTTGCAAATCCCATGCTTAAACATATATATTCGTTGAAAAAAACAGTCTGCTTGTTCACTTGATTGCTTATTTTTAATTTTATTTTTTATTAAAGAGAGAAAACAACCTTCTCTTGGATGTCCCAAATGAGATAAGAGACTTTCCCTTAATTTCTGCCCCAGGAAAAGCAATATCCTCAATAAAGAGGATCAGATCCTTTTCCCTTTTCCCCTTGCAAGAGGCTTGAGAACCAGCTGACCCTCAGTCAGGCTTGTCAACATCACCCCCACCAACAGACAAAGTTATCTAGGACCAGGAACACAGAGTTAAGTACCAATTCTCACCTTGGGCCTAGGATAGGAGAACTAGGATTAAATATGTGTTATTGGATATTGTTAGACATTGTATCTTATAGGAAGTAAAAACTTAAAGGGTGTCTATGTCTGCTGGTGTCCTGATTTCTATCTTGTTTATATTTAAAACAAACAAACAAACAAACTATGATTTTACCCAGAGAAGGAATTATCTCTAATTTTAGCAGCCTTCTAATGGGTTGTTTCTAATTTTTGACATGTATAAATAGTGTTGCTTGATTATCTCTGTAATAAACTTTTGTGAATATCTATGATTGTTTTCACAAGGTAGATTTCTGGAAGACGTATTATTGTTAAGGCTTTGAATCACATGCTAAAGTGTGCTTAAAAAGGTTCTGCCAATACTCCTACCATCAGCAGTTGAATAATACCTTTTTTACTATATTCTCACCAACTTTGTCAATTACTTTTTTGAAAAAAAAAATTAAGCATATCTCTTGGTCATTTGTAAAGGTTTATAGACAGTTTAAACTCATTTCACTGCATCATTTCTCTAAGTGTGGGTTTTATAGACCTCAGATAGTATTGTGCAGAGACTTCAGACCATGTTACAAATAGTATTCCCAGAGGAAACTATTAGAGGACTTTTTCTGTAGCCTCATGATATATCTTTAAAATGTTTTTATTCATATTTTTGTATGTCTCCAAGATAAATAAAAATCAAAATATAAAAGTAGTAGGTAATTTAAAAAGAGAATCCAAACATGACTATGCTTTTGTATTCAAACCAAAATATAAAAACTTAGATTTGAGGCTAAGCATGAAGAGTTTATCTCTATGTGCAATACTATAAAGCTCTTCATTACACTTGTGAAATAAGACTTATAGTTACAGTGAGTGTAATTTTCTTGGAGAGTTTTGCAAAATACAATACGATTTTTAAAATTTCTGCTAAAATGCCTTACTGTTTTTTGTTTTTTGTTTCTTTCAGAGATTCTGAGCAGCATATGTGCATTTATTTTGGGGGGAACATATCAAGAACTATGAATCTCAGCTTTTAAAGGGGTGTGTAGATTCTTTGTGCTATCTTTAGCTCTTCAGAGCCAGTATTCATTGGGTGACTGGAGAATCTTTCTGTTCTTCATTTGCCTTTTGGGGTCAGTGGGCAGTTCAAATGGTCTATTTGCATTTCTTTTTGGCATACACCATGTTGCCAGCATCTGTCTTTGCCTCATCAGTTCCTGCTTGAACATGTGCACATAGCCAGCTTCTCCCTGTACTTTCTGTGAGATGGTCTGATCCAAGTTATGCCGGATCTGAGGCTTATTTCATTTATAAGATGAAAATGCCCACATCTCAAATTTTGTATTTTGTTGGGTTTGACTTTTTAAAGCTTTGCTGTCTTTCATTTGGTTTGGACCTTTGACGTACCATATAATCAGTGATTGAAGATAGTTTTGATTTCTGTATCTACAGCTACAATTAATTTGGTTTTCCAAAATTTTAACTTATTTCATTCTAATTCAGGACCTGGAAGGCCATTCCTTACATGGCAAACTTCTTGGATCTATCCATCTTGATTTAGGAATGTTGTAGAAAGAGTTAAAAGTGTCTATTCCTTGGTTCACAACTCAAATTTTAAAAAAGTCTCTGCAATATTGTAATTTGAAAGGTGCTGTCCAACCCAAACTATTGCTTCTATAGATCTGAAATTTGAAATATGCTTATTTATTTGTTTATGACATGTTTAGGTGTTACAGCCACTATGAAAAACAATTTGGAGGTTCCTCAAAAAATTAAAAACATAACTACAGTTATGTTTGGATAAATATCAGTTCTGGATATTTATCCAAAGAAATCCAAATCTCCAATTTAAAAAGATATATGCACTCCTGTGTTTG
This sequence comes from Eonycteris spelaea, assembly GCA_003508835.1. Classification (NCBI taxonomy): domain Eukaryota; kingdom Metazoa; phylum Chordata; class Mammalia; order Chiroptera; family Pteropodidae; genus Eonycteris; species Eonycteris spelaea. Next base: position 2,701,034 of record PUFA01000192.1, read on the forward strand.
CTATGGCGTTATTTATAATAGCCGAAATAAACAATTAGATAAAGAAGGTTGGTACATATATACAATGGAATATTACTCAGCTATAGAAAAAAATTAAATCTTGCCATTTGCAACAATATGGACCTAAGTGAAATTATGCTAAGTGAAATAAGTCACGCAGAGAAAAAACAAATACTACATGACTCACTTATATGTGGAATCTAAAGAACAAAAAAATAGCCGAACAAAACAGAAACAGACTCATAGATAGAGATAACAAATTGATGGCTATCAGATGGGAAGGGAGTTGAGGGCTGGGTGAAAAAGGTGAAGGAATTAAAAAGTATGAATTGGTAGTTACAAAATAGCACAGGGATGCGAACTACATCATATGGAATATAGTCAATAATATTATAATAACTATGGCTAGTACCAGGTAAATTCTAGACTAATGGGAGAATTACTTTGTAAATTACATAGATGTCTAACCACTATGCTGTACACCTGAAACTAACATAACATATTGAATGGCAGCTATAACAGAAAAATAAATTTTTTAAAAAAAACACGTTCACCAGAAATTCCTGTTAAAATGAAATTGTACCTTAGATGATAACATATTAATGTTAATTTAGTAGAAACCAGGTCCTTGAAGGAATCTAGGGAAATATAAGTATTTTGAAGAAAGAAGGAACCAGAGTATAGGAAGCAAAGGCCCAAATGGAAAGCGTCAATGAACCCCCCAGGAAAATCTCTCATGCAGGCATTATAAGAGACGAAGTATAAGACTACTAATACCCAGGTCTACCTTTTATTAAGAATCTAGTATGTTTCAAGAAAGCTACATAATTGTTGCACTTATTTAAATCCATGCAACATTATGGCCACTGTTGTATCATGTGTGATTACTTCCTAGTGAGAGGGGAAGGAAATGTGGCTCAGCAAACTCAGAAAGTAGCCTAGCTTTGAGGTGCTGACAAGTGCTGAAGCTTTGCTGGGGAATGGCTATCTGACTCATTACTACTAAGTGTTCTTTCCATTTTGCCATTGATGCCCCAAGTGGGAAGATAGAGGAAAGGGAGAAGGGGAGACTCCCAGAGACAAATAGTTTACAATGTTTCGTGTCATCTCCTCCAAAGACTCCCATTCAGAACATTTAGCATCTAAAGAAATATCTTTAAATCAGCCAAAAGCAAAAATTTAGATCATGTGACTTTCAATGCTTGATAAACCATAAGGTTTAGTACAACCTGATATAAAGTGTGATTACATGCTTTACAAATTCAATATTCTTTTTGGAGGCAGGTGGAAAAACATGGACTTATTATTATTCTACTTCGTTACAAAAAAAAAATACTTAAGTCAGTTTAACAGACCATAAATATCAACTAGAAATATATTATAAATAAAAACAATGGCATAAAATAGAATCACCACTGAGATTAATTTAAAATGGCACATCATCGGTCTGATAAATTTGAGAGAGGCGGGCTCTTGGTTTTCTAGCACAGGACAAAAAGGGAAGCTTTCCGATCTATCAGTTCAATTGCATAAAATAAGGCAAATCAATTATTTAGATAGCAATAGGCAAAAATAGGTCTGCGAGTCCCTTAAATGAAAAAAAAAAAAAGGTATCCATTAATGTAACAGATGCTCAATAAATGGCCATTATTAACAGACCATACTCATTTTTTTAAATATTGCTTGTGGCTTCTGGTTTACAAATGGCATTTCCTCTCCAATAACAAAAATATCTATGAAGCAGAAGAAAACATAAATTTCATATCAACACTAAAAACTCAAATTGACATCTAATCTATTGTAAGTAACAAGAGAATATACCAATTAAATATAAGCTCTATAAAGCTAAACTGAACAAAACAGTCAATGCTCAATACATGTCATGTTTCCCGAAACAGAGTAAATCTGAAGGCCAAAAAAAAAAAAAGCAAAAATCTATTATGTACTCTCAATTAATTGCCTCTGGCCCGGTGTTTACACCATTAACAATTAGAGTCTATGCCAACTAAAAACTAAGAGCAGTCCACTCTTTTTGAAGAGGTCAAAATACTGCTGTCCAAACCAAAACTGCATGTCGAATCCTAGAAAACAATAGGTTGTGGGCTGGTATGATGATGCATGGCACCCTATTAAGTGTAGTTAAAATAAGTCAAATGCTGAAGCAGGAACAGAATGAGCAAAGAATAGTGAGACAACAAGCAGCAAGGGATGCAGGCTTGAGGAGCACCAATTACTCAGGTGTCAGAAATAATGTTAACAAACAGAGATGATAATCCTACCTCAGTCTGTCAGTGCCATGTAAGTATGCCTGCTAGAATCTGAAGATGAAGCTAGAACTGGGAATGGCAAAATGACCACAAGCTAGAAATCCGAGAACACTCAGAGAGAGTGAGCAGGGCCTGAAAAAGGAAATAACTGTTTATTGTCAAAGTCTGGTTCTGGATGGAATTCTTTCACGGAGGTTAAGGAGAAAAAAAAAAAATAGCTCAAGAATAAGAACTAGGAGAATAAATTTTATTTTTAAAAAATTTTTATTTTATACTTCTAAAACTGGAAAGAACCTGGCATCCTTAATTATATACTAGAAGAAACACTCTTTATGAAATAAGAGCAGAAAAGTAAAAAAAAAGACCAATCATATCACTGAGAACAAAAGTACAAAAATTAACTGGTTTTAAATGTCCTGTTTAAACATAATGAAACCCATCTGCTTAGGCGAAGGGAAAAAAAAGGAATCAATTCAATCTACTTACAAAAGATGCACCTAAAAGAAAGGAATACTGAAAAGTCAGAAATTATGTACTACAAAGACTAAAAGGGCAACAACTCCGGTGAGCATCTACCCTGGGGCAAACTAATGACAAAGCAGGGATCACAAAGATAATATCAAAGAATTGAAGATAAAGCACTGAAGAAGGGAAAAAGAATCATTTTACGTTGATGAAAGGTAAAGTTTATAATAAAGAGATTAGATATATGAACCTGTAAACCCTATATAACATAGTATCATAAAATTCTTGAAACTTAAATATTCAAAGAAAATGGATCAAAGAACAATTTTTGGAGTGTTAAATTAAAAAGTAAATTTGTAGTTTACATTTTTTTCAAACATGGTGCAAATTTTACAAAAATTGCCAGGTACTCTGCTACCAAAACCTCAATAGTTTCAAAAAAAAAAAGAAAAAAGAAATTAAACTAGACACATCATCTGTCTTCTGTGTATTAAAATAATAAATTAATAATAAAAACTTAAGTAATAATAACAACAAACTTTTTATAACAACAAACATACATGTTTTCCCCAAAATAAAACTTTAAAAACTGTTGGATCAAAACAAATATAACAGAATATTTTTTTTAACAACAAAAATTAAAACAATAGTTTTAATGTTAAGGAAACAGATTGAAAATAAATAGGTCATTCAACTCAACATTTTAGAGGAGAATACCAAAAAATGTAAAGAAAGAACTAAAGTGAATAAAGTACGAATAAACAACAAAGGAAGTAAAGCTGACAGAGCTCTGGCAGACAAGAGAAAAACAGCCATAATGCAAGAAGTAAATGATACCTGTGGGAATGATAAGGAGTCTGTAACAACATACAGAGAGAATGTGTTATAATATTCAATGTCAATATTAGAAAATTTCAATGAAAATGAGCTTGTCTTTAAAAACTAAGTCACTAAAATGGACTCTAAAAGGAGCCAAAATCAAATAGACACAACCACAGATGACATGGAAAAGGTATAAAGGTACTGGCTGTGAAACCAGATAGAGTTTTTTTCAAATGTTGAAGGAACAACTAATACTATATAAATTGCTCCAAAGAACAGAAAGATATAGATAGCTACATAATTTATTTTATAAAGATAAAATATGCAAACAAAAAGAAAGGCCAATTCCTTTTTGAAATTTCCCCAAACCTGAAATTAATTGCTAACAAACTAAATTCAAGTGTATATTACATCAATCAAGGGAGATTTATTCCCAGAACTCACAAATCTATTAAATAGACTCAATAAGAAAAAATAGTACCTAATAGATAATAAATATATTCTGAAAAAGATTTTGATACAACTCATTCTTCTTTTTTAAAGGGTAGAAAACTAGAAGTTGAAGATTTTTTTGGACATTATTAAATCATCAAAGAAGAAGCTCAACCTCACATTTCAGGATAAAATATTAGAGGCAGCTCCATTGCAATTAGAAGCAAAGCAAAAATCCTTGCTATAAATATTTGTATAAAATTATACACTGAGTTCATGCCAGTAAAATAAAATGTGAAACATAATATGAAATTTAAAAAATACTGGAAATATAGATTTTAATTATCAGTTTACTGATAACATGATTATAGGTCAAAAATTAAAATCATGTTTAAAATAAAACTTGTAATTAATGAAAGAGTTCAGTAAGTTAGTAAGAATAGGGAAAAATGTATATTTTAATATCATTGGCTTTCTCATATGCTGATAATCTCTAATCAGAAAATGTAATGAAAAATACCCATTCATTATCACCACACTAAATTCATGATCTTCATTTTAAGCTGTGTCCTCCCATATTCCTGAGGAAGCCTATCACAGTTGTTTTGTCCACTTCTTCTCCCATCATGGTCATCCACCCTCCTATTTCTCCTCCATCTTAGCATTTCTTCTACTGTACCATTAATTTCTCTTTCCTTCTATTTTTATTCTATTACCATTTAGATATGATAAAATCTCTCTCATATTTTCACACTCCTTGCTCTTTCTTTTCCAGTTCCATTCCTTTCCCCCTACATAGTCTTTTCTTCTTTTAAATAAATCTAGAAAAGTTATTTACATTTATCACTAGGAAGGTCAATTCAGTAGGCAAATTTGATCATGTAACTTGTCCCTTTACAACTTCTTCCTGGAATGCCCTTGAATTACCCCAACCTTTCACCTAGTTAACGCCTATGCATTCATCAGCTCTTAGATCAAATGATATTTCCTCACATCATCCAGACTTGAACACATGGAGAGATAACAAATACTAAATACTAAAAAACAAAGGGAATTTTTTGTAAGATAATTTGTAGATATAACACAATTCCAATCAAAATCCCAATAAAAGGTAGCATTGACACTAAAACTTGACAATAGTAGCCCAAAATAATAAACTGATTTCACTTATTAATAAGGATGTTAAAATTCTTTATACAGTTGTAGGAAATAAAATCCTCTCCTTTAATAAAGTAATACATTAAGTCCTAGTAAGATTTAGGAAAAGAAAAATTATTTCAACGTTGGGAACCGAATTAGTAAATTTATCTTGCCAATCTAATAAAGGAGAAATATATATGTGTCAATCACTATTTAAGAGACATTTGATAAAATTTATGATTTATTCATAATAAAATCTTAAACTAAAGACATCATATATAATATCAAAATATAAAAACCAAGACAATAATGACTACTGCCTAATCTATCATCAAAGAACAAACAATACAAGGCCAAAAGAAAATGAAAGACATAAATACTGGAGAAGAGGAGGTATAATCTCTATTATACGAGATGATAGGGTTGTCTCCCTGTAAGAACAAGGAGAATCAATTGAATTAATTCTTATAAATAGAGTGGAACCAATATCTTTATAATACACCATTAAATTCAGTTACAAGAGTTAAAAGATTCATTCTTAGTAAAATCAAATATATAGATTATCTAAGAATAAGCTTATCGAGTAATGTGCTAAAGCTACATATTTTTTAAAATTACAAACAATTTTTCTGTAGGACACACTAGAAAGTTTGAATTAGTGCAGAGATCAATCATATACCTGAAAGCTTTAATATTAAAATATCAACCTTTTTCCAAACAAAATCTCACACAGAACGAATCTGACAGGAGCAAAACATGTTTCTAAAGTTACGTACGATGAAAATTAACTAAAGAGAATAAAAATTTTTGAAAATAAAAATAAGAAATGGGCTTTCCCCTATAAGAATTTAAATTACAGAATAAAAAATAAATGGAACTGGCAGAGAGGTGGATAAAGAAAATTGAAAAATTATTATGACCACTTATAAAATTTTAATATATAATAAATATCATGCTTCAAAGCCATTAGGAAATGATAGGTTATTAATAAATAGTATTGAAGTATCTAGCTACTCATTTAGAATAAAAGGTCTTTTCTATACCACAAATCAAAAAAACTTCATAGATTTAAATATTTAAAAGAAAAAGTATTATATGAATATATACACAAAATTGTGGCATAAAAATTTTCTAAGCAAAGTAAGAACTTTATAAAAGAAAATATTAAAATTTAAATACCTAGAGATTAAGTGTCCATACATTGAGAAAATAAAAACAAACATAAGGTAAAGAAATAAGCAAAAAAGAAATATTTGGAATATTTATTAGAAAAAAGAGTATTATCCTATGGAAAGAGAAATAACTTACAAATCAATAAAAAGATGAATAATCCTATTAGAAATGAAGAAAATATAAATTGGCAGAATAAATATCCAAAGTATTAAACATCACTAACAATGAAAGATCTTAGCTAAAATAGCGTTGACATAACTTCCATTCATATTGAAATGACAGTCTTTCATAAATTATAATAATCAATCGTGATGAAGATTTGGTAAGACAAACGTTTGATTACAAAATTCTAGTAATTTGGTAATTAGACATCACTCCTCTTAAAATTAGTTTTTACAAAAATATCATAAAAGTTTTAACAACTTTTAAGGAAATAATTAAAAATGTGGAAAAGTTTATATTTTATTTATGTATATTACTACAGTATTATTTTTATTATCGAAATTATTAGCAATCATGACCAGTTATAATGAAATGATTGAATACATGGGATGTTTCATCATGTATCCATGAAGCATCACATTTTTTGAGAAACATGTGGTAATATACTTATGATTCAATTGAAATAGTTTTAGTTCAAATAGCAGAATCTGATTCTATTAATAACCACATATTGGAAGGAACTAGGCTTCCTCACAGAGCCAAAATAAAAGCTGAACAAGGAAGCTTCAAGAAGGATCCAAGCAAGGGATGCCCTGAGAATCTCAAGAATAAAAGCTCTCGAATCTTCTTGTAAAAGTACAACTATCAGATCTGTTTATTCCAACCATCTTCCATCTCTGAATGTCCCCATTCTGTTCCCATGAGAGATCTGGTTGATTCAACTTTGGTTAGTTTTCACTCCACTTGACTCAGTCAGGCAAAGGTTTAAGGTTAGTAGCACCAACATCGCCCTGTAAAAAAAAAAAAAAAAAAAAAAAAAGAGCCACTCTAGTTTGTGTCTACTACAATCCATGTCATTTTTCAGAACAGTCTAAAATTACATTGGCTTGGTTTTATGTGGGTGTATATGTAAAGACATTATAGGAATATTTGGAAGAAGATACTTCGTAATGGTAGCATTGGTGTCTTATGAGTGGCAAGTTTATGTGTGACTTTTATTTTCTTCATACTTCATACATGTATGGTAAAATTATTTATGCAAAAAAAAATGAATTTGGCTACAATACAATTAGCAGCTGACCACACTCTTCAGCCAAATCCCCATTTTGCTAAAATTTTACATTCTGGGAGCTGGGACGTAATAAGACAATTGAAGAAGAGAACCTGCTAAGGAAATGACAGACAGTCCCATCTTGAGAAATAGAAAGCTTGAAGTGCATGTTCTGTTGTCCGCAGTATTCTCATAGCTTGATTTCTCCAGATTGGATTGACAAAGTGGGCCCCAGCTCATTAGAAGTTTCCTGGAAGTCCCAGTCAGTGACAGGACCCAGAATCATCTTCATCAATATTTCTGGAAGAGTGGGCATGTACCACCAGATGGCGTCAAACCACATCTGGGACCAAAAGGGATTTGGAGAGTTTGGTTTGACTTCCGGAAGAGCAGGTGGGCTAGTTACACAGGCTTGCTCGGGTCATTTTACATGTTTGAGTTTTTAGGGTCCACTTATTACATTACTGTGGCATCTTACTGCATTATTCTTTCTCCTAATTAAAAATATATATATATCTTTAATTGAATTTTTGAATAGGTGATTCTTTACCTAGTTCAGATCGCCAATGAAATGATGAATTTACATAATGTTGAACAATCTCTCTGGTAACATCACAAAAAGAAGGCAACTGGACATTTTCTATCTCCCAATGACAGCAAACCTGTATCTGCTTAAGCCTCTAGATATGACCTTCGGTTTAAATATACACTGGGGACAGTGGAACACGTAAAATGGCACCACGGAAGCAATCAGCAAAATCGAAATACAGGAAATCTACTTTTAAAAAATAAATGTCAAAGGTAAAGTAAAAAAGGAGAAGTTATAGATTAAAAGAGAGTTAAGGGAGTTAGTAATCGAATGCCATCTGGATTATGACATGAATAAACCAACAGTAAAAATATTAAATGAAAAAACTGACATTTTTAAATACTGACTAATGCATGATATTTAAAATTATTGTTAAAATGTTAATATCTGATAATATGTTTATAGTTTTAAGTGTGTCTTATATTTTAAAGGTAAACACTAAATTTTTGTTGATAAAATTGTTTGATGTCTGAAATGTGCTTGAAAACAATTCAGTGGGGGTTGCAAGTATAGATAAAACAAGATTGGCCACGAGTCAATAAGTGTTAAAGTTGAATAAGGAGTATGTGGTGGTTCACTATGCCATTCTCTCTATTTTTTCTATGTTTAAGAGTTTCTGTAATAAAAAGCTAAAAAAGAAACTACAAAGTTTCCATCCTATTTTGTATTTGCCCATTTCTCAATTCTACCTGGGTAATATCAGAGTTTTTATGTAATATGTTATTTTGATAATTAGGAAAATACTAAAAAATATATTTTAAAAGACAGGTTTCTTGAGAAGTATCTGACTTTCAACCTATCAGTTGACAGTTTTTTGAGTTCATTCCATAAGACTAATGTTCATTTCCTTTCTGAGTTTCATGGACACAGCACCAGATCATTGGAACCAGGGTAAGTGCTTGAAAATAATGACAGCAGAATCATTCCTGGTGACTGTTTCCATGGGGATGGAAATGAATCAGTGGCAGAAAACTCTTAAATTTCAGCCTGAGGGTCACAGAAGGCCATTCCATTTTCAAAGGGTTGTGGCTGCTTACAGCTTTTATGTTTGGGATGGGGGAGATGGAGTGGAAGGGATGAAAAATATCAAACATAAATTTATTTCATTGAAGAACATTATCTGATTGTGCATATGAAAACTCAGCCATTATTCAGGGAGATTTGACAAGCTTTCTGCCCATACACAGTCCAGGTTGTGAGTGGCTCCTGAACACCATCATCTTCAATTTGACTGTGATTGTTATGAAATTCTGCCATTCCATAGCATTTTAGAGTGAAAGGTAGGTTTATGGGGGTCTTGAAGAGTACTGGTTTACAACTTTGAGTAGCACCGAGGGGGCTTCCTGTGGGGTAATTGGAATGCAGTGAATGTGAAGTTGAAAACTGGAATTAATTCAAATTAATCTTTGACAAGAAGCAATATACAAAGAGTTTGAAGGACAGCAATGTCATATCTTAAATGGAAATAAGTTTTGAGAGAAGCTATTTAAGGATATTTCGAATAATTTAAATAATTATACTCAATCCAAATGCTGTTTATACATCTGTCTTCTTATTGTTTAATAATACTAGATTGCAGTTGCAGAACAATACATGGTCTCTTCTTTATGCACATCCAGCAGCATGAATCTTGGCAATAAATCATCTTGGAAAATTGTTTTTTTGGGTGATAAATTGCCAGGTTAAGAGAATTATATTCCTGCTATCATGCATTAATTATCAGAGCATTTTACAAAATACGTTTTTATATGATACAAGAGTATTGTTGTGACAAGAATTACTATACTATTTTAACAAGCAACTTAAGAAAGTCAAAGTGTGGTAGTTTTAGATTTATACGCCACAATATTATAGAAGCAATGTAGCTAATGACATTAACAGCATCTTTTTTTAAAAAAGCTGCGATGAACACTCACTTTTATAAGTGAAACACAAGCATAGGAATAATATGAAGGCAGTTTTAGGTAATTTATTAAAATAAATAAAGGAAAAATGAATGTCATGTGTAGGACCAGATGATAGTAAAATTAATTTCACTTTCTTGGGTGTGGAAAGGAAGAGAAAGAAGGAGTAGAGACAAAGGGACAGACAAAGGCACCAAGGTTGCATTGCTGCATTGAAGGAAAACCACAAACTCCTCATTTCTTTGCTGTGGTTGAAAGCAGTAAGTAATCAAGCTTTTCAGTGACATTTGCATAGGTAAACTTCAGAATCTCCTTTGAGGCATGAGATATTTAAAACTAATTAACAATTATTAATACCGAAAAATTCTCCAGGCTTTAAAAAAATATTTTCTTATAGAACGTGGCGAAGACACATGTTTGAGCAGAGCATCCTGTTTTCTCTAAGTGAGGGACGGAAGACAAAGCAATGATGAGGCAGCTAATAACTAATATGAAACAAGCTCACAAAACAAAACTAACCGCTGACGTATTCTAGACAGAGGGACTCGTAGGGGCATTAACATGGCACTGGCATCATGAAGCAAAGGAATGTTTGAAATAGCATAAACTCTCAGCAGTATTCCTTAGATTATCTTGTCATTTCTCCTTTTTTTTTTTTTTAAAGTTCCATGTTTCTCATTTAGAAAAAGCTATGAAAAAATGTATAAAAGCAATGTTGTATCTTACCTTCTGTTTATTTGTCCTGAGACTTACTAATAATGTTGTATTTTTACAACCACCAGCCAAATGGGTTCAGACTGTTAAAAGTACAGAAGTTCAAAATTTACTAATTTTTAAGCTTTTCAGGTGCATATTTACATGTTTATTGTTCTTGCTTATTTTTCTGGTAGTCTTTAACACTTTAAAATTTTCAAACTAAGAATTAATGTGAAGTAGTATTTGAGTTATCCTCCACTAGGAAATGGTAATTTTTTTTATCATTGTCATGTATGAAAAAAAACACTGAAAACCTTGGGTGTCAGTGCATTTATGCTCCAACAGGCCCTGTCTATATAAATCTCTGCAACAACGTTTTTTTGCAAACATAATTCCCCATCTATACAAGGCCTGACACTAGGCTAGACTGTTTGGGGCACTTGATAAATATTTTGATGATCTGCTAAAGAAACTAAGTCTGAGGAATTACGTATTTCATCTAAAATGAACTGTTTGGTAAGTGGCAGACTTCAGATTCAGAACTCGGGTTTTGGATTCCAAAGTCATCTTTGCACTCTCTAGAGCTCTTTCTTTTAGAATCGAAACATGTGCTGAGTTTTGGACTAAATGGAGTCCATTTAAAAACAATGCAGTCCCCTGATCAATTGTTTTTGAAGGTGCTATATCAGAAAGGAAGCAAGTTGTTTTTTATGTAAAACTTATGAATTTATCTCTGGCTTTGGCTTTAAAATTCAGTAATCTTAACTCCCACCGCAGAAAATAAATCAATCACCTGCCAACCAGGAAACGAGATCAGAGTACTTTGTATGAAAATTATTTAGTGGCATTTTATAGGAGTATGCTTTGGAATATGCCTTGGAATCAGAAGATGGACTATGATAATGGAAATGGGTTGCAAACCTTCTCCAGATCATAAAATGCAGCAGTTTATGCAAGAATAACTTATGAGCTGATGGCCTTCCTGCAGTGAACTGAATTCAGAAAGATATTTCAGGGCCTTATTCCTAAGGAGAAGACTGTGTAGTTAGGCATTTATCCATTTTTTAAACCTTTCATTTAATAAATATTTGTCAAGTGCATTTTCAGTAACATTTCCTCATCTGTAAAGTGGAGGAAAAATAGAACCTACCTAGTAGAGTTGTCAGAATTAAATAAGAGCGTGTGCAGAGGGCTTAGGAAAATACCTGCCATACCTTTGAGTAACTCCTCACAAATATTAGCTGTGACTATTAGGTTCTTACAATGTCCTCGACACCATGCTGGGTGCTAACAATTCTAAAACGAACTTGACATTAGTCATTTCCTCAGGAAGCTCACAGTTGACAAGAGAAGATATATAAATTAAAGTTGTGCAAATAAGACAGTAGATGGTTCTACAGGATGCAGAGAGAGTACAAAGGAGTGTATTGGGGATCAAAATAAGTTCCATGCAGGAGGTAACGATTCGATCTTAGAAGGTGAGTATATATTCTGTAGGCAGCGATGGGGGAATGCATTCCAGACAGAGGGCTTTGTAAGAGCCAGAACATGCTCAGAGGCATAGAAAGCCTGGTCTGGAGAAACAGCTTATTTATCAGTATAGTGAGGAGAGGTGCTTGTCGTTGAGAGAAAAAAAACGAATCCACAGATAGACCAATTGATAAAAGATTTTGTCCTGTCAACAATGAGAAACCACTGAAGCACCTTCAACAGGAGGGTATTATAAACAGATGGACGCTTTAGGAAACTCCTAAGTGAAAGCATGAAAGATAGAGTGAGGTGGGGCAGAGAGAAGGGTATGAGACTGGAGGTGGGGAGAGTAGTCAGAAGATTATTGAAGCAGACCAGGCCAGACATTTAAAAAGCTTGAAGTAAGAACAGTGATGTTGGTCTTGGAGAGGATGACAGATTCAAGAGACATTAAAAACGTAGGATAGAAAAGAAGTTGGGATCAATTGGATGGGGTGGCAGCGAAAGTAAAGGTGGAGTATTTCTGACTTAAGTGCTTCAAAGTATGTTTCAAAGTATGTTCAGCAAAGTGGGGAATGGAAGAGGAAGATGTAGAAAAATAGATATTAAGTTCTGCTTTGAACACAGGAAATCGAAGATGCTGTTAGAACATCCTAGTGAAAATATGCAGTAAGCTATCAAATGTATGACTTTTGCATGAAGGGAAGAGGTGAGGCTGGAAATACAGATTTGGAGGTTATCAGCTTATCAGTGGACATGGAAATCACCAATAAGATTCCTCAGAGAGACCATGTAAGCAAAGAGAAAAGTGCTAAGGACCAAATGTTGGAGAACCCAATACATAAGTGAGGCAGAGAAAGAGAAGCCTGAACAAACAGGCTAATAAAAATAACCAAGGACATAGAGGTTGAAGCAAGAAAGAGTAGAGTCACCAAAAACCAAAGGGAGTCTAGACTCTCAAGAAGGTCATCAGTATTAAAGGCCATTAAAAGTACAAGAAATCTTAAAGAAGTTTATTGGATCTGAAGCTTAAGGGTTTGTTGTTGCTGTTATTTCAATTTTTACTAGGGTGGTTTCAGTGGGAGCCAAACTGTACTAGGTTTCCTGGAATATGTAGTCATGTGTGTGTATGTATGTGTTTGTGTGCATACATATGTACATATTATATATATATATATATATATATATATATATATATATATACACATTTCTTCTTAATTACATTGCTGCCTTCATAAGACTGCCTGAATATTTATCATATGTGTCCCTTCTATTCCTGTTTACATAGTTTTCTGATGTATTTATGCCTGATTTGATAGTCTATCCATACGTTGAGTTACACACATTAGGAGATTAAATGTCAAAATTGGTAGCGTCTCTCAAAGTTTCAGCTGTAATAAATTTGGGCAAGTAAAAGTACTTCCCTCAGGGTTCTTCTTCCCAAAGAAAATGACTTTTAGCAAGAGGAAAGAGCCACTCTTTATGATTTCAGTAATGTCTACTCTGAAAATGACCTGGTAGAACTCTCTCTGTCTTAATAGGAAGATCTGGCAGACCTGCCAAGTATTCCTTAAATCGGTTCGTATGAAGAAATGTATTCCAACTTCTACCATAGGGGGAGTTCTTTTTTTAAGTTTTAAGAAATTCTAAAGAGATGATTGTTTTTCCTTGGTGATAGCAGAATCTCAGCACTGCAGGCTTCTATGCCCCAATTAAACTCATAGAGACACAAAAATATGGATAGAAAATCTACATTTGAATTTTCAACTTTTTTTGTTAAATAATTATAGATTCACTGGACATTGAAAAGGCAGTGCAGAGAGGCCCTACGTTATCTTTCACCTAGTTTTCCTCAGCATTTACATCTTACATAACTATAGTACAATCCCAAAACCAGGAAGTTGACATCAGTGAAATGTGTGTATATATACATGTATATACAGATATAAATGTGACAACACTGTAGCCACCATGACATGTCAGTCAAGATACAAAACTATTCCATCATTGTAAAAGATTCCCTATGCTACCCTTTTGTCATTTCGAATATGTTATATAAATGGAATCATACAATATCTAATCTTTTGAGGCTGGCTTTTTCACTCAGCATAATGACAACCTGAGATCCATCCAAGTTGTCGCAAATAACAATAGTTTATTCCTTTTTATTGCTGAGTAGTATTTCATGGTATGGATGTACCACAGTATATTTAACCATTTACCCAGCAAAGGACATTTGGGTTGTTTCAGTGTTTTACCTTTTACAAATAAAGCTGCTATGAATATTCACACATAGATTTTTGTGTGGAGTTAAGTTTTTATTTCTCTAAGATAAATGCTCAGGAGTGTGATTGCTGGACCATATGGTGAGTATATATTTAGTTTTTTAAAGAAACTAAGGGACTATTTTTCAGAATGGCTGTCTGCTGTTTTACATTCCCAGCAGGAGTGTGTGAGAGATTCAATTTCTCCACATCCTCAAAAGTATTTGGTATTGTTACTATTTATTTTTCTATTTCAGCTGTTCTAATAGGTGTGTTAATAGGTCATTATGATCTTAATTTGCATTCTCGTGATGGCTAGTAATGTTAAACATCTTTTCATGTGCTTATTTGCTTGCCATTTGTATATCCTCTTCTGTGAAATGTCACTTTATAGGTTTTTTAACTGATGAGAGTTCTTTATTGGAGATATATATATACATACATATCCTTTGTCACATATGTAATTTGCAAGTATTTTCTCCCAATATATAATTTTGTCTTATCTTCTTAACAGACTCACAGAGCAAAATTTTTAATTTTAATGCAGTCAACTATCTTTTTTTTTCTTTTATGTTTCATTCTTTTGGTATCAGTCATATTTGAATTTTAGGATTGAAAATTTATTTGAATTTCTGGAGGACAATAGACAATTAATATTTAGCTCAAAAATTATTATAACTGAAATGATAGATATCTGGAATTTGCTTCAACATAATCCAGTTTGGAGGATGAGGTGGGAAAAAGGTGGGTGGATATATAAATAAATAAGAATGGCTGTGAGTTGATAATTGTTGAAGCAGGAAGGATAGGTTCATCAGGTTCATGATAGTATTCTTTCCACTTTTATGTATATTAAATTTTTTATAATAATTTTTAAAAGCAATGCATATCTTTTGATTATATATATAATTTAGTTTGGGGTACATTGTCCTAAGGAAAAGATTGAAATGATGGAAAAAGAAAGCTCTTTGCACAGAGATGTTTATAACAACATTATGTGTGAAAGTGGAAGGAAAAATTAGAAGTACAAATAGCTAATGATTAAGAAATATAGTTATATCATCTATGGTGTAGCATATCAGGGGACCATTATGGAGCCTTAAATTGATAAATGTGAGTCCGAAGATACATGAAACAGGTTTTACAAAATAATGTTAGATAGAAAAAACAAAACACAATCTTTCAACTGTAATTTAGCCAGCCATAGTATCAAAATAATATGATTTTATATTTCTGTAGCAAAATTTCTGTTCAGCCTCTTTAAACAATTTAATGATAATTTCAGTTGCCATAAATAAAAGGATATTTATGCAGCCCCTGTTGGAATACACTGACATGTCTAGGAAGTAGGGCAGGCAAGGGGGTCTCTTTTGCTTCACCATCTCCATGTAGAGGTAGATGGCAGCAGCATACACACACTCCCACCCCTCAGATACACACCCTTGGGCATCTTGATAGTGTGTTAAAATTTCTGGCAGTCACACAAGCATGTCACTAAAACTTATAAAGATGAAACAAAGGACATTAGATATAAAGCCAGTAATGGGCTAATTTTTTAAAAAAATTGCTAAGAAGATACATTTACTTGACTTATAACTTCAGAAATAATCTGCCTTAGAGTATTATAATGCTCACAGATACTTCTAAATAAATGTGGGAAATCAGGTGCTGAATCCCCATTGGATCATATTCTTAAAGGCAGCAGCAAATCTAGTTTGTGTTGGAAATCATGACCATTTTGAAAGATGCCCATGAATTATTTGACATTTCTTCCTTCAAAAGGCAGAATATAATTCCCCTGACCTTAAGTGTGGTCTGTACTTAGCAACTCTCATCTAATGCATAGGAAGAGGTGGAAGTGAAGGCGTATGACTTACAAGGTAGGACAAAAAGACACGTATCTTCCTCCTTGCTCTTAGATCTTTGTTCTAGGCAACACTACTACATTTTGCAACGACACTTATACAGTCTTATGGCGAGGCTCATGTAAGGAGCAACTGAGGCTACCCGCCAACAGCCATGGGAGAGAGCTTATAAATAAATCTCCAGACCCAATAAGACTTTCAGATGACTGCAGCCCCAGGTGACATCTTGATAGCAAACTCATGAGAGACCTTAAGATGGAATCACCCAGCTAAGCTACTCCTGATTTCGTGACCCATAGAAACTATGAGACAATAAATGTTTATTGTTCGAAACTGCTATATTTCTAAGTACTTTGTCATGTCACAATAGATGATATAGAAAGTTCTAGATGCCGTCTAGAAATTTTATTTAATGTAATTCTTAAGAATATATGCTTTTTGGTTTTTTATTGATTTATCACTGATAAAGTCCTATGGAACTATAATTTTGCCAGCAGAAATTTTGTCAACTAGAAAATTTTTCAGAAACATAATTCTACAAATACAAAAAGACTTCTCTATCTAAAATCTATAAACCCACATGATATGAACTAGAAATATCAGTGATATAAATAATAATGTTAAGGTAAAGAAGATTTTTGAGTAATTTTAAGTTGTTTAAACATTAATAATTCAAAAAATATCTTTTATATAATATTAGTTCTAAAATGTTTAATTATTTTAAATTGGGTTTTTTTTTTGTAGTTTTGCTTTTAATATTTATGCCAGAGAGAAAGAAAAGGAAAAGAAAGATGAATGGATTCCAAAGCCTAGGAAAATAGGGCACCCCCATTTGTGAAAATGCTTTTCATGTGTCTAGTCCCACAACTTTTTAGGTCTTTAGGACAATGCCCTTCCTTTCTGGGAAGACAAAAATATTATTTTTTAATGTATACCAGTTTTTAAATTATTTTAAAGAAAACAGTATTATGTGATATGTCTTGGCTGTGATTTAAGAATCCTTTTCAATGCTTTCTGTGACTGTTGGTTGATTTAAATTCTTTCCATTTATCGAGAGTTTCAATTAATAATTGAAACACACACCAAAAATGTGTTCTGGCATCTTGAAAGAAAGGCTATAGGTCTCAAAGTCTTTGATTCCTTCACGTTAATATATGAGCTGACAGTTTTATTCTGTAAGGACGTTTTCATTGTACTACATAAGAGAGGCTTTGAATTTCATCTTGGGAAGTAATTCACTGAGAAACATATTCTTTTTCAAATACTTCTACAAAAATAACTTAATGGGAAGTCTTTCCACTACCAGCGTGAGGATATTAGTCCATGTTGGTTGGAGGGGAAGGTGGAGTTTGGTAATCATGACAATGTACCATAAAAGCTAGACTTAGTTAATGCAGAACAAGCAAAAACCTTTCTGATACTGAACAACTGTGAAAATGATCAATTCTAATGATAAAAACCAAGCCTGATTAATGTCTCTGGCTTAAGAATTGATTTAACAAATATAACTGAAATATGATGGAATAATAAGCAGATGGTACCAGAAATTATTAAATAGCCCATCCCCCCTGGGGATATACCAAAGTAACTTGTAGAAGCAAGAACATCTGCTTTTGATTCCTGGACTTTAGAGAATACAAATGTAGCTAAAGCAGTGTGTTAATTCGACAGTATAGTGGGACATCCTGGTAAGTATCATTCAGTGATGAAATTAAGCAGAACTCATGCCTATGCCCACAGATGTTTAACATATTTCTAAGTGACTTCTATGTCATTAAAACTATACTCATTAAACCTACAAATAAGTGTCTCATCATTCAAAGCGTAGGATGAAAACATCACAACGTGAAAAAATTAGAAGCCAATGCCCGCAAATTGTTAGTAAGAATAATGTAAGCATCCTTGGAAATATAATTAGACACCATAGTATCAGACATAATGTACAATATGAGATATGTCAAGGAAAATTATAGGATTAATAGTTAAACAACAGTTATCATGATTGTTTCCGTTAAGAAAAAAGTGACCATAAGATGCAAAATTAAGACACAGCCTTACAATTATATTATGTCTTAATCTCAGTAATTACTATTGTTTATCAAGCAGTGCTATGTATTACTCTACTATGTGCCATATTTAATAAAAACTAAAGTAAATAACTAATCTTAAAAGTTAAACATAGAAAAATGGTGATTCACATCTGTAGTTTCATAAATTAAGATATACATAGTACATGGAGCAAAGTTTCAAGGAGTAAGTCATACTACCATTTATCTATAAAGATGATTCTATTGACCTGTAGGAACGCTTTGAACTAGGTGCTGTTTCCAGAAGTGGTGTAGGCTTATTTGAGGTCTTTCTTTTGGCCTATGTCATGTTTTTATTAGTTGACTGAAGGGGTAATGGTAAAGGTCAGGAGTGGAAAGCCAGATGGAGGCTAATTGCTCCTACCAGGGCTGCATGTATACATGTCTTATGAGCTCCAACTAAATTCTTTGATTCATATGGAAATTTGGAAGGAATTGGGCTTACTGGGTTTGAACAAGGGAAAGCCATGGACTGTCCTGATGACAACCTTAACAATGTGTTTGTAGCTGCTAAGTAAATGTCATCCAACTGTTCTTTAGTATACACAAGGTCATGGCTAACACAGAAAGAATATGTCTTTAAAACTGTAGCTGAAGAAAGCGCTGATGTAACATAAATAATTGTTGCAATTTAAGAGAAAGAGACAGGTTGGTGTCTTTTTTGTAATGGTTGGATTTTGTAATTCTTTTTTGCAATGGTTGGATTCCTTCCTGAAAATGAAGAAATGGATCTCATATGACTCTGTGATTCCCCAAAGCATAGACTTCTGCTTATAAGAGAAAGATGAAATAATAACAATGTTGCTATTGATTTCACACCCTAAAATATTAAGGTGACAGATTAGTTTATAGAAGCCATACCAATCATATAGAAAGCAGATTAGTTTATAGAAGCCATACCAATCATATAGAAAGCTTTATTTTCACAGAATTCTTTTTATCTGAAAAATAATTCTATTTTAGCCACATTGGTTAACATTTAAATTATTGGACATTTCTTCTCAGATGCTGACTAATATATCTGGATTGGTGATCATCATTTGAGGGGTGAGAGTGTTGTTCACATGTCTCAGAAAAGAAAGGAACCTACAAAAACACCCTGAGAATGAAGATGGCCTTTTCAAACTACATTCCCACATTCACCCAGGCCCCATTAAGAGTCTCTACTGTAGGGATCCAATGTTATTGATAGGTGACGAAACATCCCCCTATGGGGTCGATGGAGAAATGACTGAACATCACTGAAGTAAATCAATGCAAGATGAAACCAGATTTAGAACTGTAGCTGTGAGAGTGGACCACCTGGGTCCAAATTTTGCCTCTTCCTAATTGTGAAAACTTGGACAAGTTACCTAAGCTCTCGAAGCCTCGCTTGCCACATTTGTAAGATGAAGATAATAACAGAAATTTGTTTGTAAGTGAAGATTGGGAATTTAAATGAGATAAAGCAAGTAAAGCACTCAGCACAGTAACTGGTATATAGTAACTGGCACCCATTAAATGTTAGGCTATAGTTATTGCTCCCAAAAAGATTCAAAAAGTCTCAAATCTGAGAAGATACAAAGCTGTTTTTAAAATAGCATTCTAAAAATGTCTAGGCAGAGACTGAATTAATGGTATTTTGTCTTGGAAATCGTAAAAGAAAGCCTTTTATTGGGTGGTATTTGATGGTCTCTAAGTTTTCTTTTTACATTTTAGGATTCTTTGAAATGCAGTTGAATACAAGAATTTTGCCCCATTGGCTTTCTCTATAGAATGAGCACTGTGTGAGCAAATGATGATTATGCACTTAGTAATTTCAGTGTAATTCAGAGTTCACTGGTTAGGGTCATGCCTACAATTCCTTATCTCATTTGTTCTCAGATACTCAGATTCTCATTATCTGTGAAGATTCACATAGAATGATTTATTAAACTTTTCCCCAAAACTCCTAAAGGACAGCCAGCTGGTCTAGGAGAAACATTCTATGCTGAATTTTATTTTGTCTGAAATATTGCCACCCTTTGTGTCTCTTTGCTGTTGAAGGAGTTCAGAGTCCTTCCCAAGCTGGTCCTAAATTATGTGGCCAAGTTTGCTTCCCTCACTGTTCACTCAGGACCCCAGAACATGCCTTCCTGCTGGTCCTTCCATTGGAAATAAACCTTCCTCTTCGCCACCTCTTTGTTCTTCCTTTCAAGGCCTTTCAAACGGCAGTGTAAATTCCCTGTTCTGGCCTTGACAAAACATTCACATTCTCTCTCGCACACACCTTCTCTCTCTTTCTCCAGGCTCCCATAACAAAATACCATAAACTGGATATCTTAAACAACATACATTTATTTTTCACGGTTCGGAAAGCTAGAAGTCAGAGATCAAGGTGCCAATATGGTCAGTTTATAATGAGAGTTCTCTTCCTGGCTTGTGGACAACTTCTATCTTGCTGTGTCCTTACATGGCAGAGAGAGAGAGAGAGAGAGAGAGAGAGAGAAGAGAGAGAGAGAGAGAGAGAGAGAATGGGAGGGGGGTGGGGGTGGGAGAAGGGGGGCGGGGGCTCTGAGAGGATGCAAGCTCTGGCTTCCTTTTTTCTTCTCATAAGGGCATCAGCCCTATGAGATTATAGCCTCACCCTTATGACCTCATTTAACTTTTATCACCTCTTCACAGGCTCCATCTCCAAATATGGTTACTTTGTGGCTTAGAGCTTCAACATATGAATCTTAGAAGGGAGCACAATTCAATCTATTGAATCCTCCTCTCCCTGTCCCTCCTTTCTCCTTCTTCCCTTCCTCCTTCCTTTCTCTTCCCCCTCCCCTTCTCCCTCTCCATCCCTTCTCTTTTGAGTCTTTGTAGCTTCTATGTTCCCTTACTGCTTCAGACAACGTTTTCCATTGTTGGATAATTTCTCTTATGTCTATATCTTATCTCCTCAACTTGACCATACATTGCCTAAGGAAGGCACTTTTTGGCCTCCTCACAGTCTGGGCACATAGAAGAAATTCAGTATAGATGTTACCTAATTAATTCATTAAAAAATACCTTCAATTCAGTGAAACTATCCTCTGCAGTGTCAAAAACTGGGTAAGAATTATTACTGACAATCATTGAAGGTTTATTAAGAGCCACGCACTGTTCCAAGTGGTTTTGAAAACTTAATTTAGCTAATATGGTTAACTCATTTTCTTTAACTGTGAACTAAGTTATCCCCAGGTGTTTTCCATATAGGTCTTATATCTCATTTTATTCTCTCCACTCCCCTATAAAATAGCTGTTATAGCCCTTGAGCCCTTGAGCCTTTTGAGCTGCTCTTCTCTTGCTCGGCCCGCTTCCGCATCTGGAAGTGTACTACTGCTGCTTTGCTTTCCTTTCTAATAAAGCTATTCTTTTCTGCTGTAAAAAAAAAAAAAAAAAAAAAAAAAAAAAAAAAAGCTATTATAGTAGCCATTTTAGAGATAAGGAAAATGAGCTTCAGAGAAAGCACGTTCCCGAGGTTATATGGCTGCTAGAGGCGGAGCTGAAGTACAAAGCAGATGGGTCTGATTCTAAAACCCATGTTGCCGCCACTACGCCCCACTGCAGCAGAATCCGCAGCTGGGTAACACAAGCCAGCAAAGAGCCGACACCCTGAGAGCTTCGACAGCGGCATCTTGACTGCTCCTGGGACTAACCATTGTTCAGATACTGTTGGAGTTTTGCTGCTGGCAAAGGCATCAGTGGAAATTTTGGTGCAATGTTGAATGTTTTAAGCAATCCAACAGTGAATGAGAAATTCATGCTATGCTTATGAGGCTGCTTTCAGTGGCCAAGTTGATTTTGTCTGTCATTCAGAGTAATTGGCTCTTCATTATGAATACTACATGAAGACAATTAGTATTCCATTGGTTTTAGAACAACAAAACCCTAAGGTATACAGAAAGAGCACGTGGAGCCTGGTCATGAGCAAGGATTTCATGCAGAGATGCCAATAGGCCACCAGGTTATGAAAACTCCAGTCTGTATCCAGATAAATTAACACCAAAACTCCAAACAAAACCAGAACATTTCTGAGTATTGCTCAGTAATTTCATCTCCAAATAATTTAATAATGTAAAAGAAATAAAAAGGTAACTCTGAGAGGTACAAGGAAATGGGTTCTCTCAGTCCTTTGTTGGTAGTTGTATAAATTAGAACCACGTTTCAGGAAACAATTTGGAAATACATATTAAAATCATACCTTTGAGTTAGCACTCCAAATGGCCTCTGGGCTAACTAAAGGGAAAGAAAACACACAAGGGAGTGAGAATCATCTCTTTCAGTGGTCCCATATCCACCTATGACCAATCAGATTGAGCACTTATCTGCAGGTTTGTTAAATTAGAAAGTTTTGAGAAAGGGTAGATGAATTTTATGTTATTTTTTTCAGTATAAGCAACTCAAAAAGATAGAAAAGATACAGTGTATAGTGAAAAGTCTCTCTCCCATGCCCCATAGCCACCCAGTTTCTCTCCCCAGAAGGAACCAGTTACTGGTTTAGAAATCCCTCCAGAAATATTTTATGCAAACACACGCACACATATACACACAGAAACACACTTGTTATTCAAGTGAATTGTGTTTTCTTATGCATTACAATCAAGGGAGGCATCAAGTTGCAGTGTAAATTTTTATATTAAAAATGTGCTTTATTGTCTAATCGTAAATCTCACCAACCCACTGACTTTCATTATGTCTACCTGGTAAGGATCACACATCTGAATATCGAATCCTATACTGTTCTTGGCTACAAATATTTGAAACTTCAATCTAGGTTGCTGCCTTCTCTACCTGAGATCTTGCTTCCCAATATCCTGTGAGTTCTTTTTGCCTCTCCTCTGTGTTGTACTTTTTTTTTTCTGCATTGCATTATTCCTCTCTCTTGATATGCTTTCTTCTTAAGGTACAACAAATCCTCCAGTAGTCTCTTGAGAAAGTATGACAGCAAAATTTTTGCATATCTGAAAAATCACTTTATTCCACCCCTTCCTTGATAGTTTGGTTGAGTATAGAATTCTAGGTTGAAAATAATTTTCTTTCTGACTTTGAAAGTATCGTTCTAGTGTGTTTTCTATCATTGCTGTGGAATAGTATGAAACTATGCTAATTCCTCATCCTTTGCAATCCACCATCTAAGGGCAAGAACAAACAAAAGTACATTCACATTCATGCTTTCTCTTCTCCTCCACTGATCATAAGCAAGATACTCATGTTCTCTCTTGGGATAGAAGTGGCTGATGCTCTGTGAGGTTTCTTCTAAATTTAGAGTTTAATTATCAAGATATAGATGGGAACATTCTGCAACCCCTCTAAGTACTAATAAGTACTTATTATCATCACTGGTTAATGATCATGGAAATTGTTGCTTTCACCCTGCCTATCTTTTTCCAAAGCTCTCCTTGATTCTATTCTCTGACTTGGGGAAATCACATTAATTTAGGCTAATTGGCCTGTCAGGATTAACAAAAAGTCTAAATTACAGAACACATTAAAACCATTACAGGCATCTGTGTTTCATTGAAGTGAACTTTGGATCGTGCATCTGAAGACCTACATTTAATTAAATCCCAGCTTTGCTACTTACTAGTCATGTGTCCTTGAGCTAGTCTATAACACCTCTGGGCTACTGTTTTCTAATCTGTAAAATGGGCATAATGCCTAGCTGACAAGGGTTGCTGTGATCATTAAATGCATTACAGGCAGTTGTTCAGTAAATCGTACAACAAAGCACTGTACACATGTAAGGCATTCTTATAGTAATTAAAATTAGACAAATAATGTGGCCTAGTGGAGGTCTTTCTGAAGGTACTTTAATGTATATCAAGAAGAGTATGTTTACTGTTGAATTGTACACCTGAAACTTATTGGATTTTGTTAACTAATGTCACAGTCATAAAAAAAGAGTGTGTTATTTGCATATTTGTTTATGTTAATGATTTCCAGGTTGCTTAGTAACTATTCTTCTACAAAATTGAAATTTTTGCCAAAGTAGGTGGCTTAACAAATTCTTTTTTCCAACGGATTGTGAAAATAAACTTTAGCCCAGTTTCTTGTCTAAATTATTAGAAATTCCAAGTAGATAAGTTTTATTGTAGCTTTACTTTTTTTCATTTAGAAAATCATAAAATTGTCACTCTGAAGTAGTAAGACTCCTGAGAATAACATTGCTGAAATAACTTTGGGGTTTGGGTGATTTGAAATAAATGGAACCCTGTTATTACTTGAAGCTGGATTGAATTTTTCATGGAAAATAAAACAGAACAGAAATGACTTAAAGGAAAAAATGGCAATTTTATTTTATTTTTTTTTTAGATAGAATTGTACAGACATTTTTTATAAAAAACCTCAAACAAGGAAACAATGACTAAAGATCAGATTGAAACAGGTTTCACATGCCAGTTACATCTGACATTGTACCTCAAGGACTCTTGCCCTTTCTATGTACTGCTGTTTCGGTCAAAGAAAGAAATAAGTAGCATCTGAGAGGTCTGTCATTCAGGAAGAAATACAACTGAAGTTTGATAAATATATAAAGGGAGATTCATTCAAAATTGAAACAAAATAAGAAAGGTATAGGAGTTGTCATTATTCTTCCTATCACAGATTTCTTTTGTCAAAGCGGCTTTATTCCTAATGTTGCCACAACTTTACAAAAAGAATTTGCTATAATTTGGTCTTTGATCAAATAATATCTTTCCCTCATTCCACGAATGTTTACTGAGCACCTTCTATGTACCAAGTACAATTCTAGGTGCTGTGAACGCAGCAGTGAATAAAATAGTCATTTCCTACCCTCATGGAGCTTCCACCCTAAAGGCACTCAAGGGTTGAGTCAGGCAAAGAAAACATGGATGGCAAGTATTACAAAACATGAAAGGAAATTATGTTTTTCTGAGGGCTTGAGGGAACCAACAGCTTGGGAATCCTTTGGCTCAGACCTGATTCCAAAACATCCATATATATCTGGAAGGCAAGGAAAAGACTCAAAGCCTGGTGGTCTAAAGAACCTGGGTGAATAAGAAGAAATCAGATCATTTAACTGAAAGGCTCACTGGTCCTCTCTTTTCACCAAACAAAAAATGTCAAGCTGCCAAACTGATCTGATATATCTTGGGTATTCCAGGATAGCCTTAATTTCTAAAATTTTGTCATATTCTCCTTATAAGTGCATTCATACTTGTCACACCATGTTTTTCTGAATTTTGGTTGGGAAAATATGACCTTTGTCACTATAAAGCAAATGCCAGAGCAGTAGATGAGGTATTGTAACTCTGCTCTGCCAACACCATGGAGCAAGGGCAACAAGGGGAGACTGATTAACGGAGCCAGCAGTAGTCTGAGATCATGAGAAAAACATCCATAACTCTTCATATGTCAGGAAGCACAGTGGCATCTGGGGAGAAAGAACGACTTGGTGCGTTTGAAGAGAGAAGAATTTCAAAACATCTAAACCCACTTGGAGAGCTGTTAAAGACAGTGGAGCCGTACCTAAAAAGTAAACTTTTCTGCTCATTTCTCACTGTTTTCCAGATTGAGTGAGTGAAAACTCTGACCTTCTTGCTGAGAATCTTCAGTGGAATTCCTAGCCACATCTAGCCCTTTCTGCCCTGCTGTTCTCCTATTGCAAACTCACCACACACACTTTCCACTAGAGAAAAAGGTCATGGAGGTGGAACCATAAACATTTATTCAATCACAAGTCCCTCAACACAAAACAGAATCTCTTTACTTTTTCTCGTTTGACTGAAGGTTCCATTTCCTTTTAATGAAAATAACAAACCATATACAGATATATTTGTATATTTTGAAGTTTACTTTGGTTTTTCAGTAATGGAGATAGTTTTATTCTCCTTTCTCTTTTCTGATCACATCCAGAGAGGTGACCTCACTTGTTCAAGTTACTTGATTCCATTAAACACAACATCACAGAAAATTTAAGCCAAATTAGACTTTGCAGGTCACTTAGCCCAAACCCATATGTCACAGATAAAGGAACTGAGACCCAAGGAAGTTAAGTAACTCTCTCTGGTCACAAAGCTAATCAAGAGAAGGGTCAGGGGCCGCTGACTCCAGCCCTGTAGTTATTCCACTAACTACAGGAATCCATTCAATAACATTTCCAACAGACTTCTTGTATCCATGACATCGCCTACCGCTTCAGAGAGGGAACAGAATCCCTCCCATGGAACACAGGGATGTAGAAAAGGTACACAGGCACCTAGAAGAGCGAGGTTGCCCTGAGAGTCCCCAGCAGCTCCCCACGATGTCACAGGCTTTTTGACCGCACTCAAAGCACTGCTTTGGCCTGCAGATGGCACAGTCGGGCATAGAGTGATTTAAAGTAATTGTATCCATGACCCTCTGTGTTTGAGAACTTCGGTTCATGTAAGATGCAATATTGATTAGTCAAACTATCAAATTTGTATGATTCTTGACCTATAATATAGTCCCAGCCAACAGCAAGGACATGCTAGCATGTGTGGAAAGAAAGCGTAACTTGGACAAGTGTGAACAGATATCCCTTTTCTTCACAGTAGATTTCTAAAACTGATTTGGTATAAAGATGACTGCAATAAAATGAGCTGTAGTTGCCATAGGAACATGATCTCTTGTGTTTGGTAGCAGTGTTAAAAGTGTATGTATGTGTATGAGTATATGTGTTTGGGTGGGGGAGAAATGAAGCCCTAGTAGATGGATAGCACTTACCATGGATAAAACTGATTTGCTGACACAACAGCCTTACATTATTCATCTGTCTTAGAGATGCTTTATTAACCCCAACATGAATTAATTATTTAATTTGCCATCATTTGATTTTTCTTCTTAAAATTTAGAAGGACTTTAAGGTGTTAATTTTAGTAGCCTAGATCTCTTTCATTAGCTACCCACTAACTTTGGACTACTACTTTTTTTGTCTTTGGAAAATGTCTCCATGCCAAACAGAATTATTAAAAATAATCCTATTGCCCCCAGTTTCTTTTAAAGTGGCGGTTTCTCCATAAAGTTTTGTTGGTAATACTAACTGGAAAGATTTCTGGAAAACATAAGTTAATTCTAGAGTTCTCCCCATCTTCTTCTCCTGCTTCCTTATTTATTTAAAATCACAAGTTAGGGCAACTGTTCACCTATCAGTCCAAAGGCACCGTGGTCTGGAAACAGTAAGAACTCCTGCACTTCCTTCATTGTCATAAGCTGAGCTTTTTGAGCACTCCACTGAAAAGGATCAAGCAATTACCAGACCTTTAGAATGGACATTTAAAAAAAGAGTCCACAGAACTATTAAGACAGGCAAAAGCAACAGTCTAGTTGCATTGGTTCTCTCTTTCTCCTTGGAGTGGATACGTTGTCACAGGAAAGACTGAGTAAAGGAGAGCAAACATGGAGAATTTAATTATGGGTGGTGATTAAACAGCTGGATAATTGGGACTGACTATACAGCACAACAAGACTGAAACAAGTCTAGTCAATCGGTAAGATTTACTGGGTTTTCTGTCTCTGAAGATCTGAATTTTGACTATTATAATTAAGTATGTCCCCTAATTATGTGTTCTATCTATAAATGTATTTGAGGGATTCTTTATCCAGAGAACTTATGAACATCTCAAAATATAAATGTTAGTAAACTTGAAAAAGAGTCATGGCGGCACTTAATAAAAAATATATATAAATAAAAATAATAATGTTCTAGCTTTTATCTATTGTCCATCTTAATATTGCCAAGAATGGGGTTAGCAGGCATGATCATATGCAGAAGGTACAAGGTTGTAAAATATACCGTCTCGGCAAAGGACGAAGAAATTTATAACTTTTTAGCCAGTACTCACACATATAGGAACCCTAATTACTAGTAATTGGTAATCTATATTTTCTTTACTCTGGGTTGAGGGTTACATTCTCCTCACTAATGACTCAGAAGAACATAATGTTCTAAAGCAACATTTCTCAAAGTATGTTTGATAGCACTAACCCTGTTCTTTTGACAAGTCAGGAGTCGAAAAGAATTCTGAGCAGTTCTGAAGCCTGGGTGGTCTCTATTGCCATTCACAGTGCATTTTTGACATATTAAAACCCTAAGAAATCCTGCAGTAAAAACGACTTGCCTAACATTGTTTAGCTTTGTTCCAAAATTTAATTGGCCATGGAATGCATTTGTCAGATTATAGCTATCAGCCCTCTCAGATAGTTTGTAAAACCCTGTCCTTGAACTGAAAGTCGTGGAGTATTGTCACAGAGAACTTAGTGATCCGTTCAATACTTTTTCCAAGCTCAGCTATTTCTGCTACTTTATCCTCAAGATGTGGTCATGCCAGTCCAGTAAAAATAAACTCTATTTCATAACAAAGAGGCCATTACATTGTTACTAAATCTTCTTCCTTACATTGAGCCAAAACTTGTATTCCAGAACTTTTTACTCATTGCTACTAATTCTAGTCCCTGGAGTAACATAAGGTGATTTTCTTCCATTCAGTACCTTTGCAGAAATCTAAAGATACTAATCATGTTTCTACTGAGCTAATGCTGTTCCAGGCTAACTAGCTCCACTTCTTAACTATTTGTCCTGTGACATGGTTTTTGGTTCTTTAACATCCTACTTGTCCTCCTTGGTCATGCTCCACTTTTCAATGTCCTTCTTAAAATGTAACCCCAAAGACTGGACATCATAACACTGCGAGTCTGACAGTATTTTCGATATAATCTGAGGGAAGGGGGCAGTGGAGTTATCACCCCTTGACCTCAACGTTTACTTCTCAGATTACCACAGTTTGGGTTTCCAGGAAGCAACTACTCTGAAATGGAAATTCATGTGTGAGAGGCTCCTCAGGGAGTACTCTTAGTTCCAACACCCGTGGAAGGGAGCACGAGAAAGCATGATAAGGCAGACGGAGAAGTTGAGCTGTGGTGAGGCAGTGTCAACAGAGGTATCAGCTGAGTCTGAGAGGTTGTTCCTTTAAAGCTGGCCAAGTTGGAGTTGACAAGTTAGGGCAAGAAGGCTGGGCTTTTATACCACCCTCTCTCACCATCAGTCAGTTATGGGATGCACATGACTTCTAAAAGGGGGGCATCTTCTTGGAAAAGGCAGCTCTCTTCAGTTGAGGCAATCCCCAAAGGGAGCTGACAGATAAAGGCTGCCAGCTAACTGCACTGCCAGCCGTTGGAGACATAAGTCTTTCCTTTCTGAAGGGTATTCTTGGCAGCACATGATAGCATTTACCACACAGATCCTTCATGACCTTATAGACTTTGATTAGAATTTTATCTTAAATGAAACTGAAAACCATTGAAGAGTTTAAAGTAGGAGAGTGATATAACTGGTTTTATATTTTTAACAGCTCACTCTTGCTAGTAAATAAAAAATGAAATGGAGCAAGGGTAGAAGAGGGGAAATAGTTAGGAGCCTACTGCAGAAGCCCAAATGAAAGATGGTTATGGCTTGAATTAGAATGATGGTGGTGAATATGAAGAGAAGTGACCACATTTGAGATCTACTTCAGAGGTAGAAGAGTTAGGTCTTGAAAATGAGTTGATGTTGGTTGGGGTTGGGCATGACTTTAAGGGTTCTGGAGGCCAGATGTCTCTAATGAAGATGGGCCATGCAGGTTCTAGGGGAGAATCCATTCCTGGCCTCTTTCAGCTTTCGGTGGCTACCGGCATTCCTTGGCTTGTGTCTGCATCACTTCAATCTCTGCCTCTGAGGTCCCATTACCTCCTCATCTTCTGTGGGTGGTCAAATCTCCCTATACCTCTCTGTTATAAGAACACTTATGATAGCATTTAGTTCCCACATTTCTTGGAAATCTCCTTAGCTAATCATCCAAGTTCATCATTTATAAGATCCCCTTTCCCTACAACTGTAGGACACAATTTAGCTAAGTTTCTGCCACTGCATAACAAAAATAATCTTTCTGCCAGTTCCTGATAAAATATTGAGCCCTCACCAGAAGTGCATTTAATATTCATATTTTTATAAATATTTTGTTCAAGGCAATTTAAATTTTTTCCTATCATGTACCTCAAAATTCTCCCAGCCTCTGACTGCTGTTCAGTTCCAAAGCCACTTATGAACTGTATAATTCTACAGCACCACTTTCTGGTTCTAAAATCTGTGTGAGTTTCTTATAGTTGGTCTTCTTTACCAGTCACTGACTGGTCTGAGGTGAAGGCACAGGGCCCAGGTCAGGCCTACTGAAGATCCTCTCTGAGATATTAAAAACTTTACCTCAAAAGAAAAAAATTCTTATTTATTCTATACTTAGGTCTGCTAGACAATGTGTCTAGGGTGTGAGCACCCAGGTTCTCTATACTATAGAGTCCATCCTCACTAGAAAACAATAAAACCAAACACACTAAAAGCACAGATAAAGAACAGACAGAGTGAAGTTCTATTCTGAATTCTAGTTCCTGCCCCCTTTTGCCCATAAGTTTCCCCAAGCCTGAGGAACTCATTTAGAGTTGGATAAAAGATGGGGTGTTAACTAAGGAGATTGCAAAGGAGTAGCTGGAAGGACCAAGGAACACCTGAAGCATGTGATTTTCCAGAAGCCAAGAAAACATGTGGCTCCAGAAGAAGGAGACGGTGGGGTGAGTCGGCTACAGCAGAGACATCTAGGAGGGAGGATTGAAGAGCTTCTTCTGGGTTCAGCAGCAAGAGTGATCAGTTAGTGCTTAGGAAGCCCATTCCAGGGATGGTGAGGATGGGCAGAATTAGAAATGCTGAAGAGTGAGTGGGAGGCGAGGAGGCACAGAAGGGACTGAGAACATAAACTTTTGGTAAGAGAATGAAGAAAATGGAGTAGATGCAGGTAGAATTGGCAATTGTTGGCAGGAACACAAGGAATTCTATTTTTTCTATAACGTGTGAGGCCAAGTCTATTGTGGGTGAAAAAGAGAAAAGCAGTTCTCTTTTGATGGAAGAAAAATGTT
Source organism: Eonycteris spelaea (assembly GCA_003508835.1). Taxonomy (NCBI): domain Eukaryota; kingdom Metazoa; phylum Chordata; class Mammalia; order Chiroptera; family Pteropodidae; genus Eonycteris; species Eonycteris spelaea. The sequence continues at coordinate 2,732,330 of PUFA01000192.1, forward strand.
TGATGGAACAAGAGATGGGGGCAATATACAGAGAGGTTCAGGGGATGGGAGTTTTGAAGAAAGTGGAGAAGATATTTAAGTTATCGAGGATGATGAAAAAGTCTCTCATAATCATCCCAAGAAGTGGCATCATCAATATAAAGATCTTTGGCATTTTAACTAAAGAAGACATTTTAACTAAACTCCAATTGGATAACTCAGAAGAATAAAACAGAGGAGGGAAATCTAATCCAAGGTACATTATTGAGCCATAATTTGTATTATTTCTACTTTTCTTTAGTTTCCATTTTTTATCATAAACATTTATTAATTTCATAACTGTAATGCAATTTTTTTCCTTCGTATACCTAATCTCACTGGGGCCCATTCAGGAGCCATGTGGAGCACGCCTCAGGATTGTCTCCCCAAGAGAAGGGAGAAGGGAATGTTTTCCCATGTGGTCTACTCAGTGGTCAGGGGTAGCCCTTGGATAGTAACCCTGTTGAGCGTGTGTCAGAGTGACTGACTGTGTTCCTGCTGGCTCCGTTGGTGATATGGCAGAAAAGCCCCAGAGCACACAGTGAAAGATATGCGTGCGAATGAAACATGGAGTTGTTGGCCCGAGGCTGGCATAAACAGGTAAGCAGAGAAGATGTTGAACACAGCACAGGCACTCTGTATTCACAGCAGGAAGCATGCTGGAGTTAGTAAATTGAGTCTAGAAAGGTTTTTCAGAGCCCAGAATCAGGAAATAAAATAATAGCTCCTTCATAAATTTAGCTGTTAGTGAACGGTACCTCGGACTTAGCCAAGAGATTTCGTTTCTAGCACAGCACATGCCTCCTTAACATCTTGTGACATCACCCAAGTGTGAGATTCCTTATCCGAAAATGGAGATTAATACTTACTCTGCCAGGTAGTATAAAAATTAAATTAGATAATAGAGACATTTTCACACATATACATAATCTAACACATATTATATATAATGCTAGTACATAGAATTTTATAAAATATGGCCCCTCCCCACCATATGCAATGTTCCTCTCACTCTCCATTGTAGTGTTGAGCCAGAGCTAGACAGAATAAGGCTCCTGAGCGAGGCTTGGAGAAGCCCCTTGGCCCCCACACAGCCAGCTAGCTTCTTCTTTCCTGAAGAGCAGCAGAGTTGGAATCTGGGGCACCAGCTCTCCCTACAATTTTCTTTCTTCCTTCCCAGCATGTCCCCCTTCTGTTACTAATTAGTGAATGTGCCCATTAGAGAACCCAGAGTGGCCACTAAGATGCATCTTTGTGACAAATGCAGTGTAGATTCTGCCAAAGACCTACATACCTACACTTATTTTGTCAGAGAAAATCAATGACGATGCCCAGCCCATCTAGGATGTGACATTTTTACCTTGTTAATGAAATCCATAATCCACGCCAACTGAGAATGTTAAATGTTAATGGTTCCTTAAAAGTTTCACTTCATTTTAATTATCTCATTGCACTTGAAAAGAGCCAAATGACTATAATTTGTGGTTACAAATCTGTGTTCTAAATAAGTTTATTTCCTTAATTGGTTTTTTGTATATTTCAAGCAATGTCTTATATACGTTAAAAAAGGAAAGAAATTCTAATTATAAAATAGTATGTTTATGGTAAAAAAAAAAAGGGGGGGAGGTAATTTAGAGAAAAGTATAAAGATCAAAATACAAAGACTACTAATACGTTATGATTTATTTTCTCTCAATATAGTCATTTTTGTATATTTGGGGATTTTTTTTTCCAAAAGTAGAATTTTGTATCCTGTTTTTATATATAAATCTATAGTGGGCTCATTTTCATATGCGAGACTTGAAAATCAGGAGTTAGAGGTAGAAAAGGTGAATAAAAGGGAAGCTTGGTCTGCTGAACTCAGCGTCTCTGGCAGTAGACAGATGGGTCCTGTAAGACACTGTCACAGAATAGGGATAGATATGGGGTGTGGGACTCTGAGAGGGTGGATAAAGATGGGCTGCGGGGAATAAAGACTAAAAGCTTTTAAAGTGGGCAGAGGAAATGAGAAAACTTCCTCAACTGTCTATCAAACAGGCACTATCCTAACCAGCCTCAGAGCAAAATCCCACATGCTCACTTCAGTAGTCTGATGCTCTTTCTAAATTAATTTGCTGTCCAACCTCTTTCTGTTCTCTATACGGATAAGGTTTTATTGTTTGTTGCTACACAAACCTCCAGAAGTCAGATTTTATGCTTTTGTCTTCACACAATTCCTCATGTGAAACTCAAAGAAAATAAAAAGCTAGATGTGGGAGGGAAAAATGATAAGCTTAGGGATTCTCTAGTCAATGAACAATACCCTCATTTTTATCGACTTCAAGGTTATATTATATTCACTTTTATAGATCAGGATTCTGGTCTTTACATTGGAATTTCAAGGAAGGTTGCACTTATAAATTAGTAAAATGTATGAGTCATTGCAAAGTTGTATTCGATCCAAGATTCAACTACCAGCCTAGCAGAACACTGGCATCTGTCCTAAATTCAGTGGGCCTTCATTAAAGCTCCATTCCTATAATCCAACCAGTCTTGGGGTTAAATCACAGAATTTTTATTGCTGTCCATATTAATGTTCATTTACTTAAAATGCTGGACTTCCGTTAGAGGTCAGTTGCCATTTGAGGACGTATTTATGTGAATACATGATTGGGTTATAAAGCAGAGCTTCCTGAAGGACCATAGCAAGTGCGGTTTTAAAAATGAACTTTGAATAATAACCTTGACCTCTGTGTTCCAAAGACATTAGCAAGAGGTAAACAACACTCTCATGTGGTTCTGACTTTTGGAACAGAACCAATCTATTTGGGAAATATAAGATTCAAGAGGGAAAATCAAGAAGTACCAGATAAAGCAGTGAAAATCATTCGAAGATAGGCTCCATTAAACCAGGAGTTTCTTTCGGTGACAATTAACTTCACAGATCATAGAGGTTATTAAGTTGATTGATTTATTCAAAGGACAAACTTTAAAAGGAAAGGAAAAAGTTCTTTAAATGGCACTGCCTTGCACAGATTTTAGGCAATAAACCAAGTTGCCAAACAATTTCACTTATTAATGACCCAAATTGTGTCAGAGATCATTGAATCAAGTAGAATAAAACGTATCTCATGTTTGGGGCGCAGAATATATGTGCATTACTGCATTCATGCATGTATGTCTGCTGCATTAAGAAGTTCACATTTCACAGGTAGAAAAATTTTCTAGATTTTAGACCAAAACTGACACAATGTTGACACCAAGAAAATTGGTAGAATATCACTGAAACTGAGATCCTGTCAATGAGAATTAAAATAGTGTGTTCCTTTTACATCTTGGGCCAAAGGGAGAGCTTCTTCTCAGAGACTAGGTAGGGCCTGCAGCAGGGGACGAGAAATGAGCTTCGAGATTGGCAGTTTTCTTTTGTGCAGTCAATATTGTTTATAGATTGCTCTGACGTGGCTGCATCTGTTTGAAAGAGAGAGAAAAAGAAACTACAAACACATACACTTGAGAATTTCAGGAAATTACCCAAATGCTCAAATCCTTCCCGGGGGCAACAGTTTTCAATAGGAGTTTACATGATAAATCCATGCGGGAATACATTTAAAAAATAATAATCTGGCAGCCGCATGGAACAATAGCACATCCATATCGGCTGCTCATTTTGAAAAAGAGTTCTTAGTCAGAATGTGTGTGAAATTAGACCATCAAAAAGGAAACAAGACAAAGGAGGCCTAGAATGACTGAAACCGGAGAGGCAGCTTATCCACCCGTCGCTGACAATGCCACGCTGTGGAAACGACTCAGACCTGGGCTTACAAGCAGGCATTCAAAGCAAGCACAGCAATGGACGATAAGCAGAAAGCTGCGGCCAGCAAGAACCGGAGAAGAGGAGGCAGCTGCAAAGACAGGAGGCTGGAAATGAGGGAGTCAGTCTATAAATAAATGTACCTATGGTAATGACCCTGTGAGGGCTGGAATTTGCTGGCTGGGTGTTGCTTCCATTAGTTGGCTCTTTGCCATCTCAATGGCTTATGAACTGCTGATAAACAAGGTCAATTTCCACGGCCAAAGTTATGTTAGCGTTTCGATAAGGAGAGAAGAGATACTGCAGATATCAAGTGCGGTTTTAAAAAATATCACGTCTAAAGCTAGAGTAAACAGCAAAGGCTAAGTTTTCAAAACAAAAACCTAGGGCCAGCATTTGTGAGAAAGCCCATTCACACCCACACTCTGGCTGGCACGGGAGTTGTGGGCATAACTTGCGGGAAAGTTGCCTCTGAAGGAGAGCCCACTGACAGCCCTCATAGCTCTCCCAGCATAATCCTGCGGCTCCAGCTGTGCCTTCTGGAGTGCAAGATCACAGCGTTTGCAAGAACATTTTTAACACCTGAGTCACTTCTTTACCATGAGGGACAAGTGTTCCCACGAGACAAGTGACATTCAAGGTATAAGCCAAGAGAAGCTGTTTTTAAAAATTAAGAATGTGCACGAATCCTATTTCCAAAATATCCTCTCTATATTGAAACTCTCCATTTCCCTGCCTGCAATTTACTAAAGGTTGCTTGAATACTTCTTTTAAAGAAATCTGCCAGCTAAGCACTTTGGGGGTTGTTTCCCCCTCCCCAACTGTGGATGGACAAAAAATCAGATATAAACCATCACTGACAAATGAAAGGCTGTAGCACCAAGCCAGGACTTGTAAAACCTGTATCCCCTCTAAATTCTCAAATGGATGTGAGAATATCAAAAGTTACTTTGTATTTTCAGCAGTGGAGGAATCATTTTTAAAAAAACACTTCATAAACTGGTCAAAGGTTAAAGTTAAGGAATAAAGAATTTGCCTTTAAGAAAAAAAGAAGTCTCCCTGATTCTGGCTTTAAAAATCACTCCTTAGCTCCAGCACAAAGGAATGATGGAGGATAGAACTGACAGAGAATATTGTTTTCTCCCCATATGTCTCACTCCTGGCTCCATATTTACTTAGAGAAAAATTCACATTTTATAGCTCTACTCTGCACTAAATTCTGCAGAATCACGACTGTGCTGGGCCTACCCACCTCATAGGATGCCATGAGCATTTAGAAGGAGGCCAGTCTCCCTAATTCAGCAAGGTGGCAGTTTGGGAGGTGGGGAGGAGCTTATGACTGTTACTGCATGTGCACCGACTGAGAATTGCTCTTTGAAGCACAGCCCTCATTTCCAAATGAAAGGTAAGCAGTCTTTGAGAAAAATGTCTCTGGTAGACAGTCTACTAATAACAGTAGGAAATTATTTCCACAGCATTTAGGGCTCTGCTGATTCCTATATCTCCTCCCAGTGCAGCAAACTCCATCTCTCCTTCATATTACAAAAACTGAGAGTAGGTCCAGCCTCATTATAACAAGACTCCAGGGGTGGGGACACTCCAGTCTATAATAATTGTGTCAGCTGTAAAAAACTGCGCACCAACCCCCTTTTTATCAAAGATCACATTGTGATGAAGAGGCATCTCCCTTTCCTTATTGTAGATTTATTCCCAATGCTAGAAGAAAAGATTTCCTCGTGTCGTTATCTGTAGGGGGACTGGTGCCGCTAATAACAAGTCAGTCCAGCCCTGATTCTAAATGTTAATAGACCGATGAAGGGCTTTGGGGAGGGGGAGCCATTCTGGGCTGGAGAAGCTGGCTGGCAGAGGCCCATCTTGCTTCGTTGACTCATGCCTGAATCACAGCCAGGCTGGCAGGATGTTGTTTTGGGGAAGTTCGCAGGCCTGTCAAAAACCTGCTGTTGCCATTGGCTGATATTATGCAAGATTCCAAATGATATTTATTTATATTCTCCTTTTGGTTTTGTTGTGTGGTTTTTTCCTTTCCCCTCCCCCAACCACACAGGCATTAGAGTTTCAAGTGACTAAAAAAAAAAAAAAGGAAAGAAAGAAAGAAACCATTTAAAAGATAGGCAAGCACTAGTTAAAAATAAAAGACACTTGCCCCCAAACTCCCTTCAGCTTTCAGATCAAGGCAGTGCCCTAATTCATTAAATCCCTCTCTTCGTTCCCAGACTGGCCTGGGGAATGAGGCAGAACCCCCATTTAGAATTCCATTGACAGCAAAGAGCGGCGTAAAGTTATGTCCAAGAATATTCCTTTCCACACTTGTAGAATCTCTTTCCACCTTGCTGGACTAACAGTTTCTCACATTAAACATGTAACTGCTCTAATGAAGCTAGTCAAGGACTAGAAGGATTCCCTTTGTTTCGGGTCTGACTGATGATGGTGGCTGGGAGTGGTGGTGACTGTGCAGATCTTGGAAGATTCAAGGAGACTTAAGCTTTTCAATCTGAGCTTCTCCCACTCCCGGAGTCTGTAGGAGTTTGACTGTAGAGCTGAGGAAATTCTCCCAACTGTATTATGTGGCACTGATAAGTTCCTCTGCAGAAACTTGGTAGGCAGAAAGAGTGTGAGTGAATTCATTTATGTGCCTAATTTAAGACACAATTGAGAGGCACAGTGTTCTAATAGATGGAGTTCTGGCTGAGAAGTTAAGAAACCTGAGTTCCATTCTTAGCTCAGATGATGGCTCAGCGCATTGAAACGAGGATTGGCACTTTGCAGAATTTGAACTCTAGAAACAGTCAATTCAGGACAAAATTATATATAAATACAGCCATGATCCCCATTATCTAGAGCTTTCTTTGTTCTGACATAGCCTAAATATTGCTCTCCCTAAATTCTTAGAAAAGTCCTAATAAAAAATGTTCTTTGAGTTGAGCCTCAAGGGGAAAAAGAATTGTTTATTATTCACTGTGTGAGGGGAGCTTTCTTTGGAACATTGTTCAAAGCAGACCTGTGGTGCGGGGAGGGGCGCTCCCCCACACTGGCAATGGAGAGACAGAGTTCTTTCAAGTCCTGCCTAGGGCATTGGACACAGCTGCATCACTGCCTTGCTAGAAAAATGACCTTGGCCATTAGCTTGAGTGCTTGGTGGTTGTTTCCATCTGAATAGCACACTCTGGGAAGGTTTTAGGTTCAGAAGACAAAACAATCAATGCCAGTAGTTTCACCAATATTACACCCACTGCAATCTACTCAGTGGTTAAAGTTTACTTTCTCAGGCCACCATGATTATTACATAAAAATAAATCTCAAATGCGGTTATAACCAAGTAACGTTACCAAAATTTCCCTGCAAATAATAATCATTTAACAAAATAACACACTGCCCACTAAATAATACTGTAAAACAACGTTCCACTCAACGTAGTTATTGCCCTTCTGGCACTAAGAACATCTTTTGATTCCTTTTTCCCCATGCATTTCAATTTTTCAACTGTCAATAAATCTGTATTTGTATCCTGTTTGACTTTATCAGTGATAAGTATCTGATTTTTATTATATTTTATTGATTCAGCCATTCATAAATATTAATCAGTGCCAACTGGGTCACGCACTTTTTTCGGTATTTGGGATACAAAGATAAATGTCTGTCACTGACCTTAAGGATCTGACAGTCAAGATGGAAAGACAGACTAATTAGGATGGGACTGGGTCACAAATGCTGTGATATAAATCTGTGCAGGTTCAGTGGGGATGCAAAGGCGGGAAAGGATTAGGAAAGGGTTAGGAGAGAGGAGATAATAAATAGGTAAAGAAATGGGGTGCATTTTCTGAGAAAATTCAAAGCACAGAACAGCATGAGGTGTTTAGGGAATCTCAATGATTGGAACCAAGGCAGTGGAGAGACAGATGAGAAGGAAAGCAGAACATGAAAAGAAGGAAGAGGTCAGATCTTGAAATGCCACTCATGCTTTTCTAGACTTTATAGATAGTGAAAAATTATGGAAGGATTTAATCAGGGGAAAGATGTGATTTAATATGCAGAAAAAAATCACACTGGTCCCTGGATAGAGCTTGGGTTAGAGAGAGTTTTTATGGATATTTACTCCCAAGGGCACATTTTCTCTTTTCTTCTAGAAACCACTACTCCCCATGCCTGTTTGATAGGGTTTGTGTAGGATAACTCCTTTTCTGGCTCAGCTGGACATAGGGCATGGTGAAAGTGGATTCTGGGACTCTGCTGAAGCAACTAACAAAGAGGCTGTCTTTTTCAACTGATATTACTGGAGAACTGGCCAGGAACTGAGCTGCCAGCATGATCCATTTTTGGAGAGCCTGCCTGAGAGGGAGCCCAGAAGAAAGTAGAGTTGAAGGGTAGAGTAAGACAGAACTCTGATGATGTCATTTAGACCCTGGATTAAGCTGTCCCTGAATCTTCTGACTTCTGAGTTATAAGAGCCCATTTAGTTAAGTTTTCTGTCACTTGGAACCAAAAGATTCCTAATTAATTTAGTGAGACAAGAAGATCAGTTAGAAAGTTAATAAACTAGTCCAGGTGAGAGATGAGAAGAGGCTGGACTAAGGCAGTAGCAGCAAGAATTTAAAGAAAAAAAAATAGTGAAAAGAGTGAAGGAAACTAAGGAGGTACAAGTTAGTGACTGATTAAACATGAGGGTGAGGGAGAGAAAGTCATATAGGATGATCCTCAAGTTTTTAACTTGACTGCCATGGCAGTACCATTCACCAATACAGGGGATATTTGAGAAGAAAAGGAGAAGGTTTGAGGAAGAAGAGAATGAGTTTTATTTTGAATGTGATGAATTAGTTCTCTGGGTATCCAGATGGAGATGTATAATAGTACACAGTTGGATAATGATTCTGGAAGTCAGAAAAGAAGTCTGGATGAGATTGCTATCTGAAATATCAAATGTGGCTTAACAGATTCCTACAACTCATGACAGCTATTAGAAACCCAAAGATCCCAAGATGGGAAAATTGATAGATATGAACCAAAAAAACCCAGCCAGGCTTCTCAAAAGGGGAGCAATTTACAGTAGTTCCCCCTTACCTGCAGGAAATATGTTCCAAGACTCCCAGTGGATGCTGGAAACCATGAATAGTACCAACCCCTATGCATACTATATTTTTCCTATACATACATACACTTTACAGCTTCTCTTTGACATATCCAAACGCCAGCATCACTACTCTTGTGCTCGGGGCCATTATTAATAAAATACGAATTACTTGGACTCAAGTATTGCAATACCAAGACAGTCGATATGATAACTAAGTGACTAATGGGTAGGTAACTTATACAGTGTGGATATGCTGGATAAAGAGATGATTCACTTCCTGGGTGGGACAGAGCGGGATGGTGTGAGATTTCATCATACTCCTCAGAACAGCATGCAACTTAAAACTTATGAATTGTTTATTTCTGGAATTTTTATTTAGTATTTTTTTTTTTACTGTGTTTGGCTGTGGGCAACTGAAACTGAGGAAAGTAAAACTGTGGATAAAGGGGTCTACTGTACATTTTTGGAATGACGATTCTTGTTTGCACAGAACTGTTCAGGATGTTGCTGGATTTTTGAGATTTCCTGAAGCTATATGCTAAATGTTAGAGCACCTCCCATTCTTCGGTCAATGTGTCACCTGAAATGCCCCATATAGATCCAAGCATCCCCCTGGAGAGGCAGTTCATCCTCCACACTTCATGTGAATTACTCTGACTAGTGTGTGTATCCATACGCTAGCATGAGGGTAGTCCTCTACTACCTTATAATTCATACAAATATAGATAAAATGGCTTATCTGTAAGCATAATTGAAAAGCGCAATGAATCTAACTCTGAGGAAGGTGGAACTCTTCCCCACTGTGTCATTCTGCCTGTCCATTCTGCTCTCCTCAAACTTCAATCTTCTCAGTCTGTCTCTAGCAGCCTATCATCCATGTACTACCCGCAATGTATCATTTTCAAATGCAAAAATGGCCATACATATAAATGTGCATGAGTACTGTATTACAACTTCTATCTGACTTAGTATCTGTTTGTAAGTGAGCATCCATACATGAACTACTTGGTATAATTTCTAAGTTTGGGGAAATGGCTAATATTGGCAATACGGCAGCATGCTTTAAAAGCAATATTCTAATAATGTAAAAGTCACTTTTTTACATTCATTTATCTCCAAATGAGCAGGTTTGCTTGGTGGAGTGGTAGCATATTCATGGGAGTAAAATGTAACATGGGGTTTGTAAAACCTCCAACGATCACGAATATATGAAAGACTTTACTGAACTATGTTATGATTGTCTCCTTGATTCAAAGAATAACAGGTATCTCTCAGACAAATTTGAAAGCCTTCATTTTTTTGACAAGCTCTTTCATTTGCACAATATCATGAACTAACTTGTATGTAAACATGGCAATTTGATGAAGTAAGTAAAATGCATTGAATGCATGCCACTGTATATACTTGCTCTGGAGTAAGTCTCAAGGAAATTAATCTTTACTCTCTTCTATTGGGATAAGAGAGAGCCTTGGGGGAGGCCGAGGAGGGGGAAGAGAGAAAAAAGAGAAAAAGTAACAGAGTGACATAATCCTGCTAGTGTAGACAGTAGCTCCGGGCGATGAGTGGAGAGAGTGTCATTTCTTTTCACCATGGCTAAAGGACAGTTGTCAGGCCCAGAGCCTTTGCAAAACAAAAAGAGCATGAAAAAAAACCCCTGACCCAATATACTCGTCAGCCCCTAACATCTGGCCAATATCTCACTGCATCTTCACTTGATTATCAAATCAAGTCACCTGAGTAAGTGACTAGTTTAGACCATTCTTTCCAAATCATTACCGCTAGGACAGAGACAATGGATGGAAATAAAATCAATGAGAAAAACGTCTTCTCTCCGCCATATTTGGTAGTGTGTGCTCTTCGAGGTGGTGGTGAGCCTGGAGCATAATCCACTTCTGCAGGGTGTGAAAGGAAGTGAGAAAGAGCCAGGACATTTCCTCTGGCCCTCTGTTGCCTCTCCAAGTGCAGAGCCATTTGCCAGAAAAGAGAATGTTTCTAATCTAGCAGCGGAGAGACTGAGCAACTCTTTGTCTTTAATCTACTAAAGCATGAAAGAAGGAATAAAAATGGGGCGTTAAAAAGATGTTTTTGATGCATGCTCAGCAATTTTCTTCAAAGAATTGTGCTTGCTCTTTCTTCGGAGGTGTCATCTTCAAAGTCCCAGAATATGCTGTTTGTCTGGCACTGAGCAGAACCTTTTTGAAGATCAGCTGCCACATGGCGATGCTCTCATCAACAAGGAAAGCCTCCCATGTATTGACAAAGCGAGAAATATTTTTAAATGTGCTTCATAGCTGAAGAAATGGAATCAATACTGTTCCATGGCATCACATGGGCCAAGGAAAATTTTGTGTCTTTATTATTCCACTGAAAATTAGATTTTAAATCTAATTTTATTTATAAATAATTACTAAAAAATAAATAGCAGCAGTGTTATTAGCATTATTAGTACTGACAGTAGTGTTATCAACAGTAGTATTATCAGTAATACATATTGAAAACCTCCCTTTTGAACTTGACTAACCGTATAGATTATTCTTCCCATTTATTGTTGAGAAAACTCAATATTCAAAACCAAGGGACTTGCCCAAGTTTACCAAACTGGGAAGTGACAAAGCAAAGATTAAGGTTAACTCTAAAGACTGCATTATTTTTTTCTGCTACAATACTTTATGCCTGTGATTCTCAAACTTCGGCATATATCAGAATTATCTAGAGGACATTACTGAGCCCCATCCCAGTTTCTTTCTTAATAGGTCTAGACTGAGGCCCCCAAATTTGCATTTTTAACAAGGGCCCCAGTGATGCTGATGCTTCTGGTCAGAGATTACACTGCCCTTTGAGAACTACTGATCTATTCTCTGCATATATTTTTTTCATCCTTCGGTTCTTTGAAAGTTATCCAGAAAACAAAATACTAACTACTACTTGGCATTGCTTTCTCCAAAGTAGCATGGAGATATAAGTAAAACTTGGGTTTGTACTAATGATGGAAACATGTTTGGTTATAAAGCATTACCAAAAATGAATGTCCCTGGTATTTAACAAACACATGGACAATTGGATATACGTATCCCAATAAGTTGCTTCTTGAAAGAAGTCCCTTGAGGAACACACGCTTATTCAAAAGATAATGTTATTGAATATCTTCATTATAATAAATCTTTACCCTTTGAGGAAAAAATAAAAAAGCCACATGAACTCTATATGAACTAGATACAATCAAAGTAGAATATATCACTTTAGAGTTTTAAAAAAGCCATATTTCTCAATATGCCCTTAGACTAATCATAAATAAAATTCAGGAGAGAGCTTATATTCATAAAGTCTGTAAGGTTCCAAAATAACTGTTTTGCATGTGGAAAGATTTTGGACTCAAAACTGTAAGAGTCCTTCAAACTCTGAAGATAGTAAGCTGCATCAAAAGGTCTCATTTCTTATTACTTTCTATAGTCAACTGAAGGGTCCGCAAATTCCATAGGAAATTAGTTTCATGGAATATTTTAAGTAAACATTTATTGAAGCATAACACACATATGGAGAGGTAAACAAATCATAAGTGTGCAGCTCAGCGTATTTTCAGAATGAACAAAACACATTACTGGGATCCCAGAAGTCTCCGCCCTTGTGCGCACTGCCAGTCACGACTCCCATCTCCTGACGTTTATTACAACCTATTAATTTTGCTTATTTTTGAACTTTCAGTTCTCTTTTGAGTCTGGCTTATATCACTCAATACCATACTCAAAAATTCATCCATATTATCAATATAGTAATCGCGGTTCACTCACTGCAATATAGTATTTCATTACCACAATTTATTTATTGTTTTGCTGTTAAAGAGTATTTGAGTTTGTTTCTAGTTTGGGTGTCTTACAAATAGCACTTCTATGAACATTCTGGTACATATCATTTGGTACCCATCCCCACATATCCCACCCAGGAATGGAGTTTTTGGTTCATCCAGTATACATATGCTCAGCTTGGGTAGATACTGTGAGTTTTCCAAAGAGTTGTGTCCATTTACCCTCCCTTCAGCAGCAAGAAAAAGCCTTGCCAAGAAGCAGGACCTAAAGAGAAGAAGGTATCAGGCAACTACCACAGATAAGATCATTTCCCAAGGAATGGTATTTCCCTTAGAGGTATGGCCAGAGAGAAGGCTCTTGATGGCCTGTGGGAAGCTCAAAAGGACTTCCTGGCTCCTTCCCATTACCCATACTAAAAAGACTCTCATTTCAGAAAATACTTGTCTCAGTCATCCTCCTAAAATTCATGGAAATCAGGCTGAACAGTTTTATTATCATGTGGCAGAGGGGAAAAGTAAATCTGGGACTGAAATGCCTGCTCTAAGGCAGCCATGAGCACAAATGGATCAGTGACAGAATGGAAAAAAAAAGTGATATGATTCTGACACTTTGTACATCTCTAGGCTTGCCAATCCTTTTCATAGTCTCATAGCCAATTCCTCACTGCTGAATAATTTTAAAGAAGCTGGGCTTTGACACTTAAAGTGAGATGAGCTTTCACTCTTTCACAGTGTCTAACACCAGGGTTCCAATTTTGATTGGCTTACATGGATCAGTAATTTCCTCCCTTCTTGACAGGGAGCCCACACTAAAGTCTACTAAAATATATGAGAAATTGTGTAATAAAATACAAGCACAACTGCAATAAACTCCAATGAGAAGATTAGAAATACAACTGATAAGCTGAAGGATCTCAAGTAAGGAATTGAAATACCACAAAGAAATAAGGATTACAGAGGGCTATGTGTTCAGAAGACAAGCACAGTTGAAAGCTCATTGATCCATTTTCCCCGTCCTGAAAGATAATAAAGCAGAAATACTCAAGCCACCAAAGAGAGATGATACCGAAGCAATTTTATAATCTTTATTACAGTGAATCCTTTCTTTTTTGCTTTCCTTCCTTTTGTGGATAAGTCAATGCTTCCTTTTCCTTTTAAATTCAGTAGAAAATTTATCGTTGAACTAGATTAGAAAAATGTGCAGTATTTGTCTGCTCTAGTTTACCACTAGTGCTTGCCATTATTGGAGAGAGTGTGTGTATGTCAGAAAATATTCCTGAGCACTGTGAGGTAACCCTGTATAGCACTCTCTTACCATCCCTGTTGGGGCTCCTCCTGGTAAAATACCCAGATGTTCCCACCCCAGGGAACCACTTCTATGTTCTCTTCTTCCTATCATCATCTTTGACCCGCTGAGGTGTTAATTCTATCAAGCTGTCAGAACAGAGCACAGCATTTTGGCCTCCAAACTTTGGTTCAACTCCCTCCCTGCCTAGAATTCCCTCCCCACCCATCTCCATCTGTTTAAAATCTGCTTTTGCTTTAAGGTACACATATTGGCCAAGATTCTTTTGATTATAAGTAGCTCAAATTATACTCAACCCAGCGTAGGCCAAAAGGACATTTCTTGAACTTAGATACCCAAGCCATGGGCAGAGCAGAATTAGAATCTAGGTTGCCACAGCTTATATGGAACGAGGTTCGCAAATGTTGTCAAGACCTGGTATCTCCATTTTTCACCTCTGATACTTTCAGGATTTCAGCTTTATTCTCTTAAAGAAGCTTTTACACCATGTTGGAAATGTGGTTTCCTGAAGGTCAACTCTTCCCAGCTTTGCCAATAGAGTTGAATTTAAAGACTGAAAATATTCCTTGCATACCAAAAAAAAAAAAAAAAAAAAAAAATTAATAAAAGTGGAATCACATTAACACATAGCTTAGTAGATAGTTGAACAAAATAGAGGGGGAAAAAAATCTATGACTATCAAGACAAAAATTACTAACAAAAGAAAAACATAAGTCCTTATTTTCAGATTTTTCTCTGTCACATAAAGTGAAGAAATTTTGTGATATTAAAAGGAAAAAGTTGTGGCCAATAATTTTATACTCAAATAGAAATAAAAATGTATAAAGAAACTGAGAGACATTTTAAATATGTAAGCATCAAAAAAGTTGTAACAGGCAACTGAAAATATTCAAGAAAAAGAGAAGCAATAGAATTGAGTTCTGAAACAAACAAAATAACTTCCAAATAAATGCTGTAAATTTGGTAAACAAGTACATATATCACAAATAATTTTTAAAACAAAGACATGTAATATCAAAACAATGCTAATTTAACAATGATAATGTTAGTAACAATAATAAAGGAGGCAAAAATCTTAATGGAATTCAACCATAATCAAGATATAAGAATGGGAAAGGTGGGATAAAGTGAAACTCATCAAATAATATATTTAATATTGGTGAATTTTATTGTATGTAAATTATACATTATGTGGCTAAATACACATGTGAATACACACATACATACAATTTATACAGATAATATTATGAACAACTATGCAAATTAATTCAAATATTTATAAGTAATAGACTCTTTTTGAAAAACACAACTTTGCAAATTTGACAAAAGAAGAAATAGATAGTATAAGTTGTCATATAACTATTAAAGAAATTGAATCTGTTATTAAAAACTTTTTCATATAGTATTTGACAATTTTCAATACTAGTTTATAATAAAAAGTGTCAATGAACTGGGAAAAAAGTAAACTTTTCTAATTTGGTTAAAAGTATTTTTTAAAATATTCAAATATCAAAAACATATTTAATGGTTAGAATTGAAAATGATCTCCCTGAGATAGGAATGAGACAATGCTCACAACCAGCACTGTTATTCAGCATTGTACTAACAGCAGTTATTCAGCATTGTACTAACAGCCAAGCCAGAACAATAATTCCTGTAAAAGTAAAAAGTTTTAGAATTGAAAAGAAAAAATTTTAAATTGACAATATTTGTGGACAATATAATTTTGTAGATAAACAATCCACAGTCACTTGATAAATTATGTGATTTAAAAGTAAAATTAGCAAGATTGCTGGATATAAAGTTAATATGCAAATAGTAATTTTATTTCTATATTTCAAATAAAATAATAAGAAAATGATATTGAAAGGCAATAATGTTTATAATAGCATCAAATATAACGCCATAACTGGTAATACATTTTACAAAAGATATGCAAGATTGAGCTAGAAAACTAAAATACTTTATTGAGATAAATTTTAAAAAACCTAAATAAGTGGACAGATATATAATACCTGTGAGTTGAAAAATTTTATATTGCAAAGCTATCATTTTCTCCAAATTAAACAATATATTTAATCCTAAAAAAATTTCAACTAGGTTTTTGTTGTTGTTATTTCTAATTGACAAAATAATTCTAAACTATACATGGACATTGAAAGACTCAAGAATAGTAAAGGCATTCTCAAAAAAACTAGTCCAGAAGACCTATAATGTCAGATATCAAGATTTATTATAAAGCTACAGTCACAGCAAAAGCTATGCAAATAGACCAAAGGAACAGAATTGAGACAGAAACAGACCTACGGTTTATGGTTGATTTATGAGAAAACTAATACTGCCTAAGACAATGGTCTTTTCAATGTAGAGAAAAATAAATGAATCATGACATCATATCATACTTAAAAATTAATTAAATATCAATCCTGTGAAAGTTAGATCTAAATGTAAAAGGTAAAATAAAAAAAAGGCTCCAGATTATTGTATTGGAGTATAACTTTATGACCTGGAATAGGCAAAGTTTTTTTTTAATGACACAAAAAGCCATAAAATAAATAAAATGATTAATAATTATATATCTTAAAATTAAAGACTTCTGTTCATCCAGAGACATCTATAAAAAAGCAAGTCAAGGTATAGAACACACCAATATACGTTCATTTGGCAATTGATTTCCAAGATAAGACCCAATAGAAAATGAACAAAATGTTTGGGCAAGAACTTTACGAAAAAAATAATTAGTCATAAATATGGGTTTTTTAAAATTTTTTTTCTCTGCCTTTTCAATCTCAAATAACCATAATGAAATAGTAATACACACCAAGCATAATGGTTAAAATTACCAAGAGTTGACAGACAAGTAAGCGGAGCAATTGAGAATCTCATACATTACTTCTGGGGGTTTAAATTGGTATTAACATTTGGGAAAATTTTCTTGGAATCTTCTAAAACTGAACATAAGCGTACTCTATGACTCAGCAATTACATAGTATATAGTATATAGCCAACCAAAATGCATACACATTTACTCCAAAAGACATGTACAAAAAAGTTCATGGCAACACTATTTGGAATAGTCCAAACTGGAAATAAATCAAGTGTCTTTTAGTAGTAGAAAGAAAAAAGAAGTGGTGGTGTAGTCATACATGGATACTGTACAACAATAAAAATGAATGAACTGCTAACAACAAAAACATGGCTGAACCTGACAAATAACAACTGCGATAAAGAAGCCACCACAGAAGAATGGACAGGGCATGGTTCATTCACATAAAGTTCAAAAGTAGTCAAAACTAATGGGTAGTATAGAAGCCATGATGTTAATCGTTCAGGGCAGGGGGACTAGTAGTTCAGGGAGAGAGACATGAGAGGCCTCCTGAGGGCTGCTGTTATTCTCTTTCTGCCCTGCATGGTGGTTACCCAGATAGGTTCACTTAATGAAAAATTAACCAAATTATGCTCTTATAATTGCTGTATTTTGTTATATACATCAATAAAAATTACTTTGAATAAGCTGATAGAACATTATAAATGATATTAATTTTAAGGAAAAAGAGATGTGTATATAAGAAAAAGTCAAACTATAGTTGTTCCTGTGTATTAGAAATACTTAAAAATTAATTACTTCAGAATTAATTGCTTTAGAATTCATTTGAATATTACTATTTTTATGTTGTTCTCTATTTTCAACTTTTCCATAGCGACCAAGAGTCATTTTTCTATTTTAAAAGAGAAATAAAAGTATTTTAAATAAAGGAAGGCCTCTTCAGGATTGACCCATCAGATGGTTGAACCAGGAAGTCTATAGCTAACAGATGGATCCAGAAAAGATGTTTCTTAAAGAAGTTACTAAACTAAGCAGGAGTGACTTCTGAGTAAATAAAAAATTAATAGTGCCAGACAAGATTAAAACATTGTACTTCATGTTAAACTCAGTGAGAAATGACAACATCTTATATTTCAGTGGCCCCTCATATTTTCAATGTACTTTCACGTTCATTTTCTGATGTTAGCCTCATAAAATTCTGTGAAATAACTGGAGCAATGATTATTACCATCATTTTATGAATAAGAAGTGAGTTCTAGAGAGATAAAGTAGCATGCCAAAACCTAAAACATAGTAAGTAACTATTTGAGGGAAAATAATAGCGACCCAGAAATTTTTGTCCCAGTTAGTGCATCTTTTATGAGAAGTGGCAATACAAATAACCACAATGAAATACTAATATGCACGCAGCGTAATAGTTAAAATTACCAAGAGTTGACAAGTATGTGGAGTAATTGAGAATTTCATACACTACTTCTAGGGGTGTAAATTGGTACCAACATTTGGGAGAACTTTCTTGGCACTTCCTAAAGCTGAATGTAAGCACGCCCTATCACCCAGCAATTGCACACCTTAATGTATAGCCAAATATATACTCAAAGATGCCCCTAATATATCCCTCAAGTAAACATCCCCCCAAAATTACTGAAACACCCAATTCTAGACCAAAAGAAAAAGCAGCAAGTGATAATTAAAAAGCAGTAAATAGTAACAAAGACTTTAGGAATTAAAATGTAAGCACGTGACATAATATGCATCACCATTAAAACCAAATAAATGTATGGAGTTAAATATAAATAACTATAATAAATATTACCCAGTTGAATCTAGAAAAAAAAACTCTAAGGGCTTGTAGTTTTTAAGTATATAATTGTCTGAATCCATAGCCATTAATGTAGTAATACTGGCATATGTTTGACAAATCAGAAAGTCAAAATTTACTCTTTTATTCTTAAACTTTGAAAATTAAAGATAAGCTTAAAGTATTTTTTAAACTTTTAAAAAATCACCAGCAGAATTTGAAGCAAGATGATCTTCTTATTATATTCCTTGTAAAGTAAAAGAAAAGAAAATGCAAAAGGCACAACAAGTAAACATAAAATAAGATGACATGAATAAAATAGAACTAGTGGCTCATGTAGATCAATATAAATTATTAAACTTTAAATTAAAAACAAAAATTCTAAGATTAGATTAGAAAATAGATTCTAACCAGGTAATTCTTACCAATAAAAAAAAAAACCCTCAAAAATGGTGCTAAAACTTAAAAACAAAAACTTAATGTTTTTTATCAGGCAAAGACAAAAAAAAAGCAATAGCAGTCAAAGTAGATTTCAAGCCAAAGACATTAAATATGGTAAAAGAGAATTTATACTAAACTAACTTCATAATGAATATACAGCAATTAAAGTTATATAAAACAAATCAAGAAATATATAAAATGACACCTTTTTGAAAAAAATAAAATTGAGAAGCAATTACACTGAAAAGTTTAATACAACATTCTTAGTATTGACAAGTTAAAGTAGATAATTAATAAGGACATTAAGGTTAAATACCAACCCTAAATTAACAAATATATAATATTTGTTCCCTACAGGGAATATACCTCCTTTTTAATTATTCGTTTATGAATTCTTTACAAGATTGAGTACAAATACAACTTTTGAATTCAAAAAGTAGAAGGAAGTCAGACAGGGCAATATGTCAACTACCAACAACAAATGCTTTAGCCCTAAATCTCAAACAACCTGAACATTTAAAAAAAAAACTCTGTCCTATATAAATATTGGGTCAATAAGGCTATCAAATTAAATCACGACTCCTTTTAAAACAGTGAAATCAAAAACATTACCTTTTAGAATTCTGAGAATGAGACAATAGCTGCATATAGTATTTAAAAAATTAAAGATATTTTTCTCTATTTACTTTATCCTTTTTTTATACATATATAGTGGCATTGGGTAACGAAACACAGTAAGTTTCAAGTGTACAATTCAACAGTAAGGCATATCTATATTGCATTATGTGTTCACCACCCATAGCTAGATTTCTTTCTGTCACCACATACTTGACCCCTTTCACCCCATCTACCTCCCCCCTCCTCCTTCTCCCCCTACCCTCTGGTATCCTTCTTTTAAATCTAGGTTTTTCTGATTATATTCTCTTAGCTGATGATATTTTAAACTCCATTATCTAATAGTCCTAATAAAAGTTGAAAAATGAAACTATGTTCTCTCAGGGTATCTGGCCCAGAAAGTGACCTGAAGAACTAACTGGGCATTTGCAGTTGGGCTGTAAAAGAGGCATTGGAGATGACCCTGCACAGAGTTTGTGCCCATAGATGTTATTGCAATCCCTAGTAACACCACCCTCTGTTCATCATGTGAACTTCTTAACTGCCCATAAAATTTGAGAGTGACACTTGCCTTTACAGAAACTATGCTCTTGGGAGACATTGTCAGGGTGAGGGCAGGTAGAACAGGAGAAGGGGAGTATTGTCCAACTGAAGCAATGTGCTGGCACAATTAATGTCACTGGTACCAGATTAACCTGAGTAGCTGGGCTGCAGTGGCCCGCAGGGTTCTGCTCTGGCCGAGCAGTGATAATGTGTGTGGGGCAGAGAGGAAAGATGGTACATCCAGCTGGACGGCTCTGATAACTGGGGAAGTCAGCTGTGGCGTGTGGCCACCCGTTGACAAGTGTAACAGTCCTGTAATGAAATTCACTAAGTACAATGATAAGCAAGTTTCATCTGCTCCATTTCAAAAGAGGAGTTAAGAAATCTGAATCTAGGGGCTCTTTTACACTCCATTGAAGGCAATAATCTCAGTATCAGACAAGGCCAAATTTTCTCCATACAATTTGGAATAAGAAAATGCTTCTGCTTCTGGAATATTTAATATCTCCACGCCAGTTTACAGTCCTCAAAATGCAGGTCACTCAGTCCCCTTTTCATAGTGATCACAGCAAGTGGGCCCCTGAATCCAAAAAGCTCCCAGCATCTACCACTGTCCTTTTCCAAATACAGCTCCGCATTATTTTCTGGTGTGACTGAGAGATTTGCAGAGCAGAAAGAATCTGAGCATGTCCCTTAAAATGCAACCTGTCTTAGAAATCTTAGGTCAAAAGTCAGAAACGAAAATAGGGTAGTGGCTCAATACCTTTGGATATTTACTAACAAAGACAGATGGTAAGTATAGTGATTATGAAATTGCAGTTTGTAAAGTGCCTCCAAGTATTGAGATGTGAATGGAAACCAGTGCCCTTTTACTGAGGAGAGGCAGGCATGTTTTTGTTTACTGTCCAAACATTTCACCTAGATTTTACCCTTTCAAACTTTCTTTATTACCTGGTACTGCTTAAAAACAAAGTCGAACGAAACTTGCTTTCCTGTCTAATACGCTTATTTCTTAGCAAGCTATCTTCCATTTACTCATCAAATATGTTATTGGTTAATAAATGTGGCATTGTGCCTTCGATTTTCCTACCCTTTTTATCTTTGATTTTTATAGTTAATATAAATTGTGAATTGTACTGTTCCCTTATCTCACTTGAAGATCAGTGCTCTGAGTCATCCACATCATGTTGCTGAGCCCTGAGAGACAAAAGGCCCACTTTCTTGAGGTGATATTTAGAGGGGGTTTGAGTTTGACCTTGGAGTAGTTTTTCTTCCCAATAAAGTCAACTGGCTGGTGTGGAAACTGAATGAAGATTCTGTGTCCATGGATTTCTATAGTTGTCTTGTGACTTATAATTATTTCATTGCTTTTTCCATTACACTCAGAATCCTATAGAAAGTAGTTTGTGGTTCATTAAGTTGAAAATTGTTAAGTTGTATTGCCAGGTAAGGAAACTTATGGCTGAATCAAAGTTTTAATATACCTTCATATATTCTCATGGTATTGAGAGAAACTATATTTATGTCATGAAAAATAATGGCATTCTTAGAGATAGCCACACTATCTAGCTATAGCCATATTGACCACTCTAACTTGCATATAAGAAGTGTTGGATGCCTGGAATGTATCTGCAAAAGTAATTTCATTTTTTTCCTTCACTGTTAGTTTAAATTTACTCTGCAGAGAATTTTCCTTTTCTTTCTGCTTGATAATCATTTTGGGCAGGCTCCATTATTTTTCTGCTAACCATTTTTTAACAGGTTTATTAAAGTACAATTCAAGTATAATAGAGTATTAAAAGGCCCATTGTGAATGTACAATTCAACGATATTGTTAGTAGATTTTAGTGAGTTGTGCATCCATCATGACAGTTCAGTTTTAGAACATTTCCATGACTTCCCCCAAATGCCCTCAAGCCCATTTGGACTAAATCCTTGCTCCCTCTCCAGCTTCAAGAACCATCGACCTACTTGCTGTCTCTATGAATTTGTCTTTTCTGAGTACTTCATAAAATTTACTGTCTTTTTTATCTGGCTTGTTTCACTTACCATATGCTTGTGAAATTTGTACATGTTATAACATGTATCTGTATTTTATTGATTTTTATTACTAAATAGTATTCCATTCTATGGATATGCCATGGTTTTGTTTACTTATTTGCTAATCAGTGGATATTTAGGTTGTTTCCATTTTTGGACTATTACAAATAATGATGCTGTGAATATTTAGGTACGAGTTTTTGTGTGTATATAGATTTGCATTTTTAATTGACTATATATATAAAGGTTAGTTTTTGGACTCTCAGCTCTGTCTCTTTGATCTATATATCTATCTTTATGCCAATACTAAACTTTCTGATTACTGCAGTTTTATATTAAGTTTTGAAATTGGGTAATGCAAGTCCTTCAACTTTGTTCTGTTCTAAAATTCTTTTGCCTAATCTATATCCTTTGCATTTCATATAAATTACTGGATCAACCTGTCAGTTCAACCAGAGAAGCAAAACCAATAGGAGAGATATATATTAAGAGATTTATTACGATATCAGCCTAGAACCTGCAAATTCCCTTCACAGCAACACCTAAACTAGTGTTTTAAAGAATAGCTGAAGTCTAAAGACTAGTTGACACATCAAAAGAAACTACAATCAGGTTGTCAATTTCTATAATAAAAGCCTGCTGAGATTTTGAAAGGATCGTGTTGGTTCTAGACCAATTTGGAAACAACATCCATTTTAACAATACTGAGTCTTCCCAATGCAAGCATGAAATGTTCCTCCTTTTATTTGTCTTTATAATTTATCATAGCAAAGTTTTATATTTTTCCATACAGAAAGATTTTTCATTACACATTCAATTTCTTTACTTGTGATAGGTCTATTCAGATTTTCCACTTCTTGCTTCAGTTTTGGTTACGATGTCTTTCTAGGAACTTGTTTGTTTCATCACAGTTGTCTAGTTTATTGACATAATATATTTTACAGTGTTCTCCTATAATCATTTTAATTTATATAGCATCAGTAGTTGCATTCCTTCTTTCATTCCTGATTTTGGTAATGTGTGTCCTCTCTTATTTTCTCTGCCATTCTAGCTAAGGATAAATTATGTCAATTATATTCATCTTTCTAAAGAACCAATTTTTGGTTTCATTAGTCTTTTCTCCCATTTTTTGTTTTCTATTATGATCATTTTCACTATATTTTTTGTTACTTACTTTCTTCTGTTTACTTTTAGTTTACATGGCTCCCTGTTTTTAGTTTTTTAAGGTAGATATTTACAGTTATCAGTGTCTTTGCTTGGCAACACTTTAGATTCTTTTCATATATTTTGTTTTTGTTTATTCAGTGAAAAATATTTTTACTTTTCCTTTTGATATCTTCTTTAACCCATGCTTTTCAGAAGTGTGTTATTTAATTTCCAAAGATATTGGGTTTTACCAGATATTTTTCTTTTGTGAATCTCTAATTTAGTTGTGTTCTGGATTGGGATATGATCTAACCTAGAAAACATTGCATGTGCTCTCAAAAAGAATTTGTATTCTGAAGTCTTTTGGAGCATTCTATAAATGTCAGTTAGATCAAGTTGTCTGATAGTGTTGTTGAAGACTTATAAATCCCCGCTGATTTCTGTCCAGTTGTTCTATCACTTACTGAGAGTGGGTCATTAAAATCTCCAACTATTATTGTTGAATTGCCTATTTCTCCTTTCAATTTTGTCAATTTTTGCTTTATATATTTTGAGGCTCTCTTGTGTGGTGTATATGTACATTTTTCATTGTTATATCTTTTTGATATAATGATCCTTTTACTATTATAAAATGTTGCTTTTTCTTCAGTGATATTTCTTGTCTTAAAGTCTATTTTGTTTGACATTATTATAGCCACTCCAGCTCTCTTATAGTTACTGTTTCATAATATATCTTTGTCATCCTTTTGTCTTCCACCTATTTGTGTCTTTGAATCCAAAGTGTGACTCTTGTAAAAAAAAAAAAAAAAACATATAGTTAGATCTTGCATTTGTGTCTACTCTGACAATCTCTGCCTTTAGAGTAGGGTGTTAATTCATTCACATTTATCAAATTATTGATATCATTAGGTTATGCAAGCAGTTTTGTTATTTAATTTCTATTTGTCTCCAATTGTTTTGTTCCTTTGCTGTTCCTTTGCTAACTTCTTTTGTATTAAATAAACATTTAAGTATTCTAACCCAAGAGGAAAATCTAGACACAAAGCTAGATCAAGAGTTTTAGACATGAGTCCAAAAACATAGTTTCTATAAGAAAAAATAATAAATTGGACTTCGTCAAAATTAAAATCTTTTGTTCTGTGAAATATCTTTTTAAGAGGATGAAAAGGTTGGTTACCTCCTGGGAGAAAATAATTGCCAACTACCTATTTGACAAAGAGCCTGTACTTGGGATACACAAAGATATCTCAAAACTCAACAGCAAAACAAAACAAACAAAAATCTAATTGGACAACGAACAAAAGACTTAAACAGATATTTCACCCAAAAATAAATATGGATGACAAAGAAGCACACAAAAAGACATTAAATATCATTAGCCATTAGGGAAATGCAAAGTAAAATCTCAACAAGATGTTACTACACACCTGTTAGAACAGCTAAACTAAAAAATATTAACACCAAATACTGACGAAGATGCAGGGAAATTAGATCTCTTATACATTGCTGCTATGAATATAAAATGGTACATTACTCTAAAACTGTTTGCCATTTTCTTATAAAACTATGCACTTATCATGTAACCCAGCAACTCCTAGGCATTTATCCCAGAAAATTAAAACTTATGTTTATACAATAACTTCTACATAATGTTTATAGCATACATTAATGTTTATTTGTAATAGCCCAATACTGGAAACAACTCAAATATCTTTCAATAGGTGACTGTTTAAACAAACTC
Organism: Eonycteris spelaea; assembly: GCA_003508835.1. NCBI lineage: Eukaryota > Metazoa > Chordata > Mammalia > Chiroptera > Pteropodidae > Eonycteris > Eonycteris spelaea. The sequence goes on from PUFA01000192.1 coordinate 2,757,486, forward strand.
TAAAACAATCATACAATGGAAAATTACTCAGTAATAAAAGAGAACAGATTATTGATATATCCAACAATTTAAATGGATCTTAAGCACTTAATGAAAATTCCACTTATGCTTATTTAAAAAAGGCAATTTAAAAATAATGTACTCCTCAGGCCAAGGAGCCCTGGAAAAGTCCCCTGCTGACACACCCATGCCCCAAAATGCTGCCTGGCCTGCCCTTCTGGGAAACTGTCTGTCTGTCTTTCTTTTTCTGTGGTGTTCAGCTTTAAGCTTATACCAACTGTGTACAGCACCATCTATACCTTCTGTTGCTCCTCACTCAACAAATACGTACATTTATAACAACAACAACAAAAGTAATATACTAAATAATTTCATTTTTATATTTTTGAAATAACAAAACTATAGAGATGGAAAATGGATTAATGATTTTCAGGGAACAAGGATGGGATGGGGATCACGTTTGACTATACAGGTGTAGCACACAAGAGTTCCCTTACAGTGTAAGAACAGTTCTGTGTTTTGATGTATTCTGATTGAGTTGGTGGTTACACAGACTTATACTTAAGATCAAATTGCACAGAACTACACACACACACATGCAATTACATGTGAAACCCAGTGAAAACTAAATATGGTCTGTAGTCTGGTTAACAGTATTATGCCAATGTCAATTTCCTGGTTTCTCATATTTTATTTGTTATATAAGTTGTCACCACTGGAGGAAGCTGGTAGAAGCATTTAAAAGATTCTATGTATTATTTTTTTGCCTTCCTGTGAATCTAAATCAATTCAAAATAAAAAGTTAAAAGCAAAATACACACACATGCATACAAAAAGTGTCTAGTCCAATATATCAATCCATAATTCAAATTTTATCTGATGACAATTACTTCTTAGAGTTTTTCCCCTTTCCCTGGCCTCCTAAACTAGTTTCTTCCTCCATCAGAGTCCGAGTTGAGGTGGGTGGGGGTACAGAGTAAGGAGGAAAGTAAGAAAGAAAGAGAGGATAGGACAGCTCCCATCTGATTGATACTGTGTTAGGATGGCATTGTGCTCTTCAGGACTGGCAGGGGTTTGAAGTGAGTTCTCTTTCTTCAGCACTGTCACAGGTTTTACAGAGACCCCCTGTTGGGCCTTCAGACCACAGCTTCTTGAGTAAAGGCAGGGCCTCTTCGTTGGCTGGCCAGCAGTCTCCTCTACCTCTTCTCCTACTGGTACGCTCCACAAGGTCTGAGTGCTGACCCCTGGCAGATCACTCCTTGGAAAGAGTCTCTTTTAAAGCAAACCTATGCCCACTTCTCTGTGGTTTCCACCTCTGGTAACTGGGACTCCCACAGCTTTGATCTGGCAAAAGTGAGTGATGCTACTGCCCAAAGGCAGTATCAGTTGTATAGCCACAGGCCATTTCAGCTTTCCCGGAAGTGTATTGGTCATCAGTTCTCTGTGTGAGCCCCCACTCTGTAGGATCTCTGTACAATATTCATAGAAGACTCATAACAACAAGAACATGAAAGACCACCATCACCTGGCAAACATGTACATTACTTCTACCATCATGCGTTTGGTCTTAAAAACAACCTATGGCTGGTGGAGCTGGTCTTAATTGAGAGTTGTCTGATTCATTTCATACCTAACAGAGAAACAGAGCGATATACTGAATTTTTACTAATACTCCAAAACATGCTACCAATCCTAAATGAATTTCTGGATCATTATCACACTATAGTTTAGCAACCAATTAAATATGTACATGCATGTGCACGTGTGTGTGTGCATGCACACTCACGCACACACATGCACACATGCGCGCGCGCACACACACACACACACACACAGCTTTAACCAGACAAACTTTTTACATAAGCATAGATCTTTCAGAGCCTAAAGACTACATGGAACCTGGACCTTGAGCCATGCTTTATAATGACACACTAATAAGCACAAAAGAGCAGGCCAGGATTGCAGCAAATGATTCAGCAGAGCTTAAGGGAACTAACAGGCATATCCTAAATTGAATATGTCACATTTTGGCAGTAGCAGCCACTTGTGATTAGTGTGAAACAAGGTGCTAACAGGCTAAAGGGCCCACATGAAGCCAAAATAAGTGGAAAACAAATGACCCTCCAACAAAGGATGAAGACAACTTAATCATTGCAGGCTTCTTTGTCCTGTCAATAATTCCACTACTCCCCAGTATACAGATTCGAACTCATTTTTCATTCGTTCCTCGCCTTCACACTATATGCAGTCTTACTGTGCCCTGCATTTACCTCCTCAAGCCCATCTTCTGCTCCTATATTGGGTCTTATCCTCACAAGCCTGGTCTCTGTATTTCATCTGCTACCTCTGATTTCTTCTGTATAAATCACCAAATCTTCAAGTGTCACTTTCACCTCACCACACCTGGGGTCAAGAACTTCCTGCTTTCTCATTGGTTACCTAACTCTTACAAGCTCAACTCAATTTTAGAAGTGAAAACAGATTCTCTCTACAAGAGTGTATCTTTCTATTAAGACACAGACTCATGGAGAATGCATGAAAACTCAAGCACGTTTTAATGCTGTCTGGTATTTCTAAAGACCCAGTCAGGGAGAAAGTAAGATCTCTAGCCAGAAAGGGGCTTCGGGGTCTCAGATTCTCACTACTTCAGGCAAGGTGCAGTTCATGTCAATGTGCACAGAAGGGCATGGGCATGGTTCTGACCATCTGGACAAAGAGGGCTTCTTCCCACTCCATTCTTATACTTCACTAGTACCACAGTAGCAGCTCAAGTGGCCAGTGCATATTCTGCTGTCAAAAGATGTCCTCAAAAGCTGACCATCATATCCCCCTTCTTATAGCTGGAGAAGCTCTGCATATAGATACTAATCCAATGTTGAATGTCTAAGTATTAGCATTAATATATGATGAAAGCCACCTGTCGTGCATTGAATAGTATCTATCCCCCAAATAGATATGTCTAAGTCCAAACTCTCTCTACCTGTGAATGTGACCTCATTTGAAAATAGGGTCTTCGTGGGTGTGATTGAGTTAAGGATCTCCAGGTAAGATCATCCTGAATTTGAGTGGGTTCCCAATCCAATAACTGATATCCTATGAGAAAACGAAGAGGGATATTTGAGACACACATAAAAAAAAAAAAAGAAGGCCATTTGAAGAGGGAAACAGAGGTTGGAGTTATGTAGCTACGAGCCAAAAAACACCAAGCATTGCCGTGCTGGTAGGCACCAGAAGACAAGAGAGAGGCATGGAAAAGAATCTCCCTCAGAACCTCTAGAAGGAACCGACCCTGCCAACAATTTGATTTTGAACTTCTGGCTTCCAGAACTATAAGAGAATAAATTTCTGTTGTTTTAAGTTATCAAGTTTGCAGTAATTTGTTACAGGAGCCTTCAGAAATTAATTCACCATGATAGAATGAACTTTTCGAAACAAGAGTAAATCTGAAATTGTGTACAAGAATTTTAATTATTATTTTAACTATATTATCTAAGTGTTTGTTGTCAAATTTTAAAAGTTTGTTATTATAGTACAGTAAAAATAACTTCTCAGTTGCTATATTTTTCCCATGTTCACTACAGTACATTTTCATGATGTGAGTAGATGCTCACTTTCAATGAAAGTTAGTAGAAGAGCAAGATTTCCAAGGTATCTTTTTTTTCCGAAATGTTTTTACTTTCTTAAAATTCTTTTTATGTGTATATCTAAGATGGTTTACCATAAATGTTGTTGTACACAGTTTAGGAATTGAAATCAACTTTGGTTGGCAAAGTTAATATTTATTCTCAAATAATATTGTTGAAAAACCTCCCAAATAAGATTTTCATTTTTAAAAACTCATATTCTAAGTGGAATTAGTTAATGCAAATTTTAAATTAAATCCAGTTCTCAAAGGTTATTTTGTATAATAATATAAATGTTGGTACACCAAACAATTCTATGAAAATTATAACATATAACCTAATCTATACTGCAGCATTATTAGAAATATAATGTAAACCACATATGTAATTTAAAATTTTCTAGTGGCCACGTTAAAAAAGTGAAAAGAACAGGTAAATTTTTAATATTTTTATTTAACCTGTTATAGCCAAACTATTACTATTTCAGCATGTGACCACTATAAAACAATTATTAATGAATTATTTGGCTTTGTTTTTTTGTACCAAATGTGTATTTTAGATTTATAGCACCTCTTAGGTCCGATAAGCTGCCTATCAGGTGCTAAATAGCTGCATGTGTAGAGTCTATCACCTTGAACAATGTGGCTTTAGAGAGCACTCTTGGACATTGCTGCACATTCTTGAACTGGGTGATCACTCCCAAGTACAGCAGTGATTTTGTGACAAATTTCAAGTTAACAATATTTTATTAAAATTTCCAAACATACCTATAGAATATAAAATTGTTTCATATGAGAATTTTTAAATGTTATTATAAAAGGAATCTTTGCTCATCCCCTCACCTCAATGCCACTTTCTTAAATGTTATTTTCTAAAGAGAAATCTGTTCAAGCCAAATACTTGGATTTAATTCAAGAGAACTTATCTTAGGAATTATCGATAATTTGAAACTTGAACCCAAATTTAGCAATATATTGTGGATCAATCTACTTTACGTGCTGCCTATCTCTGATTCATCCCTATTGTCAATTCTTTTTATTCAGACCATCCTCTGGACCCTTTAAATATTTAAAAGATACAAAATTAAATGAGAAAAAATGCGTAAAATACCCACCCAGCCTGGTCTTCGGCTCATGATAAAATGGTGGGGAAAAAAATACACCTATGTTCATAGCAGTGTTGTTCATAATAGACAAAAGGTGAAAGCCATGAAAGTGTCCATGAACAAATGAATGGATAAACAAAATGTGATATGTATAAAAAATAGAATGTTAACCAGCGTTAAGCAGGAAGGAAATTCTGACACTCGATACAACATGGATGAAACTTGCAGACGTTATACTAAGTAAAGTAAGCTAGTCTCAAAAGGATAAATACTGTATGATTTCACTTACGTGAGGTCCCTAGAGTAGTTAAATTCATAGAGACAGAAAGTATAAGTGTGGTTACCAGGGGCTGTGGTTGCCATGGGAGGAGGGGAGAATGTGGGGAGTTATTGTTTAATGGGAACAGAGTTTAAGTTTTGCAAAATAAAAAGAATTCTAGTGATGGTTGTACAACAGTGTGAATGCACTTAATGCCCCTGAAATGTATACTTAAAATGGTTTAAAAGGTAAATTTTCTGTTATGTGTATTTTACCACAATTTTAAAAATGATAGAAAAGAAAATCTTATTACTCTAAGACTCTACTACCTAAATACTGACAATCCCAACCACGTGAAATCTTTTCCCTGTGGATTTTTGAGAACTTTCATAAAGAACAGACTGTTTTTATATCCACAAATTTCACCTTATCATATGGTTTCAGCTCCATTTTCCTAAGAATTTTGACCAGACCAGTAACTGGTGGCCTATGCCACGGAACCATTACTTTCTCTCTTTCTTTTTCCTAATCTCTTGGCCAACAGGACCATGAGTACCCCAGTCAGGAGTCTGAAGAACCAGCAAGAGGCATGAAGAATGCACAGACTGCACAATCCGACCCAGAGTCATAGAAAATAGACTTAATCACTTTCTGAGTACTGATGTCTTCTGTATTATACCTTCCCTACAAGGTACTGGCAACATAAGCTGTAACAGCTGGGTGCCTGTCATCATTGGTCCTTGGTTGATCATGCCTGTATCTACTGAAAGGTGTGTGCACCATGCCAGGAATATATTCTCAACCTATGTGAGCAAGTAGTGTGCAACCTAAGTTCAAGCTGTGTGTCTGTTTTTCCTGGTGTGCCTGAATATACTGCAAAGCTGGGGATGATCAGGTGGAATGAGAAATCCAAAAAGTGTTAGAGAGACTCCCTGAAAGTAAAGAGAGTCACAAGGACACCTGGGAAGTTCCAGTCATCCTGCACTTGATGTAGGTTTTGATCACAAGTTTTGTTATCAGGCCAGGACTGACTTTTGGCTCTAACACAAATCTGCCTCTATTCGGGTTGAATGGAAATGGGAGATGTTTTAGGGTAGGAGGCAAAGAACCCAATGATTTTAGGATGCTTTAAAACCAGAGTCGAGGGTATTGTGGGTTTTTGTTTGTTTTTTGTTTTGTTTTTTAAAAAAGAAGGATAGTAATGACTACATTAGTGATAGAGAAAAGGAGAAAGGCAATAATAACTCTGATTTTGCCACTCTTTCAAATACTCGGTAGGTAAGCAAGCACACAGGGGCATCTTTTTATATTTCTTGGCTTCCTTTCCATTTTCTGAATAGCTTTTCTTGAAAGAAAGTAAAACTCCTTCTAAAAGTAAGATGAAAATAGATTTTCATGTACCAATGAAAGAGTAAGACAAAAACTTGGTGCCAGACCCCTGGCTCCCTTTCCTATAGTCACTGAAAGAGGGTGAATTTCATTAGGAACCTCAGCAACTCTTGATCTACAAAAGGGTAAACACAGAAAAAAAGCTATTTCCATCTTTTGCTTTTATTAAAATTTTCATTTTACAAGTTACATTATCTGTATAACACTTAGAAGAAATAAAAATACTAGTAAGCATAAAGAAGAAAGTAAAAATCACCCATAATCCTACCACCCAGACAACTACTGGCAATATTTTGACGTACAATATTGTTTTAGAATATTGTACGACCAGTATTCCATATGTTACGTTACTATCTTTGTTTTTCTAAAATTTTGAAATTAAGGTATGATTTGTACACAAAGCTCATCAATTATCTACTGCTGCAATAAAAAGTACCTTCAAAATTTAGCAGTTTAAAAAACAACACACATTTATTATCCCACAGAGTTCCCATGGGTCAGGAAGCTGGAAGTGGCTTAGCTGGGTTGGTCCTGGCTCAGGGTCTCCCGTGAGGTTGCAGTGAGTATACCAGGCAAGCTGCAGTCATCTGAAGACCAGACCAGCCATTCCCAAGCTCACTCTCAGGTCGTCTGCAGGCTCCAGCTACTCGCTGACTATTCGACTGGGGGTTTTATTCCTCTTCATGGGCTGCCTGAGTACTCTCAAGACGTGGCAGCTGGCTTCCCCAGAGCAAATGATCCGAGAAAGAAAAAGCATGAAAGCAAGCCAAAATGGAAGCCACAGCATCTTTTATAACCCAGTCTCGAAAGTTACATGCATCACGTCTGCTGTATTCTAAGGGTCAGACAGACCAACCCAGGTACCATATGAATGATAAGAAGTGGGGATTATTGTGGCCCTTCTTAGAAACTGGCTTCCACGACATATTACATAGATTTTAAGTGTACATTTGATGAGTTTTGATAAAAGTACACACTTATGTAACTATTACCAATCAAGAAATATTTTTGTCAGTCCATAAAGTTTCCTCATGCCCCTTTCCAGTCAAGCCCTAGCCATCTCACCAAAGGGAACCAATGTTTTGATATTTTTTACTATAGAATTTCTCTGTCAGTTCATATACTTCATATAAATGGAATCAAACAAGATGTATTCTTTTCTGTCGGCTTCTTTTACTCAGTAATATCTCCTGGATTCATTCAGGTTGTTAAATGTATCAGTAGTTCATTACTTCCTATTGCTGACTAGTGCTCTGTTGTATGAATATACCACAAATCGTTTATTCATTTTCCTCTTGACAGACATTGGATTGTCTTCTTTTTGGAGCTAATATGAATAAAGCTGTTATGAGCATTCTTGTGCAAGTCTTTTTTGTGGACATATGTTTTCATTTCTCTTGGATAAAAACTAAGGAATTTAATAGCAGGGTCACAGGGTAGATATATGTTTAATTATATTTTGAAAATTATCAAACAGTTTTCCAAAATAATAGTACCATTTACACTTGCATCAGCAATTTATGAGGGTTCCAGTTGCTATATATACTTGCCAACACTTAACTTTATGTTTTTCAATTTTAGCCATCTGGTGGGTATATAGTGGTATCTCACTGTCGTTTTGATTTGCATTATCCAAAGTGTAAACTTATTGAGCACCTTTCACATGTTTAATGGCCATTTATAAATCCTTTGTAAAGCATCTGCTCAGGTATTTGGTTCATTTTTTAAAACTTGTGGTTTTTTTTTTTCTATATTGACTTGTTGGTATTATTTATAAACTCTGGATACAAGTATTTTGTCAGATATATAAATGGTAAATATTTAATCCCAGTCTGAGGTGCACCTTTTCATTTTCTTAATGGTGTTATTTTGTGATAAGACATTTTGATAAAGTTCAACTTAAAAATGTTATGTTTTATGGTTAGTGTTTTTAGTGACTTAACTAAGAAATTCTCACCTTTCACAAAATTACAAAGATATTCTTCTATGTTTTATAGTTTTAGTTTTCTATTTAGGTCTATGATGCATCTTGAATTATTTTTTTGGTGTGTGGTATAAGGTCAGGGTTGAAATATATTTCTTTTTTCACATAGATATCTAGTTTTTCTAGCATTTTTTGTTTAAAGGGTTTTCTTTTCCCCTTCAAATGCTTTGTGCCTTTATCAAAAAATAACTGGTTGTAAATATTTTCACCTATTTCTGGTCTCTCTATTTCATTTCAGCAATCTATTTGTCTAAACTTATACCACTGCCATACTATCTTGATTACAATTGCTTTAGAGTACATCTTAATGTAACCTGCTTTTAACACAAAATAATATGGCATGAATATCTTCCTGAGACAACAATTCTACTGTGACACCTTTAGCTTTTATGAATGAATAGGTTTTACACTATGGATGAATCATAACTATCAAACAAATTCCTCATTGTTGGAATTACTTCTTTATATTTTAAAGAATTGCTTTAAAATCCTGCAGCGAACATCTTCGGCATTGTTCAAATTATTTCCTAAGAGTAATTTTTAGAAGTGGAATTGCTAATTTAAAGATTTTTAAAGATTTTTAAAAAATATATTCCCAAACTGCTCTATAAAGGCCATGTCCATTTACAGCTGCCACAAGTAGTGTATGAGAGAGGGAATGTGGGTATTATTATTATTAAAATAAAAATTTGCTATGTAATTTTAATTGATAAACAATATTAATATAGCGTTGATGTGTTCTAATGTACATTTGAAACTATTAATTTATTATTTTCTGTAAAACTGAAGGAATATTTTATGCATATTGGCCACACAAATACAAATTTTCTCCTCTTTTTTTGAATTGCCTGTTCATGCAATTGGTCATTTTTCTATTGCCTTTACTTTCTTTGTAATGAACTAATGGTCAGGACTAATTGTAACCTCAATTTAGAAGTCATTTCGGGCTAATTACAGGATAATTAAATACTTTTTTTTTTCTAGAAATAGTACAAATGAAATGAAATGACAAAGAGATTCTATTAAATGTACCTGTTAAAATCATTTTATTCATTATAATTATATTACGACTTGTCCCAACTACAAGCTCATTTTCTTTATCTTTTGCATAAAATTCAGGCTCTGCTACTTCAGGGCTTTGGCACTGCACTCAAATCTGTCCAGATGGCTTTTGACTTTTTATTTTGCCCTTGCTTTGCCTTGAAAACTTGTCATTTCTGTACTCTTGGCCTGTTCCTCCTAAATGTATTTTTTTTTTACCACTCCCTAGCTGTCTTTTTCAAATTTCTCCTAAAAGTTCTTTTTCACCTACCCAGTTTTTAACCAATATAGTCTTACTGTGAATTTTTGTTATTGAAAAATAGACTGCAGAAAGAAATACTAAAAAAGAAAGAAAGAAAGAAAGAAAGAAAGAAAGAAAGAAAAAAGAAAGAAAGAAACCTCAAAAACATCAAAAGGGAGATTTTTGTATTACTTATTCAACTGTTATGCCTGCTTCTCTTAATCATTTAAGTGTCACTGTTTAGAACAGGAAATTTCCCTCTGATCTTAGTACCAGAAATAGTTTGCTTTGGAGCAGTTGGTTTGTTTGTACGTATGAATTTCATGAATCAGTTAACCGATCATGCTCTCCTATCTGAGCTGGCTGCTAGAAACCTCAGAGTCAGATTTGCAGCCCATCTGTACCAGCTGAATTGCATCTCAAGACATGCTTTTTGTCTATTAATTACACTCTTATTTTTCATCATCTTATTTTTTTGCTCTTCTCTTATTTTCCTGCTACTTATTGTCCATTTACCCTGATTTTCTTTCACTTAAAAAATTAAAGTTTTATAGTATGTATTTTGAACACTGACTTAAAACTTTTTTTCAGAATATTATCTATAAATACCAGACAACCTCCAAATTTCTAAAAGAAATAAAGGAGAATTTGCTTTAGTTTAACGTCATAATTCATGTCTCACTTATCATTGACTAAAATCTCCTAAAAGCAGTACTTCTTGCACCCCATTTGCAAATAGAGAGGTGAATATCAAAAAGTTAATTGACCTGCCCAAGATCACAGATTGAGTCTGTGAATAGGGTCCATAATGGAGCTTTGGTTCTTCTCCCAGCACATCATTCATGAGTCCAATACTCCACTTGAACCCTGGTCATGACTATTGAGGTTAGTTAACTACTTTGAAAATTCATTCTAAAATGCCAGTCCTTGGCTTTGCGGTCTATGAGTTTTTAGATCTATGGAGAACTGACCTAAGGTTATTATAAAGTTAATCATTTTGGGATTTTGTTTTTGTTTGTTTGTTTGGGTTTGGTGGGGGGAGGGGAGTTGATCAGCTATGATGATGGAACAAAAAATCATTGGGTCTTAACTTTTCCAAAATCTATAACTCAGAATTAGAAAAACTACTGAGATTTTGTTGGTTCTCACTACTCCCCCCCAAAAAAAACAAAGAAAATGTTATTATATTAATGAAAGTATTAACTGGTATCTTAAAATATACAGAGATGCTTAGGAGATTCAAAGTTAGGTCGAAGTTTATTTTGGTTAGTTGTCAGGGGAAATTGAAGAGCATACATTAGTTAGGATCTGAAAGAAGGTAGGGCTAAATTATTTAAGTCAAAAGACAGTAAAAGTACAGAAGCAGGAATTAAGAGGGCATTTTGGAGATGAAAGGAGGACATCATTTGACCAGAGTGGAGGGACCATTTGGGAAGATTGAGAATTTTAATTGTATTTTTCACATTCAATAAACAAAATGAAAACCAAGGGAAATTTTCAGTTTTGTTCCTCAATAAAACAAAATCGTCCGACCTTTCTGTTTTTTTTTTAATCGTAGCTGAGAGCAGAATGAGAGATAGCATTGGGAAGGGCTGTGTTAGGATTGCCTCAGTGAACATGAAAAAGAAATGTTCAATTTAAGACTCATTGTCTGGAAGAAATAGAGAGAACTTAATAGCTGCTTAGGTAAGAAGAAAGTGGAAGAAATATAATTGTAAGGCCTTAAATGTTGGTGATGAGATAGTTTTGAGATATTCAGAAAGCATTTAGACACATGGCCCTGGGCACTTGATAGAAAGTCAAACCTGGAAGTGACAATATGGTAGTTTTAAGTCATTCAATTTAGTAACTCGACTACTGAGTTTCCATTTAACATATAATCCTATCCCAGACACTACAGAAGGTAAAAAAGAAAGGTAAGACATAATAAGGCAAGGTTTACATACAAAGAGATGTGCCAATGACATTGAGAAACATAGATCTAAACTGAGTCAAAAGAAGTATTAAAAAGGCCTTAAATAGAAGAAACCCTGGACAGCAAGAAATAGAAAAAAAAAAAAAGAGTAAAAGGCAACCTACAGAATGGGAGAAAATATTTGCATATCATATATTTGATAAGATATACAAATGGCTAATAAGCATATGAAAAGATGCTCAATCATTAATCATTAAGGAAACGCAAGTCAAAACCATAATGAGATATCATCTTACACTCATTAGGGTGGCCAGTATTTAAAAAATGAAAAGAAAAAGGAGGAGGGGAGAAAATAAGTATTGATGAGGATGTGGGGAAATTGGAACCCTGTGAATTGTTGGTGGGAATGTAAAATAGTGCAGCTACATGGAAAACAGTGTGATGATTCCACGGTAATTTTCCACATCATGGGTACACATCCAAAAGAATTGAAAACAGGATCTCGGAGAGAGATTTACACACTCATGTTCATGGCAGCATTATCCACAATAACCAAGAGATGGAAACAACAAATGTCCATCAGCAGAGAATGGATAAAGAAAATGAGATAGATAGATAGATAGATAGATAGATAGATAGATAGATAGATAGATAGAGAGATAGATAATCACACAATGGAATACTATTCAGTCTTTAAAAAGAAGGAAATTTTGGCATATAACATGAATGAAATGTGAAGACATTATGCTAAGTGAAATAAGCCAGACACAAAAGACAAATACTGCATGATTCTACTTATATAAGGTATCTAAATAGTCAAATTTATAGAAACAAAAATGTTACAATGGTGGTTACCAGGGTTGAGGGAAGAGAGAAAGGAAAGTTGCTGTTCATTGAGGATAGAGTTTCGGTTTGCAAGATGAAAAGGTTCCAGAGATCTGTTGCACAAGAAGGTGAATACAGTTAACATTAATGAACTGTGTGCTTAAAAATGGTTAAGATGGTAAATTTTTTGTTATGTTTTTTATCATGATAAAAATAAATAGAAAATTATAAGAAATTTCTGAGAATGTGAGCACCAAAAAAACAGTTTCTAAGGCCCAGAACTGAGCTTTGTAGAAAGCCATAATTCAAAAGAACTCAAAGAAGACAGGCAGAAAGCCATGAGAGGTTGAATAAAGAGTATTAATATCACAGAAGCTGAGAGATAAGATGTGTTATAAGAAGGACATAATGCAACAGAGAGATGAACAGGAGTCAAGGAAACAGGAGAATCATTATAGACCTTTGATGGAGCACTTTCAACATTCATTAATTGATCCAACCCACAGAGATTTATTGAGCTCCAACTATGTACCAGGCACTGTTCTAACAGGGAACAAATGGGACAAAGTCTTTTTTCATTGTATTTGCAGACAACCAATAAATATATGTTGGATAGTAGTAAATACTATGAAGAAAAATAAGCATTCTAAGGAGGCTAGGGTTAGAGGGGAGGCACGGGGGTGGAGAGGGGGAGGTGTTACTATTTTGCTTTTTTTTTTTTTTTTTTTGGTTTTTCTAAGTAGAATAACCGAGGGGGGTCATCTGAGCAGAGACATGAAGGAAGTCTTGTGAATATATGGGGGAAGACCATCAAGGCAGGGGGAAGAAGAAATGCTAAGGCTTGAAACAGGAACACACTTGGCCCTGAGGAGCAGTAAGGAGGCCAGCGTGGCTGATACGAAGTTTGAGAAAGAAATGTTGATAAGAGATGAATTCTGAGAGGTGGCCAGGTAGCTGTGACACTGAGGATCAAAGGAAGGAATAGAAGTTTACAGTCATTCAGAGTTTGCTAAGGAAAAAAGGAGAGATAAAATGGACTAGAGTTGAATGGCTCATTTTCATTGTTTGTTTTAAGAAAAGATAAGGTAAACATTTGGTGGGAAGGGAGAGAGAAAGAGATAGAGGAAGCTGTAAAATAGAAGGAATTATTATAGAAGCAAGGTCCCTTCAAAAAGGAGAAAAAAAATGAAGTCCAAAACAGAGTTCAAGTTATTAGATTAGGAAAAATAAATAAACCCTTCCTTCAAACATCATGGGGAAAGATGTAAGAATAAACCTGTAACAACTGAAGCCTGTTCTCAGCACCTACTTCTATACAGCCAACCCAAAAACATACATATAAATATAAAGTCACGTGGTATAAATTCAACTCGAATAGGAGAAAGATGGTCCTTGAAGTCTGTAGGCATATAGATAGATATTTGAGGTGATTCATTAAAGCCAAATAAAGGAAGTTTTTGCTTGTTGACTTAATAAATTACTACAGGATCTTTACAAAACCTTAAGTGCGGTTAGATACAGGTTTAATAAGTTTGGTAACCACCACAAGAAAAGGAGAAATGCTTTGATCTTCATTCTTCTAAAGGCTTCTAAAAAGATAAAAACTACTTTTAAAGAAATCTAAAGCAAAAACTTTATAATTAACAAGTTCATAAAAATATTAGAATATATAGCAGCATAATTTTATGGGGAAAATTATGGCAAATTAAATTTAAAAGCTCTAAAAAACTACAACCTAACTGAAGTAAATGAGAGATTTAAATAATATTAGCACACACGATTTAATGTTAGGAATGTTAGTTTAAACAGTCCTAGGTTCATGGCCCCTCTGTCTTAAGAAGGTTTACAGTAAACAAGTACTTTGGATTTGTGACAAATAGGCAATACAAGGTCTTGATATTTAATATGCATGTCTGGTGTAATTGACTAGAGCTTAGGCCTAACTCTGAAAATTGTTAGAAAAGGCACAAGCAAAGAAGATGAAAAACAAATTAACACATAATGCCTTTCTGTCAACCATAATACAACACCTACCAAGTATCAGACTTTTGGTGCCAGCCTTTAATGTCATTAATATCTTTTTACATTATGAAATATAGCATCCCTACGAAAAACATGTATAAAACACACGTGTAGTTTAAGAAATAACAATCATCATTCTTCCTTTGCTTTCGTCTCAGTAATAACTGCCATCCTGAATTTTGTGATACTCATTTGCTGGCTCTTCTTTATGTTTCTACCTACATATGTTACTCAAGTGGCACATTGTTTCACACCAGCAATGAATAAAAGGTCCTGTTTGACCTACATTCTGGCATTTGTATTGACCGCTTTTAGATTTTCACCCTCCTAGTAAGTGTAAAATTGTACTTCACCGTGGTTTTAATGTACATTTTCCAATTACTGAGTTTGGGCATCTTTTCACATGTTCATGGACAGCTGGAATGGCTCTTCTAATAACTTTTCCCACTTTTTGTATTGAGCTGATCATTTTTTTTTCTTGTTGATTTCTAATCCTTTAGGTTGTAAGTCTTGCAGATATCGTTTCCTACTTTTTGGCCTGCTTTTTCACTTTCTTTTTGATGTATTTCGGTGAACAGGCATCCTTAATATTAGCGTAGCCAACACCTGCCAATTTCCCCCTACGGTTTTGGCTTTTTCTAGTCTAGCTTAACTGGATCATGATCAGAGAGTGATTACAAATTAGTTAGAGTAGCTCTTATCCTAGCAGAAAAATTCAGTTTTTATAAATGTTTCATGTGGGCTACACTTTAATATGTAAAATGTTTATTTCGAAATTATTAAGTGCATTATTCTTTAAATGTCTGTTAGATCAAGCTCAATTGTTCAATTAGTATATTCTACATTCTTACTAATTTTTGACTGCCTGATCTATTAGTATTTTAGAACGTACCATAGTGGAAGATTTGACAATTTTTCTTTGTAGTTCTGTCAAATTTTGATTTAAATATTTTAAAACTATCTTATTTTGTTCATAAGATTTAGATTTGCTATAACTAAAGGGTGAATTAAGAATTTCAATGTTATGTTGTAGCTCTCTTTATTTCTGATTTTCTTACAGTCTAATATTTAATATTAAGATAGCTGCCAGGTTTCCTTAGATTATTTATCTAATATACCTTTTATTTATCTATTAGTTCTAAAAATTTAGGTACCTTTTTGACGTGTGTGGTCTATTGTAAATAGGATATGACTGGATATTTTTTAATACAGCCTGGCCATCTTTATATCTTACATATAGAGTTTAGTCCATCTACATTTATTGTGATTAATAATATCAAATAATATAAAATATATTCTATATAAGGCTTTTATATTATTAATCAATATGTAAGTATTGATTATGAAGAATTGGCTCACATAATTATGGAGGCTAAGAAGTCTCACGATCTGCCACCTGTAAGTTGGAGATCTAGGAAAATGGGTGGTGTAATTCAATCAAAATCCAAAGGCCTGAGAATCAAGGTATGTCTCAGTCTAATGACAGATGACCAATGTCCTTGCTCAAACAATCTGATAGAAAAGGCAATTCTACCTTCCTTTGACTTTTTGTTCTAGTCAGACCTTCACTTGATTGGATGATGGCCACCCACAAAGAAGAGAGGAATCTGCTTTACTCAATCTACCGAATCAAATGATAATCTCACCTAAAATCACTCTCACAGACATATCCAGAAATAATGTTTAGCCAAATGTCTTAGCATCCCATGGCCCAGTCAAGTTGACCAAAGAAAAAAAATTGATCATCACACTTGCTAATGTCAATAATCCATTTCTAAAACATCATATATTTTGCATGAAAACACTAAGTCTATTTTTTTACTTTAAATGCGAAAATGTAGAATGCATTAAATGTTAACCCTATCTCCCAACCAATTTTCTTAAGTAAAACACTTAAATATAAATAACAAACCAATATTAAGAAGTAAAATGCTTAAAACATTCTTTCATAATTACCAAACATGAAAGCCTACATGCACACCATGAACATACTATGGTAAAGCAAATAACAGCTATACATATATTTAATAGAAAACATTTAGTGAAAATTTTTCAATAAAAGCAATTACTTGCAATAAACTATAACTCGCCAAATGAGGTGAAAACTTGATACTTAGAGAAAACCGAAAAGGGAGCAAGACTGAGGTGTAATTGTTTGTTACTGATTGTAGAAAGTGCTGATGTGAACAAGTGAGTTGATAATGGGTAATTTCAAGATAACTATCCAATTCAGGAGCTGATAGAAATTCTGTATCATTTGACATTGCTGAAGAGGCTCTTAAACAAGGAAGCCATGAGAAATTTTCAAAGGAAGTGACCCACATTTAAGGACGAGAAACTTGTAAAATGGAGCTAGGTTTAAACTCCCATCTGTTTTCTCCTTTCACCACACTTTTCTTCAATGCTTTTTGAAAGAGAGAGAGAGAGAGAGAGAAACTCACACATCCCTAGTCAAAAATGCAGAGTCCTCTGGAAATGTGTTCAGGACAAGCATACAATGGAAAAGAGTGGTTCCCACTGAACGTAATGCTATGATGTCCTGCTCAAGCCAGCATCTCCTTTGTTGGAACTATGCATGCTTTTCACAAATCTTCATATGATTCTGATGATGCATCCATTGTATTTGAAATGTAACCTGATACTGTTCCAGCACATTATTTTGTTACAAATTCAGTGAGTATTTGGAATGTAATTAGACACTGCTCCTAAATAACCACTGGCGGATAAAAGATGTATTCAAGGTTCTATGATATTTAGTTATGGAAAACCCAGAGGAAAGATATCAGCTGTAGAAAATTCTACAACATATCTATATTCTAATTTACTTTTACAATCTTATTTTTTCCCAGTCTTATCTCTGTTCTCTGTTCTCCTCTCTCCTTATTTCTTTCCTCCCTTTAAGCCCAAATGTGGGCTGGCTTGTGGTTGTAAATTATCAGAAAAGATATTAGACATTGGTTTTCTCATTCCCAACACCAGATCCAAGTCAGACAAATCATCTTGCTGCTTCCTTCTAGATAATAGACTCCATTTCGCATTTCCATTGCACTAAGGATGTAGCCTTTCAAAGTCCTCGCTTATTTGGAAATGACCTCTTAAGACTTTCCTAGCTTTAGATTTCATTCTCTGAATCCATGCCTCTGACAAAACAGAATCACAGAGTTTCAGTATGGAAGCCAGCTTGGGTGCTCCTGTGGACCTAAGGTTTTGCATTTGCATCAGTTCTCACCTTTGAAAAGCCTTTATTTTTATGCAAGCTCAACAATAAATTTTAAAAGATATTTTAAAATTATTTAACATTTAGCTTGTTTCCATCAAGAGAGCTGTTCAGGGCATCTCATCTGGTTGCATTACTGGAAACAGAAGTCTCCTCTCCTTTTTTAACATTTTTATTATTATCCAAACCTGGGGAGTCAGAAGGCTGTCAAGTAACTTCTGAATTCATGCTAAAAGAATCCAGAAAATAAACTAAACAGGTCAAAAAGTTTTAATATGGAAAAAATGTGACAAGTCATGTGTAAAATTAAAGTGAATCGTGTAGCCCTGGTCACAGAAGGCTTCTGTGCTTACAGGGGCGTGCTGCTCATCGAGTTCAGCAGGTTTATTGCTACTGGAAGTTTGAACAAGACTGTTAGTATTGGGGGATAGCTGTAAGAAAAACATGTTATCCTGTTTTTGTTTAAAATAACCACCTCATAGGCACAGAAGAAAGGTTGAAAAAAACAAGGATTGCTAAGTGGTAGGAACTATGCTTCGTTAGTTATTTTATTTTTGTTTATCTTTTTTCTCTAAAATTTCTATAATAAACATGTTTTATTTTGTAAAAAATAAAAATTGCAATTTTTTTAAGGCAGAAATATATGAATATAGCATTTGGGGGTTGGGAGGCAGGGTCTACACAGGGGCCTCAGAAGGTCAGTGCTTTGCTACAGACACTATAGTTCACACAGATGTTTTGATAAAGAGAAGAAAAAGTGATAAAGTGACTTATGGGAATAAATGATATGGAAAGATTTAAGTAGGTGAACATAGCAGAGAATGGTTTCTATATGCTATAGGTCTTAAACATTTAGGAAGATATATTCCTTTAATTCATAATAAAATGCTATACTAAAAGACGTAAAGTGAAAGCAGTTCTTTTGAAGCCTGAAAATGAAAAAAAAAAAAAAAAAACACTTCCTGAAATTGCCTAAGATTAGAAAATGCATTTAAATTTTAATTAGGATGATTAATCAGCTCAATATTCCACACACACAGGAAGGTACAAAAAGAAAAGCAGGCTTCTTGAGGATACCCATGCTGATGTAAGCAAAGCAGTTTCCTTGCACGATTCATTTATTCGTTTGATTAGTAAAACATTATTGAGTACCTACTACGTGCCAGGTACTATGGTGGATCCTGGAATTCTCAACTAGTGAGCGTATCATTTATGCCCTCGAGCATCTCAAGCTCTTTTTAGGGAGACGAATTTAAACATGAGCTCTAATGTAGCATAACAGAAGCATGTTCATTTGCAACAAAATCCCTTCATGAATTTGCTACAGCACAGTGACCTCTCCTATCTTCTTACCAGGCTACTAAGCGGCCCGTTTCTGGTCTTGGTGTCTGACCCACATTCTTCTATCCAGACCCACAGGTTAAATTTTATTTAGTGGGTATTTGCTGAAAGCAATAGAAACAATCACAGTCACCTATCACTTGGACAAGGGGCTCTACCTAAATTTACATTAAGAGAACTAGAGGTTTGGTTTGTGGTGGGTTTGCCAGATCCAAGCCCTGCCTCCTAGTGATACTGCATAGTCACTGGCAATTAAAATACTTGGCCTCCAAATGACGCCAACAAAAAGAACTCAGATACTGGTGTTTTGAAGTAAAAATATACAGATTGATAGCCCCTGATATAGAAACTTCCAAAATGCTTCAATTTTATAGTTTCTACATAACTGAAAAGCTGCAACTCAAATGGAAGCTGGGTATTTATTCAAGAGTATGGACATGTGATATAATTGCTCCTATTTCTGAAGCAGCTTGAAGAAGTAATTACAAGACAATAGAGTGGAGTTAGAACATGACGGGAAGCTCGTGACTCGTCCAGTTTCACAGCCTGTGCTTCTGAGGGCCCCTCCTAGAGAACCTTCTCTGTCTGTGGGCCTTGGAAACAGCATCACAATAATAACATCCCCATGGCGAAAGTAGGCCAATCAGATTCTCAGCAGAAGAGTTTAACTTAGCAATAGAGACCATAGTGAGGCAGAGGTCATGAAACAGAGTTGGAGCTGTGTGTGGCCTTATTGGGGTCATGGGCAAGATGAATAAGAGAAGAAGCTGATCAAAAGAGCGAGAATAAACAGATGGCAGGAAAATCAGGGAGAGGCAAAGATAAGAGATTGCACAGCCCTGAGATACAGAGGAAACATTGGTTCTGCACTTCAGCCCCTGAAGCCATCCACAGCCACGAAATGACCTGGCATTTCTATAGAAGAGTTCCTTGTGTCGGTGGGATAGCTAGGGTGAAGGATTTGTTTTCTTTGCGTTCTAAAGAGCCTTGACTAAGACAAATCAGTACACAATTGAGCAGGATCATTTTATTACTTGGCATAAGTAATATTCAAATGCATCAGTGGGTAAACAAGTTCTATTAGTGAAAGTCAACACAGTACTGCAAAGCAAATGGTGAAAAATACACTGCTAGCTGCCTAATACCTAAGCAGAAGGGGATGACATAGATTGCACGTTTGACTTGAGATTCAATGGGAAACCAAGTACATGCCGCAGGAGACATTGCAAGCCCTCATTTCTGATGGAAATAACAGCTTGGTAACCTGATCAACTGGGCTCAAAAATCTTATGAAATCAGGTGGTCCCAATAACAGCAGAGTGATATTAATTTAAGAGTACTTCATAACTCAACAAACTGAGGCTTCATGACAGGCCTCCAGATTTTCCAAATCACAATGTAGTCTGATGGACTGAATACGTCAGTTTTTGTTTTGTATGTAGCAATATTAGAACGGTGTTCCTGTGCCTGAGTCACAAATACATTCACACAATCCTTTTTTGATACTTACAACTCATTTATTAAATGGTAATGGTCTATTCCTCCAATAAAGACAAATTAGTCTTCTGCTTAGGAGATAAACCTATAAAATGGTTTCTTGTCTACAGCACTCATCCATTATAGATCTTGTGCCTTCTGAAAGATGAATAATTACAGTCCCTGAGGAGATTTTCTATATATATTGCTGTGGTAGTCATCAAATTGGAGGGAGGGTTGATAGGTGTGGGCAACAATGATAAAACGAACAGCCCTCTTGTCTGTCAGGCAGCAAAGTAAATTAGTGAGAACAGCCCTCATTACCACAAGTTGAGTGGGTATGTGTGGCATTCAATTTCTGGGCATGTACTCTTTCTCTCTGTGAAAAAATAAATACTATACCATAAAGATTTATTTATCGTAAATAAATTTGTCTAATGAGTAAGTAAAAAAAAGATCATACTTGACTTATGGTTGTGTTTATTTAGGGCCCTATTTTATATAAATAACTTTTCCTTTAAAATAAAATAGCCATACACACACACACACACACACACACACACACACACACACACACACATATATTATATATATATATATTTTGCCACATTGGAAGTCTATATTCCTTGGGGGGAAAAATGGCAGATCAGAAATCAGAATTTAACAAGCTGTGCATAATAAATGTGTAGCATATGTTACAGCTGAATTCATTTTTACTGTTGCAGCATATACATTCTACCTAGAATTGCAGAAGTGCTTGTTATCTGGATGACACTGAGGCAAGAAGAGAAGATGACAAGAAGTGTGCCATATTTAGCTCAAGATATTGCCTCCTGGGACCATGTCAGGATTCCTAAAAATAAATTCATGGGAATAAATTCAGGAATCACTAGCGATTAAAATTGCCATGTCCTAATTGTAGACTGTCCTTAACAGTCTCATAGGTCCTATAGATTAATTTCATAAATTATGTTAATTTTGTTATGGCATAAATTCTTTACAAAATGCAGATTATAAATGACTTGGGCCTTCTGTTTATTCAATATATTCTTTGGATAATTCTGTCTTACCAGTTCCTACTGGTAAATCAAATCCTTCTCTCTCCAGCTTCAAAATCCCTAGTTTCTTCTTTTTAAAATGTCTACGTGATTTATTATCTTACCCTTCATTCAGCAAATACTTATTCACTGCCAACTATGTATACAGCATTATGATACACACTAGAAAAGATGTAAAGATCCATAATGCATACTCCTAGTCCTCTAGAAAATTCATTTCTTTTCAGGACTATAAGGTATGTACAAATAAAAAGTGAAATATCAATATAGAATAATGCAAGACAATAAAAGAGATATCTCAAAACATTTTGAAATGCCAAATAACTGGTACAGACAAAAATAAATAAATGAGGAGAGTAGAAGCAGCAATAATCTTTTAGTGCTCAGTGGTCAGAAAAGACTTCCTGGGGGTTGGGGGGGTGAGATTTGAACCATTTTAAACTGAGGCTTCTGAGTATGAATAAGAGCATGGGTCAATATGCAGAGGTGGGGAAAATGGACCACTCCTCAGACTGCAGGCAGATTTAGCTAGAGTGCAGGAGAAGGGGAGTAATTTGAGGATAGTTTGTAAAGCATCTTGACTAGCAGTCTGTGCTCATCTTAAAGTAGTGGTATCCATTAAAAATGTTATTATTAAATCAACTTTGTTGAGGCATAATCATGTACAGCTGATTGCACACGTTTTGAATGTACCGTTAGATAGCATTAACAAACGAATACTGTCACATAAACACCACCACAAACAAGACTTGGAACGTCTCCATCACTCAGAAAACTCTTCTGTGAACCCTTCCCAAAACCCTTCTTTTTCATTGACACACCATAGTCCACTACTAATAGTCCATTACTAGACATTTTGAGTAGTTCTAGTTTTAAGCTATAGTATTTTCAAGCTGCTACATTATATTTTATACAGTTGTAAATACTTTCAAACGGAAGAGTTTTTTAAAAGTTTTGTGACTTATTTTCTTAAGCCTGGGCCTCACCCCCAGTGGTATTACTGGGTTAAACTAAATGATTCATCCACTAGAGTTTGAGTGTAGTGTGACATCTGATGCCATTTTTCTCCCTTGCTCTGACTTCCAGATTCCCAGGGTACATGCTAGTTTTCTTCACTGGTTTTATTACCAGCATCAACAAACTCTTTTAAGACTTTAGCTTAAGCATGGCAGATTGATTATACACATATGCCTCCTCTCACTCTCAAGACCTTGATAAAATGAAAATAAAGGGATAAAATTTACATAATATAATATACATACACATTTATATTATATTATATTATATTATATTATATTATATCATATTATATTTCCACAAGGATAAAGAGAATGGTAGATAAGATATCATCAGACAAGCAGTTTCAACATATCTTGGGAAAACAGAAGGCAGACAGAGAGGCAGTAACAGATTAGCAGAGGAAGCCATAATTGAAAGAGCCTTAGAAGTGAGAAACCACTTTATCAATAGAACACCTCTGAAAGTCTCAGACTACCAATCAGATACCGCAGAAAGAAGAGGTGGAGCATGGGATTGAAAAAACAGATTGGTTGAAAGTCTGTACAGGGTGTCTAAACCCCAAGGATCTCTCTCCCATATTAGTCTGTCAAGCAGTTATGCCCCATAAATATGTCCAACCTTCATCCCAAGAAAAGAAGGGAGATTTAGTTTTTTGAGAACTCAAAAAACACTGAACTCAGAGATCCAAGACCTAGTGGAGGACATTAAGTGAAGAATTTAAAAGAAAGAGAGCATATCAAATGGTGGGTGGTCCTTTCTTTGCTCAGTCTATGACATTGGCAGCTAGGCATATGGCTCACAGACAAAAAACAGGAAAATTCTCACAGAAAATGGAAGCTTTTGGAGAACAAAAATTCCCAGGAGTAGCTTTTAGGCTTCACTTATAAGTCAAATGGCCACTTCAGTACCAAATCGTCCTACAAAGAATTCTCCCAGCTGACAAATCTCTTCGGTCCATATAAAGATTCCATTAAACTCTTTGCTGCTTCTTTTATTATTATTAGAAATGGACAGCCAAGGATTATTGACATTTCAGGAAAACTTCTGACATGAAAGAGATGAAAACAAGATAACAAGGAACCTAGAGAAAGGAAAATAGATTGCAGAAAACAGAAGAAATACCTGCTCCCCCCACCCCAAAAGCAAATACCCTTAGAGAAATAAGAGAGTGTGTTGCATTCATAAAATAAGAAAAGTTTTCAAAAGGAAATAGTAAAGAATCAGAAAGTGCTCTTGAAAATTAAAAATCAGATATAATCAAAGGCAAGAGGTGGGAAAATAGGAGGGAAAAAAGGTATTAAAGTTGCAACCGAGTTCTAGAAAGGGAAAACAGACAAAATGGGAGAAAGAAAATTACCAAAGAAATAAAGAAAAGTGTATGAATATTTACATTAGAAGAGTCACTCAGTAAATTGCACACAGACTCATACGAAGACTTATTGTAAAATTCCAGAATACCAGAGCTAAAAGAGATTAATAATGTATTTTTTAAATTTTTTTCAGAGAGAAAAACAATGCCACACATAAAGGGGCATGGATGATAATGGCACTGGATTTTTCAATAGCTACACTGGATACCAGAAAACAGAGCAATAGTCTCAAAATTCTAAGAAAAGTTATTTAGAACCTTAAAGCATATACCCAGCCAATGGAGTAAAAGGAAAACATTTTCATAAAGGCAAAGTGTCAAAAACTGACCTCCTATATACTCTTCCTTATTTTCTAATTAAAAAATCATTGGAGTGGCATTGATCAATAAAATCAAATGTTTCAAGTGTACAATTCAAGTGTGTCATATATATACTGCATGTGCATTCACCACGCAAAGTTAGATTTCCTTTCTCACCATATATTTGACCCCTTTAACCCCCATCTACCTCCCTGCGTTTCCCTCAATGAAATACCATCCCATATACTCTTTCTTAAGAAACAATTGAAGGATGGTTTCCATAGAAGTAAGAAAATTATCAAGATAATTTTCAAGATAAAATTATCAAGATAAGACACAGAACTCTGAAAATGTGGGAATTCAGCAGGAAAATAGTGAATGAAATTCCCAAGTTGATGTTGAAGGAAATTTCCCTTTGACAGCTGAGCAGGAAACCTGAAGACCAGCCAGTCCAGGGTGAGGCAGGAGCACAATGGTTCTAGGAGGGGATCTTCAGGGGGAAAAAATGAAATTGATAGACTATACAAAATATTGAAATGTCTTATAGAAAATTACATGAGAGAAAGAAAAGAAGCAATGAGTAAATTTAAGGGCACACCAAATGCAAGTTAGAAATAACAGGTGAAGGAGGCTTTAAATAAATAGATCTGAAATAAGCAGGGAATGGGAATAATATGGAATGTAGGTATGTACATGCATGTGTGTGCATTACACCTGTAGATATATGAATGCACAGGCATGCATGCACAAGCGAGTGTGTGTGTGTGTGTGTGTGTGTGTGTGTGTGTGTTGCAGAAGTAAGGACAGAGGAAGAAGAAAGAGATTATACTGTATTCAGAAGTCCTGTTGCTGACATAAATCTCAGCCTCCTTTATGAAACTGTCCTTCAGGTGATTTTTTTTTTCTTTTTAGTTTTTTGTAAGGTTAGAGGTCACCACTAACGCTATGATGTGCTGCATGCATCCTCTTGGTAGTCGTTCCCAGAGTGCAGCATCCACACAGCGCAGTCTCTGACGGGTGGGGGAGTCTGATCTATTGATATGAAAGGGTTTCCTGGGGGTCCACAGTATGGCCCTCGTGCAGAAATCTCCTGTCACATCCTGTAGCTGAGCCGTGTAGAGTAGAGTAAGTCAAATTCATCTCAAACGCTACCTTTTAAAGCCTCCACGTGTTTCAGCAAAGAGAACACGAGACAGGGAGACTTCCTGCTGATTTTGAGAAAACAGACTGACTCTGCCTTTTAAAAGTTTGGGTGGAAGCCACAGGGAATGCTATTCTGCAAAAATGTTTGCTCTTTTTTTTACTCCCTTGACTATTATGACTGATTATTCTTCTTTGTCATTAAGAACTGGGAGGCCAAAAAGTATATATATTAAAAATATTCTTTATTTCACACAGTGTATTATTTTATTATAGAGATGACAGAGATGACACCAGAATGGAGGTGGATTAGCAGCCTAGCCAAAAGGAAGAGCAGGCATGTAAAGGGCATTGGCCTAGAGATGGCTCCAGACCTCTAAAGAGAGTCTTAAAAGAGTGTGACTAAGGGGCATAGGACTCTGGAGCCTAGGATCAGAGGCCTGGGTTCAAGTCCTGGCTGGGAACACAAGTAAAAGACTTGGCATGCCTGGGTCTCTGTTTTTTCATCTGTAAAGCAGAAATAATTACTCATATTATGGGATTATTTCAAAGTTATACACAAAAGATTTTTAAATGTGAAAAATTATAAAAGTATAATGTATTATTATTATAATTCATGTAATGACACATTTTATAACACAATTAGCATATGTGAAAATTATTATTTATTTCATAGCATAATATATATTCAGTAGATATCAAATTCTTTTCACTTTTCATAGTTACTTTGATGCATTGTTTCCAACATGTGGACAATTAAACTGTGGCTGATATCTAACTGCAATCGCTAAAGTGACAGTTCTTGAATTATGCACTTAGTGCAAAGACCAGTTTTTCGGCTGAGGCAGCTGCCGGGTAGTAAGCAGAGCACTGGGTGTTCTTAGGATCCAGCACCAGTCTCCTTGACTCTGTCAGTCCTCGTCACGCACCCTGGTCAGGTTACACCCCTCCTCTGAGCCTGAGTCTTCCCACCTGTACAGCAAGAGTTAGTGGATGGTCTCCAAGTTGGTTTGTTTTTTTTTTAATTAAGTTTATTGAAGTAACATTGGTTAATGCAATTTTCAGATGTACATTATAATTTGACATCTATGTGTTCTATTGTGTGTTTACTACCCAAAGTCCAGTTTCCTTCAGCTACCATATATTTGATCCCCTTTACCCACTTCATCCTCCCCCTAAACCCTATATTTGAACCCCTTTACTCCACCTACCTCCCTCCTCCTCCCTTACCCCAGTAATGACCACTAGCCTATAGTCCATGTCCATAAGTCTCTGTTATTTCGTCCTGCTCATTTGTTGCTTTTAGATTTATATCCCCATATAAGTGATATCATGAGATTTTCAACTTTTCTGTCTAGCTTATTTCACGTAGCATGATTATCTCGAGGTCCATCCATGTTGTCAAATGGCTATATTTCATCTTCTTATGGCTGAGTAACATTCCATTGTATATATATACAACTTCTTTAGCCAATCATCTGTTGTAGGACACTTCGGTTGCTTCCATGTCCTGCCACTGTAAATAATGCTGCTATGAACATTGGTGTGCAAATATCTTTTTGGATATGAGTTTTCAAGACTTTGAGGTAAATACCCAGTAGAGGGATTGCTGGATCAAATGATAGATCAATTCTTAGTTTTGAGGAAACTCCATACTGTTTTCCATAGTGGCTGTACCAATTTGCGGTCCCACTAGCAGTGTATGAGGGTTCCTTTTTCTCCACATCCTCTCCAACGTTTGTTATTTATTGTCCTGTTGATTATAGCTATTCTAACAGATGAGAGATGGGACCTCATTGTGGTTTTGATTTGCATTTCCCTAATAGGGAGCAATGTTAAGCATCTTCTCATATATTTGTTGGCCATTTGTATGTCCTTAGGGAGGAGTGTCTGTTCAGGTCCTCTGCTCATTTTTTGATTGGATCACTTGTTTTTTTTTATTATTGAGTCATATGAGTTTTTGTATATTTTGGATATTAGGCCATTATCGGAGGTGTTGCTTTCAAATATTCGGATGGTTGTCTCTTTACCTTGTTAATGGTTTTCTTTGCTGAGCAGAAGCTTTTTAGTTTAATGTAGTCTTGTTCATTTATTTTAACTTTTACTTCCCTTGCTTTTGAAGTTAAATTCATAAAATCCTCATTAAGTTCAAGGTCCTTGAGTTTAGTTTCTATGTTTTTTTCCTATGCATTATACTGTTTCAGATCTTATATTCAGGGAAATTTTGGTGTGTGGTGACAGACAACAGTCTAGTTTCATTCTTTTGCAGGTGGCTTTCCAGTTTTCACAGCACCTTTTACTGAAGAGGCTTTCCTTTCTGCACTGTATGTTTGTGGCTTCTTTGTCAAAAAATTATTTGCCCATATAAATATGGGTTTACTTCTAGACTCTCGATTCTATTCCACTGGTCTGTGTGTCTGTTTTGCTGCCAAATATTATGCCATTTTGATTACTGTCACTTTGTAGTATAATTTGAATTTGGGTAGAGTGACGCCTCCAGTCTTATTCTTTCTTCTCAGGATGGTGTTTGGCAATTCGGGATCTTTTGTGCTTCCATACAAATCTAATGATTTTTTGTTCTATTTCTTTAAAAAAGGCTGATGGGGCATCTGTAAATGCTTTAAGTAATATGGTCATCTTAACATGTTGATTCTTCCAATCCGAGAACATGGAATATCTTTCCATTTCTTTGTATCTTCTTCTATTTCTTTTAATAGGGTCTTATAGTTTTCATTATATAGGTCCTTCACTGTTCGTTAAATTTATTCCTAGGTATTTTATTCTTTTTGCTGCAATTGCAAAAGGAATTATTTTTTCCACTTCTTTTCTGACACTTCATTATTAGAGTAGAGGAAGCTATGGATTTTTGAATGTTTATTTTGTATCCGGAGACTTTACTGTATTTGCTTATTGTTTCTAGTAGTGTTCTTGTAGAGTCTTTAGGTTTTCTATATAGAGAATCATGTCTCCACAAATAGTGACAGTTTGACTTCTTTGTTTCCTATTTGGATGCTTTTATATCTTTCTCTTGTCTGATTGCACTCGCTAGGACCTCCAATGTTAAATTGAATAACAGTGATGATAGTGGACAGCCTTGCCTTGTTCCTGATCTTAGAGGGAAGGTTTTTAGTTTTTCATCATTAAGTATAATGTTGGCTGAGGGTTTATCATAGATGGCCTTTACTATGTTCAGGCACTTTCCCTCTATATTGATTTTGTTAAATGGATTCTGTATCTTGACCAAGGCTTTTTCTGCATCTATTGATATGATCACATGATTCTTATTTTTAATTCGTTTATGTGGTGCATCACATTAATTGATGTGCGTATGTCGAACTATCCCTGTGCCTCTGGGATGAAGCCCACTTTATCGTGGTGTATAACCTTTTAAGTATGTTGCTATATTCGTATCTTATTTAGAATTTTTGCATCTGTGTTCATGAGAGATATTGATCTGTAGTGTTCCTTTTTGTGTTATCTTTACTGGCTTCTGGTATCAGAGTAATATTGGCCTCATAAAATGGGTTGGACAGTATTGCTGCCTCTTTGATTTTTTGGAAGAGTTTGATCTCCAAGGTTTTCTACCAGAAATTTTCTCTCAAGGTTCTCTCTCAGAATTAGGCATGGGGGTAATCAACAACTATGTCAGTTATCTAGTACTACAGAACAAATTACCCCAAACTTAACAACACTTATTATATCTCACAGTTTCTGTGGGTCGGAAATCTAAGCTTGGCTTAACGGGAGGCTACCAACTCAGGGCCTGTCATAGCCTTCAATCAAGCTCTTAGCCAGGGCTGTAGTCATCTCCGGACTCAGTGGGTCACGATCTACTCCCAAGCTCACTCACGTGACCGTTAGCAGAATTCAGTTTCCTCCAGGGTTCTGGGGCTGAGGGGCTTGGGTCCTTGCTGGCTGCTGGCCATGGACACACCGTGACTTTCCACATGGGCTTCTCCACAGGGTTACTCAGAATGAAGCAGCTGGCTTTCCCCATAGCGAGAGCTCTGACAGAGAGGAGGAAAGGAAAGAGGAAAGAGAAAGAGAGAGCAAGAGAGAGAGAGAGAGGAGAAGATGCCCAAAATAGAAGCCAGTCCATCTCAGAAATGACATCTTATTGCTTCTGCCAAATTCTTTTTATTAGAGGCAAGTTGGTAAGTCTAGCTTACATTCAGGGGAAGGGGTTGCAGAAGGGTATGTTTTGTGGGAGGCAGGGATCTGTGAGATCTGTCAGAGTCAGCCAACTACAACAACTAAGGGAGAATCATTAAGAAATTGCCTCATAATTGAAATCATATGATATTATTTATCCATTGGTTCATTTATGCAACAAATATTGTTCATTGCCTTCCATGAGAATGCCTTACATTATAAGCTCTGGGACAACAAAGTCAACAAGTAAGAAAGTTCTTGTCCCATCTATATACATTTGCTCTCAGTGAAGTGGGGGTGGAAGGCTGTTGGAATCACCTGGAGCTGCTTCCCAACTATGTGCGCCCCAAGGGCACTCCATCCACATGGTTTCCAATATGCTTTCCCGCTAAGAGCTGCAAAGAAGACAAAAGCTCAGACTGATACTCAAAGGACTGTAAGATACAGTGGAAACGTGGAAGGACTGTATGAGGGTTCTCCTGTCCCCAGACTCAGAAGTGTTGCTCCTAGTGGCTGTCCCTGAGAGATGTTATTGGAAGAAAGAAGTTTCAATAAAAAACCAAAAGGTGGCTGTTTACCTACCAAACTTCCAGCATACTCCCTATTTTATTTTCTTCTTTCATCATTTTCCGTGTCTGTTTGGTCCCACCGGATGTCCTCCTCTCCGTCAAATCTATGTACCTCCCCCATCTTCCCTTCCCCTCCTCCCCAACGAGTGTCCCTTTCCAGTCAGTCTTCCTCTTTAGCGTATTTAATGTTTTGGACGTGGTACATGTGCAATAAATTGTTGTTAGCTTAAAAGTAAAATAAAAAAGAGCTACAAAGTACTACATGAGATTAGAGGAGGTAATATACTTAACTGAGAATATTATTTGAAGTCCTTCCAAGAAAGACATAGAATTTCTATTTGGTTTCCTTTGAAATTCATTTTTACCAGCAGCTTTGTCACAAATCCCTGCTGGGAAGTAAGCTCTTGTTTAAAACACAGTGGGGTCTGAAGAAGACAAGGGCTGCTCATTCCTTCAATTGTAAGCATCCATGGCCCTTGAAGTTTTCTGCCTCTCTTTATCTTTCTTGATCCCAAGGGGGAAATGGTGTCTTCGTCAAATCCTCGTACCGTGTGTTGTGGGGCATATATCAGCAGTCACACAAGCAGGTCAAATACTCCTCCCCAAAGCTCCACCTTTACCCAGAACCTCAGAATGTGGCCTTATTCAGAGAGAGTTTCTTTGCAGATAGAGTTAGATAAGGACTTAGAGATGAAATCACCCTGGGTTTAGAGTGATCCAATGACTGGTGTCGAATCCAACAGCTGGTGTCCTTATAAGAAGAGGACACAAAGTCATAAAGCAGGACATGAGAAAACAGAGGCAGAGATTGGAGTTATGCTGCCACAAGCCAAGGAAAACCTAGAGCCACCGGAAGGTGGGAGAGGCAAGGAGGAGGATTCTTCCGCTCGTGCCTTTGGAGGGAACGCAGCCTTGCCCACGCTGTGATTTCAGTCTTCTGGCCTCCAGATCCATGAGTGAAGATATTTCTACGATTTTAAGGCATCAAGTTGTGCTAATCGTGTTACAGCGGCTATGAAATCAATACATGAAATTAAAACAGAACTATGGTAACTCAGAAAGAAATTTCTTCAAACAAATGCTAAGTTTTTAAGTCATCTCGTACTCCAGGTGTTTTGTTTTCTGCTTTGGGGACATCGCACAAGACAGAAAAGGAGAGGTGTAGGAAGAGCTTTAGTTTTCTCTGCCGAGGGTGTGCCCCAGGTACACATTGTCCCACTATTCCTGAGAAGGCGCCACCTCAGCTAATGTGCATGGATCTGTAGAGGGTGTCTTTTAGAGACTGGCAGCATGGCGAGATCATGGGGCCAGTGCGTATAGACTTAGAAGGGTATAGAAGTAAAAGAGTATTTCTTTTCCAGACATTGAAGAATCAAAATTCTACAAGGCACTGGCTAGGTTCAGAGAAGGAGGCTAACTGGGGAAGTTTGGGGTAGTGAGGATAACGCTGTATGAGGAGCCAAGGGGAGTGAGGAGAGGCAGACAGTGTCTGTGCTCGTTAGGCACACAGCCCTTGGTGCTAGATCAGCTCTGGCTTTGTTTCTTACTATCTCTGCAATCTTAGGTGACGTGAAAACCTTCTAATCTCCAAAATTCAGAGAGTACTACCTATCTTATGTTACTATTGTGAGAGTTGATGCAATAATGTTCAGAGAACACAAAATTAGCTATGCTTAAGACATAGCTTAATAAATGGTTATTATCATCATCATTATTATTAGCTGGGACATTGTATTAGCAAATTGGAACTAACCTGATATACATGAGTGAAGAGGAGATTTTTTTTGATCAGAAGATTCTTCAGTGGCGAAGGCCCTTTAAGGCTCCATAATAAGTCTTTCTTTGGACCCTAAACTGTTTCCTTTAAATTCAATCAGCTGAAGTACAAATGTGTATTTTCATAAAACTGAAATTCTGTAATAATTGATGACTTGGAGAACTATTTCTTTTTATATATAAAATGATTATTAATAACTTTTAATAGGTAAATAGAGAAACAGAGCCAGTCATCTTGTTTAATGAGAATTGGGTTAACTAGTTTATTTTAGAAATAACATAATTTTACTTTTGAGCCAACATGTTACAAAAATTAAAATATAAATACAGGCAGACCATAGAGCTGCACTGTCCGATATGGCAGCCATAGCCACATGTGACTATTGAAAATTGAAATGTGGCTAGTCTGAATTGAAATGTGATGTAATTTTAAAATTCACTCAGAATTTAAAGACAGTATAAAATAGAATTTAAAATAGCCCATTAATAACTTTTACACTGATTACATGTTGAAATAATATTTTAGATATGTTGGGTCAAATAAAATGTTTTACTAAAATTGATTTCACTTGTTTCTTTTTACTTTTTTAATGTGGCTATTAAAATTTTTTTAATTACATACATATCGTACATTTGCATTTCCCATTATACCTCTATTGAATATCCTCATACCGGATAATGAGAGGCAGAAGCTTCTTTCCATTTATTCACTCATACATTTATTCACCATTATCAGTCCTTTGTACTGGGAATGCTAAGATAACATACAGTCTTTGTCCACATCACAAGGCTTAGAGTTCACACAATTAGGTAGAATGTGTGGAGCCAGCAGGCCCTGACACTTGCGTGCTGGGCTGGGTGAGTCACTCCTCGTAATATCCGTTGTTCTATGCCTCAGGAGCTGCATGCCCCATCTACTCTTTGCTTCTCATTTTGCTCTTTCTCTTCATCACAGCCATTTCTTCCTTTGCACCCATTCCGCTACCACTGCCTGTCCCAGCTCCAGCAAGAATTTTTGGCACTCAGATCGGCACACACTGGACCACACCCAGAGAACTCACCTTCATCCTTCTCTAAACCACTACCAAAGAGCTGGCTTCCTAAGAGGCTAGTCCTGTGTGTCTAGATTCCTTTACTAAGAAATAGCAAAGTTTTGTTTAAGAGACAAAGACAGACATAAATAATTCTTAGCATCCCTGTCTCTTCCCTTGCCTCTTTTTCTCTCCTCTCTCCTCACTCTTTAAAAGATTCTATATAGTCTCCCTCTAATAACCACATCAGCATCATATCTAATAACATAACGGCACACAGGAAGTGGGCTTTTTTTAGACCTGCATCTTCCCTGCTACAGTTTAGCTTCTATCTTGTAGTTCTCACAGTGGAAAAAAACCAGCTACCCAGATCAAGCTATAGGCATCCCCTATGTTCTCAAATAGTAAGTTAGTAAGTTCGCAAAAAGAAAGGTCTTCTTTTTTCATTTCTAATAAATATAATTTTTTAAATGTTTCTTTGGTTTTCTTTTTGTTTGATTAATTTTTCTTTACTTCACCTTATTCTACTTAGATTTTGAGGCAATAAATTATTTCATATACTTTCAAATTTCTTATTTTCTAAAACTTGTTCATGTTAGTTTTTTTAGAGCACCCATGCTTCCCCCGCAAAGGTCTTTTGTATTGCATTAAATAAATGAAAACAGTGCTTTAAAATATGACACATAGAGCGAAAAAAGAACCCTTGGTTTTCACTTTTTACATTTTCTTTATCCTTACCCAGTATCCCCCATCATAGTAACACCACCGCATTTTCATTCATATTCAACTTCCAGGCCTCCTCTCCCTCCATCCCTGTCTGTCATTCTTGTATTATCTGCAATTCCCAATAGAGTATTTATGTCACTGTCTTTCCTGTACCCTTCAGGTTTCATTTTGGAGTCCATTCTATAAGCTTTAAAAATTGGCAAGAAAAAATATTAAGAAAAGTTGTTTTTAGGTTGCAGTGAAATTATATAAAATATAGAGCTTTAGTCTTTTTTTTTTTTTTTAGCATCTTATTTTATTTCCCAAAGTGAAAAATGCACCTGCAACTTAAACCATAATTCTCCTGGATGTAGTTTCTTGGTAAGAATCAAATTCCTTCCTTTGCCTTTCAAAATAGCAAATATTATCAAGAATGTTGTTTCACTCTATATATTGAGTTTATGGAATACCCATAACATTCCTGGCCCTGAAGATTTCTTAATGTTTGCAGGGTATATTTCCACAACACTATTGTTTTCTGAAATTCAGCTAAAGATACTTAAAGTGCATGTGATGATTTGGAGTCAGAAAAAGTCATTGTTATACACTTTTTTATTTTTAGCACATTGATACATAAGGCAAATTTTGGGGTTGTAGCCTCCCATGTCTTACTGTTACTGAAAATAATATTGATAATTAAATAACTTTAGCTGATAGATCAAAGTTTTTGAATTAAAGCTAAATTATAGAAATAGTAAAATCATATATAAAGCACAAATAAATTCAAGAAAATAAATGGAAAAGAAATTAAACCCAAGACTTTAAATCTTTTAATAACCTTTTTAGAATGTCCTATTCCATATATATATCCCATTATAGAAAAATATGACCATTGAAGTAAAGGCACAAGAAGAAATAAAATTATTTTGAGTTTTTATTTTTATATTTTTAATCCCTGAAGTGTTTTTAATGTCTGAGAATACTCTTTGCTCATATTTTCCTTTTGCATGATAACATGCTCTTTTTTTATGGATGCTGTATAGTCTCAGTACTCAGTGTGGATGCTACTTAAATTTCTTTTCATTCTCTTCATGTCAACCATTAATTCTCTTTCTCTGGAACAATTACACTAAAAAATCTATTGATTTTTCTAATGATTGTGTGTGTGTGTTGTGTGTGTGTGTGTGTGTGTGTGTGTGTGTATAGAGAGAGCTTTCAATATGAGTAGCTGGTATAGAGTAGATCCCTCTGGTAACTGTGGGAGTCATACTGGTCAACTTACCCTGGCCAGCCTATGCCTAAGTTTATTTTCACAAGGACACAGGCACTCCCTCACATTTTTCACTGCCTCCCAAAGCAGACAAGATCTAGGCTCAGATGACATGTCCACACTACATCATGGCTCTGCACTACCAGCTTCCATGGAACTCTGATATAAAACCAAGGAGACCATAACTTACTGCACAAGGTAGAAGCAGACTCATCCAATCTAACAAATTGTTAATCTACCGCCCATCCTCCTCCTCCACACTGTGAAATGTGAGAGCCCCAGAAAAGTAGATATCTGCCAGAGTGCCAAAAATGAAAATATATCAGTCAGCTCTTCTTCTAAAGAGAAACTAGAAACTCAGCTATTAGGAAGAGACACTAGAGCACTTGAACTCAACCTCACATTCTCCAGTCTTCACATTTACCCCCTACCCCATCCCATACCCACTCAGCACAATTAATTGGCACAAGAAACTCAAAAGAAAAGTATATACTTGTCAGGAAGTCCTTTACGCCTTTACCTCCAATGAGGTCATACCTAGAACACAGGTAAAGCCAAGTTACTGCCAAAATAAAGATGATGGCAACATGAAACACCATATCACAGAAGGAAGAGAAATGGAAAATTTAGTTACCTGGATAAATAATTTTATTGAATTTGCAGCAAACATTCAGGAGACTATATTATTCCCTTTTCAATTATATTTTTGTCAATGTACAAAGAACTTAGGTCCCAAACCTTTGTTTTTTTCCCCATATCTGACCTCCCTCTGAAGATACCTTGCATTACCCATTATCTTTCATTGTAATTATTTGCCTAACTCTACTTCCCCTTGATCTCTGTTCCATTCTGATCCTAGCTTTTGAAGAAATCTAAAGCAAAGCTTGCTTTGGCCTGATGAACACAAAGCATGGGTTGGGAATTTGACACAATTGGGATTCCATGTAGTTTTTATCCTTTACAAACTGCATGACCTTACGGCCTTATCTGACCTCGCTCATGTTCAGTTTCCTCATCTATAAAATGCTAATGACATGCCCAAGGTTTGGACAATGCATTACCAAAGTATGAAAATAGGGGTTCAATTAGAGATGGCATGAGTATGAATCTTCTTAGCTTTTAGCTGGAGACTTTAGAAATTTGAGAATTCCAGAAGTTTCTTTCATGTACAATACACTGCATGGGTGCTTGAGGAGCACAAAAACCTCCAGTGTAGTCATAAAGCTGCTCTCAAGGTGGGCGCATCAGCTGAGCCTGATCAAAAATGGAGCTCTGAATAGAAGTAGAATAAAAGTTCCTTTTGCAAAGATAGATTCCTGGACACAAAGATGAAGCTTAATCCCAAATCTTTTCTGTGTTCCCCTGCCAGTGACAGGGCAGGTGGCAATTTCATTGAGCTCTGAAAGCCATTTAATCTTCTTCTGGAAAATATTCAAGGTCGCCTCACTCCATTGCCTGGGCTGCTCTCTTGGGTACATGAGCATTCAAGGATAATCTTCTTCCAGTTCTGAAAACTCCTGGCTCTGGAACACACCAGGGTCTCCTTTGCCACGGGGGAAGTTCCAGCAATGTTTTCTTAAATTAGAATCCAATTCGCCACGCTTGGATTTCTCACCACTACTAACAAGGAAGTCTCCATGCAGAAGTAATTCAGATACCACGTTACACAGGGGTTAGTGGAGATTACAGGTCACCTTCTTATTTTTTACTGTACTCTACTGATTTTTAATTTAATATTAATGTACTAAAATTAAACTCACATGCATGCACTAGAACATGAGATAAATAACCCAAACATAAGGTAAAGACAAACATTGACTTTTACTCACTACCTTCCTTGACTTCTTTTATTCCAAGAAAGATTTTTCTTCAGTATCCTTTGCTATCAAAATCGAGACTCTCCCATCAGGTTAAAGTCTAAACCTAAAAATTAGGTTCCAAATTCTCCGAGTGCCATATTTAGGAGAGTTTTGCCTCAACTCACATATTGTGGGAGGACAGGCTGTTTCAGGGAAGTGGATATCTGCTCCTCTGTGGTTGACCTGACAGAGTTACCAGCGAAAGCACGAGAGAGACCATGAGACAGCCAGTGTCCCTCCAGCTGCCTCAGGTCCTGGTGGTTCTTGTGTTCATTAAAGTCCAGTCCACACATACTTTACTCTCTGTGGCAAAGTCAGAAATGCCTACTTCTCATAGAATCAAATGTTCTTTGTACTCCCTCTATTCTTCCCCAGCCATTCCCAGTTAAGCAGGGCCATGTGACCCATTGTGCCAACAGACCATGAGGAGACAATGTGTGCCACTTCTGAGAAGAGCCAGTGTAAACCCACGAGGGGGCCTCCTTCCTCTCTCTCCCTGCTTCAGCAGCCAGTGGCATTCTGACCTTCCAGATGACAGCACCTCATCACCACAGACTCTCACTGACAACAACCAGCAGAGTTCCCCCAGCCATCGCCACCACTTCAGTTCATAGGTTTGGCGCATGTGCAAGTAATAAACATTTGGGATCTCAGGATGTTCGGTTATCGTGGCATAACCAAGCCTATTCTACCTAATACATTCTGAAACCCAAACCCTTGTTCCTACCGCAGACTAGGAGAATTTCTGTTGCTTATACCCAAAAGTCTAAACCACTCACCCATAAATGTGAGATGACGCAATGCAGAAATAACATTCGATCAAAATGTGTATTGTGTGGTGCATTAATAGTTGGAAATGTTCACAAGGATTGAATCTGGATAGTAGAATTATGAGCAAATTTAACTTCTGTTCTTTATATCTTTACATATTTATCCAGTTTTCCTCCATGTATGTGTATTCCTTTATAATCAGAAAAAATGTTAACATTATTTTCTTTTTAATTTGTTGCATTGATATCAGTGAAACATATTAAGACAGGTAGACTTTCAAAAATACAGTTTTTCATTGCCTACCTCATCCCTGCCTATGGCTTCTGCCTCACCCAGCCCTGTGTGTGCCCACCGAGATCACCCATGGTCTCCATGTGGCTACGGGGTCTCATCACTCTGACTGCATGTCACATGTTTTTCTCTCTCCCTGCTCTAGTTTTATAGATTAGCACATGGACATATATGGGGGTTGAGGGGGGACCATTCAACCCACTATACCTAGCATGAGATAAAATTAGCATTTCATAATATTTGTTAAATTATCAATAAATTATAAATAAGGGAATGACTCCTTCAGGAAGTCTGACTTATTCTTCTCCAGTTGTGACGAGGGTTGTTTTGTTTACTCAAACCCATTAAGCCCAGTTCTCTCTTCCCATGCAAGGAAGAAAAAAAAAAAGTGCATTTGGACCTGAACCTGACCAGGGGCCCTTAACCAGCTGATACAGTCCTGTCACAGGGCTCTTTTGGAAGAAGAAAGGTCTTGTTTCCCTTTGTCCAGTCGGTTGTCTAGCAGAGTCAGTAGCACGCTGAGCAAATCCATATGAGGTCTGCGTTCCTTTCTCTCAAGGCTGATGGGAGGATTAATCTCCACTGGTGATACTTCTTTCTTTTGCAGTCCAGTCAGCAGGAGATCTCAGTTCAGAGTGAATCTCACCAGATGGAAGGCTGGAGGTCCAGGCGCTGCCTAACATGGAATCAACAGTGTAATTATTAGTCACATTAAAGAATCTGAGTCATTGAGCAGCCTGCTATGGAAATCAGTATAATGATAATTAATGGGGGAAAGAATGTATCTTCGTTTACATTAAAAACTCTTCTTCTCTTCGGTGAATCAGAGATAATCCAATACGGTGATATCTTTTCTTCTTCAGGGATCTTGCATCCCCTCAGGCATTGTCCACCATCTGCATTTCTGGTCCAGCCGATTCCCTATATAACTAATATTATAAACTTAAACCATAGATTGGATTTAAGACATGTCTCTCCTTGTATCAAATCTCAAATATTTTATTAGTGTGAATCCTCATCATCTTTGAAACAGAGAGCCCATAAATTATGAAAGATTGCCTTTGCAAAATACAGAACTGGGAACCCACTCCTCCCCTGTAACTTCCAGTTGAGAACAGAACTGTCAAATTTAGATTGCTGACATTTGACGGTCCTACCTGAACCTTCCTTGTCGAGACAGACATGACACAAATACACATTTGCTGCTGACAAGGAGTGTTCCCTGAGGACTCTCCATGTTTAGAAATCAAAGTGAAGGTCAGCACTCCCACTGTCAGGGGAGCCAGGACCACTGAGAAGGAAACCAGGAGCAAAATAAACTTTAGCAATGAGGCAGCTAGAACGAGCTTCAGTGTTCCTTGCGTGATGTGACAGCCAGGGCTGGGTAGAGATCCAGGGGACACGGAGCAGTGAGAAAAGGACCTGCAGGGAGCAAATGGGTGCTCTCCAGTAAATGTGCCTGTCCCTGTTGCCTCCAGGCTGGCCCTGGATCCTACCCTCTGCGGAGAGGGTTGTGGCATTAAAATACTCACGCCATTAAATGCAAGAGTGGCCCACATTTTCCCGGGGTCTCTTTCATTTCCATTTTATTACTTTAGCTTTTGCCCTCCTACACACACTCACTCCTTGAGAAAGCTGTTGCAGCTTTTTTTCGGCTTCCTGTCTCTTGCTTCCCCAGCATAACAGCAACACCTCGAGCTGCCAAAAGGAAAAGAAGTAATCTCCACTAATTCATTTTGTCAAAACTGCTAGTCAATTATGTCAGCCTATCATCTGACTTTTTAAAAATTAAAATGCATATTCTTTTGCACACAAGTAGAAAAAAAAGTAGAAGAATGTAGCCTAAAATGTGGACAGTGGTACTCTGATTAGAGGTAGGAGAAGAGAAAGAAAGAAAACAGACTTTCACTACATTTTGTTTTGCTTAATTTTTTTTTGCAGTAATTTTTTAAGACTTTTGTAGTTAGAAGAAAATCGATAAAGATATTTTCTATTATTTTTTTTTTAAAGCTGAGCTGGTTCTTTTTTCTCATTTTTTCAAAAGAAAATAAAATCATTCTGAAATTGCAATTTGTGACGAGACTGGTGTGTTTGAGTGTGTGCACGCACTTGCACTTACGTTGATAAAAGTATGCATGCACATGAAGAGCTCGGGGACAACAGTGCCACTGAGGGCTTTTGCCTTCTGTTTGTAAGACTCTGAAGTGTGAAGGCTTCATCTGCACTCCCCTGGTTGTGCAGAATAAACATTCAACACCTCCTCTCCCTCTCACAGCTGTGCAGCAGGGACCTTTGTGCCCACCAGGGAGTACCGCTCCTTTTGGTGGCGTATGCCAAGAATCTTCACAAAAAAGGCAGTGCATCGTGCCTGACTACCAGCAATACATAGCTAGCAAAAACAAAAGACAAATCAAAAATTACTGAAAGGGATGTGAACACACGTACATTCAACTAATCAAGCCAAAAAAAAAAAATATATGTAAATAAACATTAAAATGAGGAAAGGAAAAAATAAAAGAGATAGTGGGCATTACTAAAGTGATCAGAAATAAACGAACTGATCTAAAGCTGCCTGTGTGTTAAATGTGATGAAAAAGGAGAAGAAAAAGTAGGGACAGAATTTCCTTTCTCCTTATTTCTTGCCCTAAAAATCATGGCTTGGAAATATAAAAACTCTCAAAAAGCAGTTGATATCTCCAGTCTCGCCTTGGAAATGTAGAAGCGCTGAAAAGAACATTGCAGTCACACTTATAATGAGAAAAACTTAGACAAAAAAACAAAATGACAACTTTTCTTGAACCCATGAAAGAACTGAGGTCACATGACAAATATCCAACCTATAATCTGGGGAGAAACAGGTATCTGCAAGAAGAAACGAAGTCAAGTATTTGTTTACCTGAAGCAGACCTTCCCAACTACCAAATAAACTGAAAAGATTTAGTTAAAGTTTAAAGAATTATTAAAGACTGAGTATGCACTAGTGAGACAGTGTGAAGTCCCCTTGGAGCCACAGACCTAGAGAAGTTCATAACCTCTTGCAGGTGTTACTCCATACAAAAAACTAGATACAGGGAAAGCTGAGGAGAAGCTGAGAAAGCTTTTGTCCGTAGTGCTGGTTGAGACTGGGAAATAGCAGCCATTGCTTGAAACTCCACCCAGACCCATTTTTCCCATCTCCCCTATGAACAAAAGCTTTAATCTGCAAGGAGAAGAGGAATAAGATTTGACATCTCAGAGCACTAGTAGAAATCTACTGCAGCTGTGAGAAGGGAACAGATTTTTAATAAGCTCTACCCCTGGGGGAATGGCAGGGTCATGTGCTAAGACCAGCCACTCTGGCTAGAAGGACAGGACACTTATGAGGGCTACACGCCTCAGACCCAGGCTCACAGTGCCTGCCTATGGCTAAGGCTAAATCAGAACATTAGGGAACAGCCACCTTCTAACTCTTTCCCCTATGCCACAGTAACAAGCATTAAGAAAATAACAGCAGAATATAGCTGAAAGAAGCAACAAGTGACAGATTCTCTCTGGGGAGGAGACACTGAAAAAATCCTCTGGCAAAGTAACTCGCACCCTAAAAGCAAGGCCTCACTAGAGAAATTTGAAGCCTGTAGTACACTAAAAATAACCCAGCACAAAAAGAAACCAAATTCAGCCCAACTCCTGGTAGATTAACACAAACCTCCACATTAAAGTACAAGAAATAATTACTGCAATACCTTCCATCCTATAAAACACAACAGCTTTCTATTAAAAAAAAATGAGGCATAAAAAAGATAAGGAAAAAACCAATCTGAAGAGACAAAATATTCAACGGAAACAGACTAATGTGTGACACAAGTATTGGAAATCAGACAGGGAACTTAAAACAACACTGACTAATATATTAAAGGCTCTATTGGAAAAGGTAAACAATATGCAAGATCAGATAGGTAATTTCAGCAGAGAGATAGAAACTATACAGAATAATCAAATGAAAATGAAATCAAAACCACAGTAACAGAGATAAAAATAAATCTCAACAGTGGTTATGAGACAATTTCAAATGGTCTAACATATGTAAAATTGGAATCCCAGAAGTAGAAAGTTAGAACAGGGCAGAAGTGCTTGAAGAAATAACGGCTGAGAATTTTCTAAAAGTAATGACATAACTAACCACAGATCAAAAAAACTCAGAAAACACTCAGAATAAATACACATACAAAC
The DNA here is from genome assembly GCA_003508835.1 of Eonycteris spelaea. Taxonomy (NCBI): domain Eukaryota; kingdom Metazoa; phylum Chordata; class Mammalia; order Chiroptera; family Pteropodidae; genus Eonycteris; species Eonycteris spelaea. Next base: position 2,799,444 of record PUFA01000192.1, read on the forward strand.
ACACAGGGTTAGACTTATAATATCAAAATTTCTGGAAATGAAAAAAAGAAAACATCTTACGGGCAACCAGTGGAACAAATTAAAACCACATGAGATCACATATACAGCTATTAAAATGACTAAAAAAATAAACTAAAAATATCTAGTGCTGACAAGGATAAAAAGAAATGGGCACTCATATTACTAGTAGAATACAAAATAGTACAACTTCTCTGGAAAGTAATTTTCCAGTTACTTATAATAAATATACATTTACCATATGACCCATCAGTCCTACACATAGATATTTATACTAGAGAAATTAAGATGTGTGTTCACACAAATGTTTGTATATGATTGTTAATAGTAGCTCTATTCATAATCACACACACACACACACACACACCACACACACACACACACACAAAACCCAACCTGGAAACAGCTCAAATGCTTTCAATGGGTAAATAAATAAACAAAATGTGTTACATGCATGCAATAAAATTGCTCAGCAATAAGAAAGAGCAAATAATTGATACACTATAACAACATAGATGAATCGCAAAGGGACTATGCTGAATGAAAGAAATCGGTCTCAGAAGTTTACCTACTATATGATTCTGTTTATATTAAAGTTCTAGAAAAAAAACAAACTAGTTATGGAAAACATATCAAGCATTGCCAGAATTTAGTGGTTAGGGTAGGTGTGATTATAAAAGAGTAGCATGAGAGATTCTTTTGGGGTGATGGAACTGTCTTGTATTCAAATTGTTGTTTAGATGCAAATGCTTATTTAAACTTGTAGGACTCTTCCCCCTAAAAAAGTCAATTTTGCTCTGTTAATTTTTAAAACTATAATAACAAAAAAAAAAAATAACTTGATTAAGACGAAAAGACATTGTGAGATTTTATAACCAGGAAACTCATGCTCCAGCTAATGTGGTTTATTCTTCAATGATTCTTGGATTAATGGTCCAGATCCCGATTTTTCAATAGCAAAGTTTATCTTGATCGCTAGTAAAATTCTATTAATCTGCTAGGACGTCCCCCTTTGCCTTGCTATCAGGTATCATGCAATTCTGTATTGGGTCAGAGAAAGTTTCCCCAGCAGAAAGGTGACATCCTAGTGGAGGATCATCAATGCCACGATAAAAATCCATATTAAAAAGCAGAATAATGTTATTAATTTAATTTATGTTTTATTCTTCCCATATTATTCTCTCTCTCTTGCCTCTAATCTGAGCAAGTGGACAGAATTTTCTTACCCCTTGCCTCAAAGGAGATTGGAGCAGGAGACTGGAGAGGTAGGCTGCAGTCAGACAGTCTTTCTGGCTTTGGTTTGCCAAAGCCTGTGCCAAATGTGGAGATACGACTCAGGGTTAAGGGTAATAAGAAATGTTTGGAATTCCTTTAGGGCAGCAGCAACAGCTAGCAGTAGAGGAGGCAAACTTTTAGTTCCAACAAATGAGGACCCATAACCAACTGCCTTGCAGTGCCTTGGGGTGAACTTGGGGTCAAGAGAAAAGCAAAATGTTCCTGAAGAGGCAAATTGTTAGCACTGGAGTTCCTAATCATAGCAAAGATTTTGAGGCCCAAGGAAGCAACAGTTTCCAGACATATAGGCATTCTGAACATATAGGATGGTAGAGTGGTAGAGTGATGGCCAGGGTATCCCCACATAGTTTGCTGTGCATGAGTTTCCTGGAACCGTTATCCAACCATGAAAAGGCCTAAGAAGAACGCTTAATAAATTATGTTATACTTTCTGACAATTTAGCTAGGTGAGAGCTTGGGGTTAGGTTAAATCTCATTTTAAAAAATGAAACACTGTAACATTTCTTGAATAGTATCAGTGCTATCAGGACCCCACCCATATACCTTTAGCACCTACTGTCTTTTTGTCTGCTGGCCCAGTTTCGAATGGCCAAAACCTCCAAGCCTATGTCCAGAACTCTAGATATCTGCTGAAGACAGTTCTGCCTACATGAGGCACAAGCTTGAAGTTCCAAAAACGTAATGCCCCCAAAAGCAAACCAACCAATCATGATTACTGGATAAATACCCCAGCTCCCTTGCCCCTCAGGCAGGATAACTATAAATGCTCCAATGAGATTAAATGCCTGTTACCCACACTAGTGAATTTCATGATAAAACATCCCTAATGCCTTTCCTTCCTTTCTCTGCCTCACTTTCCCTGTGACTTACTAGTATTTCCTGAGATTACTTCCTAAATGCTATTATACGCTGATGTTAATATGCTATATGCTAAAGTGTGTATTCCTCCTAAAAAATTTTTTAGATGATGTTGAAAACTAAATCCAGTATGATGGTATTTGCCGGTGGAGTCTTAGAGAGGTGATTACATCATTAATGGAATTAGTGCCTTTTAAAAAGAGACCTCAGAGAACTCCTTCACCCCTGTGCCCTGTGAGGACACAGCAAAAAGACAGTGGTGTATGAACCAGGAAGCAGGCTCCACCGGTTCTGATATTCCTGGTTGCTTTTGGGGAGAACATTTGTTCCCCCGCAATTCCTGTGTCCATAAGGAGAAGGGTAGTCAAAACACTTCCGGATTCTTATTGCCCACTTCGCTCTCACTACATGGACGGAGTTGAGTTTATCTGGTTGGTGAGTTCACGGAATTGAGCATGTTTGGCTCAACTTAGCCCCATCTGAATTTTGTCATCTTTCAGGTCTGCCTGCCCTCAGAAAGGGTAATCTCAGGTCTATTCAGTCCTGCATCAAATTATCAGGCAACTAGCCTGTGTAAAGTATCTTGCCGAGGGTGAAGGATTAATACTTAACCAAATTTGGTATTGACCTAAGCCATTTTCTAATCAACTTTGGCAGTAATAGAGTTCAATATTTATCTGTCTATCTCTTGTATTTTGTTTTTTATTGAGTCCAAATTTATGAGAGGAAGAGGGCAAATGAATGATATTTAATTGTTTTAAATGTTGTTCCAACTATTCTTGAAATTAAGCATATATTTCATTTGTTTCTTTGTATGAATATAAATTTTAGGTTGACAGAGTTTTGTTTTCTTTCAATTCTTTAAAGACGTTGCTCTGCTTTTTTATTTCTGGTGAGAAAGCTGCTGTCACTTTTAACTTTTTAGTCCTTTATATATGACATGTTCTTTTCTGACACTTTAATTTTTCTTTTCTGGTTTTTAAAAAATATTTTTTCTAGAATTGATTTTGAGCAATTAGATAGTATGTGCTTTGGTTATACTTTTTTTTCATGTTTCCTATGCTTGGAAGCTTGCTGACAATCTTTGACCTGTCAGTTAATAGTTTTCATCAAATTTGGAACTTTCAGACATTATTATTTCTTCAATTTTTTTTTCTGTTTTTCTCTCTCCTTCAGGACCTTAATTACTCATATATTACACTTTTTATGTCTCTTGGCTTACTAATACTCTTCTATTTTTTTAAGTCTTTTTTTTCTTTATAAAGAAAAGAAGAATCTGAGGTAGTTTCTATTACTATGTTTTCAAGCCCACTAGTTTTTTCTTCTATGATATCTAATCTAACATTAATTCCATCCAGAGTATCTTTCATTTCAAAGCTGTATTTTTAATCTCTAAAATTTGACTTGAGTAACTTTTGTATCTTCATGACTCCACTTAATGTTTCAAACATCTGGATTAATTATAATAATTATTTTAATGTCCTTGTGTGCTAATTTTAACATCCGTATCAGTTCTCAGTAAGTTTTGCTTGTTTGACTTTTTTCTCTTCAAGATAGGTTATATTTTCCTGCATCTTTGCATGCCTAGTAATCGTTGATTGGGTACCAAAGATTATGAGTTTTACCTTATTAGGTGTTAGATATTTTTGTATTCCTATAACATTCTTGAGCATCTTTGTTCTGTGATGAAGTTAAGTTCATTTAAAACTGATCATTTTTCCTCAATTTTATTGAGGTATAACTTACAAAAAATGTACGTATATTTAAAGCATACAATGTGATGATTTGATATACATATTCATTATGAAAGGATTCCCCATTGAGTTAATTAACATTTCATCACCTCACATATTTAGCTTTTTTTTTTTTTTTGGTTCAATTTCACAATATGATCTCATCAACTACAGTCCCATGTTATACATTAGCTCCTCAGATCTTATAACTGAAAGTTTGTATTCTTTTACCAACCACCCTGTTTCCGCTACTTCTCAGCCACTTTTCTGCTCTGAGTTCAACTTCCATGAGTTTGACTTCTTTTTTTTTTTTTTTTTAAATCCACATACAAGTGACACCATGAGAAACTGACCCTTTGGGCTCTTAAGACTGATTAAGCAGGTCCAGAGCAACATTTAATCCAAAGCTAAAAAATCCTCATAGCTGAGGCAAATCCCTTCTGAGTACTCTACCCTGTGACTTATGAGGTTTTCCAGTCTGGTTTGTTAAGAACAGACACTGTGTGAGGGATGGCCACCATTCTCACCTGTCCTTCTGGGTGCTTTTTCTCAGGTCTTTGATTGTTTCCTCATATGTGCTGGAAAGTGAGGGTGCCTCCATACATCCCTGGAGTTCCCTCTCAGCGCAGCTCTCTTCTCTTCAGTGCTTTGCTCTCTGCACTCAGTCATGTTGGTCTCCCTGCACTTCAACTCAGGGACACCTCCAGGCTCTGCCTGGGTTACTCTGCCTGTGCTATGGCCTGAAAACTCGAGGCAGTAAGCTGGGGCAATTGTAATTTACCTCGTTTGATTTCCGTCTGTCAAGAAACACTGTCCTTCATGTCAAAGAAGAAGATGAAATAAAGGCTCTGTCAAGCAAAAATGTTAACAGAATTCCCTCTGGCAGAAGAAAAATACCAAGTAGAAATTTGGATCTAAGCAAAGGAATAAAGAATGCCATAAATGGTACATATCTGGGTAAATATAAAATCCTTTCAGTCGAACGGTAGCCAGTCCCAGTACCACTAAAGGATTAATTCATTATTTTCCCACTGAAATTAAATACCTCCTTTACTATAGATCAAATTCCTTAAACACACTTGGATCTATTTAAATATTCTCTGTTCTAATCCAGCGACCTATTTATCTATAATTGTATAATAGTATCATTTTGTTTTTTATTTCGATCACTATATAATTTGTTTAAAATTTGTTAGAACAGTCTATGGCCATGCCACCTTGAACTAACCTGATCTCATCTGATCTCATAAGCCAGGCAGGGTCAGGCCTGGTTAGGACTTGGATGGGAGACCACTTAGGAAGACCAAGTGCTGTAGGTGTAAAAAATGAAAAATAAGGGATTATAAACTGACAAGGTCCTTGCAATCTGTGAGGTCAACCAAGGCTGCCTCGCCTAAAAAAAAAAAAAAAAAAAAAAATTGTTAAAACAAGTTTACCTGATTGCTCTTCATTTGTAAAATTTCCTTGATAATTTTCCATGTTTATTTCATGACATAAACTTTTAAATCATGTGTGTGTGTGTGTGTGTACTCTCCTCCCCCAAAATTTTAAATTCCTATTACGATTCTAACCAAAATTATAATAAATCCAACTTGCAATGCAACAGTTAGCTAAGAACAAGTTTCTCCATTAGGAGAAAGAGGTCACAGAGTCTGGGCCTGGCTGAAATCCTGAGATACCACATTTCATGCTAAAGCAATGGCAGCTCATGAGAGCCGCTTAACAGAATACTGACTGGGCAGAGGCCATTGCTGAGGGGGGAGCAGTAAGTCAGCCAAGAGGGCAGGGTGAAAGGATTGTGATGACCATTCTGACTTACCCAATTCAGTGCCAGCTTTTCTTCGAGGGGTAACTTTATTGCTGAAAGATTCAGCTAAGGAAGAATTGGGGAGGGAGGTCACCATAAACTAATGATGTATATAAAGCCAGCTAGAGAAAAAGGTTTCAATTCTTAGTCATGAACTCGCCTATGGCACTGGCACTAATGCTTACAAGTGCTGTTTGACATTCTCAAGTGAAGGTAAAAGAGGCCCTGAAACCACAGTTTTTAAAAAGAGGTGAAAAAACATACTATAAAAACATTAAATATGTTTTTTAAGCAAACAGCTAAAAATAATGTGTTTCAAAATTTTAAATTTTCCCAGTATGCATAGAGGGCCCTTTCAATGGAAGCAGCTGTGACATTCCCCATGGGTAAACTGCACCAGCCATCTGCTCACAGGTAAAGTGCAGTGACGAGATGGGAGAGCCCTGGGTTACCCCTGAGCTTCCAGACAAATGTAGCTGAGCTCACTACCTGAGTGAGAGAAGGGGCACCTAAAGTCAATCTTGCCTTATTCTTAGCTGTGCTGAGAGCTGACAGTTCTCCATCAGTGAGGCGATTTTATTTCCTAAGTGAAACTCTAAGCACGGAGGCTTAGAGATAAAAGCTTATGACATTCACATATAAATGCATCCATATTTTGCCTAAATCCTTTCATACAAGAATTTCAGAGCACTATGAAAACTACACGGTGTCAAGGTTCATGTATCCCATCTTTCATGTGAAGGAACAGAGAGGAGAGGGAAGTGTTGAAGTCACTTTGAACTGGAGGATGACTTGAAAGTAAAGCAGAGAGGGGAACTTACACTTGGAACAGGCACTTGGAATCATCTCGCTCTGGCTGCTGCTTTCTCCCAGCTTGAAGGGAAGTTCAAAAACATTCAGTTTGGTTCAGAGCTGTGCCTGGAAAGTGGCCTGGTAACAGCATATATCGAGTATTCCTTAAGCTGCGTCCTCGGCCCCACATTAGTTACTGGGATGATTCAAAAGAAGGGAAAGATGAGATTCCTGTCATCCTGGAACTTATAACCAACTCAGCAGAGAAAAGACACAGACACATAACATAGGTACGTCGTACCATGAGTTCCTCAGCAACAGAAATGGCTTTACTCGACTTTGTACTCCCCAGAACCTAGCTTTAAAAAGAATAAAAATTAATAATAAATACTTGCTTATACACAAATGAGCAAGTGGGTAATCAGCACTGAATGGCTTCTAAGAATGGAGGGTTCATGATGAGCTAAGTGGGGAGGATGGCTCCATGTTAGAGAAAGGATGTAACTGGAACGCCAACATTTTTTGAGAATGGATTCCTATATGACCATTGATCTTAAGTCCTTCCTTCTCACTTTGTACCATGAAAGATAAAAGGGAAATTTGTGTCCCAACTGACTCTTTTCTTTATCCAATGAAAACCGTCTCACTTATTCATTTTACAAATGACTTTTAGCCCATACTTATGTGCCTGGCATTGTCGCAGGGCCTAGAGATGCAAAAGTGAAGAAGTCAGGTGGCCTTGCCACTGATACTCTGGAGAACCATGAGGCCATGTGCTCCTGTGCTAGCCTTCCCTCCCCTCTGACCTCCCTCTTGTGTTGGGTCAAAAGACTGTCTTCATATCAGAGGCTAATAGATCCTTTTCTTTCTCTTCTACCCAAAGAAAAGAGAGATAAAAGCCCATTAGGATCCCTCAGTGTGGTGAAAAGGTTAGCAGTGACTGTAAACAGCACTATTATAATATTATTTTTAGGCCCTTGGGAATCTCTAATGAGAAAAACCTTCATGCTCAAATTCTCTGGTGTCAGTTTCTTTCAGGAGCTTCTCTTGGGAAACATTAAGTGGATGAAATGCATTTTTTTCGTACTATACATAATACATTACTCCCAGGAAAAGGTATGTTTGGAAATAGTTCCAGGACACTATAATTAGCAGCATGATTCTCATAGCAATGAGAAAATCCAATAGGATTTTGATCCTAGTGGCCTGCCCCTGCCTCATGCCTTCCTTTTCTTAGATTTTAGTTCCATTTTTACAGCCACTTCTCTGAGAGTGTGTGGGCTTATCTCCAACAAACACATACTCTATAGGTTTTGATGCTCCCCTGGATCCATTCTCTGACTTCACTGACTATGTATTGGTTCTCTGATCCTGTCCACTTAAGTCCAACATGCCCTTAGAGTTCCACTGAACAAGGTTTCTATAAAGGAGGGACCAGGCTAAATCTGGTCCACTGCCTGTTTTTGTAAATAAAGTTTTATTGGAACACAACTCTGCCCACCCACTTACATATTCTTTAGGACTTCTTTTGCACTACAACCACAGAGTTGAGTCATTGTTACAGAGACTATATGGCCCACAAAATCTAAAATATTTACTAACTGGCTCTTTACAGAAAGTTTGCTGACTCCTGCTATGGAGTGAGAAATTTAGGACACATATTCTATGCTTTTCATTGTATAAAAATGCAGTTGTTTGTGTAAGGAAAATTATATTTACATCTAATATTTTCAGATATATAAATTCTATATGTAGTTTTGAGTAATTTATCTTTGATTATAAGAATTCAGTGGGGCTTGCATCTGTATTCCTGATTTGTTGGTTCCCAGAGTGGCTAACGATTCATTCCATCGAGTTCAAAGCAAGGCCACTGAACAGAGAAGTAAAACATTTTGGGATGGCCTCAGATGAAGTTTTTCAAGATTGTACTAAAAAATGGAACTTGGAGGGACATCTTGTTTTGAAATGTACCCTTTCTCTTCAGGTCAAACTATCAAGTGAATCATAGGAAATAGAAAAACAGTCATAGACTCCACAAGATTAGTATCATTTTCAGTTTGAGTGGAAGGAGATTATTTCAAATACTCAAAAGGAAAATCTGGAGGTGATCTAAAATTAAGCCCTGCCTAGGAAGCAGGAATTCCTGAGACATAAGGATCTCACCTGCTATAAATGATTCTTTAAGTCAGTAGATTGCTTAGGGGCCATAAGAGCATGAAGGCCTCTTATAGAGCAAGCAGTCATTTCAGTTACTTTGATATAAGATGATTCGCAGTTACATCTTCACGGCTAGTCAATAGTTGACTGATTCTGAAGAGAGGCCTATATCTTGAAGTTTCTAGAAATAGCTTTTTTCTATTGGTAGGAATGTTTACTCAACTAATATCCCCGTCAGACTGTCAGATCTACACACCAACACAGTAGCACAGACAAGCTGAATACTACCATCAGTGGCTGAACAGAGTACCTGCTTTAATCCTGAGAGAGACTCAGCCTGTGTGTGTGTGTGTGTGTGTGTGTGTGTGTGTGTGTGTGTGTGTGTACACACACACATATATATAATATATTCTATATATATTCTTGCAACATTATTTGTCCAGGAAAACAAACATCAAAAAAGTATGTGTGGGGGAAGAGCCAATAATAAATGTCAATACTACAATAGTACACGATATTATGTAGCTATTAAAAAGATTGTACTTGAGACAAAAGATTAATTGCTTTAAATTTCCTTGACATATGCAGAGGCTCTATGAGTCAATATTGCAAAGGACGAATAATACAATTTTTCAAATGGGCACAGAATATAAATAGTTCACAAGAAAAAAAATCAAATGCTCTTAAAGATAGGAAATGATACTCAATCTCACTTATAATAAGAAAAAATGCAATTTAAAACTACCTTGAGATACCAGTTTAACCTATCATATTGGCAAGAGACAGGAAGCTTAATGACATGCTGTATTGTAAGAGTGTGGAGATTTGGGTCCTGCCTTACTGGTAGAAGTGTAAATGATACAGCCTCTCCAGGGGACAACTGGACTATAGGTGTCAAAATTAAAATCACACATTAGACCTAGCAATTCCATTCTAGAAATGTGTCTACAGATAAATTTACATGTATGCAAAGTGATATAGTCATAAGATTATTCACTGCAATGCTGATAAAAGCAGGGGGTTAGGAGTGGGGTGAAGGGTCAGGACAGAATAGACTAAACTTCCATTGGTAGGGAGTGCATTAAATATGTTTTGGTATATCTATATAATGAAAAGCTAAGCAGCCATTAAGAAGAATGAAATGAAATTATAATAAAAGAATCAGGCAGTTTTACACGTACTGATATAAAAAAGGTAGTATATTATTAATTAAAAAAAAAAAAAGAGCAAGTAAAAACAGTATGGGAAGATTTCTACCCAGAATAGAAAGCATGTATTTTCATGTATAGAATAGCTCTGCAGGGCTTTAAAGTATAACTGATAATGATGGTTGCACTGAGGAGGTGAAGTGAGTGGTTATGGGACAGGAGTAAAAGAACACTTAATTTTTATGGAATAACATTTACTTCTTTCTTAAATTTTTACCATGTGCATGAATTGCCTTCACAAAAATAAATAAAATTTGATTTTAAGAAAAGATCTATAAATATGGACCTGCAGAAGTAGTCAGAATGTATTATTAAGGCAGAATAAAAAAAAATCAGAGTAATATGTGTAATGCAATCCATTTTGTTAAAAACACTGAATAAACCAAGTTATATGTATATGTACATATGCGCAGAGAAAAAAGTGTGGCACAAACTACGAATGTAGATTTTCTTGGGGGAATGGATTTGAGGTAGAGTGGGGAAGAGATGATTAGCTTTTCCTTGTATGCTGCTTCTTTATTTGACCTCTGAGAAAAATAACATTATTTTAACATTTTAAATAAACTAATACAGTAATGTGAGTAACGTTTATTTGATTCATTTTGCTTTTCTTCTACTTTCTGATTTATATTGTACTGCGCTCAAAATCACAAACTGCGTGTGTTTTACACAGTCAGCATCATTCTTCTCCTACAGTCTCCTTCTGAGATATGTGTACTCTGGCCTACATGCTCCCCAGCCCAGAGATGCAATATATGTTTCTTTGTTCAATCTAAATCCCATTTAGTTCCCCTCTATACTTAAAGATACCTATGAGGCCATGTGTACCTTGAACACATACTACCTGTGCCCCTACTGTTTTCACTTCTCATTTAACCATTGGCGTGAGCTATGGCATGAACAGTAACAGTGCCGTGGCAAGCCATAATACAGTTTGAGGCAAAAAGGAAAAATCAGTAACATCGATTGTGTTTTTATTTCAAAACACTCGAACTTGCCTCACCTTAGCCTGGTCTTACTCAGGCCAAGACAAAAGGGAAAGGGCGGACTAGGTTGGGCTTATCCCAGAAGCCCAGACATTATGCCAGAGGTTAATGCACTGCCGAGGGATGCTGGGTGAATTTAAACATTCCCATATACTCAACGAGAGAATCAGCAATATTTGTTTTTGCCTCTTATGCTAGAGCTACTACTGTCCAGTAAATAGATAGATTCTAGCCATGAGTGGCTATTTAAATTTCTGTTAATTAACATCACAAGTGGAGGAGGAGGAAGGAGGCAGCTTCTAATGCACCTCTAAGGAGCTGCGAGGACTGATAGGGGCTCCATGGAAAAAGTATGAGACATAACACATGCCCGTTTCATAGCAGGTACAAAGTCATTTGTTCCTTCCTTCATCCATCGCACAGATATTCATTGAGCACTATTGTATGTTCTTCTAGGTATCAAGGATGCAGTAGTGATTAAAAAGCGAAAAGTCCTGCCTCATGGAGTTTACATTATAGTAAAAGCAATAGAGCAAAATAAATGAATCAAATGTGTAGTGTATTTGGTGACAATAAGTGCCAAGAAGAGAATTAAAGCAGGAAAGGGAGGCGGGAATGTATTTGCAAGTACAAGAAAGTGTGGGAGGTGGGGGTGCGGGAGAAGTAACATTTGAAAGAAGACATGAAGAGGGTGAAAGGAGGGAGCCAGGTGGGTATCTGGGGACTGGGTCCAGGCAGAGAGGAAGTAAGAAGACCCTGAGTGGGAGGGGTTAGGGACTCTGAGGAACAGCAAGAAAGCCGCTGGCCAGAGTGAGGTGTGAGGAAGGGACAGTGACAGTGGTGAGCTTCAGCTTCTTTTGCTCAGGCATAGATCTTGCTACTCGGTGAAAACATCCTTGCTATTATTGTTTTCCTTTCTGGTCCTTTCCTGTTTTAGGCTACCACAGGAGGCTCTGTTGCCATCCACTACTTCCTAGCAGCCACCCAGGACCCCTTTTTAATTGACCCCATCCCTCCCTTCACTATAGCTTCCCTTCAGGCTCCTGGTCCTCACTGATTTTTCTCCATTCAGGAACATTTTCACTTTTCAAAGTTCCATTCCTCAGATGTCAGCCCACAGAGCATGCAGGGTGTCCCCCAAGTCTGACCACTACCTAGGGTTCTGCTGTTTAGATTTACAATTCTCATTATCTCATTACCTTCTCCCCTTAAATCAAAAATACTTAAGGCCAAGTGCAATATTCCAAATGGTTAATAGCAGGTAGGACAGGGCCTGGCCAAGCATGTTAGAACTGGGGCAGAGTCCTGGACTGCACTGTGTCAGGTTAACCTTTGCTGCTGGGTGATGCAAGGTCTGGGAGGTTGACAGGAAGGGCAGGGGCATTCAGGCCTCAGGGCAGTGGCTGCAGCACAGCAACAGTGACTTTGTAGCAACTAGTGTAGCCCTATCAGCCGCTGAATATGCACCCTGTTTAAGGATACATTTACAACTTAATGCAAAAGGCTCCAGTTTCCTGTCTGAGTGCAGACTTTAACTTTATAATCCTGGGCTCCTCCGGCAATGATTATCAGGAGAAGCTAACTTTTTCTCATTTGTCAGTGAGTTGACTGCACGCATCAGCACAACACTTACAGGAGAGGCAGGCATCTTCTCCTAGAATCATCTCTTCCATGGAGGAAGATGTGTGAGTGGATGCAGTTCATCCTCTTTAAATTGTTCGGAGATGATGTGCCCGAGTACACCCCCACCAACTACTCCCTTTTGGATCAGACATTCAGATCATGTCCGCAGTCGCTGAAACAACATCACGCAGGCCTGCCGAGAGACCAGACAACCAGCGTACTCTCTGAAGCTAACAGCAGCTTATTTGTGGCCCTGACAAGTGAAACCTGCGTGAAAGACTCAGACCACGTCCTCCAAGTTCGTGTGCCTTCATGGGTCGCATTAGATCTGAATCCAGAGTCAGTCCCTAAAAAGCCCCTTAGCCCGGGCAGTTCTCGCTAAAACTTTCAGCGTTTCTGAAGACTGTGCCCTTTGCCATCGTTTGGCACAGTGCATGGATGGAGAGGGGCCGGGGGGCGGGACACAGGGAACGTGAAAAGGGGTAGAATCGTTTGGCACGCCTCCTACTGCCACTCAAAAACTCTGTCCCCCTGAACTTCTCCCATCAGAGGAAATTATTCAACTGGCGTCACCTGGGGGCACAAGGGCAAAGGAGGCAAATGAAGTCACCCTGAATGTATCTTGGTTTTCTGTTCGCTTGTTGTGCTACCTTATCAGCTAAAAAAATGTTGGAGGGGACTTCTGGTTCATGATGGCAGACTAGACACGTATATTTGCCTGCCATCCCTCTTGGAAGACCCCCACCACCAAAATAAAATGTGTCAGTGCCCCCCCCCCGCTTCCAGACACCACCAGCTATGTGCTGTATTAAACTGGCAGAGCAAGAGAGAGACCCCCTCAGACAGACTGTCTTACAGACTTTTGCTAGGGAAAGACTTTAAGGTAGAAGTTAGAAAGCATGGTCTGACGAAGGACTGGTCAGAATTTGGAAATTAGGCAGTTGATGAAATCGTCAATGCTCTTAGTGACTCATGAGTCCACAAGGGTTTCTAGGAATATAGTCATTAATGTTAAAACAGTTTGAGCTTAGCTTGTCTTACCTGTCATGGGTTCGGTATAGTTAATCTATTTTGCAAGTCAAATACTCCTGTGCACAGCAAACAGTGGTTCTGTTTTTCAAATACAAAAAGGAAAGGAAAGAAAAAAAAAACCCCATAACGGAAACAGAATATAAATGAGGAGTCACCAGTAAATGAGAAATTGCAAAAAATTTTTGGAAAACAAGTACAAGTGAGAGTGGTTTGAAAGTGAAACAGATGGAGAAGAGGCAACCAAGAATATCCTGTGAAAGAGTTACAAAAGAGGGCCCATCTTTTCGTGTGACCAGATATCTAATAGTAATAGTTACCACATTGTGGGGTGCTTACTGGGCCATGTGATTTTTATATTATCTCATTTAATCCTTGAAATGATCTGACATAGGAATTACAACACACACTTTATAGATTAAGAATCTGAGACTTGGAAAAATTAAATCTTGCCTAATTTCTCACAATTAGCAAGTGTCAGAGGTTGAATTCAAATTCACAGCACTTTACAGCAAGCTCTATAAAGCAAGGATTATATCTCTGGTTCACTACCATATCCCCAAAACTGAGTTCAGCACCTGGCACATAGCAATCTGATAGACAGATAGATTAGATAGAGATAGATAGATAGATAGATAGATAGATAGATAGATAGATAGATAGATAGATAGAAGATAGATAGATATAAAGTGGGTGAATGGATGGAATATTAGATGGATGGGTGGATGGACCAACCCAAATCCAAATGACTCCAAAACCACCACACCATATTGCCTCCCCAGGGCTCTAAAGTACCATATAAATCAGTCTAGAAACTATATTCAAGGATGTTAATTAAAGCCAGAAGGACACAGACACTATGGACCTTAGAAAGCAAAGTTCAGACTTGGGGTTAGAAAGAGGTGGGCAGCAAAGAAGCAGGATATAGGAGATTGAAGTCAGACAACAAGGGGCTAGGAATCCTGACCAAACTTTCCAAACATGAAAAAGCCAAGAATTAAGAGAAGTTCTGAGTGGCAGTGCCTGCAGCACCATCCCAGGATAGGAACAGAGCCTATTAACTTGTGCTTGGATTGAGCCAAAAGGCCAAAAAGCAGCGAAGCGTGATATGGAGCCAGAAGCTCAGGGAGCCAAGGTGCTTGCTATATTTATTCATGTGTCTGTTCCCTGCCTAGTCTCAGGAAGAACACAAGGCATCTTACAAGGACACAGAAAGTACAAAGTAACATTAAAAAGAGCTAGGTGAGAAAGAAAAGGCAAATAATAAGAATTGGGGTATAAGAGAAAGCCAAGAATGATACAAATAGATGTATCTTAGAAACTTACCCACTAGCTATGAGACAACCACATGTCTACGCCTCTAAACTTTCTAGAGGAGAGGACTCAAGAGAAGACTCAATAGTCCCTTTCTCTCCTACCCAGGTTTGGAATTACTTAAGATATAGACCTGCAGATCAGGCAAATGGAGAAGAAAGTGATAACAGCAATAGAATTTGCTAGGGGGTGTAACCCAGGTGTCTTGCTAATGTTCTCCACTGGATACCTTCCTCGAAAGCGTGGCCTTGGAACGGCCCTCCTGTGGGAAAGTTTGTGTCTATAGGCAGATGTACTCAGCCAAGAGGTCTGAGGCCAGGAGGGGTGAAAAGAACTCAAATCCTTGATGCTCACAGCCCTTTACAGGTAAGCTTTATCCAAACAAGAAATATTCACTATTGGTCATCACCCATTTGCCAAGGTCTCCTTCTACTAAGAGTCTCCTCAAACTCCCACAAAATAACATACATGATTTCTCTATCTGAAAGATGTTAAAAACTAGAATGAGCTACTCAGGAGCCACGCTTTGTCTTTGTATCATCATTATCAAAATGACTTGCACCTAGTAACGTTCAATTATTGTTCATCTCAAATCCCCTGCAATTTTCAATACTGTGTTATACTATGATGTAAGAAATATGTCATCTGAGAATTATTCAATTTTCATCATCAAAATCCCCAAAATATCTATGGCGAGCGTGTGGAGATAACCCAATGCATTATAGGAAGCTAGTTCTGAGTTGATGGTCAGAGTTTAACCTACATGGCTCCCAATATCATGGATACTTTTCCATAAAGTCTGACTCATAGCATTAAGGAACATCTTAGAGTAAATGCAGGAGCTATACTTAAAATCTCTGAGTGGGGCAGAGGGAGGGGGGATGGGAAGGAACGCTAGCTCTTAAGCACGAGACAAATTTCTTTCTCCCATTATTTTTCTTCAGGAAACTCAAAGATCCTCATTTGATCTGAGTTTTAATCTATTTCTGGATCCATGTAGAACACCAAGTCTGCTAATAGGAAACAATATCATTGTGTTATTTTTAATGTTTTGGCACTAAAACTTCCCTGACTAATCAATTATTTCCAGCTCAGCTAAGCCTTCCACCTAAGATGCTCCAGCTCAATGTTCTGTCAGCATTTCTTTGTTCTGTTTCACCTCAGAGCTCTTAGAGCAGACAGGAAGCTATTGGGTCCTTTATTTGTAAAGTTCTCAGAAAAACACTGTAAAGTCTGAGAGCTAAGGTGAACTTCTGAAGGACATGAGACAACTTTTTACTCTATTACCAACTTTCTTCAAAATCTTTTCTTAATTATCCTTAAGCTAATTTAATGAACTGATGTAACTATTAAAGGGGGAAATTAAAAATATTAAAGTCTAGTCACTATCATCACTACAATAGAATTGAAAAAAAAAAGCACTTTAACATCCATATTACACCCAATAAATGGTTGTGCAACCAATTTACACTTATGATAATACAGACAGCAAATTATTAAGGATAAAATGCTCACCTCAGTAACAGTGAAACAAATGCCAATTTAAATAACTGCGGGTTACCATTACTCATCCATTTAAACACTTATTAAGCATTGTTGATGGAGCCATTCGTAAATGGATATTCTGAAATATTTTGGAGAGCAATTCATCAACACATAAAAAACTATAAACCTTTGATGTGATTTAGTTTCATTTTATGAAATTTACCACAAGCAAAAACTAACAAAAACAACAACAACAAAACGTTCACAGTGGCATTATTTATAATAGTAGACAACTGTAGATAACCTGATTCTTAGCAATAGAATGGCTGAAAAATTGCCACACATCAACACAATTGTTGCTCTATTTCTCAATATCTCTTTAAAAATATGAGTGTTTAGTCAATTCAGACTTAACATAATTATCGATGTGCAATTAGTTTCTATATTGCACCTTTTGTTATTCTTCTTTTCCTCTTTTACTGTTTTCTTATGTAAAACAAACATGTTTTAATATTTTATTCTAATTCTTCTGTTAATTTTAACTATATTTTTGTTATTTTCTTAGAGGTTGCCCTTAGGATTACATTGTACATATTTAATTTATCACAGTTGACTACAGATTGATACTGACTTAATTTTGGTGAAATGTAACAAGTCTACTCCAATATAGCTCCACTTGTTCCCTCTTCCTTTGTTTTATTAGTTATACCTACTATATATCATTATAGGTATCATACATACTCATATATGTAACCATATATGAGATATATCATCTCACGTCATAAGTAATCATACTTCATGTATAGTACATTGTATTATATGTTGTGCATGATATATAATAAACCCAATAATATAGTATAATTATCAATTTAAATAAACATGCTTTTAAATTAAGATATGAGAAGACAGAAAAAAACTATATTATAGTCTTTTATATTTACCCACATATTTGACATTTTTGATGCTCTTCATGGATTCAAGTTATCATCTGGTAGAATTTCAGTTCAGCCTGGCTGATTTTTTACTTTCTTTAAAACTGTAGGGTAGATGTTCTAGTAACATTCTTTTCACTTTTTATTTATCTCAGAATGTATTTATTTCATCTTTATATTTGAAGGATAGTTTTGCTTGACATAGAATTCTTGGCTGACAGTTTTTTTCTTTCAGCACCTTGACTACGTCATTCTTGTCTTCTAATCAGCATTGTCTCTAATAAGAAATCAAATCTAATACTTTCTATTCTGTATTCTTTTGGTCTTCCTGATTTTAATGTTTCCATATTCCAATCCGTTCATCTTGGCATCCATGACACTTTCATCTCTTTAATAGAGAGAAATTTACTTCAACCCCATCAAGGATAAATTTAATCCTGTTTGTTTTCAGATTTAGCAAAGACCTGTGGAATTATTGCAGCTGTCGCTGCTCATTTAACTTTTTAATCTGTTCGTATTGCTTTGTATGGAGAGTGAGCAGGTCTAAGTTCATTCTTTTCCAAAGTCATAACTTCTGGTCTTGGTGCTGTTTCAATTTTATGAAACATCCTGTTATGGGATATTTCACTGAAGTGGGGATGAGGCAGAGGTAAGCACTGAGAACCTGCAGAATCCAGACAGCAGATGACATTAGCAAGGTCCAGAGAGAGGTGAAAGAATGAATGACAAACAGATAGGTAGGCTCATTGACAGAGATCCGGCAACATTCAGAAGCATAAGCAGGAAGATAAACAGCAGCATGGGTGTCAATGATCAGGTTAGCAGAATCCAGCCAAGTGCTGGGATCAAAGCAGGATTCCACTGAGACCCTGCAGAAAGCACTGGGCTTTAGCACTGGAGAAGCCTATCTTCCTCCTCCTTATGTGATCTGGAGCAAGTTCTTACCCTATCTGAGCCTCATTTTCCTATTTATAAAATAGAGCCAACAGTGACAATTATTATTGCAGGGTTGATTAAAGGACCAAAACATGTGGTGCACTATGTGGAACATACTAAATGTTTTAAGATAGTAATAGTGTGTGGTATCATAAATGAAGGGGCGGATAATACAAGCAGGGACAAACTCCTGGAAGACTTGTCAAAGCATAGATGCAGGCCCTAGGTGAACAACGCGAAGATTCAGTTCTTAGAACCAAGATAAGATTCCATTTACCTGCCTGAAGGCAAAGATCAGAGCTGAATTGTGTTCAGAAGTCACCTAAATATAGTACCAGAACTCCTCATGCTTCTATTTGAAGTATCTGATGACACTGATACAAAATGGGCATCATTTAACAGTTTGTGAATTTCTTTTTCTACAATGGAGCCAATACATCAATACCCTATTCCAGTTCCCTTGACTCTGTAATAAATTACTCCAAAATTTAGAGGCTTAAACCAATGACAATATTTACTTTGCTTATGAAACCTCAGTTGTGGTGGGACGTGGTAGGGTGGGTCATCTCTGTACCACTCAGTGTCAGCTAAATTGATTGGAAGGCTGAGGACAGCAATTGTCAGACATACAATGCTGGCTGCCACCTGAGACCTCAGCAGGGGCTTTTGGCTGAAACAGCTACTCATAGCCTTTCCATACGACTCGAACTTGGACATGGTGGTTGGGGGGGAGAGAGAGAGAGAGAGGAAGAGTAGAGAAAAGAGTTAATGGGAGGAAACAAAATCCTATCCTGAAAGAGTGTCAACATTATCATTTTAAAAGATATATTGCACGATATATAGGGATAAAGTGATATAACCATCTTTGCAGAAAAATATCTGCCACTCAGCTTTTGTGGAATTTTTTTTTCAGACACGTATGAGAAAACTGGGAATCAAAAATAAATGAAATTATTTTAGAATGGTAATGAGGAGCTATTGTTTAATGGGAACAGTGTCTCAGTTTAGAAAAACGAAAAGGTGAATGTGCTAATGGTTGCAGAACAAGGTGAAAGTATTCTTGAAACAAGGTGAAAGTACACTTAGAATGGTTAAAGTGGTAATTTTATGTTAGCTATATTTTGTCATAATAAAAAATGTAGATAATAAGTAAACTGATGTATGTTTATTTCACATACTAAATGACAAACCATTGTTGACTAGTCTGAATATTCTATATCCTCCATGCTTTGCCTCCATGTCTTGTACATATTTTGCTTATTTTACATAACCTATAATTTTCCAAGTTCCCCACTGACTCCACCAACTGGCTTCATGCATCTGGCTCCACCAACTGCAGCCAGGTGGCACACCACGTCTCTGGTTGGAGACAGTAGCAGCATCAAATACTTCTCTCACCAAAGGTGTGAGAGATAGCTATCTATAGAATCTGGGTGCACTTTGTTTAACTGGTGAGTGTATGTCCTCAGCCTGCGCACTGCTCTTAAAAGAGAAGCGTCCGTTACTTTGAACCAAGAAAGCATCAGAAGTGAAGGAAAAATGTTATCACTGTTTATCTTTCAGATTTAACACATGTTACGATATTAATCCTGTTCCCTACACACACTCTTTATCCACTAGACATGACCATGACAGGAAGCTAGAAGCACTCCATGGAAATGGTACCAACCCTATTCCAGATTATTTTAATGCAATTTTTAATAATAATGCTGTCTTTTGAAATGAAAACGTCTAAGAAATATATTAAATGGAAGGGAGACATTTGAACAATAACATAAAACAAGGCTGCTCCAGGTCTACTGGGTCTTATGGTTACCATAAAATAGGGATAATAATTAAACATACCTCATTGCAAGAGTCATTATAAGAATTATATGAGATAATGTTGTGAAAGTATTTTGTATAAAGTGTTATATATTTTTTTAATATATTGATCCATATATGCATTTTTACTCACTGATTATTTCAAAAAGAATGTTGCCATCATTTTATAGATTTCCATAAAGTACCTTGCTGTGATTTTAATAGGCATTGCATGATATCCATATATTAACCTAGGAAGTATTGTCATCTTCACTATTTTTAGTCTTTTAAATAAATACTATGATATAGCTGCCTACTTATTCAAGTCTGCCTTTATTGTTCTCATTACAGTTTTATAGGTTCTTCAAATAAACCTCTTTGTCCTGGATTATATTAATAGCCAAGGATTTAATGTCCTGTTGCTATTTTAACAGAATCTACATTTGCATTGCATTTTCCAGCCTTGCATCACTAACGTAAAGGAAGATGTTTTTTCTCTGTGCGGTGGTGAATTAATCTTACATTTTTTTTTCTCACATGTTCACCCCACTAGACCTCGTTTGCCTCTTATGGTTCCAATTCCAAAGTTTCTACCCTACGTCCTGTTCCCCTGAGCACCAGACACATCTACATAACTCCCTGCTCCCCAGACACCCCTAAGGCACCTCGAACTTAATATAACCAGAAGAAAATTCATCTTTCCCCAGAACTCTCTCTTCCTTTGATATACTTAATTTCAGTGAAGCACATATCCTGCTGTACAAGATAAAACCTTAGAAGCCAACCTTGACCCTGTCTTCCCTTTCGCCCTCACGTCTCAACACACACCAAGTCACTTACACTCTCCATCTCTCAAATCTCTTGAATTCAACATCTTCTCTTTCTTGTCTTCTCTCTGCAAGTGAAGGCCTGGAAATAGAGATGGTTTTTGGTTTGTTTATTTGCAATTGTTCTTCCCCCTTCCATTTTCGTCTGACACAGACTCAAGTTGTTCTTCAGACTACAGCCAAAGGGATCTTCCTAAAACCACGCTGCCTCAATGGTTAGAATCTTTCAAAAGTTACCCATAACTTTTAGGAGAAAATACAAATTTCATCCTCCTTTTAGGAGGATGCACAAGACTGGTGACTTGGTGCCTACCTATATCTGAATCTTTATCTCTCAACACTGAAACACTGCCCCGCCACCACCCCCTTAATTATAGTCACATCGATTGACTTCTACGGCCCAAGGCAGCCATTCTGTTCTTGGGTCTTTGTGTCATTCCCATTGCCTCCATTTGGGAACACTTTCAAGTCCTTCAGGTCTCCTTTAAGAGACCACCCATCCCCAGAAAACTTTCTTTCACCCTCTTTTGATTTAGATCCCACATTCTGTTTATTGTCTGTCTCCAGAAGAAAAACTTGTGTGTGCAGGAGGTGGGCATCACTGAAGTGGGTTTCTGCCGGGGACAACACAGGATGCTCCTTGCTCTTAAAGTCTTTACACCCCAGAGGAAAAAAACAGATCTCAACTGAAACACAGCAGAATTTGAGATTTGGTAGTACATGAAAGCAGCTACCTAAAGAGGGAAGTGCAGCTTACTCTTATATTTGTTTGGTGTGCATGGTAAAAATAGCAAAATATTTGTCACAACGGACTGAAATCGAAGATCAACCATAGAGACATCTCCCAGCTCTGCATCAGACTGAGGTTCCTGCGACTTCTGCCAGGGTCACTGATCAGGGAAACACGTGCTCAGTCAAACAGAGTGTGAAGTAAGGATCAGAGCATCTGTGACATACCCTTACATGCATGGGAAATCCGTTGTTGGTGGTGTTTATTTCTAAGTACAGCTTAAAGAACAGAGAGTATCTTTCTGGGGTTATCACTTCCAGAAGTAGAATGATTTGGGATGATTCAGAGGGAGTTGAGAGTTTTATGAGCTCCAGGGGCAGTCTTCTGGATTCTGTGGGGGTCCTCATAGTGTGAGAGGAGCAAAGATGCACTGGAAGGGGTTTTTAATTTGATTTTTACAGCAAAATTCTATCTTTAGAATTTTAGAATGGAATGCATAAACGAACCCTGGTTTCACTAGTTATCAGTTTTCCAGCAAATCCTAGCATGGTGTAGGGGGAAAGAGCACTAACATATTACGTTCTCAGTGGACCAGTCACCTCCCTTGGCCACTGACATCTGCTTGAACAAAGCAAGGTTAATCAGGGGCAGCAGCACACTTTGTACACATCAGTACAAATGCTCATTTCAGATTTCATTCTAACTTTTAGACTATGTTAGTTTCTGAAGTATTTCTTGTATGCAGCTACATGCTTGGTTCTGCTTTATCGTTGTTGTTGTTGTTGCTATTATTTAAATAGGAGTAACACTTCTTTTTCTGCAATGGATCCACCCCATCACTCTTGTGTAATACTCTCTATAGTGCCCTGTAAACTTCACCATTTTTTCTTTGCTTTCTCCTTTTATTTTATGTAGATCGGTTTTAAAACTCTTTTAAAAATATTTTAAAATGTAAAAATATTTTAAACTTTGTTTTGTTTTAAAAACCAAGTTGGAATACAACTCATTTTTCTAACCTAAACTTATTACTTTTAATCTTATTAACTAGGTTAACATCTAACAGAGATAAGGCATGTAGCTGTTTGGGTTCCTACCACTTTTCACTTTCATTAATCGCCTCTTGAGATTGCACCTTTCTTGAAAATCTGTCTCAACACCGGTAATTTTTAGAGCATGTAATCTAATTTAGTGATTTACAAACTCAATCAGGTGGTAGACCTTTTGTAAGTAGTTATGATATTCTTATATTTATTATAATATTATAAATATTAATTCAACAAATATTTATTGAGGATTATGGGCTGCATTTTGAGGTGCAATGGTATATCAGTTCACTTTTGAGGCATACCAAATCACCCCAAAACTTTATTGTTTTAAACAATAACTATATCCTGTGTCTCACAATTCTGTGAGACGGCAACATAGTTCTTCTAGTCTGAGCCAGCTGGGAAGACCTGTGCTGAAATTGCTCATATGTCTGCAGTTGGCTAGCAGGTTGACTGGTGACTAGTAAATCTAGGATGACCTCACTCACATGTCCACCAGGCGGTAAATGTTGGCCGAGGTCTCTATGTTCCTTTTCATGTGACCTCTCATTCTCCACAGGCCAGCTCAGGCTTGTTCTTACGGAAGTCTCAGCATTCCAGTCATAGCAAGAGGGTGCAAGCCCCAATGCTCAGCTGCCTTTTATACCTCTGCCTACATCATGTTTGTTTGCTAATAAGATCAAATGAGGGGTGTGGTTATCAGATTCTTAGCTTAGACTTCTAAAAGATTTAAAGCGATGCCTATTACGCATCTCAGCTGGACAACAGGGCTTCTGAGACCGTTAGGCATTATGCTACAGTAACCTTGACATGCTGTCCAAAGTAGAAAGAGGCCTATCTTGAAAAGAATTGTGGATGTAGCATCAAACTTTGAGAATCAAAGTTTCTGGAGTCTGTGAGTGAGCAACTATCCTAGGCCCTCTATTTCCCTCTAAATTCTGCTTGCAAAGTAAAGAGTTCCTTCCTCAGTTCATCTTTCTTGCACTATTTTATTACATACATCCAGAAGCACCCTAACACTTTCAGCTATGTCTGAAAAATATACCGAGCCAGATTTACAATTTTATTAGGTACATTTCTACCTTCCAAGTTACCATCTGCAATACTTTTGCTAACATTCACTACTTTGTAACATGTGCTACCATTTCTCCAGACTCCACAAATAATTTTCATCATCTCCAGACTTCGCTAATAATTTCCTTGCCACTTTTTCAGACCCACCCACTCAGCCTTAAAGCTAATGGCATATATATTTTGAGTTTTTGTTTTAGAAGCACTTTTACTTGTAGGTATCAATTTTTCTATCAGTTAGGCATTTCCATTCTGTCAGTTATCTTTTGTCGAGTAATAAACCACCCCAAAAGTTAATAATTTTATTTTCTCATGATTCCGTGGATCATCGTTTTGGTCCAGACTCAGCCAATCAAGTGTTCTTCTGGTCTCTCCTGTGATCTCTCTCACAACTGTAGTTTCCAGCAGTTTCTCTGGGGATGGATGGTTTAGAATAGCTTCACACATGTGTCTGGTGGTTAGTGCTGGCCTGAGCTCCATACACTCTCTCATCCTAAAGGCTGGCCCAGATGTCTTCAAGATAGGATCAGGGTCCGAGAAAAAAAAAATGAAGTTGCAAAGCATCTTACACCCTAGGCTCCACAAATGTCATTTCTACCACATTTTATTGATTATAGCAAATCAGAAGCCCAGCCCAGAAATAAACTTCACATTTCAATGGGAAGAGCAGTGATGATAGTGGATGCCATGATGTGCCATCCTGATCCTTGTTCCAGGACTAAGGCACTTATTCCTTCATCCTTCATAAGCGTCGGCTGCTGATGTCTTACAAATGAGTCCCTCCCCCAGGAATTGCCCTCTGCCAAAGGGAGCTACCAAACTCTAAGTTACACCTTCTCCCCAGAGGCACTCCAATCCAGTGACTCAGACTTGTTACCTCAATGAAGGACACCTCTGAAGTTTCATTCCATATTGAAAAATCCCACGTGATTGACTAAGTCACTCTTAGGATTACACTGAAATTCAAATTCTCTCTCTGCCCAATCCTGTTTCATCCATGCCCTCACAGATAGCCCCAAGGGCACTCCCCAATAGAATGCGTCCCTACAAATCTTCATCTCAGTGTCTGTTTCCCAGAAAACCCAACCTAAGATAGCAGCAAAGTCACATTGCAACCTACCATAGTTGCATAGTAAACCACCCCGACACCCTAATGGCTTAAAACAGGAGCCATTTTTTACTTCCCATGATTCTGTGACTTGACTGCACAGCTGGACGATCTAGTGTGCCCTTATTTATATGTTGGGCAATTTATAATCTGCGCAGTAAGTTTCTTCAGTTCTTCACTTCCCCTCATTCTCCAGCAAGCTAGCTCAGGCTTGTTCATATTGCAGATTGGCATAGATTGAAAGATGGCCACAAATTCTTTTCCCCTGTACCCACGCCCTTGCAATAGGACAGTACAGATCTTATTGCCCACAGATGCATGAACCAGCTCAGCAGAGATCAGCTGAAGAAACCCAGATCAGAATTGGCCCACACAATTACAATAAATAATAAGTTTTCATTTTTTTAAGTCTCTAATTTTGAGGTGGTTTTGTCCACAACAAAAGTTATATTAATGTAATATGCAATGGTAAACCAAACAGACCTTCCATTATACCAACCAAGAATACTTTAATTAACAAATATATAGAGAGACAATATAAAATCACACAAAAAAAGAATGAACACGTCCATAAAAATCAAAATGATTAATTAATAATGATTGCATTTTCTTGATATTTTCCAGTAATATTTAATTCCTATCTATTCTCTCATATAGCAGAAATGGAAGTTTTAAGAATTTGATGAGAGAGGGGAAGTGAGTGTTAAATTGAAGGAGTTCTTTAACTTTTTTCTGTATATTGGGAAAATATTACAATTATTTTATTTCATTAGCGAGACACCTATACTTTATAGAAGGGCATTTGAAAATGGCATATCTAATTTACCTATTGATTTTATTTTATAACATTAATCTTGCCTTTTGGGGATGTTCTAGTCTAATTATCTCTTACTAGTGTCTTTCATCTACTTTCAAATCCATAAAATCCCTTGTAATGATCTTCCCGACTGTGAAACTTTGTTGACAATCCACGTGGGCTTCTCTAGCCTTTGCAATCATCTACTCCTATTTTAAGAGAGTAAAGTCGACTTGAAGATCCATTAAAATTGTAGTGATGATTCTTCTCTTCATTTGCAGAGGTTATTTTCCCCTCAAGCCCTTCTTTTCTCTGAAGCTGAGGGTCAACAAAATCATTCCTATTTGAACATGTTTAGAGGCTATTTCCATTTTCTTCTTAACAACTTGTTCAGCGCCCTTTAAATTTGTTAATATTGTGACAAAGGTATATCTGCTGAGTGGCACGCTAGGCCTTCTATGAGATAAGGAGGTTTTTTCCATGCATTTAATCAATATGTATTTATTAAGCATCTATATGTATTAATCAATATGTATTTATTAAGCATCTATAGTATTTATTAAGCATCTATATGTATTTATTAAGCATTCTGCTAGATGTTGTAGGAGTTACCAAGATGTCTCACAGAGCCTTGACCATACAACCACACTGACTCTTCTATTCTCATAGTCCGGTTATGCACAAATTCTACCCCTCGTGTACATATATTTTCTGTCTTAACTCTGATTGCGCTTTACTGAGTTATGACCTTGGATATGGGGCAGTGCCTCTCTGCACTTTCATAGATTTTTTTCTATTATCATTAAGCAAAATTTGAATTGCAAATGTCAGTTATGTTGCAAAAGGATGGTAAAGTGTTGACTAGAACGGCTGAGCACTGAAGTTTGGAAAAGCTCTGTCGGCTCAAATCCTAGAGGTGCATATTATTCTACTCAGAAACAGGAGCGTGACTACAATTATTCCCAAGGAAAAAAAATAATGTTTTGTTTTAAATTAAGAATTATATTCCTGCTTACATTGCTATTCCCAATGCTGATTGACATTGTAGCACTGTGGTTAAGCTCCATGGCTCTGGAGTTCAAATTTCAGGTCTGCCCCTTGCCTGTTTTATGACACTCACTTTCTAAGTTTCAGTTCCCTTCTCTGTATAATGGAGGTGAACAAGGAATCTAACTTAGAGAGCTGTTTATTGTTGGGAGTAAATGAAATAATTTATGTAAAGCATTTAACATTGTACCTCTGATGAAGTAAACATTTAAAAATGGTAGTTTTTATTACGATGTCTGATTCTAGTACTGGTCTTAAATAAATAAAGTCATTTGATTTTTCCTGAGTGCTTCTTTACAGGTTGTGAATTTGTTCTCATCAACTATTCTCATGATGTATCCACATGATCAAGAGGAATATGAATTACTAATCATGAAAACATAAATGTGAAAGAAGCCAATTAGAATCCCTATTGTGAGTATTGGCCAGTGTTTGGTCACTGGTCATATATATCTTTACCTAAATTTGAATAATACAACAAACAGAAACAGAAATAGTCATTACATGATAAATACTATTTTATAAATGATTTTAAAGTAACTTCCAGAGAGTCATATAATGAGATGGAAGAAAATTCTAGCATTTTTTATTTACCTACAGGTCTTTAGATACCAATCTAAAAAGAGCATGACTTCCAAAATTCACATGGAAAACAAAATGATGATAATATTTGCTCTTAGAAGTTTAGACTCAAAAGCTTTAATACAATTTACAACTCTTTTTTAAAAACAACATTATTGTACACTGAGATAATATCCTTATAAAACCACAACAGTAAAATTAAATGGCCAACATAAACTCCCAGAACAGCCGAAAAGAAAATGAAATGAAAATAAAATTTGTATTATTGGGTTTTCTCATTCAGAGCAAAGCTGTTTCCTTTCTGTAATATGTAGAAGCTATAAGAAAGTTTTTCGCACAACTGTTTTATAATTTCAATATGCAAAACCTGTCTGACAAATCCTGAGGACACAGAGAAAACAAAGTGAGTTTACTGAGATAGAAACCCCTCCCAGCCAAGTCACTAATCCTGCTGAGTTTTTTTGGAGGTTTTTGTGCCTTGCAGAAGGAGTTTAACACCGATTTATCTGAAATCCCTAAAGCAAGAGGCAAAGCACTGAGGCTTGTGTTTGCAATTCCAGGGACATATCCTCTCAGAGAGCAACACAGATGTAGACAAAAAAATTTATCTCCAGCTGAGTTTGAAAAAGAAGCTCTGATGTTTAAAGACACTAAGAAGATTAAAGCATAAGGGGTGTGTGTGTGTGTGTGTGTGTGTGTGTGTGTGTGTGTGTGTGTGTGTGTGTGTTTAAGCTTCAAATGGTCCGTTTTGAGAGTAGGGAGTTTGTTGGTTTTAAATGTATAAGATAAGCTATCTTTAGATTCCTAAGGTGTGACCCTCACAGAACAGAACTTTTACTTTCACTTCCTGGGCAAAAGTCTGCTCTATGGCCCCAGTGCAGAGTGAAGACATGGAGCCACCTCAGAGAAATTCCACACCGAGTCCCATATTGTCCAGAAAACAGGGTGTGACATCTGGAGGAATGCTAAATACCAGGCGGTTGTCAGTGATTGTAGCAGAAGCTGCAACAAAGTTCAAGACATGAAAAACAAACCCCATCATCATTCCCACCTGCTCACTCATTGTTCTCTGCCAGTTATGTGGGCCAGAATGAAGCAAGACGTCTGCTTTTATTTATGTCTACATAGCATAAGGTCCAATAGCCATGCCATCTATGCATTTGAGGAGGGACTTCTCCTCAAGGAGGTGAGGAAGAAGGTGATTTGTATTAGAGCAAAGAACAAAAAGAAGGTTGCAGGTAGGAGGGGCTTTCATCAAAACTTCATTCGGTGAGGATCTAATGTGAAACAGGGTGACTATAGTTGATTTAACAGTACTGTATAATTAAAAAAAAAAAAAAAAACTTCATTCAGGCCTCTGCTAAAATATCAGCTCCTCAGAACAGACCACCCCTCATAACATTGCTCAATCTATCACGCTACTCTTTTGCCCTGCTTAATTTTTCTCTGTAGGATTTATCACTCAGTAAAGTTGTGTTATCTAGTTATTTGTCTATTGATTTATTTGTCCATTCATCATTTTTTATTTATTACTTACTCTGGTGGTCCTTTTCTGAGCACTGAGGTTGTGGCGCTGAATAAAATAGACCAAGTGCCTGTTCTTATAGAACTTACATTTCAGTTAGGATGAAGAGAAAGGATGACAATGAGCAAGTAAATAGAGATTCTGTCAGATAATAATAAGTGCTGTAGAGAAAAAGTAATGCAGGAAAGAGGGATAGAGGATGACAGCTTGTGCAGAGTGACAATTTAGACAGAATCAGGGAAGGCCTCACCAAAAAGATGACGTTTGAACACAGAGCTACAGGAAATGAGGGTGAAACACGTGTGGCTATCCGGGAAGAGTATTCCCGGCAGAGAAAACAATAAGTGAAAAGGCCCTGAGGCAGAAATGTTCTTGGTATGCTCAAGCAGCACCAGGGCCAGTGAGCAGGAGAAAGGAAGCAGCAAGAGAGTGACAGGAGATAAGATCAGAGACGTTCAGGCACCAGATCATAGGGGGCTATTGTAAGGATTTTGCCTTTAACTTTGAGTGAGATGGGAAATCATTAGTGTAAGGTTAGAGGATAAAATACAGGATATCCAGCAAATTCAAACTTCAAATGGACAATTGTTTGTTTGTTTAGTATAAGTATATCCTAAACATTGCATGGGACACACTTATATTTTAAAAAATATTTATTGCTAATCTGAAATTCAAATTTAATTGGGCATCCTGTATTTTATTGGCTGACTATGGCAACCCAACAGTGGAGGGCTTTGAGCAGAGGACAGACAAAGTTTGTCTCAAGTATTACGTTCTGACTTAAACAGGATTGTTTTGGATGATGAAGTGAGAATAGACAACAGGGCTAAGGTGGAAGCAGGGAGACCTCTTTGGAGGAATATTGGATAATCCGAGATGATGAGGCTTTTCCTGATGTGGAAGGAAAGAATCAGTGAATAAATAAACAGAGGTTCTTTAGCTTGACTGGAGTGTGAGGCAAATTAAGGTGGCCAATGGGGAAGTAATGTTGGAAATGGCGGTTGAAGTCAGCTCAGAGGGGCCTTTTAGTGTCAGGCAACGGTTTCGTACTTCACTTTTTAGGAAATGGGAAACCTTTAGAGGTTTTAGAGTAAGTGAATGTTATCAGGTCTGGGTCTAGAGTAAGTGAATGATATCAGGTCTGGGTCTTAGAAGGACAGTCAGCTACCATTGGGTTGAAGAGAAAAAACATTAGAGAGAAAGATCAGCTCCAGTACTGTTCCATCTCCGGTTTAGAGATGGCAGGGGCCTGGATCAGGGTGAGGCCTGCCAGATTGTTACTCATGAACTCTAGAAAGACGTTCTTCCTTGCAAACAGACCCGATACCAAAAGTACGAAATACGTTCTACATTCCTGCAATTAAAGCAAAATGTGCACAGAGTTACATTATCTCAAGAGTTCATGGATCCAAGTAACAGGAAGCCCTCCGCCCACATACACACATGCCTCCTTGGAGATACACTGATCTGCACAACCCAAAGGCCCTCATGGCTGCGCCACAAATACCAACATTCTTTCACAGATAAATAATCAGACATGGAGAAATAGGGGATAATTTATATGAAACCACTTGGTGAGGTGTTTCTAATAACTGCTTCAAAACCTCCACTTGAGAAGGCAGCAACCAAATGAGTGCAGGCCAGCTGGAGGCTATGGATGGGCCCACTTCCTAATAGCGCCTAGGCTGAGTTCAGGCCCTCCCCTCCCCCACAGGGCCATGGTCTGTGGGGGTGGGGGAAGCAGCTCCCAGCCCTAAGGGTGAAGCTGGCCGGTCTAAAGGCAATTCGTCCCCCTTGTGTGTAGTGAGTGAAGAGTGGAATGTGACCTGTTTCTCACTAGCCAGTCAACAGGAAGTACGGGGTAGAGAGAGATGCTGGGGAAAGTCCCTTGATTCTCAAACAGAATTTCAGGAAGATCCACTCTCTCCTCTGATTCTGAACAATGTAGGGTCTGGAGGTGATGAGGTCGGCTCAGAGGATGGTGGAATGAAGACAAGGAAAAAGGTTGGTCCTTGGAAACATGGCTGAGCCTCTGAACCAACAGCCTGGAAGCTCACCCTGCCTCTGCACTCCCAGCTCTCTGAGATACTAAATGCCTTTGTGGTTTATGCCACAAGGCCTGAAGTTCTAGACTTGTCACTAACCGTGTCTTCACTGCTAGGCCCAGCACTGGATCCGAGCTCTGAGCCCCGCAGGCCTCAGATACGAACCGTCACTTCAGGCGCCCCAACCCCTGGCCAACTCACTCCCAACCCCTGTCCCCACCAGCAGGGCATTTGTCATGTGAGACCATATGCCCTGTTCTCCACACCTAGATCTCTCTCCTCGCCTCTCCCCACCTACCTCTCTTACTCTGCCCCAGAAGATGAAAATGATCTGATTTGGTAAGTTTGAGAGAAAAGAAATGAGTCTTCAGGGCTCAGCTTCGTCTCTCCCTCCTGGAGATGCCATCTCTGGCCCTCTGTCGTGCAAATCCCTGGTGAGTCAGTCTAATTCAGAAGCAATGTATTAGCACTCGTCCAGCCTAGTCGTGTCAGGAACAAATGCAGTATTTTGAAACATCTGGGTCCAGCATCCCTCTCTCCATTGGTTCTAAACTCAAGAAAGAAATGAATAAATGGGTGGGTGCGAGGGTGGGTGAATAGAAGATTGGAATCAATCCTCTTCTTGTTGCCTCCTGTGGGCGATGCCAGAGCACTACACCTGCTCCAAAATGGGCAGCCCCCAGGCAGAAACATTCTGAGGGAGGCCCGCCAGAAGTGGCATGAGCGGAGAAAGCCTGGCAGAGAACAAACACTTCTTTCAAATTCTTTTCTTTGTTTTCCATTGTGATGGGTCTTGCTGTATACATGACACTGGCCGTGTTCTCTAGAAAATCTAAAAATCCAAAAATAAAAATCCCTCTCTAAAGTTTCTGGGGCCTGCTGTTAGCTATTTCACTGGGATTTAAGCCAGGAACGCAGAGGGACACAAGTCTGTATGTGCTTCAGGGCGTAGGGTGTGTGTGTGTGTGTGTGCCAGGGTGGGCTCTGGGGAGGCGCTGGTCCGTGAAACTGCTGGCACTGCCGGGCTGCAGCCAGGACTAGAGGGCACGCCGGTCGCAGCAGCTGAGAGGGAATTAATGATCTGCAGACTGTAGATTGGGATTTTTCCAGTCCTCAACGAGGACGCGCCAAGACGTGCTCTCGTAGCAGCCTGAGCTTCGCTAACAAGTTCTATGCCTCAATTTCCCCTCTCATAAAAGGAGGTCAGGAACCAATTCATCATGTAGAGTTGTTTTGAACAAAACAAATAAGTAACAAGATGGTTCAAAGAACTCAATGTGTTCACATAAATGAGAAGTTGTACTTGGCCTAGCTCTTTCCCAGGGCTCTGTCTAAGGTCAAACCTCATTCCTGTTTTTCTCTTATCCTGTACAACACCATCCTTTACCCCCCTAGTCTATCAAAACAACTCAGACCCTTGAGATAGAATAGTCCTGCCTGCTGAGTTATCATCCAAACAAGTTCACTGAGAGTGCAGTGTTAGGAAGACCCTGAAATGGCTTTGAAATAATAGATCGGCCCTCTTGGCGATGTCTTTTGACAGACTTTAAAAACTTTCCTCCTACAAGAGGGTTCATCTTGGTGGTCAGGTAAGACGCCTGAGGAAGAAAGGAGACGCCAGCGCAATGCTTTTATCTTCCAAAGTACCCACCTCAGAGTGTGGAGATCCAGCCCCAAGTGCTACAAAGTTAAAGGTAGGCTGCCTTGCATTTGGAGAGACTCTTTCATCTGCCCTGAGTTGGAAAGGAGAGAGGCTGTGGGGAGAGAGAGACAAAGGGAAAAAGGAGTGTTTTGTTAACCTGTTCCTGAAGGGAAGAAGGAGTGTTTCAATAGCCTGTTTTTGTAACCTTGTCACAATAATATATGGCAGCTCCTTGGCCCTCTGGCCTCTTCAGGCCCAGGCCCTGGCGTGGGCTTGGCTGAGCCCCAATACTAGCAGCAAACTATAGTCTTTGCCTGCTGGATGCCCTGGAGGACCCAGGATGCACAGGCCTCCCTCCTCGATGAGGACCACCTGGGAAAGCCCCCAAACACGGGGGAGGTAACGGGAAGCTAGAAGAACCGAAGGCTAGAGGCTGCTGCAGGATTGGACCTGTTTGCCTTTGCCCTCTGTTGTCAGCACTTCAGTGCAGGCTCTTCCGTTTGCATGAAAGGCCATGTTTACTGCCTCAGAAAGCAAACATTTTGTGCCCGACTGAGAAAGAACTTTCTTTTTAATGTATTCTTCAGAGAGAAGCAAAACTCTCCTTCCCTGAGGTGTATTATCTCTCTCCTGAGTACCAGTGCGTAGTGTGCATATCGAGGTCTGAGTAAGCGCTCTCCTGTGCCCTTTGCTCTGTGCCCAACACCAACATCCCTGAGCCACCTCTGTGTTTAAATTGCCATTGTGGGTTCAAGGCTAGAAAGCAGTGAGTTTCCAGCCCACCCTAGAGCAGGGCCACTCCAGATTTAAGGAGCACAGACAGACGGAGCCCCTTCAGTTGAGTGCCTTGGTTCTCAGACCGTGAACCTGCAGGAATGCTCACAACCCAATAACCCAGCCTCACCCTGGCCATTCAACCAAGATTTCTGGGGAGGGACTCAGACATCACACCCGAGTAGGCACTGGAAATCTCCTGAAAAGCTTTTCAAAGTACAGGTGCCTGATCTCCAGCCACCAAGTTGGAGAAGCATGGCTAATTAAATTTTACCAGCAACTGGACCGCGGGCTGCTGGGCAAACACCTCCTGTTCCGTGTCTACCCTCCTGAGCCCTCTGCCTGGCCACCGTCTGGAGCCCAGGAGTCTTCAGCCATTGGTCAGCCTGTAATGTGGGGTCAGAAATACTGAGCCAGTAAAATAACAACTGCTGCAAGCTCTGGGCCGGCCACTGTGGAAGGAGCTTTCACCTGTATTATCAAATGCAATCCCCTAATACAGTGCTCTCTTCCGAGACAGGAAAGCGTCCCAGAGAAGTTAGCTGATTTCCAGGCTCACATAGTTATTAAGTGAATGTGCCAGAATTCCACACTAGGTCACCTGATTTCATGGTCTCAGCTTTTAACCACTTCACCTCGAATTTTCTATATTTTCTTTGTTGATTTCCAGTGATTGAGCCTACCCATTTCTCCAAACGCCAATTCTCTAAAACATAAGTTTGCCAAAAGCTAATTTGTCAACTAATCACATCACCACGAATTCCAACGAGACTTCTAAAGCGTTTATAGCCATCCATGGCGCATAGTTGGTTTCCACAGATTTTAAGGATTTTCTTCCCTCAAGGTTTTCATTTGGCCGCATCCTGCCCGGTGAGAGGAAGGGGAAGGCCCTGCTTCACAGCAGCAGCTCTACTCCTGATGCTGGCCCTCTGTGGTGGCTGCATCCTGCCTTCACCAACGTCTGCACAGGGGCCCCCAGGCTCTTGGCACAGGGTGCAGAAGGGGCCATGGTGAGACTGGAGTAGGCAGGACTCCCTGCCTTTGGCCAAGGGCTCCAGAAAGAGAGCGAGAAAGCCAGAGGGAAAGTGAGAGACTCACTCAGGCAGAGTCCCATAGAGGTTCCACTCCAGTCAGCTATCTCAGACCTATCAGCAGCTATTCCTCTGTCAGTTTGAGGTAAACTAATCATTCGTCTCATTGACTTTCAGTGAATTGACAAGAGCCTTTCAATTCACTCTGTGCACTAGACTGGCATCTTGTTTCGCCTAAGGCCAAGCACAGATCATGCTGCATTACGAATGCTTCTTTACCCTCCTCCTTCAGCGGACTGAG
The DNA here is from genome assembly GCA_003508835.1 of Eonycteris spelaea. Taxonomy (NCBI): domain Eukaryota; kingdom Metazoa; phylum Chordata; class Mammalia; order Chiroptera; family Pteropodidae; genus Eonycteris; species Eonycteris spelaea. The sequence goes on from PUFA01000192.1 coordinate 2,833,946, forward strand.
TCTTTTAAGGCAGGGTTCCTCTGTCATTTTTTTTTTTTTTTTTTTTTTTTTTTTACCTCCAGCTCCTAAGACAATAGCCATCTTATTGTGGGTGGCCATGAAATCTTTCATTCAAACCGGGAAACTTTGAGGGTGGGAAAGGGTGCTAATTAGATGGGATGCTAGGTCAACCGTCGTAAACCAGGACTGTCCTAAGCAATACGGTCACTGCGTTTGTAGTAGACTATCAAATATTGGTTGGATTTAAAAACCTTCTCAAATAAGAGACATTAGTGGGACTGGCTCACTTCCCATTAATTGTAGAGTTTGGGTATAGAGATAGGTTTCCATGAGAAGCCTTAAATGATGTGAACCACCCCATTGAGTGCCAAGGGTGCTCATCTCAAACCTACTCTCTGTGTCCTGTTTCTGCTGAAAGGCTAATGATATAGCACTTGGCACAGAGCAAGCACTCCATAAATATCTGCTGAATTGAATTAACACAACCTGTTAAAACATTCATGTGGTTGAGGTCAAGGATGGTGTTGTGGGTCGAATCATATCCTCTAAAAAGACATGTTGAAGTCCCAACTACTGGTAACTGTGAATGTGACCTTATTTGGAAATAAGTCTTTGAAGATGTTACCAAGTTAAGATGAGGTGACACTGGAGTAGGGTGGCCCTATTCCAAAGACCAGCATCCATATAAGAGGAAAATTTGAACACAAACACGCAGAAGAAAATGCTACGTGAAGAGAGAGGCAAGATTGGAATGTTATGTCTACAAGCCAAAGAAAGCCAAGGATTGCCAGTAACCGCCACAAGTTAGGAGAGAAGCATGGAACAGATTCTCCTCAGAACCAAGCCTGCTTACATCTTGATTTTCGACTTCTAGCCTCCAGAATTGTGAAAGAATAAATTTCTGTTATGTTAAGCCACCCAGTTTCTGGCAATTTTTTATAGCAGCCTTAGGAAACTGATACAGATGGCACATGTTCATTGTGAATGAGAATGAAATGGTAGTACAAACATAACCTGGCATACTCAGTTCTTCACACTCTTCCCCCACCTACCTCTCTAGCCTTCTTTCCTGCTACACTCCTCTGGGCATCTTCTACTCCAGCCATGTGGACTTGCTCATCGTTACAAGGACATGCTTTGCCGTTTCATAATTTTGTGCCTTTGCATATGCTGTTCTCTCTGCACTTGTCTTTCAAATCCTAGTTTAACAGCTAACTTCTCTAGAAGCCTTCTCTAATCCTCTCAGGAAAAACTAAAGCCTCCCCTCTAAAGTTTTACGGAATATTTTTATCTCTCACCTGTTTATTGTTATGACTTCTATTCTTGTCTATTTATTCCTTTGGGTGTTGAGTGCTTCCAGATGTGCCCGACTCCTCTCTGAATCCATGGTGCTTAGCAGCGTGCTTGGCATGCAGTAGGACAGCATAAGAATTCAAGTGATAGATTGGAGTTTAGTAAGTACAGAGTTCAGAGTGGAGAGTGCCGCTTTTTGAGAGAAGATAAGACCGGCAAGGTAGGTTGGATCCAGATGAGGAAAAGTCTGAGAACCCATGAAGAGAAGTCTAAACTTCTAAGTGCCTGCAGAAGCTTTTGTCTGGGGATCGAAAGGATATGCACTATGGAGCAATGGTTCCTACAGTGGTATAGAAGACAGACCAGAGCGGAAGCTATGTAAGAAGCCAAAAGCCCAGCTGGGAGGCATTTGCCCATCCAGGTGAGAGATGGCAAGTGAATGGGCTAGGACAGAGATGGTTCAGATGGACTTAAAAGATGTATCTGAGATACAATCAGGAGTCTCTATTCATGGCCAAATCATTGGGCAAAACAGTAGATAAAAGAAACTAAGGAGAATCCTGAGGCTTTCAGCTTATTAATAAGGTAGGTGATATTGCCATCCATCACAAGAGTATTGCTCAGGAGAAGAGCACATTTGGAGGCAAGACTGGGGGTGTGCAGAGAGCAAGCTCTGTTCTGGACATCCCCGGAGATTCCCAGGCCTTCATATAAACAGTTCTGGTTGGGTAAGAGATGGCTGGTTGGAGATACAACTGTTGAAGGTGTTGAGGTACAGATAGGGGATGGTCAAAAGAGTGGATGAGGTCCTCCAGGGAGATTGTATGCTGCAAAGGCAAAGTGGGCTGTAGCCAGACCCCCAGAGAACACCAGCAGCAAGCATGGGCCTCTTGGCAAGGTGCTCCTGGGATTTCCTCACTCTGCAGCCGCAGCAAGTGCGCACAGCTATCTGTCCTCAAAGTCCTTGGGCTGCCTCAGGGACAGCTCTCCTATGAGAAACAATTCTTTCAGTCTGCCATCTCCTAAAATTATTTTTCTATTTACTAATAATATTCGGGCACAAAAACTCTGGCTCAGAAGCTTGAGTTTAATGTGATGAAAATCCATGTTCACCTTGAACGAGCTGTTTCAGATAACAGAAATTTATTTGATCAGACTCCATTATGCCCTCAGCTCTATCCTGACATACAAGAAAAAAGGCTCAGCTCAAGGTTTTGAAGACCATTGTTCGGGTGCTTCAGTCCTTAGAACATAGTAACCACAAGAAGAGACAAATTAAAAATTAATGACTGTGCTGTACTAGGTGTCTTTCTGTCAAGGATATTTGTGTAGATAAAAGAGCAAAGGAGGAGAGAAAGATTTTGTTGCTAATTTTTTTTTTTTTTTTTTTTTTTTTTTTTTTTTTTTTGTAATTATTAGGTGAGGAAAATTGGTTAAGAAAGCAGTGAGAGGGACAGGGCAACTGAGACAAAATTAAAGGCCTGCGCTAAGAAAGCAAGGCAAGCAGAGATAAGGACGTGCAAACAAATGGTCTTTTCAGGCTTGTAGGTAGGCAGCACACAATGAAGCATGCAGTACTTACAGGATGAGGAGCAAAAACACTTCCACCCAAGGCAGCTTCACCCAAAGCCTGGCCCACCCTGACTCGAATAATGAGGCTGTTTAGACCAGCCTGAGGCCAGTAGCAGAGACTTCCATAACAAAACAAAACAAAAAAGTATTGGGCTTATCTACCTTCCTCAAAGAAAATGTGAGGCTTCCTAATATTGTAATTTTTTTGTGGCCGTGGAGTAGCTTTGTGCAGCTGCTGTGTTGTGGTTACAGCCCAGGCAGGGAAATGTGTATTTCCTAATTAGAAGTGAATTGAAATGCCAATAATCAAATAAAACTATCCCCCCACTGCAAACTCACGCATACACACACACAAGCTGAACCCTGAAAGGGGGGAAAAAAAAAAAGAAACTTTTTTAATGACCTACAAGATCAACGAATTTTTCCTAGTGAATTAGAAGTACATCTACATATTTTCTAAAACTACCGAATATCACAAACCCAGATATGAAGAAGCCTGAAGCAAAGATTGCATTTAGTTCATGCTTCATAAAATATATTATAATGCTATTTTAATGAGATAACTAAAATTTTGTAGATTAAGCTTCTATAGAAAGCAGATATATATATCCAGGATGAGGAATTGGTTAAGTGTTAAAACATATTATCTGTGAAACAGACTGGATTTTGGCAAGTTAGATCAGTCGGATTGAGTTGCAGAGCCAAAATTAGGGCTGTGATAGCTTCATGGGCCAACTGGTCACTGTTTTGTTTGAGACCATGATCCAAAGGACCAGTATGGTTCTTTCCATGAGGTAGAGCTGATGTGAGTGTCCTTTCTCAAAGTACATGATCCCTCCTAAAGTACAGAGCCTGCTTGGTCCCGCAGTACAGTAGGTTGTGATACTCACTGTTCATCAGAATTACCCAGGGAAGCTTTTTAAATCTACCGACACGCAGGCCTCACCCAGAGATTCCCACCCGGTGACCGGAGGGGTTGTGCAGCCCTGGCTTTCATGGGTTATGGAAACTGTCCAGGTGGCTCCGATGTGTGGCCACCACACGAGCCCTGCCTGCACCCATCCTAGCTAGAGGGCAAGCCCCCTTCTCTTCCATTCACATTTCTTCCTACATCAGGGGACACGTTAATACCCTCTCTTCCACCAAGTGTCTGCAGATGGTGACAGCCTAGTCGTGCAGAAAGCTAAGAGAGTCGGTGACTGTTTCTAAGCAAGGAGTGATGTAATCCGATGTGTATTTTAGGAATATGACCATGTAGACAGGATGGCAGAAGGACTGATGAGGGAGAGCCTGAGGCCCAGGAGACCAGTTGAGCAGCTGACCAATGGGGGCTACCAAGGCCAGGTGGGGGAGGCAGGGACTGGAGGAAACAGGGGCAAGTCTGAAACCATGGCTGAGACTGAACCAATCAATTTGTTGACTATGTCAGGGAGAGCGAAGGCAAGAAACGAGTCGAAGGTAAACATACAAGACGGGGAAATGAGGTTAAGAATGACAGATTTAACTAAAAAGAAAACCAGCTGATTTGGAGGAGACATCTGCCCTCTTTTCTCATCACGGCCCTGGAAGGGCTGGGGCAGGTTCCACAGGGCTGACATTAGACCCACAAAAATTGTGTTTATGTCTAGACTCTGAGCTGCGGAAGGGCAGGACTGGTATTTGTCTTTATTTTTTTTTTTAGTTTCAGCACCCAGCACAGTAAGCATGAAATAGGCATACAACACGTTTTTGCTGAAAGGATGAGTGACATAGTGAAATTGGGAACAGCCTCATCGGGAAACCTCACTGCTATCAAGTCAGCTTTATGACAAAGACTGTTTCACATAAAAAGAAACCCAAATGCCTTATTCACCTGGGCTGCAAATGGCTTACATGAGACGATGATTTCCAGCAACAACCTGGGGGAGGAAGAGTTAATGAGGAAAGGGTTTGAGGCTTGAGCCACCAGGTTTTGGTGCAGCCTGTGCATCACAGGGCAGACAGCCTCTGACGAAAGCCATTGTTCGTGGTGGGTGTCACCTTTCTGAATGAAGAAAAGGAGGCTGAGGATGGGGGGCTGAGAATGGAGCCTGTGTCTGTCCTTGTCGTGGACATGGTGGGGTGGAGGTGGTCGAGGATGTGGAAGGGCATGAAGTGAACGTAACCAGCATAACCTGGGGAAATGAGTGACATGCCACTCAGATTAACAACAGAGAAAACTCTGTGAAAGGGATGCACGACAGTTATGACAGCTACAGAAGTTAAGCGAGAATTTCCATGAGCACAGGGAAATAGATTCTATGGCTCTTTTTCAGAGCTGCCATGCTTTGCTTTCAGATCTCCCTGAAACACCCCTTTCTTTTCCCGAGTTCTCTAAAATGACACACTGAATATGGTTAATGAATTAGTCAATCAATAGCCAGTGCTTATCAGACAGCTGCTATATGCCTCCCAGAGAAGAATCCACCAGCGTGCAAACTGGGAGGTAACCCAGACCAGGGCATGTCTAACCTCAGCTGTGCCTCAGGCAGCATATGACCAGATGCTCCATCCTTACCTCTCTTTACACATGCTTCCTAAGTAGTTTGATCCCTCCCGTACCAAGAAATTGATTATGTCAGCTACAGTTATATTTTTTCACAGAAAATCTCCTTGTGTGACTTTTTATCGTGAGCCATCTTCCTCTCCCCACCACTACCAGCCCACGAGGGGGACAGTATTGCATTGCCAATTAGAAGGACGATATCCAAACTTTAACGTTGGCGATGTTGTGAAGGACTTCATTTTCATATCTCTCTTTGGCTGGAAGTGTTAACTCCCAGCTTCAGGAGTTCAGGATGGGTTTTCCTTTCCACATCTATGAAATTCAGTAAATTCGTACTCATTTACCCTGCCTTGCAATTTTGCATCTCCCATTTCTTATTTCCTTTATACCAGAAGTCAGCAAAATTCTGTGCTGGGCAGTGTCTATGGGCGCTGCTGTTGACAGCTTCCAGCAGGATGGGGGGTGGGGGTTAGAACAGAAAGAATAGGGGAAGGAGAGACCATCAGGAAAAAGGACTTTTGAGGCAAAAGGGAGTTGTCCAAACACTTTTGGAAACAACTCGCCGCCTCCTGTTATTTGACACGGGCTTTTGTTTTCAATGTCTCAAACTCAGTCACCTCCTTATTTATTCAGTTCTGTGAGCCTGATCCAGCTTTAAAATTGCTTGATACATGTCTAAGCATACTACCTGGAAAGGCTTCCGTCATGGAAATGAAGCTTTATTACCAGAAAGCAAAAATAAAACCGAAAGGATGATCTTAAGCTATGAGACAGGGGGAAATATTATCATATAAATATTCAGAGCCTTGCCTTCTACCCCGTCTGAAAGAGTTCTGGGCTTTTTCTACCTGTGGCAAGGAGAACCTCAAAGCCTGGCTAGGTTTGCTTTATGAAAAGCAGAGAATAGGTATGTTAAATGAAGAGCAAAGAGAAAGGATTCTGCTCCCCATCACTGGTTAAGGACACGGCTGGGAGGAGAGAGACAGGAGAAGCTGCTGTATTGGGGAACAGGGAGAGCATTTTTAGAAATTTTCTGCACGTTATCTAGAATCTGTCTTCAGCATTTTCCCAATAAACTGTAGTAAAGACCCAGGTTTCTTTTAAATATTTTGGGGTAATAGATCTTACTTTGAGAGTGACTCCACTCTGAGGAAAGACCAAGTGGCAGCTCATCTTTATACAGGTGACAGATGTGTTTCACCTCATTGTAGAAATTAAGTTTGAGTAAGAGCTGGCAAGGAACATGGTATTGGTTGGAGAGGGATGTTCAGGGAAAAAAGGGGGGTGGGGAGGAGAAGACTCTCGTAATAGTATGAAGAAGTCAAGTTCAATGTGTCCACCAGGCTGTCCTAGAATACTAAACTCTATGGAACAATGACAATCATGAAAGAGTCTCAAGGCCCCAGATCTCCTCTTGGTAAAATAATCTCCTCTTATTGATAAAGTTAGTTTGTGGTTTCCTCTGTGGCCAAAGCAGTGATGCTGAGGCACTCACTCTCCCCCAGTCGTGGGCTAAATGTAAACACCATGGCAATGAAGGCGGGATTCATCTACTGGAAAGGCTACTGACCACACTTCACAGGGGCTTGGGGGCCTCCTCCTTGCTCTCTCTTGGCACTTCATCTGGATGAATCCACCATCTCGGGGGCCAAAGTGAAGCTATGAGAAAACTATGCCCTTTCCTTAGGGTTTATGGAAATTATTAACAAATTATCAAAGATGAGAAGTCACTTTAAAGCAAAAAGAAGTGATTCGTTTCCAAAAATCACCATTCCAGGTGTTTGAGGGAAGAACTGTTTGAACGTTGCTGAGTGAGTGCTGAGAGAGGCTCCCTAGCCTTAGCTCCACAGCTCCAGCTTCCTGGCTTTGAAGACTATACACCTGGAGCTACACTGAGCATGGAGACCAAAGAGCCTGCTCCACCCCACATATCCCACACACCTCCAATCCACCCCAACCAACCAACCTCTGGATGGAGGGCTTAGCTCAGAATATGTAGGCCCCAACTCTAACGCACAACTCCCTGCCCTCAAGAAGGCAGTGGGAACTCTTACACTCTATGGGATGTCATTCTGTCAAAACAGCCACAGCAATCCTCAACACTAATCTCAGCACCCAAGAATGGCCCAGGGAACCCTGAATTTTCCGTGAGATTCAAGGTCAAGTCTTGATACCCAGTATTTACAATTGAATGATCACAATGATGTCTGTTAAACTCTATTAATATAGAGAGAGACAAAAAATTAGAAATATAACCTATGTCTACATTAGAGCTATTCTTACTTTTCTCTTTTCTCACTTTTAAGCCATGATCATTTGTAACTTTTGTGTTCCGAAGATATCTCTTTTAACTATAAAAATAATTACAAGTTACAAATCCTTGCTCTGCCCCTGATTGCCCAAGGGTAATAACCTCTTTAAGCTTTGGTTTTCTCATCCACAAAATGAGAAAGCTATGTCTGTAACTTGCTCACTAAAGTCCCATTCGGCACCAATATTCAGCAAATCTGTGAGAAATTAGATTATAAGTTATATTAATTTGGCCACAAAAGAGTACATTCCTTATAAACCTTTTAGGAGTCCCAATTATATTTGTATCTAACTTGGCAGGAAAAAAAATTAAACTTGGCTTGACATAAGAGAAAATCATTATATGTGCTAATTCTATTTTCTCTTTTGGCATCTATGTACATGCTACCCTGAACAGGTCTGATCCCATCTGATCTCAGTTAAGCAGGATTGGGCCTGGTTAGTATTTAGATGGGAGACTACCAAGGAAGACCAGGTGCTGTAAGAGTAAAAAACGTTTAAAAATAAGGGATTGTAAGCTGACAAGGTCCTTGCAATCTGTGAGGTCAACTAAGGGTTGCCTCACTTAAAACATTTTTTAAATATATGTATTTTTACTCTTTTGGAGAGCTTAATAGCCCATTCATTTGTCAAACTTTGTTAAGGACCTACTATGTGCCAGAAACTCTGCCAACCACTGTTATAATCTTCACAACAGTATACATGTTTATGGGATTAGTGTATTGGTTAAAGTCATGCAAGCTGCTGTTAGATAAAGCTCCAGCTGTCAGTGGCTTACTGCAAGAGATGTCCATTTTTCACTCATTTGAAGCCCATAATTAGCAGAATGATGCACTCTTCCAGGTAATGATTCCAGGGCTAAGGCTCCCCCATCTTGTATGTCTGTGCCTTTAAAACATGGATTATCAGGTTAAGGTACTAAACTACCTCAATCTGGCAAATGGGAGGAAGGTATTGAGATCTTATTAAGGGCCAATAGCGTAACTCCTGCTTACAGCCGATTGGCTCTCGTCAGTCACATGACCCTGCATCACTATCAGGTAGACTGGAAAATGCAATCTCTCTGTGTGCCCAGGAGGAAAAGAAACAAGTCTGGTGATGAGCTGTTAGCCTTTGTATAAACAAAGACTCTCAACAAGCATTATTCTCATTTTGAAAATGAGGAAACTGAGGCCCAGCAAGTTAAGTGGCGGCTCCAGAATTAGAATGCAAGACTCTTGACTGAAATACAAACACCACATTCACATAAATAGCAAATGGATTAAACCTGTGAATGCTGTAATAATCATAAGGGCAGCAAGAGTGACAAAGGAACTCACTAGGGAGGGAGTGTAACCTTGCCTGTTGAAAGTTGTGGGGGACAGAGGATCAGAGACGTTAGTTAAGTAAACTGCTCAAAGACACAACCAGTCAATGGCTAAGCTGGGATTCCAAGCCCAAAGCCATCTTTCTGCTATGCTACCCGGTTGCCTTAAATTCCATCTGGCAGAATGAATATGTGTTTTTCAACCAGCAAGAGGAGTTGGGCACCACAGGCAGAAGGAACTGCAGGCACGGTAAAGCCTCCAAGGAAGACCAAGTCGCTTCCCGGGGTCAGTTATCTGTTACCGAAGCAATCAAACTGCCCGTAGCCAGCCCAAATGTAGATTATGACTGTGGAATGTTATTTCTTGGATAGTCCGACTGTTATATTGCCTGTCATTTTTATTTTTGCATAAAATTGAACTTTATGGTTTTATGGTAATAAAATCTTTTCATTTATACCATGCTTCTACCCACTAAGTTTTCACTAATATGTATTCTTTTATGTTACAACTATATTCTTTGATTAAAGCAGTCATAAATCTATCTAATTTCACATTTAAATAACTGTACTGATCAATTTTATTTTCCGTACTTTTTTTGAGCCATTATCCCATTTCGCCAGAATGGCTCTAAGATAATTTGCAATTCCTGGCATTTTGCTCTCTATATAGGTGCATATTAAACTATATATATATATTAAACTACACATTTAATAGTTGTGCAAATTAGCCTAGCTTGATCTGTGTTATTCTTCATTATTTGCAGCCTGATTAAAATCATGAATCTCTCAAGTATAACTATGTTTTCAAGATTGTCATCTAAATTATGTAAATAACTAGCCCGTAATTAGCTCTCTTCTTTGATGAGCTTCCGTTCAGGTTCGAAGTATGTTCATCTATATTTATTAGGTTCAAAGTGTGCAGATCTCCCAGACAGGCAGATCTATGCAGGAGTGAGCCTCCCTGGAGAAGGGCCATGTCAGCATCCTGACCAAGATGGCCTGACCACTAGCCCTCCTCTCCAAGCTCAACCCACACGCTTGCTAGTCCTCTAGTCTGAAAGAGTCCTTGAAGGAATGCAAACAGTTGAATCCTTATTTCTCCTAACTACGTTTCAGGATTCTAAGGTTGATCACCATGGTTTTTTTCCCCTAAATTCTTTCTATCTTTGCCAAGGAGACCTTTCAAATTCTTCTAGAGGAATTTGGTATTTTTCATCCTCACTTGAAGAAAACAACTAAGCAATTTCCTCCTAATAATCAGGGGTTCTTCTTTATAGAAGGGTAAGAGTTAAGGTTTCCAGGCTGACTTTCGGAAGGACCCAGTCATTGGTGCTGTCCTTGGTGGCATCCTCTTGGAATAAGCTGTTTAACTTGCGTTTGAATCCTGCCTCTTCCAACTGTGAGCTGTGTGACAGTTAATCTCTCTCAGCATCAGGTTCCTCATTGGGAAAATGAGGTGATCATATTCACCTTATAGAGGTGTCATGAGAACTGATGGAGGTTAATGTATGTCAGATCCTCCATCAGTGTTCCTCAGAGGAGTAGGGTTATGCAATGGTTACGCACACAGATCCTAGACCAGAACACTAACTACTCCACCACTTTTCAGTGACCTTGAGCAATTTACTCAAGCCTTCTGGGTCATAGTTTCTTCACCTCTAAACTATAGATAGTGATAGCACCTATCTCATTGAGTTGCTTTGAGAATTAAACGTGAATTAAACTAGAGCTGAGCTGGGTACCCAGGATATTATGTCTTAGCTATTATCATTCTGGCACAGTGCTAACAGATAGTAAACCCTCAGGAAAGTTGGTTTCTTTCCCTTCCTATGTCTTTCTCACAGAGGCCCCAGTGTTGAGAGAAGCCCTCCTGCCATCTTACCAAATTTGGAGGGTGGTGGGTTGGAAGTAGTTATGGGAACAGCACTAGCCTCCTCTTCTGACTCTCCACAAAATAAAACCATAAATGTTTGAGAACTGACATTTCCTGTTTTTGTTTGTTTGTTTGTTTGTTTTATTTTGTTTTGTTTTTCCGTTGCAATTGAGTGTTGAAAGTGGGGCCATTTATGGATTTTCATCTTGAATTTTCCACCTCTGTCCACTACCCTAGCGCCAGATCCCCAAAAGCCTTATCACTGATGTGACTTTCTAGAAATCTGACTGATTGCAGACCCAGCTGGTCCACCCCCTCACTGGGTACCTTCTGTTTTGTTTGTTTGTTTTTTCATCCCCACAAAGCACCCTTTGAGGCCCAGGACAGAGCAGTCACTAAATAATATCGACTCCATGACACTGTCCGCTAAGCCCTGGCCTAAGTGCATGATGGGAAGTTTATCAGCCCCAGCAAAGTTCTTCTGCCAAAGCGAGCTGCGATCAGCTCCATGGCCCTGCAGTGATGATTAGGTAGCTGGACGAGAAAGGAAACAGGGGAATGCTTCCTGGAAGGAGAGAATCTTGAGCTGGCCTTTAAAACAAGATTAACAGCATTTAAGGGGAAAGAGAAGCTATTCGGTCAGAGGAAGGACCCCTATCTACATTGGCTGTTAGGTTTCAAGCCAAATATCTCACATTGAAAATGTAGCTCTATAAATCCATAAAGACAGAGTAGATTAGTGGTTGTCCAGGATGGGGAATGGGCTGTGACTGCTTAGGGGTATGGAGTTTTGGGGGGGGTATAATGAAAATGTTCTAAAATTAAATAACGGTAGTGGTTGCACAACTCCATAAATATACTAAAATCACTGAACTGTACACTTTCAAGGGGTGATTTTTATCTCAATAAAGCTGTTATTCGAAAAAATAGCAGAAGAGTAGAGTCCTGATAAGATCCTATCATGGCGAGGTGTCCGTTCCGCTGATCTCTCGGGCCTTGGGAACTGCCAGGAAGCAGATGTGCTCTTGATACAGTGCCACGAACCATGAGGATAAATACAAATATTAATTGATGATAACATTTTTCCATCTAGCTCAGTTGTTCTCAGCCATGTGCAATTTTGTCCCAAGGGACAGTTGCAATGTCTGGAGACATCTTTGATTGTCACAGCTTGGAAGGTGCTTCTGACATGTAATGGGTAGAGGCCAGAGATGCTGCTAAACATCCTATGATATACCAGACAGCCCTCCCCATTTCCCCCAACAAAGAATTACATAGCCCAAAATGTCAATAGAATCCAGATCTAGCTGAAATTCTACAGGTTCTTCCTGCCATCCCTCTTTTACTGCAAGTTTTTTTTTTTAAGGTATAGAAATAAATACCTAAAACAATTCAAAAGTTCTCTCTCTAAAGAATTTTTACTATATGAAATTGTAGCAATAATATCCTAGTTTCAATTTGTCCCAGATTCACCAGGAATATAGGCTTTTCCTGTAATTTTCTGGTTTATTTCTCTTTTGAAAGCAAACTAGGTAAAATCTTTACAGAAATATGATATTTTTACTAAATTAAAAAATTTGCATGTTCAATTCTAGTATTCTCTAAAGTTTCCTAGGTATTCCTCTAAGCATAAAATCACTTTTACTTACCTGAGCCAAAAAAAAAAAAAAACATGTTACCTTCCCTTTAAAAAGAAATTTGGAAGAAAAATATCTTATAGGAAAAACAAAGTGTGTGTTTATCATTAAAGGGATGTCAGACCAAGAGGCAGTGTGATGGAGGGAAAGGAACTGGACTTTCAATTAGTCTGAATTTGAGTCTCAGCTCTGCCTTTGCCAGCTGTGTTGCCTTGGGCAGGTTCTCTCTAAACCAAGGGTCCCCAACTCTCAGCCGTGGACAGATACCAGTCTGTGGCCTGTTAGGAACCAGGCCACACAGCGGGAAGAGAATGGCAGGTGAGCCAACGAAGCTTCATCTGTATTTGCAGCCGCTCCCCAGTGTTAGCATCACCACCTCAGCAGCACCTCAGATTCTCATAGGAGCACATGTCCCTGGTGCCAAAAAGGTTGGGGACCACTGCTCTAAACCTCAGTTTCCTCTCCTATAAAAACATATTATGCCCATCATTCCAGGTTATTGTAAAAATCAAATGAAATCATATGTGTGTGGCGCGAAGTCTATGAGCAATGATGTGACCTGTGCCCCAGAGTTATCCCTGCCTTTGGTCCAGTCTAGAGCACCCCACCCCTGACACTTCCATCCACCCCACACATTAGTAAATACAGGACCTTAGCAAGCACTAGTGATAGTTTCTAGAAACGGCTTTAAGGAAATGGGTTTGCCACCAGGGGTAGTCTGTCCATTGCCAGGCCTGGAGCAGGAGTGGTTGGTATGGTTTCTTTCACCTCTGACATCTTGGGATTCTGCAATAGTGGTCCCCTTCTTTGTGGTCAGGCAGATGTCTCCTGGTACCTGTACCACATCTACTCTCAATGCACATGCATTGTGTCTCGCAAGTCCTTACTTTGGACTCCAGGTCAGCTGGGGAGGGCCTTCAGGAAAGGGGGCATTAACACTTGTTGAGCACCTACCCAGGGCTAGCCCTACGCTAAGCACTTCACATCGTCATCGCTTGTAACTCTTTGCAGTAAATAACCTTGGTCATGATCACGGTCTTTAACTTGTGCTTGAAGTGTGCCAGGCACAGTGCTCAGAACTTGACACATATTGACTCATTTTAATTTCACAAGAAACATATGAAGAAAGCATTAATATTATCCCCATTTTCTTGGTGAGAAAACTGAGGCGCAAAAATGGACTTACTTGCTCAATGACCCCGGACTTGCACCTTGTGCATCGAGAGGTATTATACTACATCAGGAGCATCTGCGTCCCTCCTCTCACCTTACCCTAAGCCGGCTCCTTTTTGTTTAACAGTGACCTGGCTCCAGGGTGGGAACTGTAATTAACCTCCTTTCACGTAGGTTTGAATACTTGGAATATTATCCACAGGCCAAAGATTTCAGGACCAAGTCCCCCTGCCTCTAGTTGGACTGTGAAATGTCAAAATTCAGGTGAAGGTTCTTAAACTCAGACAACAAAATGAACTCAAGTCAAAAGCATACATTTAAAAATTGGATAATAGTCTTAGACTTCAAAGTATTCTTGATTTTAAAATGAGGCAGTCATACTAGTTTTCCATTGCTCAGGAACAGAGGCATTTTTACAGAATCCTTAATGAGCCAGTTCACCTGTAGGCCAAAGGATCCACAGTGCTTTTCTCAGCATTTCTCTAAAGCCTTTGAGTATTCCGATCTGCATCAAGTGACCCCAGGAGAGTTCTGGACCTGGGTCTGTATTCGAGTGGACCCGGGGGCTCTGTTCCACTTTCAGCCAATTCTCTTTCCTTCCAATAAGTCATGTTTGTGCGCAGTCCTAGATTTAATATGGGCCCTCTGTATCTCCCAGCCTACCTACTAGGACAGCTGTGGGCTGTAATCAATTCCCATGCCCAACACGGTCCAGACTTTGAACCCAGAAATGACCTCAAGGAAAATGGAGTGTAGGTAATAGAACATAACCAAACAGGCCCGTATTTCATCACATGTCACAAAAGTAGAAAGCACAAGTAAACCGTATATCACTGATGAGTCATTTATTAGAGAGCCACCCCAAATGACATTTCCCTCTGCACAGAGTGCCTATTTCTGCTTTCCTCCCATCCTCATCTCACTCATCCTTCAAGAGAGGCAGCTCAAATGCTCCCACGTCTGGGAAAACTTTCCCATATGCCCACTGAATTCATTGTTCCCTCTTCCTGATTCCCATAGCACTTTGTACTGAAGGCAACTCAGCACCTACTGTACCTTGAAATGACCTGTGTACGTCTGTCTCTTCCACCAAATGGAACTGAGAGCAGACACTATGTTTAACTGTCTCAGAGTCCCACTGCCTACCTGGAGTAGAGCAGTTAGTGAAGACCTTTGTGAGAGGAGGAGAAAACAGGGAAAGGGAAAGGGAAGGAAGAATATAAGAGAAAGGCAAGGGAATGTTGCCGTTTTCCACAAAGAATGTGTGGCAGGATAGAAATTGTATTCACAGCCAAAAGCTGCCACAACAAATTACCACAAACTTGGTAACTTAAAACAACTGAAGTTTATTCTCTCTGGGTTCAAGAGGCCAGAACTCTAACATCAAGGTGATGACAAGGCCACATTCCCTCCAAAAGCTCTAGGGGAGAATCCCCTCTTGCCTCTTCCAACTTCCGGTGGCTCCTAGCATTCCTTGGCTTGTGGCCACATAGCTCCAATCCCTGCCTCTATTTTCACACAGCCTTCTTCCTGTTTGTGTCATATCTCCTTCTCCTTTCTCTTAAAAAGATGTCAGTCATGGGATGCAGGACCCACCTTAAACCCAGGATGCTCCTATCTCAGGATCCTTAACTTATTTCATCTGTAAAGACTATTTCCAAATAAGGTCACATTCATAGGCACCAGGGGTTAAGCTTTAGACATATCTTTTGGGGGAACAGAATTCATCCCACTACCTTGAAAAAATTAATTCTACATCTTCAATACTCCACACACACACACACACCCACCACTACCCAGGTATTCCCACACTCAGGACCCTATTCCAAAGCTTCCCAACTTTGTTCACCTCACAGCGCACATAAAAGTGATACTATTTCAGCATCACGCTGGAGCAAGGATGCAACTTCTCATGGCCTGAGGCCACCACAGAGGGGATCTGGCTGCCCCAGGCCTGTCCCACAGTCCTGAGCTGAAGGGGTCTTTAACTTGGCGCCCTTGTGACTCATTCCTACCATCATAGTCTATGAACACATAAGGGTCACAAAACTTGGGGTCGTCATCTTCTATCTCATGCTCTCAAGCTGGCGGAAGGCTCAACAGCGGTGTCTCTCTCCCAGGAGCCCCTTTCTTCTTCAGCATCCTTGCCACCAGAATTTCTTGCTCTCCTGTCTTGGCCTCTGAAAAGGACAGACAAGGCAAGCCAGTCTCCTCCTTTGACTGTGAAATACCATAATGGGTCAAGAGCCACCCCTTTTTGCCCTGTGACCTTTCTCCTCACTAGTTCAAGGATCTAACCTTTGTGGTTGCAAGTCCAGTTTCAAGTTTACACTTCTTCATCTTCTTACATTACACCAACTGGGTTTCTAATTACATACAGGGCATACCCCAAACCACACAGATGATGGTGTCTTTTATTCTTTCACCTCTGTGTGTAGAGGGCAGAGGCTTTTATGAGCAGTTATGTGGATTTTTTGCCTGAGTTCCTGAGAATAGGAAGGTACAATTTTCCTTTATGTGGAACAATTCTACCCCAATATGAGAATCAGGAAAAAGCTGTTCCTAGACAGAATTCACTTCACATCTCTATTTTGTATTCTGACAGTGATTGGAGTGTAATCTGTCCTTCCTGAAACACCCTAATCAACTAACTTGGCCAAGTTCTTTCCTAAACAAACCCTGTGCAGCTTCCAGTTCTTTTTCTGCAAGAAATACCAAATTAGCTGCTTTGTGGATTGCTGGTGAGCCCGGAGACTTTTATTTCATTATTAGGCACTCCCTAGCCTAAAGGAAGCACTGCCTAGAATACCTAAAACTGTCTATTGTTGAAGTTCATTTTACTTCATTTCTGTGCCTGCTTCCATTGCTTGTCTCAAACATGTTCTATATACCAAAATGTGACCAGAGGGGGAAAATACATGAATAAGGTGACTGTAACGGCAAAAGAATCCAATTCATTTAAAATACCCATATTTCTTTTCAGATTTAATCATTCATTCCTTCATCCATACAAGGATGATAGTCAATGCTGGCTGATCTTAAAGATAATCAGTTAAATTTTTAAGGAATATATTCTCAAACATGCTGCAAAATATATGTGGCTTAGCATTCCATATTTGAAGGGGAAGGTAATTTTTATAAAAAGCAATTTTTTCCAGAGGATATTCCAACTCTCATATACAGAGCTGGGGAGGGAATTTGGGTGGGTACAGTCAGTGTGCCCTTGCTGGGTTCACATCTCTGTAAGGACCGTGACAACCCTGGGAATTTAACAGGGCTCATTTGCAGCTTCAAAGTCAAGAACCACTTAAATTCACAGCCTTCATAACAGTTAGATATAAGAAACTGTGGTGAAGCTGACATTTTGCCCCTTAATTCAACTGTGAGTCAGAGCACAAACTATCATGGTGACAAAATTTTCAAGAGATGACTTCAGTGTTCTCGGCTGAATTAAGACAGGCCATATATATGTTTATCTTATATCCCATGACCACTATGGGGTAACTACATCATTTATCATTCAAACAGGGACACAACTGAGAGTGAAAGGGTCTAGGCTTCCAATAAATGAGAGGCCAGGAAGGCATAAACAAGGCGAACTGGCAAGTAGAGTCAGTCTTCCTTCTCTTCTGCCCCGACCCCGGTCCCCAACTCATCCCCACCTCACTCCTGGACATTCATCCTTCATTCCTCCCAGTGGCCTTGTTGTGTGAAGCAGAGGTTATGGGGGTGGGGGGTGGATGTTGGTGACAGCACCACAGCACCTCCCCTCAATCTCACACTCGGATCCCGTCATTGTCAGTATGGGAGACCACATGGAGACGGCTGCCTGGCGGCCTCAGCAGGAATATGTGGCTCTCAAATGCGTGTGGGAAATTCTCCTCGGTCCTTGATCTATCGATCCTTCGATTGCCAACACCTGCCTCATTGCATGACTGCCCACCTCACCGAAACCATCTCCTCCAACTCATTTATATCATGGAACCAGGAGCATCCGAACTTGTACCAGGCAACCAACACTAAGCAACTCTTCTGGCTGGCTAACATTTAGCTATGATGACAGAAATGGATTGAGAATAATAGATTTGGGAGAACCCTGGAGAGCATGGCTACGCTATCCACTAGCCTTAAAGGAAATTGTGTCAGTCACATAAATTTTGTTAGATTTGTTTAGAGATGCAGCTTCCAAAGCCTATTTCAACAAGTCTCTTCTCATCTTTGCCAACATGAGCAACCAAAAACTATTTCTCATGCTCAGCAATTTAGGATTTATCTCCTCTTGTTTGCCAATTTAGAGCCCCTTCTGTAGGACAACCTCTGCTCTGCTCTGCTCTGCTCTGCTCTTTGTAACCTTTAATTAGCTTTCTTGTTCCAAGAGGCTCTCTATATGATATTTCTAGATCCTGAAAATCTGACAGATGATAACATAACCATTCATGGTTTTCCACAGGAACACCTCAATGCTATTCTGCATCACTTGGCCATAGACACTCCTTCACCACATTTTTCAGTATGGATTTCACATATAGAGAGTTCAAAGCTATCATGTCCTAGGGTTTGTTCCTACTTGGTCTTTGGTTTCTAACCCCTCCTCTGGTGTGTCAAGGACATATGATTTCATTATTCTGTCTCTCTGCCTTAATTAGAGCAATTAACATGAAAGACATTTGAAAGCTAGTTACAAGTAAGTAGAAAAGATCTATAAGAATTTTGTCTTGGGAGGAGCCCCAATGCCTTACACTTACTGCATACTCAAATAGCTGATTTAAATTAATTTCAAGCCCAAAGTATCCTTTGTAAAAAATGCTCAGACATGTTTATAATGTCTCTTCCCTGAAGATTCTTCTGTATTTTGAGAATGGTAGGTATATTTTCATCATTAGGAAGGTTTTGCTTATGGGCCACTCTTAGGAGATATGTTGTTGTACAGAGTTCTTGGCTGGGGACTTTCGTGGGATCTGATGAGTTACATACTAATGGTTCCCAGATCTGTGACCTTAAAAAAAAACATTTCACCTCTCTGAGCCTGGTGTCCTCATTCATAAAACATGGAGTATAAACTAGAACTATACTCTAATCTCTCAGATTTTAAATTCCATGATTCTATTCTTCTACTCAGGCAAATAATCCACTTCCTTACATTTTTTAAAAAGACATTGCTCATGAAAAACATTTAAAAAATATATACAATTACAAACAATAATATAATAGCTATTTGCCATCCACCAATATATAATATATATCTTAGAATTTTGCTTTATTTCCTAGCCTTTAAATTTTTTTTTTAATGAAAATGAAATAAAACAAGAAAAATACATTTGAAGCCCTGTTTTGAAGACTTCCCTGATTTCTTACCACTCCATCTCCCAAGAGCTTAATACTGTCTTAAGATGAGTATGCTTTTTGCTTTCATCTTTGGTTTTATACTTTCAAAATATGTGCAGATATCCATAAGTTATAATTAGTATGTCTTGTGTGTTTTTAAATTTTATAGAAATGATGTTGGCTTCATTTTGCTCTGAAATGCCTCTTTCTTCTCACCTTAACTTCTGAGAGGTTTAGAATTAACACAGTCATTGAATAAGCTTGTTTGAATTTCTGTTGATAATTTATCTCATGTATCAAATCCCTTTTCTTATTAATTCTTTCTGTTTTTCTCTTGGGAGTACATTTTGACTTAATATCAACTTCATTTAACTATTTGCTCTTCCTTGTCACAATCTAAAAGTGTACATTCTTGGAGAAGAAAGGAAAATTCTTATCCAAATTTCCAGAACTTAAATATTAAATGAGAATAACGATTACAGAAAATTATGCCATTTTGTACTGCAGTTTCTCTAAAGAATTCTTAACAACCTCTAGTTCACTTGTCCAATGAAGAAAAAATTTCTACAGGGTGTAAATAAAGAGTAATGGGTTCATTTCATTTATAATCAGTTATTACCAGTTGTAACCATTATAACCAGCGTCCTTTGGGAAGGTTCACAGAAAGGCTTGTTAAACACTTGGATGGACTGGTAAATTTCTCACACTTATTCATCATTATTGTCTCTCTTATAAGAGAAGCACCAGGGAAACTTCTGTCTTACAGAGTACTATAGAAAATATCAGCATGTCATAAAAGTTCTGTGATAATAGTAATGGCAGTCATTGTTCTGGCAATAAGGCACTGGGAAAAAAGACCTGAAACAAATCAGGACAAATGTTAACCTTTATTTGGACTAAAATAATCTACCCTATAATGATCAGATAAAAAGAAAATTAGAGTCAACATTATTAAATCCCTTTCAGCTAAAAATGGGTTAGAGCGATAATGACCACTTACTTTGGAACATCTTACATTAACATCAGGGTACAAAGCAATATTTCCAAATCCAGTGGAAAATATAACTTCCTGTTTCATAAATATTTCTACTGTGGAGGACTGAGAGCCTGAGGTATTCGATAAAGTTATGTAAGTCAATGAATGGTCAAGCTAAGATTTGAACTCTGATGGAGAGACTAACATTAACCATCAAAGAAAGTCTTGCTGTCAAGCAACGGAAAACCCTTCTAAAGCAAAGGAATTACTATGCGTCTGAAATAATGAGAAAATTAACTCACCATTTAAGAAACATCTGCCAGATTGGTAGCTATCCACTTGGGAAAATGGTCCTTTTCTAAGGTCCTAAGAGACTGGAGGCATATGAAAAAACTCAGATTAGTATCCCATGGAGAGCGTCAGACTGAAGCATCTAGTTGTAATGTTAAACTATGTGCCATCCCACATCTGAGACTACAAAATAAAAATTCAAAAAGAAAATCTTCTTTGAACACCTTTCTAGCTTATTTAAGAGTATGACAAAATGCCCAAGGAAATCAGATATGATGGAAGGAATTTCTTAAGCATGAAAAAGTAATCTTTACACATGAGGAAATGTATTACTGATTCTTAGAAAATAGCAAAGTTCAACATCAAATGCAGACCTTGGTATATTTCTCTCCTACTCTCCCAAGTTTTCAATCATTCATTATTGCACAAAACAAATATTTCACAGCTATTTTTTACTGTTGAAAAAACACTCTCTTAAAATGTTTAGTGTCTTGATTTAATCTCTCTACCATGACCATAAGAACATCTAACATTTATCAATTCCTTCATGTAAAACACCATGCTGGGTGCTTCATATGCATTTTCCCATATTATCTTCATAGTAACTTATGTAAAGAGGTATTTGTGGAGCAGATAGATCACCCAATGAAAATCAATCTAAGAAACAGGGTGTAAAGCAAAAAGACTACCTAACAAAAAGTCCACGCCTGGCGTTAGTCGTAGTTTGGTGCAGGGCTCAATGGCAAGACTCGTTTTTCTCTCCCACCGTTCCCCTGAGCCACTTTCTCTAGGTAAGGTCTGTTCTCCATTTGGTTTGTGTCTGCCCCTACTCCAGCATTCTCACCGAAATTCTCTGATTCTGAGTGGGTCACATGCTGCTCCCTGCACCAATAGCCGAGGCAAAGGAACACAGACTGCTGTTTCTTAGGCCCAAGTCCCATGATGCATCTCTGAGGGGTAAAGTCAAGTCCCACCCAGAGCATGTGGGCTGAGAGCAGGGAGAGGGATAATTCATAGAGCAAAATTCCAGAAGAAGGGTAAATGGATGCTGGAAAAATATCTGATACAAAATGTATAGGACAAGACAGAAAGGTTGAAAATATTCTGGGTGAGGGAAATAACATGATGCAAAAGCACTGAGGGAAATAAACGTGGTTTCCATAAGAGGAAGCAGAGGTCATTACATCTGTAGAATACAGCAACTGAGCAGTGAGGACAACATTGGAATGGCAGGATACAACCAAAGTAGAAAGTACAATTAGATCTGGATGTCTAGACTATATTCAATAGGCGTAGAGTCATTGTATACACTTGAAGAAACAGGATAATCACTAAGAAATGGGCTTTTTGGAATATTAAAAAGTTAGATGCAGAGATTTGCTTTGGAGACACCTGGATATTAATTCCGCTTTCATTAGTGCCCCATTTCTGAAGTCTTGGCCTCACTGATGCTGAATTTGGCTTAAGAACAAAGAGAACCTAAGCATGTTTATAAATATTCCCTTAAATGGAAGCAAATAGACTGTTAGTGTGCATTCTTTTGGAATACCGATATCTTTGAGATTAAAAGGACGAGGTCTTAGCAAGAATTGTGTTGTCATGATCTAGAAAGAACTAGACAGTATTGCTGGCATCTCCAGGGCCCCATTAATAATATCAGGAGCCAAGAGAAGTTGCACCAAGATATGCTCTATGTGCTCCTCCCTGCACGGCCTCACTGATTGCAAAAAGATTGTGTGTCTTTGGCTATTTAACTTTACACCTGAGGGTAGTGCAGGGGAGTCTCTGGTAGGGAGATGTATGTATATGTGAAGAGGGTCTTTTTCCCACCAATCCACACTCAGACCGCAACGTTGCAATCAGTGCCAAAAGTAGGATTGGCACAAAGACCTCTCTATTACCACGCTGGACTTTGGAAGGGATGTTGTGAGGCTGAAGGAAAGAAATATGAGCAAAAATAGCTGGATGCTGAGTGCACAGGACACTATGAAATTTTTGAAGGATATTTTGAGAGAGAGACATATTAGAATTCATCTGTCTCTTTACCTCCAACAGATCAGCCCCAGTGGATAATTTTAAAAGTCATTGTTCAGGGTAAGATGTCCCAGGGCATTGTTCTCTGGCTTCTACTAAATATGCCAGTCATGGCACTATAGACAATTAGATACCTCCAAAGGTGAGGGAGGATTATGAGCCGGGAGAGTTGCTCCACTCCGTCATCTGGGACCATAATGTGAAGGAACACTTGAGTGCCCATCAGGCAGAAACTGGAAAATTGCTGAAGCTTTGGAAGTATGAAAGTGGGAGCATGGAGACAAGAGTTGCTTTAACTCTGGTTCACTTAACTGCTACCACAGGCAGGGTGGTCAAACAAGGAGGGATTAAGTTGATTCACAGGATTTTAAACATCATCTTTACTGAGTTTCAAAAAAAAAAAAAAGCGACAAGAGAACACTGGTTCTGATTTTTAAATCTTAATCGTGAGGAATCATTTCTAAAAGTGTGTGCATATAGTTCCCCTAGCATGCAAATCTGACCTTGAGACAGAGTTGGACAAACGTCTTAGGAACTAATGGAATTAAATTTTGTGTTCTGAAGTTTCACATTTTTTAAAAATAAGAGCATAGCTTTTTTGTTAGTAAAAAGGGAGCAATTGCTTTTTGAAACTTCTACTTAAAACGAATATGCATATGTAACTTGACACAGTAGCATATTTGTGTGACTGGGCTAAATGCAGGAGAAGAGGAATAGAATATAAGACATTATTTTCAGGATATTCATGGTTTCCAAGAACACTGAATTACAATGGTCTCAAGACAATTCAGCTAAAGCATTAAGTATCTAACTTCTGTGTTTTAGATATGATTCTGGGGCATAATGAACTTACTGGATCAGCACTAATGGGAATAAGGGGAAGGTGGCAATGTGCCCAGCATCTCAAAACAAGAAAACTTAGGAAAAGCAGTGTTTTCTTTCTTTCAAGTCACCTTAGAATCTTGGCTTGAGGTCACAATTTCTTTGGTAGCTAAGGAAGGCGATTAGACAGCTGCATCTCCCTCTCTTCTTCAGTAAAATGCAGAGAAATTTGTGGAAGATAAATACTGTAGAAGTTGGGGAATTGTGAAATGGATATGATTGAACAGAGTACTGAGCACTGGAAGAGAAAAAAACACTGGGATTGTCATTAGGAAACACGTCTTTTACAGAGAGAATAACCAAAGTTGAAGAAGACAGAAACCCCTGGAGAAATTGTGTGCCTTTACTTGGAACATTAGCCCAAGGGACAGAGCCAGACAAACAGGGAGTAGATGCTGAGAGCCCCTGGCCCCTGCCCCACTTAGAACCAGGCCCCCATAACCACCCAACCTCCCCATGCCAGAGAAATTGAGATGCGGCTCATGCTCAGCCACACCTACCCAAGCTAAACGAGCCAAGTGGTCAGATACGGAAGCTGTCCATTGAGACTTAACCAGCAAAAGGAGACAAAGAACTCCCCAGTTCTCAAAGAAAAAGGGTGCTGGGGAGAGAGAGCTGCATGCTTCAGCAGCACTGCCCTTAGACCCAGCGAGGTGAGTCCCCCTGGGCCCTGCACTCCCGAAGTCCTGTATGTTGGCTCATCAACACATTGGCTGATGCGTGTTGTCTGATACCAGTAAATGCATATATATCTGACTTGCCACCAGGATCAAGAGGTATGGTTTTAGTCAAACAGATTTGTAATCAGGTCCTCAGACCAAACTATTAAAACACCCAGACAAAAAGGAATATACTCAGAGTCAGAGGACGACTCTCTCTATGACCCTAAAAAGCTGGAGGCAAAGAGAATGTTCAAGGTCCCCATGCCCGTGACTCTGTTTAGAAGACAACGGCCTTCAAGAGCTTATGTGACTATTTCTTAAATGGGAAGGCACAGTTGCTCGAGTAGCACATTCTGGAATGGCGATGTGAGCCAGATCTGAGGTCTGCGCAGCAGCAAGAAGTGGTGGGGACCTGGGTGTGTGTGTGTGCACAGTGTTGCCAACAGCTATATGCTCGCCACGGAAATCTGGGGCCACAAGAAGCCACCCAGAGATAGGCCATCTCTTCTTGCCCTGAGTGTCTACCTCACATCTCATAAGACTTTGTATTCTTGGCTGATCAAACCAGGAACTTAATGTAATCTCACTGCAAATGTGAGTGTGCTGGGGTGGGAGAGAGGGGGGTGGGGTAGGACTCCTTTATTCTAGTCTCTAACCCACTTAACACATGACATAGCTTATTTCGAAAATTAAAAAAAAAAAAAAAAAAAAGGTTCACCTAAATCAAATAAGCAGGAGTGTAATTTCCAGAACAAGAAGTCAGAAACCTTTGGATTTTATCTTCAATCCACAGTGTGGTCCACACAGCTCCAACATTAGCATTCTTACCTACTTGCCCACATACTTCAGCGCCATCCTGCACTAGAATGTGGGTATTTCAAAGTCTTGGGTCCCTGGGCACTGGGCCTCATGGCAACCATAGATCCCAAGCTCCTGTGGGTGGCATTTTCTGGAAGCATAAAATTTCATTCCAAAGCGAATGTGCCAATAGTTGGCGTGCAGCGGGTACAATTAGTCACTTTCTCAGAACGAGGAGCAAAGGGCTAATTGTTCTGCGAGTGGACAATTGCTGCTGTAATTATTAGCCCCTGTAATTTTTCATCCAGATATAATTGCATATGCGGACGGGGAGTGCTTGGGCTGTCTTCTTGCAATTCCACCCATGAGGCTTCTCATTGTCACGCTCAGGTTTTTTCCACTTGTATTGGTCACAATTGGTTGTGCTTTTCTATGATTGTCCTTTTACACTCTGTAAAATATAAATGCAAAAGCAGTTTTTAAAAAGTTTTCCAGAACAATTTAAATACTGAATCAGTCCTCTAGTCATTGGGTTTGTGTTAAATGTAACTTGAATTTTTATAAAGGCAATTTTTTGGCTAAAGTTTATACAATCGTAGAAAAGGGAGCTGGAAATGTCTCCTGAGCTCTCATTATCTGCTGTCTCTATACTCTCCACTCTTCTCAAAGTCTCCAAGAATAGGAATTTCACAGCCTCTCTTTTCATTATAACGTCTCTAACTTTAAAATGTCCAAGCCTTGTATGTTCCCAAACTCGACTCAGGAATTCCAGGGTCACCACAGTGGCAGTAAGTTAATTGTTAGTTTCCTTGGGCATGGAGAGACCAAATTGGTTATACCTAAGTTTGTAGCCAGAAACCATCTTGAGAGATAAACTAATCTGTTTTAGGTTTCATGTGAAGTTTTCCATAAAATAATCTTGAAAGTAGCTGATCTTTCTCGTGAGGCATTTGGCCACAATCTACTAGGCTTCATTTCACCTATAGCCCCAAGCCCTCAGCTCAGGCTAGAAATGGGACTGGGTGATAGAAGGAGCCAAGGAGGAGGCTTGCTTTCTTCCAATTTGCAAAGCTGCTTGAAAACTTCTTCCCACTGTCCCCTGTTCCTAGAGCATGGCTGGTTGTCCTAGACAGACAAGTTTCCCCCGGTTCTTGTGGTGCTGCAGGCTTCTCTTCAGATGAAAACTCTGAATACGCAAGAAAACCCTTTTAGCATTGTAAACTCTCATAATGCAGGAAGTCACAAAGCATAGCATCTGGGAAAGGCAAAATTGATTTAAAGGATTTGGGGAGAATCATGCCATTAAGCAGTGCTTTGATTTTTTTTTTTTCTTGTTCTTTTACTGGTTCCAAATAAAAGTGAAACTCACTGAAAGGTATAATATCTACCTGCTGAAGTTGAGAAACAGGTTCTGATGAAATTATCTGCTATTAAAGGTAAATCTGCCTTATGTAGACAGCAACATACCTGCAGATCTTTCTGGCAGCCTCAAAATAACATTCAGCTGCTCTCTGCATTCTGACCCCTAAGAGCTGTGACCTGAACCCCCAGCACCACCACCATCTAAGAATGCTAATAACCACTGCCGAAATTACGCATTGCATTTCCAGTGCCAAAATCCCCCTTTCTTTCTGCTCAAAGTGAATAGGATCCTAAATGCGCCACGTTTGCTTTTAGGAGGATGCGTTTGCCAATCGGCCTCAATGCAAGCCCGGGTGCTTCGACAGCATGAATAAAAGGGGTGGTGATCTGAAGAGCCTTATTTTTGTCCCTAATGTTCACCCCAAAAGGAAATGTGCTTCTTGCTAATAATAAAAGATGTGACCAAAAACGTTGAGTATATTTATCTGTTCCTAGTTCATTTGCCAAGGATATTTCCTAACAAAGCTCTTTTAGAAAGACTAAAACAATTCACCTCTTTCTCACTTGCAATGCAAAATGCCAAGGTCTGGCAGTTTTGTTTAGGAGATTCAGCTGAAGACCAGCCTGCTCCCCTAACATCCAAACCAAGTTAACACACAATAATGTTAAGAGTTAACATTTACTAAGCTAGGTGCTGGGCAGTTTAGCACTTTACAGGTTAACTCCCTCAGTCCTAACAATGGCCCTGTGATGGAGGTCCCCTTAGGATTCTCATTTACCACCATGGACACTGAGACACAGAGGCATTAAGTAACCTCCCCAGATCACACAGCTGACAGCTGGGTAGTGATGCCAGTCTGGAGACACTGCTCCTGACCACTGCGTGACGCCACCTCTGTGTCGGTGCTATTTTGCATTTTAAGACAATGTAGACTGACCCATTGCTCTCCAAATGGTGTCAAGAGTGTGGGTCGAAGAGAAGGGCAGTATGGTCTCTCCCCCATTCCTTAAAACCATTGCTCTCCATATGCTTCCTGCTGTCACTTAGCTCATTTGTGGTTTGGCTGGATTTCTGACTCCTAAATCAGATGTGCTAAAAAAAATCTTGGGCCCTGGTCCAATACAGGTTCTTTCAGATTCACTTAGAAGTCTCTAAGTAAGTTTACAGTAAAGTACATGTGTTAGACAGACAAGCTCATTATCAGATTATGTGTCTAAAGAAATAACAAGCCACACACAAGAGCCAGTCACATTACATTTATAACCATCAGGCATTTGTCAACGAGAGTCACCCAATTTCAGTGCTCATTGGTAATTTTCCATGAACTGTGTAATTCCAGCAAACAAGAAGGCCAAATAGATAAGCCTTGTTGTCATGCACTTTAATCTATGATTTGGCCCCTCTCCATATACTGTATAATAATGACTTATTTTTTAATCTGTACATAAATGTCTTTACCATTTTAAAACAAATTTTCAGAAGCTATTAGGCTGTGTACTAATTTGATTGGCACTTGTTTGTTTGCAGTTTTTGTGTTTTAAACAGAAGCTGAATTATTATTTTTAAAATTTTCTTTATTCTGATAAAATTCTTATGCCTTCATTTTTAATGACTTCAGCAAACTCTATGGCCAAGGAGCTGAAAAAGAATCTGGCAACAAGCAATATTCTATAACATCAAAATGCTTCCCTTGTGAGGGGGAAAAAAAAGTCACAGGCAACTTTTTTCTGCACTCAATTTGATCAACTGTAGCTCAAGAAAATGTGGAAGGGGTTCCAGATCTGTTTTCCACCTGTTTTTCCTGGGTGTTGTCCAAGTTGAGTCATAATCCTTTTTCTCCTCTTGGAGTCAGTAAACCCGCTCCCCTAGCTGATGTCCACCCAACTCATCTATTCCCATTTCAAAATCCGATGGAGAGATCAGTTAGAGACCTTCTGCCTAACTGAGTGGAGAACAGCATGAGTCTGGGTTGAACAGCGGTTTTAAATTCTGTAATAGTGGAGTAGTTTGTCAGACTTTTTCAGGCAGAAAACAGAATGTTTTCCTCTTTATAAGAAGCTTGTAAGCATCATGTGAAACACCTTTCTGGTTCCCCAGCCTACATAGCTTTTCAAGTTTTCTTCTCATACTGTTTCTAATACTGTTTCTCTTCAGAGTAATTAACTTAAGGAGAAATCAGCAATCTGCCTTTGGCTGAACCTTCACTGATTTCCAACTAAAAACAAAAGGAGACGAATCCAACATTTGGCCAATGACCCAATCAACCATTCCCCTGCCAGGAGAGCTTTCAACAGGTGCTGCCATTATGGGGGGCAGGGAGGGGCAGCGAGAGGAACGTAGAGATGTGGATTTTGAGTGTTAAACCCTGTTTTCACTGTCTTTGGCTTCTCTCTGAGTCCTGAAATAACGGTGCTTAACCAGAGACCTACAGATCATGGAAGATTTTTTTTCCTCCACTCCAAGCAAAAGAAAGCACAAAGCCCAGGTTTATCAAAAAAGCAATTTCCAGCAGTACTTTAATTAAGTGTTAACCTTTCTGTGAAGAATTATAAATTATATAAGAACAGAAACGTCAACCAATGACATTTGAGACTTATGTAATTTTTCCAATAATAAGTGTGTCTAGGTAAGATGTCAGTTAAAAGTTTAAAACCTAGATATGTGGGCGCTGTCAAAGAGACTGGTTAGAGCCACACATTTGGGTCGTCAGGGAGAATTTCCAAAAAGGTGACAGATTTTGACCATAATCAAAGGTTACTTTTGGCTTGAAGATCCGTTTTCTTTTCATTCTCCTGGGCCTCCTAGGTGCTTGGGAGAATCTTAACCATACTAGACGTGTTTACAAGTCAGATTCAGTCCATTTTAGTATCCAGATCTATAACGTTCTTTTCTCTTCCCTAACAAGCTGATAGATAGCCCCTGACTGACATTCTTTCACCTTGGATGATGATATTGCTGATTCTAATCTCCCAAATTCCTTTCAATCTGCTCGCTGGTGAGAAAAGATTTTCCCTTCCATCTGGCTGACAGATGCCATAAACTGTACATTACTTTGTCAGCCCTTAAGTCAGGGCATCAATGACTTCCATGGGGATACAGTTGATAACAACCCCTTGGCATCAAATTGTCTTTCAGAGAATTAGATAAACGTGAAACTCTCTGAATTGTCAAGAGCATCACTCAAGGCTGCTTGCCCTTTTCGACAGCCCACGACAGTGGGCGCGGTGTGCACCTGAGGATGGGAATGTTTTTTCATGCCTGTACTTCCCGCAACCTATCTCTTTCCACTTGGTCCCAAGCAACAAACTCAGCTTCCCAAAGCCCTCCTTGGCCAAGCTCTTAAACCTCAGCAGGACCCACAGCCCTGGGAGGAAGACCCGCCTCTCAGGGTGGGCTTTTGAGTCCGGCTCTGAAATCTGCAGACTCTGAGGAATAAATGATTCATCTCCCTCTGGTAACATCTCTTTTTACAGAGATTTCTGTCACAGAGCCTTGACAACAGCAATGTTAATTGTGTTTGTTAATCCACAGTAGTAAGGGGGGGCTAGGGAGGAGAGAGCGAAGCCCCACCTGACTCCAGAATATTATTTCATGCTGTTAACCACAGTCCATGCTGGAAATCGTTTTAACGAAGGGAATAACATTTAGAGGGCCTCTGCACTAGCAGGTGCTGAAAGGGTCTATTTAGTCCAGTCTAAGGCTCAGACAGAACCACGTCCTGCTCAAGAGAGCTGCTGGCTTTCCAGACAGTCTCTCAAGAGCCCCCTTCGCCTTTCAGTTATCTAGAACGGAATCTCTTTCCTGTGGGTTAAAACTCTCTCTTGCTGCAATTGACCGTTTACTTGAGTGGATTTTCTTCCCGTAAGTCCTCCAAGAGCTCCTGGACCAGTCTCCGTTCCTTCCCCGTCCCCATCACAAATATTTAGAAATACTTGGAGAGCACTCTACATGATATGGCTCTGTGTGAGTACCGTGCAGATCACCCAAACGCCGGCCTTGCCGTTTGGAAGCTTATAAACTGAGATTTAAGGTTTCATGAGTTTAGCTGTAGTGGCATAGTGGTGAGCATAGCTACCTTCCAAGATTTCAGGAGTTTACAAAAACCCAGGAGCAGACACAGCAAGGCCTTGCAATAGTTCTCCATTTCATGCTAAATAAAAGCAAAAGTTCATACAATGGTTTTCAAGGCCTGTATAATCTGTGCCTCACCACCACTAACACACACACACACACACACACACACACACACACACACACACACACTGACTATCTCTTTCCCTCCAATCTTCTCTCTACCCCTCCCCTCACTTACCGGGGTCTAGATGCCTCTCCTGCCTGCTTCGAGCTGACTCCTACCCCCAGGCATCTGCACCGCCTGCTTCCTCTGCCCTAAACCCCCTCCCTCACATGTCCACATGGCTCACTCCTCCACTTCCTTCAGATTTTTGTTCAGTTGTCACCTTCTCACTGAGGCTTAGCCAGACCACCTTATGTCATGCTATAATCTCACTCCACCATGCCACCAGACTCCTGACCCCCTGGCCCTGCTCCATGACTTTTTTCTATATTAACCACTTTTTAACACGCCATATTATTTACTTACTTAGTA
Organism: Eonycteris spelaea; assembly: GCA_003508835.1. NCBI lineage: Eukaryota > Metazoa > Chordata > Mammalia > Chiroptera > Pteropodidae > Eonycteris > Eonycteris spelaea. The sequence goes on from PUFA01000192.1 coordinate 2,864,574, forward strand.
TGTTTATTCATAATCAGTGCCTCCCCCAGCTAGAGTACCAGCCATGAGAGCAGAATTTTTGTTTGTTTCCTTCAGTGCTGTATCTTCAGTGCCTAGAGCAGTGCCTGGCACAACAATTATTTGTTGAACGTGAAGAGTACATTAGATCAGTGATGGACTTCTCAGTCTCCAGCAGAGGAATGAGAGGAGAAGGTGGCTGGGGGAACAGTGCCCTGTTGGCTGGGGTGAAGGGAACAGTCAGCCACGTGGAGCAGGAGATCACAGGGCAGCCTTTCCAGGGAGCCCAGACTACAAGGGGACTTCATCTACCCGTCTGCCAGCCCAGACCCTGCCATTTCTCAGCTCTTCACCATATGATTTATCTTAACAATCGGTCCCAGCTTCACTTACAGCTCCACCCACTGTCTATCCCCTGAGCTTTCTAAACATAAATTAAATCATTCGCTCCACACATTTTCATGGAAGCTCCCATCGTGGTGTGCCAGGAACGTTCTAGATGCTGGGCATACTGCAATTAACCAAACAGACAGAATTCTCTGCCAATTGGAAGGTTATAGTCTTGATGGTGTGGCAGACAACAAGCAAGCTAGGCAAGCAAAACCTGTCCTGTTAAGTGAGGCTGAGGAAAGTCCCATAACTTGCTTGCTTCAAACCGTCCTTGGCTCCCTGCCGTCTCCAGGATAGAACTCGAGCCCTTTGTGTCCAGCAGACAGCACTTCGTGTCCACTCCTCCAGCTCCAAGCTTGCTGCATGCGCCTGGCCTTCCAGGCAGAACAGGCTCTGCCGGTCCCCGGCCATGCCTTGCTCTCTTACACATCTGCATCTTTGCACACGCTGTTATTTCTGTCGGGGTGCCCTGCTCCACTTTGTTTGCCAGTTTGCCTTGCACTCAGTACCTAGCTTAAGCATCATGTCTTCTAGTAGTCCTTCCCTGCATTCCCCATCACTCCGCCCCACCCCATATTGAGTGTGGTGCCCTTTTTTTTTTTGGATGTTTCACATCTCTCTGTCCCAGTACTTTACCTACCAGGTTGTACCTATCTTATTCCCTCACTGTCTGGGGAGATCTTAGATCTTTAAATTCCCTGAGTCTCTGACCCACTGTAGTCAATCGATAAGTATTTGCTAAATAAATGAATGGGTGGATGGAAGGAAGGGAGAACACATGGGTTAGTAAAAAGATGTGTGGGTAAAAGAAAAGTGTCATGGGCTGAATTATGTTCCCCCAAGTTTATATGTTGAAGTCCTAACCCCCAGTACCTCAGGATGTGACTCTATTTGGAGACTGGGACTTTAAAGAGGTAAAGTTAACATGTGGTCCCTAGGGTGGGCCCTTATATAGTGCGGCTGGTGTCCTTATCAGAAGAGGATATTGGAGACAAACACATCCAGAGAGAAGGTCATGTGAGCTTCAGCCATCTAGAAGCCAAGGGGAGAGGTCTCAGAAAGAACCAACCCTGCCAACACCTTGATCTTGGACTTCTAGCCTCCAGTACTATGAGAAAATAAGTGGCTGTTGCTTAAGCCACCCAGTCTGTGGTACTTTATTATGGCAGCCCTAGCAAACTAATACAGATGGAAGGATAAATGAAATAAAGGATGGATGAAAGAAAAAAGGAAGTAAGGAAAGAAAGATACATGGATGGAAGGAAGGAAGGATGAATAGATGCATGGATGCATAAATATGTGGACAGACGGATAAATGAATAGATGAATGGATATATGTTATTCTCCCCACGGCCTCTGTGGCTCAAGCTCAGTGTCTTTTCTCAAAATCCTGACGCTGCCTGTGACGTTCTGACCCTTGCCAGCAGGACCCAGCCCTTCTCAGTGTGCAGTAAAGAAGGCTTAGCAATTGGCCTCTACTCCTTACCCCTCCCATGGGCCGCAGCCTCCTCCTCTTCCCCTGATGTCTTCTCTCAAGGCATCTTCTCTTGTTTCTCCTAGTATTGCCTCTCCCATACCCAAAGCCTTACTCCTACACGACCCCTTTAAACAGCCTTCTCAGCCCCAGCCCCTGGGCTGCTGGAGCCTCCCAAAAGAATTTAGATCCCTCTTTTCCTTCATCAAGGTCCAACTCTAGCATCTTCCTGGGTTGCCATATGCCAGTTCTCCAGGACCACTTGCGGTGGCCGCATCTGGTCCTGTCTGGGAGGCTCCTTTGGGCCATGTTTTGCTCTCTCCTTCTCACCTCGTAAGGGTAGGCACCTGGAGTATGTGCCCTGGAGCTGAACAGCCTGGATTTGAGCTCAGCTCTGTTACTCCCTTGACTGTGTGACCTGGGTTGGGCGGCTCACCAATCTCTCTGTCTCAACTCCCACATCTGTATAACGGAGGTAATAGAAGTCCCTGCCTCACGAGGACAATGAGGACTAAATGAGCTAGTTAGTACACGCAGAGCACTCAGAACGATCCCTGCACGCAGTAAGAGCCTGTTAGTTTCCTATCATTATGATCTTCCCCAACTTTTCACAAAAAACACTTGTTACCTCTAAACCCACTCACTGGTGCCATATTTTGTATTACCTCCTCCCAGCACACCCTGCTTTTCCTATTTCTCTTAGTTTAGGCAAAACAGGGTATTTCTTTGAGGTCAGAAACTGGGAAGAAAGAGAAGCTGGGCGAGCCCAGCCGGGTCCCTCTCCCCGACGCCTCGCCTGCCTGTGGGCTTTGGTTTCTTCTCCTGCAGTCCAGCTTCTTCCCCGCTGTGGCCTCTGACTTTTCTATTACATCCTCACATCTTGGGTCCTGGGGCCTGCCCAGAAATAGTCTGCCCTGACTCTCCTCCCAGCTTTCGAAAGCAGCTCTACGGCCCAGGTAAAAAAAACTTCGCAGTGACTGGGGGACTTGGCGAGGGGCGGAACCGGAGAGGAAGGGACAGCTGTTTCTCAGCACAGTGCTGTTTGGTTCTTTTCACGTGTATGCATGTATTATTACAAGAAAAATTTAAGGAAAATAAAATGTTTCATCCCAGCTGGCAAGCAGTTTAAAGACAGCATAACAGGAAGCATGGCCAGCTCACCTTTTTTTTTTTTAAATTGTGGTAAAATACATGTGTCATAAAACCTACCACCTCAGCCATGTTCCTGTGTACAGTTCAGCGGCGTTAAGTCCCTTCGCACTGTCACGCAACCATCAGCACCGTCCATCTCCAGAATTCTTTTTATCTGGCAAAACTGAGTCTCTATATGCATTAAAGAATAATTCCCCTTTCTCCTCTTTCCTCTCCACGCTCCAGCCCCGGCAACCACCGTGCGACTTTCTGTCTCCAAGGACCTCATCACTCAAGTGTAATCATGCAGCACTTGTCTTTTGGTTACTGACTTTTTTAGCTTATCAGAATGTCTCAAGATTCATCTATGTTCTAGCACGTGTCAGAATGCCACTCCTTGTTTTAAGCTGAATGCTATTCCCTTACACGTATATACCACACATTTTTCGTCCATTCCTCCATCAGTCAACACTTAGGTTGCTTCCACCTTTTGGCTATTCTGCATAATGTTGTATAAACATGGGTGTACGCCAGCCCAGCTTTTAAAAGCACATTTTTAGAGAAGAAAGGAAAAGAGAGGAGAGGAGAGGAGAGGAGAGGAGAGGAGAGGAGAGGAGAGGAGAGGAGAGGAGAAGAGAAGAGAAGAGAAGAGAAGAGAAGAGAAGAGAAGAGAAGAGAAGAGAAGAGAAGAGAAGAGAAGAGAAGAGGAGGAGCTTCTCTTCTTTTTAGTATAAAGATTAGGAAGCAGAGGGAGACCAGGGTACCTGGGAAATAAACTACCCTCCATCCTTCTTGGCCATCGGATGGCTCTATCCTCTGTATTCTTTGTTTGGGTGTCTTCTGAGGCAGAGATTATTCTCCCCATCTTGTGCTGGGAAATCGGGGCTCAGAGAGGTTGACTAAATTGCCCAAGGTAACACGGTAAAAAGAGGCTGAGTTTCAACTCAGGTTTACTTCACAGTCCAAAGCCTTTCTGCTCTTTTGTGCTGCCTCCAACAAGTGTGATCAAAGCAGGAACTGATGTGTGGGTGTGTATTCATACGAGGGGAAGGCAGGAGGCACAGACTGTCCCTCCCTCCCCTGAGCCTGAGGGACAAATTTTTTTTTTGAAAGTCAATGGAGAACAAAGGAAAGTACAGAAAATTGAGCCTTAAGGAGTCAAACATGAAGCCTGACTCTCTAACCAGAACACACTATACTACCTGCAACAGTGCTGAAAGGAAAATTCTCAAAGTCTGCAAAGAAATGCTGAGTGAAAGAGATCAAAGAGCAGGAAGTATTTCAAGGCCCTGCGTGGACAGCAAAACGGCAGGTGAGTTTTAGGAGGGGGAAGTGCCAGGAGCTGCATTCAGAGAAAACCATCCAAATTGCGCTAATGGAAGGATTGCTCTGAGGGAGCTCTGTAGCTCCAGCAAAGTCCAGGGTGGGTGGCTGTAGCGCCAGAGGACGCAGAGCTGCCCGGTGCACCGGGGCATGGGAAGGGAAATAAAACAAAAGCAGAAAACGAAAATAAGACAATAAAAAGCCTTACCAAGCTATAAAATAAGGCTTGCATTAGGAGAGTGAATAGATCCTACTGAGAGGCATAGAGAAGAAATTGTTTTTCTTAGAAAATATCAGGGCTATCTGTTGCAGGCACCAAAAAGGTCAGTAAAATGCTGAGCAGCATGAGAGAGGGCTCTGTGAGCAACCTGGGAACCGCCTGACTCACGCGTCCCTGGACCACTGCGTGTGCTTCCTTGTGGCATCTCAGGAAAGCTGTGTGGGTGTGATGAGGATGCAGGGGAGGAGGTGCTGCCACAGAGGCCCAGGTTGAATCATGAGAATGAGCTCAGGAGCCTGAGATTTTCACAGTACAACACCCTCTTCGAGATCTGAGCCTGAGATCAGAGGAGACGACACCGTGCCTTAGTATGTTACATCTAGGAGACCCCTCTGGCCCACAATCTATTTTATACCTTTATCTTTGGGTTGTGAAGGGACAGCGGGGAGAGGAGGCTGCCTCCGCCTCTGCTGCCTGGACAGGCGAGGACAATGGCGGAGGTTGTGATTTTTGGGTCCCACCTGGGTCCACAGATCAGTACCACCACCAGCCTTGCCACCAAGCTCTTAGAAACAGGGTTTCCCTGGTCCCCAGGTTTGGCACATAAGCTCCACACAGCCCTGATCCAGGGGCCAGGCCTTAAGCTCAGCTTTAGATGGCCTCGCTTGAGGCTTCCAAGTGCCACTCTGATCTGTCCAGGTCCCCAGGAAAGAGGCTGCTCGTGACCCGGTTTGGGGAAAGAAAAGAGTGCAGGAGACAGGAGGACATGAGGGCACACGGGGGAGCAGGGAAAGCACATGTGGGGAAAAAACACTAAGTGGCCAGTCAAGCTCCCTCAGAGTTAGCAGTGACTAATGGGGGCCCAGGGCGGTCCTGCAGCTTCCGCACTGCACAAAAGCACCCCCCAGGGACCAGGTTTCTGCAGGCCAAGCTGCCCATGGAGGCTGCCTGCCTAGGCCTTGGCCCTCGCACAGAGCTGTGTCCACCACCAGGATGGGGACATTTTCTTGCTCACACACAAAGATGCGGCACATTCAAATGAACAGCCCCGGGCTTCTCACAAAGGGGACACTCGGTACACATCACTGGAGTGACTGTGAGACAGTCAATGAGAGTGCACGTCCTCTTCCTCTGGGGAACACACGAGTTACCTACAATGAGCTGCACGTGCGCCAGCGAGCCAGCTCTGGCTCAGCAAAGCCACCTCCTTGGCTGGCAAGTGGGAGAGAACGTTAGACGTGTGCTGGGCTCATTACCCATCGTGCAGGTACCTACCTGATGTTAGCCAGGGCTGAGCATCAGGCCTTTCGCTTCATCCAGAGTCTAGTGTAGCAAGATCCCTGCATGCAGAACAGAGCAAGGGGTCCCTACTCAGGGTAACTGCCCCCTCCCATTCCTACCCACAGACAGAAGAATCCCTCGCTGCCATTAACCAGCCGGCTCTCAGGGACCAGGGGATAATGCCCTCCTTGTGGTCGCTCCTCAGGGATGACATATAAAAACCATCCAAAGTGCAAGGGGATTGACCCTGCTCTGCAGCCTCCTTTCAGCTTAATAGGAACAGCTGGCCAGTGAAGTGTTTGCTAGCAATTTAACAAGGCTCAAACAGCAAGAGGCATCTGCCAATAAATCAGAAGGAAGCGCCCGGCTAAATGAGGTTTAATTTAAATTCCTATCTCGAGCTGAGAGAAGAGCGTGATTGTGCCTTCCAGTTGTATCAGGACCAGAAAGGCCTGGGCCAGCCAGTTCAGCATCGGCTGGAGCTCGTCTTCCTGGCTGCCTTGGGAAGTGATGGCCCCAACAAGACTGAGGTGTAAAACCAAGCCAAAGTGATGAGAGGAAGGTAGAGGGAGGAAAGAAGGAGACAAGATGTCATTTCTTCTCTCACAGAAACGAAACAAAACATAACAACAATCTTCATTCTATTTGGAAGCCATAACATGCATCATGGCCATGCGTATGTCCACCGTGGCTGCCCCATTACTGCAGAGAGCAGGAACCCACATGTGAGGGTGCAAATGAGCCTGGCAGGAAGGAGGACTTGTCCTATGGAAATGTCACCAGTCAGAGCCACAATGACACCCTGGGAAAACAAGAGCTTCCCATTTCTCATTTTTTCCTCGCACAAAGAGCTGGACACAGACCGCAACACATGTGCGAGCCGAAGAATTCCAGTGAGCCCTCCTCCCCTGTGAGCAGTGCACAGCCTTGCACGTGATATGTAAATGCCCTTTCCCAAGCAGACTGGATTCTCCTCTTCCTGTGCATCCCATTGCTTTTTAAAATCAGAGCCCTGGACTTAAGTCAGGCCAAAAGCTGACTGCAGCTTACTGAATTCTCATGGGATGTGTCTCCGGAAGTTGAGCAGTGAGTCACCAAAGATTTGTCCTTCAAAGAGGCCTAACCAGCTGCCTTTCTCCCACATTTCATTTCACTGGGGCCAGCGACGGCTCTCCCATGGGCAGAGTCTGCGTGTGTAGCAAAAGTTCAGTCCTCAGGCACTGCTGGGCAGAGTGAGTGACTCAGAAAGCACTGGGGTGAAGAAAGTGATCCACTACCGGCCAATGCCAAAAATATGGCATAAAGTTTATGCACATTCAGTCAATCCTCAGCCCTCATCCTTCCCAAGACAAAGTCTGTCCTTCCTCACCTCCACACTCCTCTTGGTACTCTTTCTAACTTTGTTCTTCAAACACATCAGCACATGTTCCCCTGAAATCAGCCTATGCCACAGCACAGCAACCTCATCCTCTTTTGTAATAGGCTCCCACACTGCCAGACAGGGCAATACAGCATCTTTTAGGGACTGTGTTTGACTGCTAGTAAGAGCAAAGAAAAGAGAGAAGTTTATTTTTCTCTCACATATAGTTTCACGGGTGGCGGTCCCGGGCCAGCATGAATGGGCACCAAAAACTAAGGCCCCTTTCATTTTTTGGCTCTATATCATTACCATCTGGCTTTCATTCTGAAGGTCATCTCATGAGAAAATATTGATGCTGGACCACCAGCTATCACAGCTGGATTCCAGGGAGAAAGCAGAAGAAAAGGAGGAGGGGGACTTTGGGTGGTGAGCACACAATACACTATACAGATGTCAAATTATAACGTTATACACCAGAAAAATTATATAATGTTATTAAGCAATGTTAGGCCAATAAATTTAATTTTAAAAAAGATTAAAATTTTTAAAAAAGAATAATCTCAAATCAACAACCTAACTTTATAACTTAAGGAACTAAAAAAAGAAAAATAAACTAAATCCAAAGCTAACAGAAAGGAGGAAATAAAAAATTAGAACAGAGTTAACAAAATAGAGGATAGAAAAACAATAGAAAATAATCAATGAAATTAAAAGTTAGTTCTTTGAAAATTCAACAAAGTTGACAAAACTGTAACGATAGACTAAGAAAAAAAAACAGAGAAGATTCAAATTACTAAAATCAGAAATGAAAATAGGGAAATTCTACATAAATAAAAAGGAAGAGCCAGAACAAAGCTACAGTAATCAAAACAGTGTGATATTGGCATAAAGACAGAAACACAGACCTCTGGAATGTCACAGAGAGCCCAGAGATAAACTCTTACAAGTATGGTCAAATTAGTTTTGGCAAGGTGCCAAGACCATTCAATGGGGAAAAGACAGCCTTTTTAACAAATGGTGCTGGGAAAACTGGACATTCACATGCAAAAGAATGACGCTGAACTCTTTCCTAACACAAAAATTTTCCTACAAAAATTAAACTAAAAATGGATTAAGGACCTAAATGTAAGACCTAAAGCAATAAAATTCTTAGAAGAAAACATCAAACAAAATCTTCATAACGTTAGATTTGGCAACAATTTATTGAATGACACCAAAAGCACAAGTAACAAAAGGAAAAATAGATAAATCAGACTTCACAAAAATTTAAAAATTGTGTGCATCAAAAGATACTATTAATAGAGTAAAAAGGAAAGCTATGAAATGGGAGAAAATATTTGTAAATCACATATCTGATAAGGGATTAATGTCCAGAACACGGAGAACTCCTAAAACTCAACACACACAAAACAAACAACCCAAATCAAAAATGGGCAAAGAACCTGAATAAATATTTCTCCAAAGAAGATGTATAAATAGTCAATAAACACACGCAAAGATGCTCAATAGTAGTAATCACTTGGGAAATGCAAATCAAAGCTACCTACCTCATAGATACCATGTCACAATCATTAGAATGGCTGCTGTCACAAAAAATAGAAAGCAGTAAGTGTTGGCGAGCATGTGAAGAGTTTGGAACACTCATGCACCGTTGGTGGAATGTAAAATGGTGCAGCAACTGTGGAAAACAGCATGGTAGTCCCTCAAAAAAATTAAAAATAGAATTAACATATTAACCAGCAACTCCACTTCTAGGTGTACACCCAAAGAAATGAAACCAGGATCTCGAAGAGATACTTATACATCCATGTTCATAGTAGCATTATTCATAATCGCTTAAACATGGAAGCAAAACAAATGTTCACCAGCATTTAAATGCATAAGTAAATGTGGTATATACATATAATGAAATATGATTCAGCCTTAAAAGAGAGGAAAATTCTGCAATATGCACAACATGGATGAAATAAGCCAATCACAAAAAGACAAATACTGTATGATTCCCTTTATATGGGCACTTAGAGTTTTCACAATCATAAAGACAGAAGTATAATAGTGGAATGATGGTTGCCAGAAGCCAGGGGGGGGAGGGGCGTGGAATGAGAGGGGAGAGAATAGAGTTATTGTCTAAAGAGTATATAGTTCCATTCTACAAGATGAAAGAATTATGGGGATGGATGCCGGTGTGGTTGCACAACAGTGTAAATGTACTTATTGCCACTAAATTCAACACTTAAAAATGGTTAAGATGGTAAATTGCATGTCATCATATTTTACCACGATGGAAAAAATTTAAGATCATTCCAACATCTGTGCATCTCAATGTTGTTTATTTTATTTTCTCATTTGAATTTGAGATTTTCCTGGTTCTTGGTATGAAAAGGTATTTTGGATCGTATCTTGGACATTCTGAGGATTCCGTCATGAGACTGACCCTGGTACCTATTTAAACATTCTGATTCGTCAAGCAGTCCCACTGAGGAGGGTCAGGACACACGTCCTGGCCCACTCCGGCGGGCTGTGTGTTGAATGCCGACCTCATTTTCGAGGCCTTTATCGATGCTCTTCTCATCTGCCCCACTTGTGCGCTACCCAGAGGTCAGCCTGAAACGTGCGTAGTGTTAGCTCTGCTCTCAACTATGCTGGGTTGGTTCTGGTCCATTTCACTTGAGGGCCACCCAGAACGTTATTCATAGAGTTAAAAAGTTCTTGTCTTGAGCTCCCTCTTCTCTATAATCTTCCCCCTCGTCTCTGTTCGGGAAGGGCTGGGTGTTGCCTCTTTTGCTCTTCTCTTAGTACAGGCGGTCACGGTCATCAGGGCTGCTCACCAGTCTCTGTGGCTGCTGTGCCAGCGGGATGGGAAAGGAGGCACCTCGGGCTGATAGGCTTCTACCCTACAACCTTCAGTGACAGAGGGGCAGAGGGTGAGGTGCTGCCTCCTCAGTGCAAGCAAGGAGTAATCCATGGGGCGCTAACCACAGCCTCCACGGCCACAAGGTCCACCGGGGGGCAGAGAATGGCAGCTCTTTCTTTGTCTTTACCTGGCGTGGGCAGGTATAGTCAGGCTTTCCGGGGCTTTTCTGTGTCTGAGTCAGTGGCATTTCCAGCTCTCAAGCATGTCTGAAGACTAGGAGGCAACACACACACACGCTTACACACACAACTCATCTCTGGGTTATTCTCCAACCCCAAAGTCTCTAGCCATCCATCTCCTTCCTCCAGCTTTCAGAGTCTACCGGTAATTAGCGCTTTTTGCTTTTTATCCAGGGTTTTTAGTTGCAATCAGCAGGAGTAACAGATACAATGCACTTACTCCATTTTGTCTGGAATCAGAAACCCTTGTTCAATTTCAATGGAAAGTTCTGTGTTCAGGCGTCAAGGGAAATTTAACCTTGCTAACAGGCAAATCTTGATCCAAAGACTCTGGGCCAGGGAAGCCTCCCTGTCACATAAGACCTCCCTGCTGTCTGTGAGTTACATGTTGGTGATACGACTGCATCTGCTTTTACTTCTCCACCAACTGAAGAGGATCACTAGGTTTGTTTTTTTGTTTGTACATCACACGACAGGAAAATTAATTCTCATTGTCAGACAGCATGAGGGCACAGACCAGCATTTGGTGAGATTTGGGGGATGATGCAGTTAGCCAGACAAAGCAATAACAAACCCACAGAGACCGCACACTCTCCAAGTTCTTGCTGAGCGAGGCCAGCTTGGCTTTGAGTTTGAATACGGATTGGCTCCCGCCACTCACTACAGGCAGTAAGCAAAACTAAACAAGCAAGGGCAGAAAACGTGACAGGAGGAAGCGAGTGCCGTCGTCACTGCAGATGTGTAACGATGGGGGGATGCACCACCACAGACTGTCACCCCAGGGCCTGATGGTCACCCCAAGGCCAACCCTCTGGGGGAGCTCCATGAAGATGCCCGACCTTTGCGAGCTTCGGGAACGTCACTCTCAAGGCAGTGCCAAGGGTACCGCCTCCTGTGAAAGGACCCAAGCAGCCTACCGAGCAGTGTGGCAAAGTCTGCCGGGAAAAACACGGAACGGCAGCTGAGCGTCCCGACTTGCCATTTGAGGGGATGTGGCGTCTCCTCTGTCTTTCTGTATTAGCAAGGGAATTTGCATCCACTGTTTATATGTCTGAAAAGCCAACATTTTCCATGTGTTCTTGGTGTGGAAAATGATCATCCCACAATTGGCACGGTGAGATTATTTCTTAGGCGAGGCATTTCCTTTGAGACTGAACTGCCGTTTGTAGAGTTTTGTTATATTTAAGACGACACATTGCCTGGCTCCGGGAACAGAACGTGCGTAAACTGACGAAGTGTCTCAGGAACGTGAGAGCCAGTCTCAGCTCCTGATGAGAGTTAAGGCTGGATTTGGGCGAACACCAGGCAGAGAACACCCACCTGCTTCACTCGCTCATCAGGCTCCGCGTTGGCACAGCCCCTGGCGGAGGCGGATGAGAGTCGAGGTGACTGCATGTCCCACGTGTCCCTTCACCCCCACCCCCGCCTGCTCCCGAAGGGGGCTTCCTGCTCTGGCAACTGACAGCGAGACTCACTCAGAGTAGAAGGGCAGAAAGTGACCTTTTCTTGAGCCAAATCCAAATGGAATCCAAAATCTGTGCAAAAAAATGTGGGCATGCTTCCTGTTTTAGTCACCCTAGGAGGTATTCATACTTCTCACACACATTCCCGATGCCCCTCCGCTTCCCTTCTTCAATCTTCATGGCCTCAGAATGCTTTCCTGAGAAAGACGGTTGGATTACGCATTAAGCTTTAAAGTTCAGACGTATTCACCAGTGGCCAAAAGGTAGTTGGGGTGTAAAACAAGCAAAATAAACTTTTTGTGTGGTGTTTGGTGATTATACTCCTAAAGGTGAAGGCATGAACTCAAGATACTGAAGGATTTTTACTAAAAGTGGATGGCTGGTTGGATAGACGGATGGATGGACAGGTTGGTAGCTGGGTGGGTGAGTGGGAATGGGATGGTTGGGTAGGGAGATGGATGGGTGGATGGATAGATGAGGTAAAAAGAGGGGAACAGCAGGCTCCATGGCCCTTTGAAACCCCTATTCAATAGGTGGTGGGGGATCCTAGCAGCCTACTGTCTTCAGCGTCCTATAGGAAAGCCCAGCTCTGCCCCGGCCCTGGACCTGACCGATTGGTACATAAGTAACAGGCAGGACTTGGAGCACTCTCACCCACACTGACATCTGTGTCCCTGCCTTGGTTGAGGCAAGAACATGGTCTCTCCAAAGAAAGAAAGATAGTACTAGAAAAGGCCCTCCGCTGAGAACCAAGGCACGAACTATTAGGTTTCAAGGCCAAAAGCAACAAGCTACTACTGCCCTATTCTCATTTTAAAAGTGATTCATCAGAAAGGAAAAAAAAAAATCTGTGTTTCCTGGCCCTGCAGCATCTCTTCCAATCCCAGCAGGAACAGAAACCTTGCCGTTAGAACAGCGCCCGGGGCGGAGCCCCTTCCCAGCTGCTGGGCAAGTTCTCTGCTCACCTCTCATCCCCAGCACCTGCAACACGCGGGAGCACCAGCTTCCCAGTGCAGAAGAGCTGGGCTAAGGTCTGGGACCTGCTTCCGGACCCCAAACCTGAGGACAGTGATTCTAGGGCATTAGCCAGCAGGACCCCTTGATGGCAGCTGTTCAAAGAGGGTTGAACAGCAAAGGGCAGGGAGCTCAGGGCAGCACCCACTTTCCTCTTCCTAGAGTTCTGTGGGGGCCAGACTAGCTCTTCCCCCAGACTTCTTCCAGTGAATGTTCCCGTGCTGGTACACGTCTTGAAGATCCTGCTTCCTGGCTCTGAGCTGGCAGTAAGGTGGGCGTGAGTTTCCCCAGAGCTAACCCACTGAGTCCCACAGGGGCCTTCTTGGGAGGGGCTCCCACTGTTCTGCTGCCTTTACCTTCTTCCTCTTTCTGTCGTTATCCAATTTTATACTCTGTCTTGTGCTCTGGACCCAAACACTTCCCTCTTTCCCGCCTTGCCATGTCTGCTGGATTGTGGGGGGTGGGGAAATCTTCCTTATGTATCTGCTTCTGCTTGGCCCCTCCGTCATCCCTGGCATGTCATTGGGCCTGCTAGGACCCAGATCCTCCCCTCTAAGGAAGTGTGTGCTAATCTTCCTTCCAGCCCTGGTACTTTCTTTTAAAGACATGTAGTCATTTTCTTCCTCAGATCCCCCAAACAGGGGTCCCACGACTCAGCCCTTCCTGGCCCCATAGAAGACCCAGAACTGAAACCAGAACAGTCTGCTCAGCCACAGCCTCCACCCGCACTGTCCAGTTCCACAGGAGCCACCAGCCACGTGTGGCTCTGTTCGTTTACCTTTAAAGTAATTAAAATTACAGAAAACTTAATATTCAGGGTTCCAGTCACACTAGCTACTTTTCAGCTGCTCAGGAGCTCTCTGTGGCTAGTAGCTATTCTATAAGACGATGCAGAAAAACATTTCTGTCATTGTAGAAGCTTCTCTGATGGGTTTTGGTCCCAGGGCTGAGAAATGCCCTGATGTAACGGAGATGACAGACACGGTCCCAACAATTCTGATCTGAACCCTCATGCCCAGAAAGTCTCCCTTCATTCGTTTCTGAGACTTCAGCACTAACTGTGAGTCAGAGGAAGAGCCCCCAACTCCCCCAAACAGGAATCCCACATGAATTTTTAAGCAGCCGCCATCCCTACAGTTACCACTGTCACACCACGGGACCAACCAGTGACCACTTCCCCGGGTGCCATACGCCCGAAACATGAGGACTCAGGAGGGCAGGGGCAAACACGACTGAATGTAGTACGGCCCCGCCCCGGGGCCAGGAGTCCTGCCCGCTGGGATCGGAGGTTGCCGCCGCTTCCCAACCCCTCCAACTGGTCGGGAAAAACATCTACCAGGCTGGCTCTGCTCGCGCTGTTAGGGGCCCCTGCCCTCCATGCATGCCCCCACCCGGCCACACACCCCGCAGTCCTCACGGGAGGTGGCTGGGTTCCAAGGACAGGAGATTCAGAAAGAGCCATGTAGAAGCCAAATTGTTTTATGACCTGGTCTGCAGGCCACACAGCACTACTTCTATTGCTTTGTATTCATCAGAAGTTGGTCATTGAGGCGAGTCCACATTCAAGGTGGAACCAGCGTCAAAGAACACAGGACAGGCTTTAAAGTCAGCACAGATGGTAAACTGCAAAGCCGACACAGACCGTTGGAATGCACCTCAGACCGTGCCACGGCCTTTCACGTTCCTGAGCAGGAACCTGGGTACCCAAGAGGTGAAGGGACTTGCCCAAAGTCACTCAGCTGGCCGGATAGAGGCATAGAAGGCAGGGGTGCCGGCCGCTAGGGCTGGGCGCCTTCCAACGCTCTCACTGCTTGAAGGTAAATCACTGGATATTCTTGGAAGGCATTCTCCCACCAGAGGCCTGGGACGATTTCTCTGCCTCTTTATTCCAGGCCCGAAATGTGATCTCCATTGCTGGATTTTGCAACAGAATTGTTGCTAGAGAAATAAATGGCCACTTTTATTATTTTCTTTATGCCAGCGAACCATTTAAATAGGCATTTTCAGATATCTGGGTGTCATCGTCTCATGGAGAAACTATTCTTGCTCTTAAGGAACTTCCATTCTAAAATTATACACGACACAGACAGAGGAGATAGACACTCAGAGAGACACTATGCTTTTCTTTTTTTGGTAAGGGCTGCGGGAAGCACAGAGGAGGGAGAGAAAATAGAAGAGGATAGAGAAAGATCAGCACTGTTTGGCAGATGAAAATAGCCTGAAAGACAGCAAAGAACTTGATGGGATCTGTCCCCAAGAAGAAAGGATTTCAAAACTGGGAAACTATTTATTTATTTTTGCATATGGAATCAGCCATTTTATGCGACCGATAAAATCAAGGACAATTCGACCAAATTGAGCTTTAATTTTGGATTGAAAGTGCGATTATTCCACCACCAGAGAACTCCCTCCCACAACGTTAGAAATTACTAACTAGCTGTGGAAGGCACCCAGAGCCATCAGCCTCGATAAGCGTGAGTTTATTGCTTGTCAAAAATGAAGACACTGATAAGATTTGAATGCTTCTGCAGGGGCATTAGAAAGTCTAGACGAGATGCAGATTAAGGTCGCACCTCAGGGAACATTATTTAAAGCCTTAGCTTGTTTACAGTTGATTCAACTTTGGAACTAACAACAAAAAAAGTGACCCCAGAACCCCTGAAGTATCTGGGCTGTTGGTTGGGATGGGGGCTAATGGGAGAAATGAGGGTGTGTGTGGAGGGGGGTTAGGTGGGACACGCTTCACTCCAGAGCTAGATTGCCCTACAATTTCTTTCTCCAGAATGTGCTGAACTTCCCCTCACCTTTAAAAAAATTCCATCGCCTCTTTTTCTCTTCCTACTTCTCCTCTCTTTTATCAACCTGATTTACAGCAACCTAACATCCACGTTACAAGTTCAGACTCTTTGAGGCCAGACAGACCTGTACGCTGGGACCTTTCCTCACCGTATCACATCTCCATGTGACCTGACAAGTGAGTTCTCTGTGATGGGCGGTAGTGATATCCACCTCTCAAGAGTGCTGACAAGATTAATGAGCTGAGGCGTGCAGGGCATTTAGCACTGCCTGGCACAAAGTCGGATTTCAAAAAATGTTTGTCACCATCACTGTATTTATTCTCATTGTCGACGTTCAGCCTATCATAGGTCTAGGCCCCTTTCTCCTTGGGCCTGCTAACAGTTGTTGACAAACTTCCCTCCTCTCTCTGCCGGTCTTCACTTCAGAAAGCTCTGTCCCTGTCAGGAAGCTGGGAACCCCTGCCAGGACGAGTGTCCTCATTGTGAGGAGTGTGGCATCCACTTGTGGCACCCTGAGTGTGTCCCTGCTTGGCCCCCTTGACCAGGCAGAGAGAACATAGCTTTTTCAGGGGCAACAGGGCTGGATCCGGCTAAGGTCAGGGAGGGACTGGACAGAGTTCATCACTGGCCTTCATCCCCCAGGCAGCGAACTCCAAGCTCACCGCTCAGGAGATGCGAATGGGTGAGAAGCAAGGGTTGCAGCTTCCTGGACAGGATCAGGGCATTGCTTAATGAGAGGCTACCCAAGTTGAGCAGCACATGGCTAGGCCTTCAAACCCTTTCCTCTGTGCTCTAGGTTGGTGTCTGGGCTTGAAAAATCACGACAAAGCCCAATATCACCAGCCTTGCCCTTTATCCTTTCTTGATAGAGGATATCCTTTGTCTGACCCTCCCTTCTTTGGCCAGGCCTGCATTTCTCTTTCCTGCAGGGGAGAGAGAGGCAGAGGCTGAGTGGGCTCTGTTCGGACGGGGGCCTCGTTGGTGAATGGAACTGGACGGAGGGAGGGAAAGTAAGGCATGGTGAAGAATTTGCTCTCAGCCTTTAGACAGTTCCTGGAGCAGCCATATTCATTTGTCCAGCTCTGGGCACAGTTCCTGCCCCAAGGGGCTCAGGAGGTGAGAGAGGGGATTATAGATAACATGACAGATGAGCACCGGGTGTGCTAGCAGCCTACGGGAGGGTCAGTAAGGCTGCCAGGAGGAGGAGAGGTCTGGACTAGGACACCGTCAAGGGTAACTGGCAGGAGTTAGGGGTTAGCCAGGTTATGGGGTGATGGAAGTTCAGCATGGTGCGTGTGTGTGTGTGTGCACTGCAGTGCTACAACTATTTAGGGTGGCTGGAGCAGCAAGTGTGGGGCGTCAATAGGAAAAATCCAAAACCTGTAGAGAATTTTTATAAGAATTTATCTGAGCCAAACTGATGACGTATGACAGGGAGCAAGCTTTCAAATGCTCCCTAGGATGACAGTTTCGCAACTTCTTTATGCATTTGAAATTAAGGAGGGAACATAAGGAAAATTACAAGGAGTAGAAAAAGCAAGGCAGAGATTGGATTACATGATTAGTTTACAAGATTATGTGCTTTCTTGAGGGTGGATATAGCTTTATTCAAAGGTGCGTTAACCTAGATGCGCAGAAACAGTGCACGGGCTGGCTTTCGGCAAAGAAAAGGCTTTGGTTTAAGAAGTTACAGGCCTGGGGGTTACCTACCCCACCATGAACCGCCCACTTAGGAATTTATAGCCAGATCACCCTGTGAGGTTACTTTCCACAGCACCCCCTTTTTTTGGTCCATAGCGGCGGGGCGGGGGAGCTGAAATGTCAGGAAGTGAAGGGTCTGGCAGGGGCCATCTTGCAGAAGTCTCAAAGGCCGACGTTACAGAATTGGGGTTTTTCTCAGGCAGGCGATGGGAAGTCCCTAAAGATGTTGAGACAGGTGAGCGCCACAGTAGGACTGCATTTCGGATCAGCCCAGATTTGTCCCAGCGCCACATGCTGGGCCTCAGATGGTCCCACACTTGGCAGCTGCCTTTCTGCTTTGCCGAGCCGAGGAGCCTCCAGGCCATGTTATTCGCTCATGCCTTTGCTTAGCCGTGGAGACAAAGCGAACTCATCTTCCGTGGCACTGGAGGCTCTTTAGAATACATTTTTATTTGTTGTCAAAGTCGCACATGTACGTAGGTTAAAAGAAGTCCAATGTGACAAGATGTGAAACAGAAAACAGCTGTCCCTGCCCCGTCTGTCTCCCTTCCAAGTCCCACTCCTCAAAGACAACGTCTTCCTCTTCTCGGTGTTTGCCTGCACAGTTGCAGTCGGCATATGTAGAGTGCTTTTAAAATTGCGTTTCAGTTTCAGATGTGCCGTGGAAGACCATGCCCTCATTCCCGTATTACACTTCGTTCCATCTCTGCTTGCTCCATGTAGCTGGGTCACGCTGTCATTTAGCTAAAATCACTGGCTAATGCGGCATTTTCAGCAGCGCTGAGCTACCTCCTGTATATACCAAAACAACGTTGCCTTTGGTTCTGCTTCTTGTTTTTCCTGGAGTTAGTAATTGTCAGTTTGCTTGGTGTCCCCACAAACTATATCACTGGTTCATTCCCGGCCTCCTTGACTAAGCCCCAAACCTCCTTTCAGACCTTTGCGCACAACAAGCCCTCCATGGAATTTCTTTTTCCCTGAGACATTCCCCTTGGACCTCACCTCTCTGCTGCAGAGGAGAGACGCTGTTCTCCAGGAAGCTGCCCAGAGGGTACAGGGGGGCTTCTTTTCACTCTCACCTGGAAAAGCCCTTTGCCTTCAGAAGCCCTTTTGGGCACCATTGGGGACCCTTCTTCCTCAGGAAGAAGGAACTATACAGAACTTTATTTAAAGAGCTAGAGTAATTTTGGATTTTCCTTTTAATTGCACAAAAACTCCTTTTAGCCATAGGCATGCCTTGGCTTTTTAAGGGTGCAAACTCAAACCCCCTCTTTGGTTTTAAATCCACCAAAGCCTCTGTTCTGCCAGTCTGATTAATACAATGGCAAACAAGAAATGCAGCTGTTATTACTTCCAGGTGCACACACACAGTAATTTAACCAAATGCTATCAAAGCCTTTCTCAGTAAAAAAAGCCTCCTGGGCTTGTTTTAATGAATAGATAAGCTAATTTATAATTAGTACATTTAGTTGTTAATATGCAAATGAGGCCTGCTGTTATCTGTAATTAGTACCAAATTCTCGATTGCTAAGGATGCTACTAAAATACTTAAGAAAGTCTGTAATTCTCACCCAAGTCTCCAACTACGCAGAGGACCCCCGAGACCCCACCTCCAGCCCGGATTCCCCACTCTGCTCTCCTCTCAGGTGTCCAAGTGCCTGCTGTGCTCCGCCTCCTCCTCCTCTGTTCCAGAAGCACCTGGAACTCGTCTGAAACCGAACCCATCAGGGCTGTTCCCTCCTTACACGTGCAGCCCCTTCTAAGAAACCCACTCCTCGGACACAGCTGTTGTCTTCCCCGCTTCCTCTCCTCCAGAAATATCCCCCGTCAGTGAGTACCCCTTCCAGACAGCTGCCCAACCCAGAAACACGGGCCTTCTCAGGAACTCTTTCCTCCCCTTCTCTTCCTACATCCCCTCCATTTCCAAGGCTGGTGCTTCTTATTCTACCCGCTGTCCCCTCCCTAGGTCAGGCCACACCACCTCGCAGGGAGACCTGCAACGACCTTCCGTTTCTCAGCAGGCCCACCTATTCCCCTTGTTAGATCCAGCATGATTTTTCCAACCACCTCTGCTCTTTATATCTTTCAGGGATCAGTTTCGACACGGTGTCCACCGGGAAGCCATCCAAGACCCCCAATTCCCTAGGTCTGCTGTCAGCATCCTTCACATCCACTCCCTTAGCCCCCAAATGATCTCAGGTAGCATTTAAGCACCTAGCATATCTTTCTGTTCATTGTCTGCTTCACTTCTTACGAACAGAGATAGGTTGCTACCCTCATCAACTGACACGGAAACAAATAGGCCACCAAGAAATATTTGTCAAAAGAATGACCGAGTTAATCTCAGATTGTTTTTAAAAGTTCTCCATCAACCCTTGCCATTTGATTAATTTTCTTGCAAACTGGCTCCTACCCACGCAATCAACTGATCATGAATACTGAACTAGGGTGGCCCACAGAACTCCTGAGTCTAGTCTCACTGCCGCCCCGAGGCAAACGCAGTTGCTCCTGGAAGACTGGGTAACAAAGGAGTTAGGGCCCTGCCCGGGAGTCCGGAGGGTGGGATCGGCCCATTTCTGAGCAGTGATGCGACACCTTGGACCTACAGGCGCCACTGCCCTGCCTGGGTGGGGGGAAGACTGGCCCCAGGCAGCCGGAGGCTCGGCCAGCTCTGCCACATTGTGCATGATTCTCTTGCCTTCAGCGCCCACATCTGCAGCCAGGGCCCCAAATGCAGATGAAGTCCTTTGACAGCAGGCTCTAAAAACAGGAGGAAGATTTTCTCTTTGGTAGGAACGTTTGAAATAACATCTTTTCAAGTGTGTGGAAGATCAGAATATGAATAGGATGGGGGTGTGGTAGGAAGGGGCTGGGAAAGGAGGGGGCTGGGTCCCACAGCTTGGTCTGTTCTGAAAGGAGTGGTGGCGAAGCTGGCTTTCTTTTCTCTGCAAAATGACAAAATCACTGTGGGGACATTTACAGCCAGAATCTCTTTGACATTTTTAAATTTCCGAAATCATCAAAAATAAAACATCATACCATGTGCATTGGCAAGGGAAATGCTTTATGTTCTGGGGTTGTCTAAAAGACACCAGCGGAGTCTGGTTAGCTTTGTGGAGATTGCTCTCTGAGTTTTGGGACCATTGAAACGTTAGTTATAGATAGTTTCCTGGGCAGAATTTAGGGAACGTGGAAGGTGGGCTGAAGAGAACTAAGCTCTTACTTACAGATCTGTAGTAAGCTCTTACTACAGACATGGACACATGTTAGGTCCACATCTTCCCTCCTAAAACGGAAGGGAAGGGACAACAGTAAAAATATTCAAGGTAGGATGCTGTCCAGCCACCGCTCACTGACCTAAACAGCCTTCACTGTTGGGTGTTGGAGGTCACTTCTGAATGCATCAGCACCCCTAAGAATCTAGGAAAATAAAAGAGCCTCAGTGTTTCATTCAGAAGGACTAGGAACAGAGCCTAACAATTCCCAGAGGGTCTTAAGCCTTTGGCTTCCTCCCTCACACCCAGTGGCCCTTGGGGTGGTGACTTATTGGGCAAAGCTCTTGGCCCTGGAGGCAAAGAAATAATAACCCTGAGGTTCCAGCGAGGAGGCAAGCTGGCTCTCACCTAAAGTCGTTGGCCATCTAAAAGAAATCACCTACTTCCCCCATTCTCCACCTGACCTTCCATCATATCAGCTTCAGCATTTGTCACTCGGTTAATTGTCCTTTAGGATCCAGTATGATGCAAAAATCCAGCAACCCACTAGCACTTAATGACGACCCCAGCAAAGATGCTGACAACAAGGTACACTTTCCACACTGTCAAATATGCTATTCCTGACGCAGAAGAGGCAACCAGGAGGGAGAAAATGGCCTGAGGCCTTGCAACTCCGACCTCAGTGGATGGGCCAAGGTGGGCAGTACAGCTGGAGCCTGAAACAGATTCTTCAGCATGGCTGGACCACGACCTTCTAGGAAGCCCAGGACATAGTATGGGCGGGTTCTGAGATAGCGATGTTAAACCAGCAAGCTAAAACTTGGTACTGACAGAAGTATAATCTTGCATCCAAGGGGGACTCTGAGTGAGTGGTACAACCTTAAGTGATAAATATAGGTTGGTCAAAGGTCAGCTTTGTGCCTGGGATTCTCTCTCTTTGTCATCTTTACAAATGCACACCAAAAGTCTGATAACTTGCTAGGGTGCCAAGAAGAAGGGAATCACCTGACCAGAACTTATTTATGGCAGGAGCCCAGGTAAGGGACAGTCCTGCACAAATGCCCCAACTCCAAACTTGTTCAAAAAACTGCTTCTTGTTCTTAAACTCTTTGGAGTGTAAAATCCTTCGAGTATTAATTTGGCAGAAACTCTGGAGCCTTGTTTCAGAAAAAAAATCTACATACACACAAATTTTGCCTATAATTTTCCCCCAAAGCAGACACCTTCGGAGCTCATTCATAGCCTCCAGGTTAAGATCCTGGTTTAGTATTTGACAAAAAAGTCCCATCAAGGAGAAGATTCTTCATAGTGATGTACAAATATTGAGTTCTCTCTGAACATGGTATAAATTATTGGTTTTACCAAAATTCAAATTATATACAACTTCTCAGGAATGTCTCTGCTGATAAAGCAAGACGTACCTGGGCTGTGAAGAAGAAAGATGGTCTCAGAAGGAGAAGGCTGGAAGGAACTCGCTTTCTCCAAAATACACATCAACCCCAATCCCCACTGCCTCAAGAGACTGTCTGGTTGCACCGCGTCACTATGTTTTCTTGGGTCTGCTTCTCCTCATTTATCTGAGCAGCGATTGTCCAGGGTGTGTGCAGTGACAATGCAGGTTCGCTCACCCCGGTGTGATGTGTTGCTCACAAGCTGAGCGTGATTCGGTGCGGCTGAAGCACGCATTCCCTCGCAGCCGAAACGAGGCTCCGGGGGGCTGGCTCCTTGTTTCCGTCTGCTTGGTTGCCACCTTTTCCTCTCCAACACCCCCTATGCACTTTCTGGAGTAGTCAGCAGAACCCGAGGTTTTAGGAATCAGTGTACAATCCAAATTCTTAGCTGTGATGCCAGAAGTGCTAGGTGTTGGGGAAACACTTCTCCTGGGGCTGCCGAAAGGAGTGAGCTGCCTGGCAGGGTATCGGCTGGCACAGAAAGAGCTGCGAGGGAGGACCAGGCCCACCACTTATGACATGCACTTAATGCCTTGCTGAGGGTGCAGGAGGGGCTGAGAGCCCGCTCACTCTTGGCTTAGCAAGCTAAGCAAGGAGGCAGTTTTTCTTATTTCCACAGAGGCACTGTGTGGGTGAGCAGGGCCCTAGGAATGACCCCCACTGAGGGGGTGATGATGGCCCAGGTCGGCGGTGGAGGAGGATGGTCCTAGAAGTGTGTCCCTGACAGCTGTCCCAGCCTGAGGCTCCACAGAAAGGACAAACAGGACAGACAGGGCCCACCATCTGTTCAGCATTAGTATTTGGGACATGGATTCCTTGGAGCATCCAGAGAACTCAGACCTCTCAGGGGAAGGCACTGCTCCCTGCCAGCAACACTCGAGTCGGTGGCAGATGTCAATCAATATTCTTTCTAATTACACATGTCAGCAAACCATTTTCCAGGGTTTTTACACTAGGCACCTTATCTTCTCAACCTTAGGGTAAGTTCCAGGAGAACTGTGTCTTCTATTTTTTAAGGTCCATTCGTGACACCAAACCTGATCCTGAACTTGTAGAATTCAGCATCTCTGGCTTCATGTCTTTGTTCATACAGACAGGAGTCGCCCTGAAATGTGTCTGTCCACCAGCAAAATCTGAAATGACCAGAACACTTCCCACCTTGAAGACCCACATGGAATGCCACCACAAGGCTGCATGAAGAAAGAAGTGCCAGCTGAACCTCCTCCTGGCCACATGACCTTGGGCAAGTCCTTTAACCTCTCTGAGCCAGTGTATTCCCTGCACAACAGGAATAACGATGATCACTTCCCAGACTTGCTGTGAGTTGGATGTGGTTGATTCACCATAAAATTCTCAGCAGTGTGTGCTCAGGATCATGGCCCTTCCTCCAGAAAGCGGCTTCCTGAAGCCAACCGAAGACCATTTCAGCTATTAGAAACCTCCATACCGATTTGTACCCTTCATATCTCACTCCTCTTCTGCCTGGTATCAGTTATTGCCCATCCATGCAATATATATTTGCTGTCTACCCCCGCCCTTAGCCCTAATACACATTCACGTTTTTTGTAAGCTTCTGAGGACCAACTTGACAGCTAATTCAGTCTTACACACACTCGAGCCTCCAGCGCATATTAGGATTAAACGAATATCACCTGCATTGAATCATTTAGTATTATGGGATAAATATTTAAGTTTATGAAGAAAATTTGCACAGATACACACAGTGATGATGTTTCAAACTTGAAGATTTCCTCTGCAACAACAAAAAAAGTTGTTTTTCTATCAGCAGCAGGCTTAGCCAGTCATGTGAATAATCTTAAACAGCCTGAAAAATTACCATTGATTTCAAAGCATTGATTTTCTGCACCACAGTAACACATTAAATCTCTTTTTGGGAAAAGACAAAAGAGAACTAAAAGAATAAACTCGCACTCCAAAGGGTGGGGATAAGGGGGAGATTATGCAACAAAATTAATTAAGTTGCCTATTTTTATAGCGATGACCTGCCAAGGACATTTTGCTTCTAACCAGAAAACCCTGTTATGTAAGTGAAAGCTCAGTTGTGCCCCAAGTAGAGAGGGGTCGCTGTACCTCCGCTGCCAAAATGCATGGCTGCGAGATCCAGAGCACAGGGCCGCCTCCTCCTTCGGAGGCCCAGGGACCGGGAGGCTGGGGGCCAGTGTGAGACCACCTGGCCGGGCGAGCTCCCTGGGTCCAAATCCACAGGCAGCTACTCTCGAAGGCAGATGTTGAACCTCCAAATCTGAGTCCTGTGAGTGAGTCATCTCTGAGTTTGACTTGTTTTGTTATTGAAACTACAGGTTTAAAAAGGGAGTGTTGGTTTTCGACTCAAGAAATCTACTCAGGCATGTGTGCGACGACTTAAATGTATAACCACCATTCATAACTTTTCCAAGCCAACCTTGTTTCTCTGACCTTTAGTACTCTTGCTATTCCCAGGAGAAAATGCTTAGAGCTAAAATAGTCCTGTTATAATTTTGTCTTTACACTGAAAAAAAGGAAAAAAAAAAATCCCACCATCCTCTACTTTGCCATTTCCTGATTGCATC
Organism: Eonycteris spelaea; assembly: GCA_003508835.1. Taxonomy (NCBI): domain Eukaryota; kingdom Metazoa; phylum Chordata; class Mammalia; order Chiroptera; family Pteropodidae; genus Eonycteris; species Eonycteris spelaea. The sequence goes on from PUFA01000192.1 coordinate 2,889,055, forward strand.
CCCACCAAAAAAAAAAAAAAAAAAAAAAAAAAAAAAAAAGACCCTAAAACTTCTATACTTGGTTTCAAGCTCAAAGCAGATTTTATTTATTTATTTATTTTTAGAACGCATCAGTTAAATCTGTTCATCTTTTTTGAGTCGAGGGACTGAAAGAAATCACACATCGTTTCTGATGTGATATACCCATGGGCGGTTTTGCATCCTACCCAAAGATAGCTCAACTTCTTTTTAAGATGTTTTGCCTTCTATGGCAATCAAAATCAAACTTTCCTAAGTAGACGTGTGTGGGTTACACAACTCTGAGCACCCACCAGCGGTGCCTGTGGTCTCTGCTTCACCTGGGATAAACTCCTGAGCCCTGGTGTGTGCCTGTGCTCCCCAGGGCATCCCAGGTGGCCCAAGCTCCAAGATGGGAAGAAGGTAAAGGGCAGTCACATCTGGGCTACTTATGAGCTTTGTCAAAGATCAAACTGTTGGACTAATTGGAGGCACTTTTTTCCCACCCCCGCGTTTATCTCCACAGGCAATAATGAGCTGGGAATCAGAAAGTCAAGAAACCAGCTTTGATTCCTTGTTGACATCACCTAGTATTTCTGGGTCTCACTTTGCTCACCTCGAAAATGGGACCAGATGCCCTCAAAGGTGACTTTAGGCTCAAACTTGGTCTCGTGCTTTTCTTCTCTTCTCTCTGGAAAAATCAGAAAGTGATCAGGGTCCAGGAAGTAGCTCCCTCCTCCCCAAACTTCCTCTATCCATCCAGCCTTCTGCTTGTTACTCTCCGGACACACAAACAGCAGCCCTGCTTCTTTCCCCAGGGCGGTGCCATCCTTTCTGCCCATGCCTCATGAGATCCCTCTGGCCCTGGCCTTCCCATGAGCAGCCCTCTCCGCTGGCGCCATCAGTAAGATAACTGGGGTACCAGATCTGTAACCCAGACAAGCTCTGAATAACTCGTCACCGTTCCTGGCCCACTGCTGTGCCTCTTGTCGTAAACTCCCTTAGAATCTTGTTGGTTCCCTCAAACTCTCACTTGCCTCTTCTCCCTAAAAGAAACTTGATCGTTCTCCAACGTAATCCTTCCTCTACAGCCTCCTGAAAGGAGACCATTGCAGTCATTCAAATAAGATCACTCAGGACCGTCTATTTGCTGGGCTTAGCAATCCTTGTTGCGTGAATAAGGGAATGGACAAATGCGCCTTGTTGGGTGGGTGCTTCAGGAAATTGAGAAACAAACCAGGCCTCTTCCCAGGTTTTAGGAAATGGTCTATCTATGGTGGTGGACAGGATTAAACACACACACAAAGACAGCTGGAATACAGGCCATGCCAATATTCGTGGTATAACAACATACTTGTAGATATTGAAAGACAGCACTAGTTCATTACGGGCGGAGAAACAGCCAATTCCCATACCACCTCCTGCAAGTGTCTTCCTCTTCCCAGCTATCCTACCTCTCCCCTGGAACCCCCAGACCTCCCTGCAACCTAGCATCCAGGCAAGGTTAACAGCTGGCCAGGCAGGGAACCTCCACCCTGCTGCTTCAGAGCTGATCCGATTGGTCGGCATCCATGCCTATCAGTTGGTTACTATTTTTTTAATTAATTAATTAATTTTAGTTAGTTTCAAGTACACAGTACATTGGTTAGACATTTATATAGTTTATAAAATGACCCCCCCCCCCACTAATTGTCCTCTCCTCTGGTTTTCCCCATCGCTACTGAATATGAATAAAACTTGGGTAGGTGCCAAACAGAAATAATAAAAGTAGTAAGTAAAGAAAAGAAATACTGGGAAAGTTGGTTCCATCCTCAGCTGTAGTGACGGGCACCAGTCATAAGCCTGGCCATTCGGAGAGGTCATTCTATTCCCTGGCCACAGCAATCGGTTCAGAAATGGGCAAATGACCAACCAGATCCAGTGAGACATAATGAGACTTTTGCTAGGAATGTTGGTAGAGAGATATTTGTTATTTATATGATGAATGTTAACTGAGATGTGATTTTGAGGGACCAGGGCCTATGATATGAAACCCAGTCTCACTAGGATTTGAGAGATGGAAAGCTCCTGGATCAAGCCATTCCTGAGGCATTCCTGCTTTCTAGACAATTCGGTTATCTATAGCAGGAGAGTTTGCTTTTCTGTCATTTTATAACAAAAAAAGTTCTGATACTGAGGTGAGACAGCAAAAGAAACACAAGTATAAAAGAGATGGAAAATGGTGCCCTGCCATTCTCAGTTCCTTCTTCCTCGGCTTTTTAGAGCCGGATCTCCACTGGTCTTGAGATTTGGTCCCCTTCCTTTTTCCCATCCAGACCATATCCCCTCTGACTTCACTTAATTTCACCCAATCTGGGTAAAGTTCCTCACCTTATCAACTTTCTTCTGTTTTCACCTTGCCAATGTCTGACCCTGGGCCATCAGAACAATGCCCCCAGACCTTTTCACATCTGGCAAATACAGAAAATGACAATCTTTGAAGGGCATCCTGGGATAAACTAAAGCATTAGGGTGTCTATATGGGTCTTGATGTGGGGGAAAAGTCCATTACATTTTCTTTATAAAATTGTGATAAGAAAAAGTAAAACACAAAGTCCCAGAAAAGATACAGCTTTGTATGAAACTTGAAAATAAAATCTTTTTCGAAATGTTAAATGAGAAACTTGAGCTTGCTTCCATGAACTTGACTTTTTTTTATCATCATCATCATCATCATCATCATCATCATCATCATGTTTCATGCTTCAAATGTGTCTTCAAATCCTAATCAAAACTTTTTTTAATGATCATCTCTTTAAATTCTTGGGAGTCAGTATCAATGAGAACTTGTGCACGTTGAGAGTACAAAAATTAAAACTACTTTTTTGCAACCTTTCAAAAATGTCAACAGTTGAAACTATATTTAAAGAATCAAGTACTATTTTCCTTTTCCTTTCTATGTACACATTTCTCATGACTTCTTACTGATATTTCTTGTGATAAAGCAAATGAACTTCCAATTCAATAGTACTATTTTTTACATCAGTCATTTCCAAATGATGATGAAGCCCTGGTGTGCAGAATGCACGTGCATTGCTAAAGCAGTCTTCTCGTACCTAAAATGAATGCCACCACGACAGTTCATCAGCCACCGTAGACAGGAGTATCTGGCGTACATGAAGGCAGAGACAAGTGCCCCCCCTAAAGCCCTCACCAGCCTCCTGGAGCCTCCTTGTCATCAGCCAAACCCAGGGTCATGTGCTCAGCAGCTCATGGGCTCCTCGTCTGGGCAGCGTCATGCTCCATGGCTGGCTTGACCCGGTCTCCATGGCGGAGCACCAGTTTCACGTGTACTTTATGTTGGTCATTGTGCTTTCACCTGTGAGAATCTAGAGGTTCTCTCCGTCTGTCTGTCCGTCTCTCTCTCTCTCGGCTCCTGTGGGTTGTACCTTCTCGAGCCTCTTACTTCTTGGCCTTACTGTCTTGATCTGTATCTGACCTTACTTATCAATGCCTTACTTTGCTATTTTTTCTTTTACCCATACCATGGAGTCCTTGACCCTCCTTTTACTCCATACCTTCTACTCACACCGCTTTTACCGTCACTGTTATGTGGACAAATTTGAAATCTTCTGTGGTCTGACTGAGCTTTAATTCTAAATTGGTGCCTTCTCTTTGGACAGCTCCCCCTGAATATCCTGACAGCGCCTCCGGCTCATCGTGCCCCAAAGCCCCTTCTACAAGCCAGCCCCAAATTAGCTCCTCTTCTCACGTCTCTGTTTCTGTTAAGGGCACCACCATTCCCTCCCTCACCTAGCCTCCTACCTGAAGGTACACTTGGCTTCTCAACTGATTGTTAAATCTTGGTGATTCTTCCTCCTGAGGGCCTGTCATATCTATCCCCTCTATTTCTGTAGATGCCTCCTATTCTATTCTTTATCTCACCTAGTTATTATAATAGCCTCCCAACTGGCCTATCATCTTGTTTTTCTCTCTTCTGTTTAGACAGTTTATTCTCACAAAGGACTCCCTTGTTTAAAAGCTTTCGATAGCTTATTGTTGCCTAAATTTAGCCTAACTTCTTAGCCAGACATTCAATGACCTTCCCGGTCTGTCCCCAGCCTAACTATGTAACCTTAGTTCACTGAGAGTCTAGAAATATTTGTTGAACTCCTATACTTTGTGCCAGACTGGCCTGGATACTGGAAATACAACAATGAATGAAATTAAATTCTCAGTCCTTATAAAACTTACATGTTAGAGAGAAGAGTCAGATAAGAGGTAAGCAAGTATACATGTATGTTAGATCATAAATGCTTGTAGAAAAATTAAGCAGGCCAAGAGCATAGGTAGTGATGAGGGTGGCATTTTAGATAAGATGGTCAGGAAGGCCTTTTTGAAGGCGACATTTGTTTAGAGAGGTGAACGAAGTGAGTGAGCCTTATGAATATATAGGGGACGAGCATTTCCAGGTAGAGGGAAGAGAAGTTCAAAGTCCTTAAAGTGGGCATGTGCTTGGCAAGTTGGAGAAACAGCCAAGGAGCCAGCACGGATGGGCAGAGCGAATAAGGGGGGAGAGAAAGAGATGAGATCAGAGAGGCAGCTGGGATCCAGCTTATACAGGCCTTGTGGGACTTTCAGTATGCATTTAGGATTTGATTCTGAATGATGCTGAAGGCACTGGGAGGTTTTGAGTAGTTGAGTGACATGTTCTAAAAAATATTACAGACAGCTGTGTGGAGAAAAGCTGAGGCGGGGTAGGCAGTGAAAACTGGCATATCAGTTAGGAGGCTGCTGCAATATTCGAGGCAAGAGATTCCGGGAGAGCTGCTGGAGAGGTTGAGAAGTGCCAACCTCTGGTTGTAGTTCGAAGGTAGTGCCAACAGCATTTGCTGATGGATCGAAATGTCAGAGAAAGAGAAGAATCAAGGATGCTTCTGAAGCAATTGCAAAACTGCAATTACCATTAACTAAGCTCTCTAAGACGACTATGGGAAGAGAAGGAAGTCTACAGGAGAAAGTCCAGGTTTACTATATTGTTTGAAGTGACTATAAATATCTACTTAATATCTTTAGATGTGAAGTTAGCAGCTGGGTATTTGAGTCTAGAATGCACAAGAAAAATCCAGGCTAGAAATAAATTGGAAATTGTTTGTGTGTAGATGATATTAGTGTAGTGTCCAGATCAGAAAAGATCTCTTAAAATTACAGACAGAGGCCAGTGGACTGAGCCTGGGTCACTGGAACATGTAGAGGTTGAGAAGGTAAGAGGGCTCAGCAAGGGAGACCAGGAGGCAGGAGGAAAGGAAACCAAGAGGCTGCAGTGGCCTGGAAGCCAAGTGCAAAAAGGGTTCAACAAGGAGACTAGTTTGTGATTTTTTCTAATAATTGTAGTAGGTGTGTGAGAGGTGGGGTCAGGGGGAGAAGGAGGGAAGGGATCAGAGAGAAAGAGAGAGGAGAGAGAGACAGAGACAGAGACAGAGACAGAGAGAGAGACAGAGAGACAGAGACAGAGACAGAGACAGAGACAGACAGAGACAAGTTGGTGTATAAACTTCCACAGATTGCGCATTGCTGAATCTGGGTAGTGGGAGTTCATGTTACCATTTGCCTTACTTTTGTGTATGTTGTGCAGCCATATTTCCCAGCACTGTCATTCACACGAGCTCTAGACAAACCCTCCAAAGCACCCTTACCCACATTTGCTGTCCACAAGTCTCCTACCCCATTCATGCCACCCACCCACCAAGGCCTAGGTCACTTTCCAACTCCTGCATCATCCCAATTGTATGTGGTATCTCCAGGTGTAGTTTCTACCTACATGTAGACTTTTCGAGATGTTTTTATAGCAGTTTTTGCTGCGTGTGGTTCAACTAGGGTCTCTGCAGCCTTTATCTTCAATGCGTACCAGAGCGCACTGTACGTTTCTACTGCAGATCAAAACTACTCGGCGCTCCCCTGACAGCTTTCAGAAGGGAAGCAGAACTTCTACGGAAACTGTAAAGTTTCCTATTCCTTCAGATCCTAGAAGATAGCATTCTATAGCAGCAACGAGAATGATATCTGTCCCTTTCTTCTCCCACTCTAAAAACGTGGCTGGAAGCACCAATTCACACGAAGGGATCACGAACTGGTATTTATTTTTAAAACTAACTGAAAAGCCTCAGGAGTTATCAAAGGACTTCTCTTTGAAAACATCAGAAATGGGCAGGAGTAGGTGGGTAGGGAGAAGCAGCCTTCTAGTTTAAGATGTGGCAAGCTCAGAGAAACTGCACTAAAAAATAAGATATGATTAAAAATACTACTTCCCTCATATCTCCCTCAGAGTGTAGCACAGCAAGGAGACCAAGGCACTTGCTTAAGACTCTTCCTGCTGAGAAGTCCCCTCAGAAGCACTCACTCTCAGTGCAAGAAGCAAGAACAGATAAGACACTTTTAATAAGGATTAAATACAAGATGCACCAGGGATGAGCTCTGAAGAAACACTTACAAGATGTTATCAGAGCTTCTATTGGGATAAAGTTAGAGTATCGAAACATTATGTTCATAATGGCTGAACTGAGGGAGACAATAGCAAATACATCTTGACTGAGTCTTGTAGTGTGTGCCAAAGGGCACTTGAATCCCCTGCCCTAAGAACCACCAAGTGTCCATTACTGCCAAGCCCTGTGTCATGGGTCACAGAGATGACATAGTTCCTCCATTCATGGAGCCTCTTATCTGGAGGGGAGACCATCACGACACAGTGGGCGACCTAGGAGGCTATCTGTGGCAGGGCCTCCTTGATCCTGAGATAAAGGGAAGCTGGGGGTTTCTGGCAGAAGCAGAAGCAGCACCATGAGCAAAGGTTCTTGGGTACAGAGTGTGTGGAGTTCTAGGAATAGCAAGAAGTCACGCTGCTATACCACGGGGCAGGCATGAAGTCCACACCTGGACATACAGACTGTGGCCAGACCATGGAGGGCCTTTGATGTCATGGGCCAGGAAGCTCTTACTGGGGAGGAACAGGAGCAGGTCTGCAGTTTTGAAGGACCATTCTGGTGGCAGTGATCTAAAGGAAGGAAAGACTGTGGGTCAACTTCGAAGCTGTGAAAACTGGTGCTATTGGTTTGATTTGTCATCAAAGCCAAATTCTGTTTTTGTGTTGTATTTAGCTATGCTTATTTTTGTACCTCAAACAGTTGAGGGTTTCATTTTATTTGTGTATTTTTAAACATTCAGATCATTTCATTTTTCACCTCTACACCTTCTATCACAAAAATACAATATAATTGAGCATTGTTAAGTAATTTTACTACGGTCAACTCTGGCTATGATGACCTATAGCTACAGACCAGGGGGCTGCTTCTTCCCTAAGGGTCTCTCACGCCCTTTCCCATTTACAAGCTCCCTGCCGGAAATTCACCTCTGCAATGATGCCCGACACTGATCTGTGAAGACGTTTTCATCAGTTTGGGGTAAAATGTAGAAGAACGGCGTGACAAGTATTTCATAAAACAAAATTTGTTCTACATAAAGGCCTTTCTCTTAAATTATGTCCTACTTGCTTTTTGGGTGTTAAAGTCCCTTTATTTTATTAAAGGATGGTGATGAAATTTTTTGTAAATACCCTTCCATGGCAAAACAGTTGGCAACCCCAGATCTATGCAGATTTTTTGAAATGTGAAATCCTCTTAGAAGCCCAGGAGGCACCTGCTTTGACTGCCCTCCACCACAGCCTTGCTCAGTAGGCACAGAGGTCACCTGATACCAGAGTCTAATCAGGGGAAGGGCACGTCTGGGTTAACCAAGGCTGCGCTAACCTGCCAAAGCGTCAGCATAGATAGCTAACCACACAACAATCAGGAAAGTGCTGGCCCAGTGTGTAATTTTATCACTTCTTTTGTCTGAATTACATCTTTGGAATTTAGTATATTAATGAAAATATTAAAACTTCTTTCATGCCTTCTGTATCACTCACATTTAAACACTGTTAAATAAGGTCCTAAAAATGTATTTCCTTACTCCGACTTCATCTCCTTATTTTGGAGAGAGGTATTTAAAGCCTATTATTACCTGTTAGCAACAAAGAAACACCTTAAAATAGCTGGGGAGACTGGCATGGAAGCAGTCCTGCACTCAGGGACTATATCAAGCCTTTAGGAGAATACTGCACAATTAATTAGGCGCTGGAGTCAGAAAGACCTATGCTTGGGGTCTCAGCTCACAACTTACTGTACTACCTTGGATTACTTAACCAGTCTCAGGGTCCTCAACTACAGCATGAGGTTAACAGTAGTATCTACCTGCATAGAGTTATCATCTAGGACAGTCTTGGTGTCTGGTGAAAAATCAATAATGGTTATAGTGCTATAGTTGTGAATACAGGTTATTTAAAAAGTACTACGTTTTACACAAGAATCATGTAAGGTCAGAAAAGGATCATCTAGCCCAATCTTGGCATTTTATAGATGGTAGGTGGGGAGGAGAGGGAATGAGTTCTAGAAAGAACACAGAACCAGTGAGAGGCAGAGACTATTTAGACTTGGTCTCTGGGTATAACCCAGGGTTTTATCCACATTAGTTCTCACCACCTGGAAGTATCTGGTTCTTGACTTTCCAGGTTTTTGACCAGAAAGGGCTATACATGTAGTTCAAAATGGCGGCATCACTGAAACATTTAAAGACGGCAAAAATAGTAAACAAAATAATGGTAGGTCATTACCTCATCATTTCAGAATATTTATTGCTGAGTATTCGAAAAGAATTAAATGCATTAAAAAATAATGTAACAGAATATCTACCCATACAATAGAATGCTAAGATGAGGTGGATGAAGTATTATAAATATCATCTAAAGATATGCTTTCCCCCATTCCCCCACACTCCAAAAACAAAAGGTGCAAACTATATCCTCCACGGCAATCAAATTTCTTGGTTTCTCAAGAAGAAATATAGAGGATTTTCCAAGTCTTTACAATTTTCCGAGATTACGCTGGGTATGGCTGAGAGCGGTAGGCTCTGATGCCAGCAACAAAAGGGACATAAAAGCATCAGTTAAATAAAGGGACATGAAGGCACCATCACAAGTAAAACAAAGTAGATACAGTTTCTGTTATTTTAAATCAGTAGTTTTATTACAATACACACTGACATACAATTAGAGGAGGAATGTCCTGACATTTTCTGAGCATTTCACAGAAAGCAAATGTAACCATCCAGGCAGTCGAGTCATCCACATCTTTTCCAAACACAATGCAAAAGCTTTTATATGTGATAACTCAGAAAAGTTTTCTTACTCTTGCCTACAAAACTTCAGTGTCAAAAAACAGTTACTGTGAAGCGGGCTGAGAGGGGAAGTGTTTCCTTCCTGATATTCCAAACCCTGCCTCTAGACGCCCCACCCCGACTTTCTAGACGACTTGTTATGATACTGTAGATGGTAATGTGTCCAGGGGCTAACTGGGGTCTACTTACAAGGCCAACTACTACACTTCATTATAATTGAAAGGAAATGAAAAAATGAGAAAATTAACTGCTGGAAAATGCACAAAGGCAAGGAGAAAATATCTGGGGTATTAAAAATGAGATGCTCTTTTCACATAACTCATTTAAAAGGTTACAATTACCATAAACATTTTAACTCCATTAAAGATCACTGGCGAAAGCTTGCTCCTGTATCCACAAAAGGGCCCCGCATTTCCTGGCGCTTGGAAGAAAGCGTGCACCGTGTGGAGTCACTAATCCTGGCGAAGCAGACATCAGACTATTTGGAGGTGCATAGGTTAGGTTTTTTCTTAGATCAATTCTGTATAAGACAGTATGGAACCTTAACGAATTTTCATCTTTCTACAGTTACTGTGGCAGTCAGGTGTTTTAATCCCTTTAGCACCCAAACACACAAAAGCACTCTAGGAAAGAAACACTAAAATGGCATTTTGGATAAATCACTATATATTACGTAACTTGGGAACAACAAAGGAAAAAAGCCCGAGTATGACTTTAGTATTTTATATAGAAAAGCACTGTAGGAGAAAAGTTTGTTTAAAAACATTAAAACGCAGGTAAATATAAATACATTTTTGGTTAACCTGTGCTATAACATATAGAAATCCTGTCAGATATTCAGTCTACTAGGTAAATCATTTGGATTTTCATTTCTGACTACATTAGTAGAAGAATATACACTGTTGCATATACTCACATATATATGCATAGACGTATATAAAATTCAGATCATGAAAATTTGTTTTAAATACACATACTTAAAACTTGTGCCTCTAAAAATAAATACATTAGCCCCTAATCAGCTAATTCTCAGATTCCTTCACAAACCAATCAGAACACAATTTCTCCACAACGGTAGCTGACCAGTTAGCTGCATTTTAAATACATTATCTATCAGTCCATGTTTTAAAATGCAGGCATACAGCAGAAATAGCATTCCCAGAATAAAATACAGATAGAATTCTGGCTTTGAAAATAAATGTCTTGGCTTCCTTCATGTTTAGTTCCTACAGATGTCTACTCTTTGCCTTTGCATTTATGTAGCAGTGGGAGAGCATTTTCTAGTGACAGCATTCTATTCCACTGACATTACCTTCTAATCAAAGGAGTCAGCTGGCATTTCCTTTGCCGTTTTGTTCGAGGGAAACTAACAGAACATTGCTTGTGTTTGATATCGCTCCCATAATCACAGTGAGTTGTGTTTTAATGTAATGTACAATGTGCTGATACCACCGAGGTAAAGCAGTAGTCCTGGCGTTTAAAAAATAATGTCTCCCAGGAAACAATACGTAAGGGACCTGGTAGTGTATATCTAAGTTCTATGGAGCAACTCAAAACCACTGCTGGAATGGACACACTGGAGATCGATATTGTAGTTCAAACAACAGAAGCAGATGAACATACTCCATATACTTCCTTCAGAAAGGATGCAATTCACAAAAATGAAACTTTACTTTTACATTTCCAAAACAACTTCTTAAAGTGATAAAGCCAGACCAAGTTGTTTAATATAGTATATTTAACAACCTTGCCATTTGTTTTTGAATACAAGAATCTCAGAAATGTATGAAATCCATAATAAATGACGGCAAGAATGTTGAATGCCATTGCCTAAATATTTTAAAAGGAAAATTTACCATAGCTGAAAGACAACTGCTAAAAAATACAGTGTTCTAGGTGCTCACAGTTCCAGATTGCTAACTTTATAAATTAAAGGTAGAAGTTATCCATATATAAACAAGGCCTCTTTTTCATTGATTTCAATCTTGTTTAAACCTTTGGATATTTCAATCTTCAGATTCCACAAGGTAAGGCTGAGTTTATCAAATATAAATAAAATGTTTAAGTCCATGATGTACTGTAGCACTGAGGAAACAAATGCATCAAATATCTACAGGCTGGCTACAATACTTTTCTTAAAAAAAAGAAATTCAAACATATATCAACATCAAGCCACATTCTTTTTTTAATTTATCTGGCTGCAAATGGGGCAACAGTATTTTTTCTCACTCATCTTTCCTCTCAATCCTGAAGCCTAAAACAGGTCTTAGGTCATAGGCCGTGGTCTTTTGGGAGGTGGTGGAGGCATAAGCTCGTGTCAGGGTCCAGATGATGCCTTCGTTTCTGTCCTTGAGAAGCTGCCGCACATCTGTCGATAAACTCAAACAGCATCTCCTTGGTGACAGGGTTTGAGATGCTGTTGCACACAGCTGTGGACAAAGGGAAACACGTGTTTCACGTGAGGGTTAATTAAGGCAGCTGACTCACCACAGGGAGATGTGTAAGGAGAAAGGTTTTCATCCCAACATGTCAAACACTTCCATTTTACTGATCTGGATGACAAGCTTCAGATTAAACCATTCTCTTCCCTCCCAGTTCCCCAAATGAGTGTTTTTCTAGTGGCTACTCTTTACTACTAATTTTAAACCCAAACTTTAAATACTTGGGTTAAAAGCATGTATTCACGAGGTTTTCTATCTCTCCAAAACAGTTTTTATGGGATTTTAACCTAGCATAGTGCATTACGCTACACCCCATATTCAACCCAAATTTCTACAAAAAATACGTGCTGCAGTCCTTCAGACTTTCTCTCAGGAAGGAGTCCACACCGAGAGCCATACAACACAGCACCAGCCCCCATTCCCGCTGAACAGGTTTCACTGTAGCTGACAGATAATACTATTTTTTTAAATAACGTGTTTGAAGGTATTTTAACAAATTACTAATAAATGAAGCTTCTTTTCTTATGTGATCCAAATTTAATATCAGTCCTTTTAATTTTATTTACTTATTTGGTTTTGGGCAAGAAAAGACAGTATTAATTATTTCTATTTTCAAAATTAACTCATCTTGTCTAAACATAGATGCTAGTTCCAACAAGAATCTTCAAATGTACAATAGTAACTTTTAAGCTGCAAAACTTGAACTGGCAATTTTTATATTTTCTCATAAGCTTATCATATAATCACTATTAACTGAGCATTCTAAAAATACACACTTTTATTAACCTTTAATTTTCGTTTTCATCTTTTTTTCAACTCCACTAAAAATACAATCCAGAAAAACAACTGCTACTAGTAGTTTTCCTTATAAATGTGATTACTTTGTGTTGTTGCCCATGAAAGAAACTTACTATTCTGAATTCCCAAAGCATTCATATTGTACCCAAAGAACACTCTAAAGGGACATTTTAGGTTTTTTTTTTTTTTAATAGTTTTCATTTACTTTGTTCTCCATTGTTTGTAAAACTATTTTAGGAGCTGGAAATTACACTTTCCCTTGCTAATTCTGTCCTTTACCATCTGGCAAACAATGGTTGTTATAGTTTTGAATAGATCTGAAATTATCATGGCTTTTGTTGTTGTTGTTGTTGTTCAACAAATTCAACTTGTATACAGCTCATTATCCTGCCCTTTAAACGCCTCTCTCGGGCATAGGGGCACAAGCCCACAGGTCTATCTAAAGGGGAAAACCTACAAATGGACTGGTGCCAACCAGGGTACAGACCTGTTGCAACTCCTATCCCAGCAATCGAAGATGAGGGTCCAAATGACTCTATGCCCCATCAAGCAGAACAACAAAGACAGCGCATTTTGGTTCTAACACCTAAACATTTTCTTCCTTTTTAATGTAACACGCACCGGTAGGTTGTCGTACTCACCCATGGCGGTGTTGTAGGCATTAGGAAAACTTTTGTCTGTTCTCTGTCTCATGAAGACCCAGCTGTTGTTCTCAAATTTGCATTCTATAATTTTGTTGTCATACTGTTTTAGCTCTTTTGTCACCTGTTTTAAAAGAGAATTGAGGAAAATATTTAAATCATTTGAAAGGCTTTTGCTTCCACTATGTGACAGACGCATCAGGAAATGCCAAAAACACCTTGGTAACTCTTCACGCAGGGCTCTTTGTCATCTCAGATGTCTAATCAAGCCTAAGGGTATGATATGCACCACCTTGTACACACGCTCATTAATCTGACATTTTATAAATAGTCATGAAAACGGCTGTCAATATACAGCAATTAAAAGAAGCTAAGCAGAAAACAGCCACTTCTGGGCCAAAGACAAATATGTCACCATAGGGACCGATACCTTCAATACTGTCTGTGTCCCTATAACTTTCAGAAATTGAGTCTGCTGCTTACGTTTCATCAACTTTTAGAATGATCTCACCATCTAAATTCCTATGTCAAAACCTAAGAAATGCCCTTTATTAGTTAAAAAAAAAAGTTACACACAAAAAGTAAAATTAGAATCAAATTTAGGTAATGTGTATCCCCTAAATATCTTGCTTTTCAAGCAGTGGTAATTAACCAAAAATCTAATCTTTATGCTATTTACCCTTTCCATCTCCAAACTAGTATAAATTTAGAGATGAATCTACTTTTGATTTTAGTTGGCAGGTTTCTTGGCTACTTCACCTCAGATGATTAAATATGGATTACAACTTACTCTATCAAAGCTAACAAGTATCCATGGTAACTATAAAACCTTTTAAAAGATATTTCATCAGGCTGTAAGAATGGTTTTCATAAAGAAGAACCTAAGCTTATCTTTGCAGTTTGCAAATCAAATGCCAGTCATGGTAATATTTTAATTCTGTCCTCATCTTTCATGGCTAACAACTTTTCCTCACAATATGGTAGATTGCAATCATTTAACTTCATTAGCATTATTTGAGATGCTTTCATTTTTATGCCCATGTATTCACTATCACCTAGGAATATGAAGGGAGGCAAATTTTAAAAGATGCTTTCAATTCACAGATTAGGCAGTGCATGTCTTCACAAAAACTTTCAAATTGTATTCCTTTTCCTTTAATGAGTATTACACTTGATTGGATTATTTGCATTTTCAACAAATTCAATAGGCCCAATACATTCAGTGGCTCTGAAACCAGACCTGTCAAAAAAAGTGGTGTTCCACTTAGCAAACTTGCTAAATTTATTCTCAAATACTCATTATTTTAGTTCCAACTCCCCTCCCTTCCTTTCCGGGGATCCTTTTATTCTGAGGCATTATCTATACCCATGTATTAGGCAACTCTCAGGTAACTACACTTATGTTTAACCATATGTAGGGTCTAATGGAGGTAAGTTTCTAAACTTTTCAATCTCCATTTTATAATTCCTAAAATGGACAAAGAAGTCCCTAATTTATTGAGACACTGTAAAAAGCAATAAATAACAACGCACGACACATAGTAGCCAACAGGTAAAATTCTTAATTGAATATAAAATTGGAAAATGAAACATTGCTTATTTAAAAAGAATGCTTACAATTAAATTCACTAAAGAAACAAGGATAACATGAAAAGGTACAGTTTGAAAACAGCTGTCAAGGAAATTATAAGAGTTTTACAAGAATGGCTTGCTATCAACAATGTGCAGTCTGTACTTCTACTGACTAGCAACTGTAGTTAATAAGTCTTTATCATGTAGCTTATCCTCGTGTTTGTAGTTTCAGAACTGAAATAAATTATGTGTTGCTCAATCTGACTCAGCAATTAAGCACTATTATTAAGTATCTGTGTATTCACTTGGGCATGCATTAACAATCTGGAAAACAGAGCTTTTCAGAAAGTGCATGCACCTGCCACTATACTAACCTAAACCTATTTCCATGTTCAAGAACAGTACATTGTTCTCCATTGATCACATCAGTTATATTCCCAAGATAGACACACTGCAAGGTACCCATTTGGTTAGGTGGTAAAATATCTTTAACTGATAAAAATAATGCCTCCCATATGTGCACAAATTAAGACAGTTTGCACGAATGGTCAGATTAAGAAAATGATTGGCACAATGGAGGAGTTTAATTTTAGTATCAAAATTCTAATTTGTTACTATGACAATAATCATCCTCAGCCAATTACATATTATTAAATACTGAAACAGGACCCTGTTAGGCCTACTATAATAAACTCTGTTATCCTAGTTTGAATTAGTAAGAGCTTGAAAGTAATAAGAAAAAGATTTTATAAATCAGGATTTTGCATCTGTAATTACATTGAATTAATGAGATTTTACTGTTTTTGGCGGGGAAGAGCAATATATAGTGTATTTTATATTTTTTCATATGTTCATCTCACTAAGTACCATACTTTTTTTACTATTTGAATTTACCAATAATCTGGGGTTAAGAGACAGTCAAAAGAAACTGGATCTAGTACCTCTGAGGATTTTAAATTAGCAGCTCAATGATAATACCTGGAATGAAGGGTCCCAAACAAAGTCAGGTAGAATCACAACTGCTCCACTATGTACTGTTTTTACAGAATACTTTTTATAACCTAGGTGCTGGGTACACTACCAAGTCACAAAAGACAAAGCACCAGTGATGTCTAAACTGACCTGCACAAAGCAGGCAAAGATGCATTTCTGTTTCTAGTAGTGGGACAGAAGCCTATAGAACTTTTGTCCTTGCTCCATGAGAGCTGTTTTGTTATCAAGAACTCATCTTTCTTTTAGAGAGATTACACAAAGGCTTGGAGAGGAAGAGAGATTTTCTGAACTAATCTTTCTGGAGATACTTTCAAATAACAAATATCTTTAGAATGTGAAAGCCACCAGTGAATTGTTTTTTAACTTTCAATTTTGAAATAATTTTAGATTTATAGAAAAGTTGTAAGGACAGTATAGAGATTTTCAGTATTCTAGTCATCCAACTTCCCCTAACGCTCATATCAGGGTACATTTATCAATTCTAAGAAATTATTATTGGTACAATTAACTAAATTATAGACTTTGTTCAGACTTTCCCAGCTTTTCCACTAATGTTTTTATTTGTTCAAGGATCCAATCCGGGAAACCACATTGAATTTAGTTGACATGACTCCTTCCTCTATTCTGATATGTGACAGTTTCTCAGACTTTCCTTGACACTTTTGAAGAGTTCTAGTTTTATAGAATGTTCCTCAAATGGGAATTTTTGTTGTTTCCTCATGTTTAGACTGAAGTTATAGATTCTGGGGAAGAATGCAAGAGAAGTGATGTGCCTTTCTCAAAGCATAATATCTGGGGTACATGACACCAACATGATTTATTACTGCTGATGTTAACCCTGACCGCTTGGGTTAAGATGGTGCCTGCTACGTTTCTCTACTGTAGAGTTATTATTTTTCTACTTTCCATACTCTATTGGATAATTACAAGTTACTGTATCTAGCCCCACTAAAGGATAAGAGAGAAAAGCTCCACTTGCTGGAAGGAAGGGCATCACATAATTTGTGGACATTTATTAAAACTAACACAGAAATTATTAAGTTTCTTAAAAGAAAATACTCTGAGGCCATATAAATATCCTGTTTCTCCCTAAGGCTTCATTCATTAATTTTATCATTCATCTGTGAATCCTGTCTGTAGCAATCATTACTGTGCATTCTAATGGAATATTCTACTTTCCCCATTCCTTCTACATTTATTATATGGACTTCTGTAAGTAAGATTTGTCCCTTCTCCCTCATTTATTAATTTTCTTATTTATATCAATATGGACTCATGAACATTTATTTTATTCTTTGGTTTATAATAAAATACCATTGTCATTTATTTTGTTGCTCAAATTGTTCCAGTTTTGGCCACTGAGAACTCTCTCAGGATTTTATAAGAACAAAATTACTTTTCAACAGTACAGGCTATGCTAAGAACGTAATTGCCATTACTTGATTTAATCAGAATTTTAAATTATTATTGAGAGAAAGAGAGGGAGGAAGGGAAAGAATGAGTGTGAGAGAAAGAGTAGGTGAGAGAGAATGACAACAAAACCCTAAATATATGTTTGTACATAGAGGTTTCTATCCCATCTTTTGTGAACTGCTCTCTGGAGCTAAGCTGGCCATTTTTCCTTTCCTGAAGTTACAGTTCTACTTTTTGATCATTCAAATTCTACCTCTATATTGTGACAGAAGGTAGATTTTTAAATATGTATCTTAAGATTAACTCATAAACACGAAATCTTATTTTTACACACATAATTTCAATTTCTAGTACTTACAGAGGCAGAGAAAATAAAACAATAAATGAAACAAATAAAATGAAATTATAAAAGTTTTCCTTGTGGTATAAGAATTATACAAACAGCTTAAATATAAATTATTAGATAAATAATCCTTAAGAATTACTACTATATAGCAGGGCCATAATAACATACCTAATTACTTTTAGAAAGTGTACCCATCTACTGGAGGAAGTAAAGCATTTTAACAAATGCCCTGTTAAAAAAATATGCTAGACCTACCACATTAAAAAAATCCCTCCACTAAAATCTATTTGTGTTTCTGCCTTTATAATGAAGAACTACAGGGTAAATAACACACTTTGCCTTTGCTTAGGTTAGAAACAGCAGCGGGAAATCTCTCCCTCACATGTGGAGAGGTGTTTCAAGCCCTTCAATCAAGCATTCAACTAATCAAAGCAGCCAGTAAAAAGACGCTAGAACTATCTTATTTATCCTAAAGGTCATTACAGACAAGTCACAGCTTCTTAGTATGAAACTCACACTCACTAAACTACAGATTATTACTTTCTAATAAAATCAGTAATACCTATTATTCAAAATATAATAAATCTTTGTATAAAATAACTGGACAGATAAAACAACATGTTAGTAGTGCTTATTAGTGGATGCTTGAATTAGAAATGACTTATTTTCTTTTCTGGGTTTTGCAGTATTTTCCAAACTTCATAAAACATGCTTAACTTAAACTTTTAATAAAAAATTCCTAAGACAAACTATGTTTCATAAAAAAATGATAAACATCATGTTAGTACAAAACAATAAGGAGAAACATTTAAATAGAAAACAAAAAGTCTTGGGATAAGGCCCTAAGCCCACAGTTACCAAATTGTGCAATGGGGCACCCTGGGGTGCTGTAGCAAGCTCAGAGGCACTACAGGGTATTTTCAATTTTTAGGGGAAAAGAGTAGTAGTGTGTGTGGACACCTGGCAAACTACTAGTCAGAGGGAGTTCAGTTTCAATGTGAGATTCCTTTAGAAGACACTATATCTTTGCAAAGCTGAGTTTTGGGCATTTATTGTGATAAAAACCAAGTATCACAACAATCAGTGTGGAACACTAACTGAGGCTGGTGCTGTACAATCTGATTCCAAGGTTCAAAAAGTTATGCAGTCCTTTAATATGTACGAAATTGTTAGGACATAAACATTTATTAAGTCAACTGGATCTATTCACTTCATAAATGACACCTACTAGTTTATTATTTGTGGCTTACAGGTGCTGTGTATGAGACAAAATGAACGAAGACATTTTGACAATCTCTGCTCTAGGTTCTCTTCATGCATCCTTCACCAGATATGAGTCTCTAAACCCACAAACTGCCTTATATCTAGCACTTAGTGGAAACCAACCAAAGTAGTGGAAAACTCTGCTTGAAGTGCAGAAAATAAGATTGTGGTATAGAATGAGAATCTCTATCACGTTAATTTCATTCCTTTGATCTGGATCACTAAAATATGTACTCCTCACTGACCTCCCCATTATCAGCACAGTACCCAGCCTAAGGTGCATCCTCAGGAAGAACGTTTATTGAATTCAAGAAACTCATGAACCTCAGTTTATCAACCATTCTGCTTGCTAATGGCTGGTTAAGTAAAGTAAACTAGTACTCTCTTTAGCCTTTCTCTACCTCCTTCCTCTCCACACTTTCTTTTCCCTAAAACAAAACAACATAAAAGTTTTTAAGGCTTAAATATCCTCAGTCTGTCATCTGAATAAACACAATGCATCTGTAGTCTCTACTTCTGGATGCCTAGGGTGTAGGTAAAGCCACGACTAGTCTCTGCTACCATGATATTAAAGGCAGCATTTCCCTTTTTAACAGTGAAGAACAAGTAGAGAAAAGGGAAAGATAAAGGAAGATTGTGCGCCCCCCTTATTGATCAGGCAATATCAACCATTTCTAAAACTGTAGGATTCACCTTTATATAAATAACTTATTTATTGAGCACTTAGTATGTGCAAAGCATTATACATTCATGATCTACACACATAATCTCATTTAATTTGCCCCCCCATTTTATGAGATAGAAATTATATTATTGCCCTTTACAGGCATGGAGACTAAGCTTAGAGTAGTTAAATATCTTACCAAAAGTCACTGACCTAGAAAATGAAACAGTCAAGTCTCTGATACAAGTCTTCCTGTCCTATCTCACAATGCCATTTCATATCCTACCAGCTACTATAAAACTGGCACTCCACAGACAATAAATGTAGAATGAAATAAAGTTATTTTCCTACCCAGATTTTGTCTGATATTGGGTACAGAAACCTCTACACATATAAGCATAACAAACCAGTCATATGAAAACACAAAGACATTGGACCTAAATCAGCCACAGCACTGAGCTGTAGAGCTATCCTTCCTGCCATCTGACAAATATTATTGAGCAAACGTGCCAGACACAGGGCTGCAGACTGGTGATACAGACACAGTTCCTACCCTTTGAAATGTATAGTCTAGTAAATACTCAAGTAAGAAATGACAAATTATGATAAGGGCTATGAAGAATACAGACTATATAACAGAGACTAATGCAGGAAAAAAAAAAACAACTTGGTTTTAAGTGGAATAGTCTGAGATGATATTTAGAGGTGATACTCACAGGATGATAAGTTGGATTATAGAAAAAAAAAAGAAGATAGGAAGAAAAGGAAAGAGAGAGGGAGAGAAGGAAGGAAAAAGGGGGAGAAATAAGTGAGAGTGAGCAAGGAGAAACACATTTCAAGTACTATGATTAACAGTATGTCTTAGGGCCTGAGGTGAAAAAGATGTTAAGATCTTGACATTTTGAAAGAACCAAAAATAAAGAAGATTCTCTATACGACTTTGAAGGGGTCTCACTTAAGCCTGACTCATTCCAAACCCTTTCTCTTATACTCGATTATACCCTTTTATACCACGTTTATATAGAGTCCAGCTGTCTATTCGACACCTTTATTTGAATGCCCCATGGACTTTCCAACCCAACATGTTCAAAACTTAACACTTTATCTTCCCCCAAATCTATCTTCTTCTCTTGTCTTCTCTCTCAATAACTGGTCAAACTCCATTTACCTAGTTTCTCAAGACAAAAATCTTGGTGTTTGCCTAATCTCTTCCCCTCTTATTTTCCCTCATATTCAAATCATTACCAGCCTACCAATTCTACCTCCAAAATAAAATCTGAAGATGTCTATTTGTCCCCTCTCTTACTGCTAATATCATAGTCCAAGCCACTACTGTTCTTCAAATTCCTGTAACAGCTTCCACACTGGTCTCTTCTACATTTTCCCTATCCTATTAATTCTTTACAGTGTAGCTCCAGATTGGACTTTGAAAAATGCAAATTCAATCAAGTCATTTCCTTGCTTAAAAGAAAAACAAATAAAAGACATACAGGTTCGAAAGGGAGAAATAAGACTGTGTCTATTCACAGAAGACGTGACTACTTACACAGAAGGAATCTAAAAAGATGCTGCAAAAAATATTACGTAAGTCAAACAAGGTTGCAGAATACAAGGTACTAAAACCAATTGTATTTCTATACATTAGGAATAAACAGGAGGGAATTTAAAAAAATTAATATAATTTACAATAACATTCAAAAACATGAAATAGGTATAGATTAAAAAAAAAAAATGCAGCATCTATATGCTGACAACAGAGCACCAAAGAAAGAAATCAAAGAGGATCTAAATAAACAGAAAGATATACTATGTTCATGAATTGGAAGATTCAGTATTGCTAAGATGTCAATTCTTCCCAAATTGATCTACAGATTCAACATAATCATAAGCAAAATCCCAATCAGGTACCAACAACTTGATTCTAAAACCTACACGGAAAAGCAAAGAAACCAGAACAGTCAAAACAAAACAAAGAACAAAGTTGGAGAACTGACACTAACTGATTTTAAGACTCAGTATAAAACCGCATAGATCAGTGGAGCAGAATAGAGTGTCCAGGAGTAGATCCATAATTATAAGGTCAATTGATATTTGACAGGGAGGGAAAGGTGATGTAATAAAGGACAGTCTTTTCAACAATGGTGCTGAAACAACTGGATATGCATATGCAAAATAATGGACCTCAATCTGTATCTTTCGCCTTATACAAAAATTAATTCAAAATGGAAAATACACCTAAAAAAAAACTAAAAAATAAAATTTCTTAAAAAAAAAAAAAAGGAGAAAATCTTTGTAATATAAAGCCAGGCAAGATTTCTTAGAATGATCCATAAACAAAGGGGTGATAAATTAAATAGCGCCGAAATTCAAAACTTATGCTCTGTTAAAAGTGCTAAGAGAATAAAAATACAAGACACAGATTAGGATAAAGTATTTGCAAATCACATATCTGACAAGAACTTATATGCAGAATACATAAAGAACACTTACAACTCAAAAGGAAAATAAAAAACAGTTAAAAACTGGGCAAATGATCTAAACAGATACTTCACTAAGATATATGGATGGCAAATAAGCTCATGAAAATATGTTCAACATGTCATTCGTCATTAAGAAAATACAAACTGAAATCACAAAAAGATATTACCATATACCTATTAGAATGTCTAAACTAAAAAATATTGAAAATATCAAGTGGCTGACAAACAATGCCAAGCAACTGAACTCTTAAACACACTGGTGGGAATACAAAATGATATAACCACTTTAGAAGACAGTTTGGCAGTTTCTTTATAAAGTTAAACATACACTTGCCATAAGAGCCAGCAAACCCACTCTAAAGTATTTACCCAAGAGAAATGAAAACATATGTTCACACAAAAACCTGAATATAAATGTTTACAGTAGTTTTACCCATAATCACCCCAAATTGGAAACAACTCAAATGCCCTTCAACTGGTGAAGAGATAAACAAATTTTGGTACAGCCATACAATGGAATACTACACAGCAATAAGAACTCTTGATAAATGCAGTAACATGGATGAATTTCAAAAGCGGTATGCTAAATTAAAGCAGCTAGACTTTAAAAGCTGTACCATATGTGATTACATGTAAATAACATCCTGGAAAAGGCAAAATTATAGCTACCCTGAACATGCCCGATGTCTTCTGATCTCAGAAGCTAAGCAGGATCAGGCCTGGTTAGTATTTGGATGGGAGATAACCTAGGAAGACCAGGTGCTATAGGTTGGCGGGGGGAGGGGGGACCGGTGTTGGGGGGGGGAGAAAAACTACTCAATGACATAGCCCCTGCTTATCTTTCTAGCTCATACGAATTATCTTAGAGCGTACTATATCTTTCCTTTATATTATTTATTATTATTTGTAAACAATTTTTTGTTGGTTATTTAATATCTGTTAACCACAATGGCTAATAATTACTGAATCCTTACTAAGTATTGAGTACTGTTCTAAGTGCTTTGCATGAATTAATTTTTCTAATCCTCACAACCCTAGGGAGTGAGTATCCCTATTTTTACAGATAGAGAAGCAAAGGCACAGAGTTAAGTAGAGTCTCACAGCTAATAAGTGGCAGAGAAACATATTGTAGCTCTGCTAGGTTTTCTAATACAGTATCTAATTTAATCTGTATGAAAATCCAATGAGAATTCCAAATGTGGGAGGCATAGAGAATTTAAGTAAGTTGCATAAGGATACCAAGCTAATTTGTTTTGGTATCAATTCAAATTCTAGGCCCCTGTGAATCAAAAATCTGTGCCTTCCTTTTTCCTAAGAATCTAAACTCTAGGTTGAAAAAGTATTTAGGGAGGCAAAAGTATACCACACTTGTGGACAATTTTACTTCTGTGTAATATACTACAATTTAAGTAATTATTTCTAAGGATTACATTCCACTCAGGAGAGTCTGTGGGTGGCAGATGAAGTGATGTGTGAAGGATGAAAGGCAGAAGGGCATAACATATTGACTTGAACCAAGCACAATATCTATCAAGTTTCTTTTCCTTCACTTTCCAAATGCACGCCATTCTGACCTGCAACATCTCTGCTGTTTGCTATTCTAGTTACAGCACAAATCACAAATCATAGCAAATTGCAGAATTTCTCAATCATTAAGAATTTACAATAGGTTAATTTTAAAATGGGCTGCACTTCACAGCTGCAAAGCTTTTGTCTGATTTGTGGACCAAAGGAGAAGTCATTATCGGATTGAATGACCTTTCCATGGGCATGACTAGCAAAAGGAAAAGGTCACGTGGGCAAAACAGGCAGCCCTGCCAGGTAAGGTGAGGTATTGGCAATGCCTTACGAAAAAGAATACCAAACTATGGCACAATGTATCGCTCCCTGTCTGTTTAGTACCAAGTATGATAAGAATTAAAACCAGATCATGGATTCAGTGCATGGTTGGGATAATAAAAACGATACACAACCGAGGAAAGCTTTATAATCTACCATTAACATGAGGAGGAGGCTAAACTACAATATGCATGTCTTACACTTGTTTTTCTTTCTAGTTATAAGTATGACAGACTTATCTAATGTTTATATTTTAAGTTGTTTATGCCACACCAATGCAAATAAGTCATAGAGTTTACCTGTCAGACTGAATCTGATAAATGGTCTACTTTTGGCAGTAACAAACACCTAAATTAAAGTTGTTTTAATGATCACTAAATATCCATGCTTAACAAAGTTCAGAATATACTGCATCTAATGTTTGAGCTAGGCAAATCGTTAAGATGTCATAGTTCAAATTTACCTCATTAAGTCCTTCATTTACTTTCCAAAAACTTCTTAAGAATTTGAATCTAATAATGTTCATTTAAAAAAATTCCTTCAGCAATCTGTCTGGTTATTTATAACTTTCTATTCTTTCTCTTACCCATTTTAAACCTAACTATTCAGCTTTTTACAGAGCAGAGACCTCAAAAGAACTTATAGACCTATGTGGCATACTACAGCATCAAAATGCTATAATATAAATGAATATTTCCTTCCTGTTCTGCCTACCACTTAAAACACCAACAAAATGCTTAAGTTCTTCCTTTCTGATCATCTTTTAGAGTCAACTCTTTCCTTCAAAATGACTCAATTTGCTCTAGCAGCACTAACGGGCATCAAAGCTTGCAGACCTATACACCACTGCATGTTAGCTTGGGTAGACAGAACTCCTTGGTTTAGTGATAATGCTCTTGTGAATAGGACCCATCTGAGCAGACAAAGCTTTCCAGGATTCCTTTCTTACAAGTCTGTACCTCAGGTCAGTGCACACTCCCAGTGGGATCTAACCACAATAGCAATAACCTGACTTTGGTATGTCCGATTGGCCAGTTAGTCCTTCTTTTACTCTTCGCCATGCACAACGCATTCTATTTTTTATATGCTTTCTCAACGACTATATTTCTTCTTTGAGAAAGAAATCCTGGAGTTATTGACAAAGGCATTACATAAATACAGAGTGATAATAACACTGTTCTGAATGCTAGGAGGTCCTACTTTGTGTATCTATGTACTCTTAAATGGTATTTACAATGGATTTATTTAAATTTGCCTCATGGGCTCCAGGTATCAGGAATATCAAAAGCCGTTCAGGAGATGTTGAAAGTTTGAAAATGATTATAATAAATTATCTGCATCAAGTGCCACACTCCCTAAATACTTCCCTCAAAATTTTTTTTCCAAAACACACCATAATTACCTTTCATTAAATCTAGTATTTTGGAGTTGACAGAAAACCTGAAGATCATCAAATCAAGTACTTTTATCCTGAAACATTCAAGTACGAAAATGCATCCCTTATTATCTCTATTAATTAGTGTATCTTTGGCTGTGAACATTCATGCACTGAGGAGATGTAAAACCAGGGGCAAATTCATTGGTTTGGTAATGTGCTCAAAACTAATTTAATGTTTTTACCCAAGATATTTATTTTCATAAGGGATACCTACTTTTAAAACTGGCTTTTTTGTTTGTTTTTTCTTTCATGGGGAAGGCATAAGGAGAGAACTAACATTTATTGAATACCTGTGCAGAGCACTTATATACATTATGCTTTTTATAATTCATTATTATAAATTATAATAATTAAGGAGCAGAGGATTTAACTAATTCTTTCAAGGTTGTGTTTGGATCTACAGCTCTACATCATACTGTCTCTTAGTATTATCAAAGGATTTCAACATACTAGAGGAAAAGGAAAATTTCATATTGTTCACTCCTAATCAAGAAATTACTAAATTTTGTTAAACCAAAGAGCTAATGACATATCCTTTGCAGTCACCATAAATTAAAAAAGACATGTGGACTCTAGTAGGTCATGTTAAAGTTAATGCAGCATAACCTTCTAAAACAAATGATAAGAAACAAGCTGCATGTGAGAAAACCAAACAAAAACAGACACCCTCCCCTGGCCCAGCCTCAAGTAAGGTAAGTTTGCTAATACTAGACTGAAGAAAAGAGGTCTAGAAAAAGGTGAGGAGAAACAAAGTGGGAGAAATCTACGTGAGTAGGGAAAAGATGCGGAGATGATGAAGGACGTTCTAAGTGTCCTAAGCCAGGTCTGTGAAATGGAGAGAAAGTGTTTTGCAGTTGAGTGATATTCAACAAAGAAAGATTTCAGTGATGATTAGAGCTGCTTAATTTTTTTAATAGGCTCTAGTGATTTAAAATTCTTTTCTGTCCTGGCAAGTGGTTTATTTGCTTTTATTTGCAAACTTGGAAGAAAAAAAAAAAGATCTTTGGAAAGAGTTATGCATGTACATAACATGAACAAAAATAATGGCAATTATCTAAAGGTTTATGCATTCAGAAGTATCTGACTGCCCAATCTTTGATAAATAAGAATTGCCACAATTCACAACTCCTGGAGATTTCATTTAGAACCAAATTAAATTTCTCATTTAGTTTCCCCCTTTATTGTGGCCACCCCTTACCCTGACACTCCCTTAGGCTTTTGTTCTAGTCCTGTCTTGGTGAGGAATGTCTCCTAGGGGGAATAAAGAACAAAAATCAAAATTACACTGGCAAAAAAAAATCTCTCTACCTTTGGATGTTCACCATTCAACTATTCTTATCAAGCCTTCAGAGAGTCTAATCTGAATAAGGTAGCTATGGTTACCTATTAGGAACAAAATTATTTTCTGGGCTATCGTGCTAAACTACTTGAAATTAAGTGTGAGGATAAATAAGGCAGGTGACTTCACACCTTTTCTCTAAAAAGTATCTTGCATAATCTTGGTGCTTAATAAAAATAATATATCAGGTAAGTGGCATGCTTGGCAGGAATGCTTTTAAATCAACAGTATTTTATGAGATTTTCACACTAGTGTGCCTCCTTCTAATATTTAAAAGTCCGCTCGACTCCATGACTATGAGAAATCACTGCGTGAGTCTTTGAAGAGTGCTCTCCCAACCAATGCCACGTTGTGCCTTTGCCAACTTTTAGGCCAGCACACCTGCGACCCTGAGCTCCTGTGGCTCCCACTGAGGTTGACTGTTGTGCCAGTAGCACACTTGCTACATGACGGCCTGCTTTAGCAAAATGACAATACAGGAAGGATCTTTGTTTTGGGGATTTATTCAAAACTGGAGAACACTACGGAGTGTTGGAAAGTAACAAGCTGAGAATGCTGTATCATCTGCTTTGTTTGCCAGCTGCCACAAGACAACGTGATCACCTCCTGGTACTGTTTTGTGTCCAGAGGCTCCAAATTATCACTGCCTTAACTATCTTGCCATCACACTTCAGATGTTACAACTATTATTTCCATTTTTGCTTTTGAATATTCCAGGAACAACAGTCCTTACAATCCTACCATCTAATTGGTGCTAAATTTACATATAGTAATGCTTCCCCCACTTTGGTGTTAAATGGCGATTGTAGTCCTTTTTGGTCCTTAGGAAAAGGGAGGAGGGCAAGTCCTGTTTTAACTATCGCATAACCTGGAGTGTACGAGCAGATGAATGCTGTGTAGTCAGTCCCACTCCAGAGCCTGCTGATGGCAGAGCAAACAGCTGGATTTAACCCCAAATTAAACCATAAAATATGAACTCCAAGTTATGCAGGTTGGCAATGGTTTCACAAGCTAGGGGAAATGGCAGAGTGAATGTTTTGAGACTTTTAATAAAAATCTGACATTAAAAAAAAAAAAGGAAAAGTAGCTCATCTGTAGTTGTATTTCCTTTTGCTGGTTTTGTTTTTTAGCTACTTGGTTTTTGTGCTTAAATAACTTTTTAGAACCAAAACCCAACACTGAGAACAATTATGTTGATAATGCCAGGAAATTTGTTTGCTTTGTTAAATTGAGCTTCAAAAGCACTTCAATTGAACATACATTTGTGATCACAAGTAATGCCTATTCTTATATCCATTTAAAATGTTTACTTTATTACAGCTTATTATAAATGTGAGTCTGAAATGCAGCACCATGGCTGCTCAATTTCCAGGCCACAATTTTATGATAATCATATGAAATGTATTCATACGTCAACAGAACTGCCTAACAATGCCCCAAATGGGGTTGTTAGCAGCTCTTTCTGATGGCCACACAATCTGTGCTCCATAACATTAAGAAACTGCTACAAGCACAGAGCTCTCTGAGAATTTTAACTTAGTTTCTAACATGTAATATTTTGCTACTTAGCTCAGTTTAATTTCAGAATACAGGTGAGCTCCTACAAGAAAACTGACCCTAAATATTGAATGGGATAAATGGATTCTGTTGCTTTATTGTATGGCTGGATCATCTTTTTAGGTAGTCTTCAAGTCCCAGAGGGAATGAGACGAGAATCCCTCTTGATGTTCCCTACTGCACATGTGGTAAAAAGGTACCTGGAAGATATCTTCTGTCACACTGGCATCTCACAGAAAAGTAAAGGAGCACTTATAATGCATGCAGATCCAACAGAAGGCAGTGGGTACAGAGGTGCTCCTCCCCCTCACGTGTTCTTTTCTCTGCAGCACACATACCTTCCCCACTTCTGTGACAAGTAGCCCATACAAACCAACTGCTCAGCGTAAGGACTGAGATCTCAAGCAACATTTCCTCAGCTCAGCGTTTTCTTGAGGTTCTATTACACAGGTGCCAGGCCTAGAGCTTTTATGCTCAGTATTTCATTTACAGAATCTATTTGCATGCGGTGGACAATCTATTTTTTAGGGGGAGACAAGCATGTTCTATCAGAAACCAAAATCAGATGGTAGTAAGCCATATATATTTTTTGCTTCAGTCTTTTGTTTTTACTTCTAGGTCTAGCTCTCTGAAGTGATATCAGGTTTGTACAAATGCTCAATCAATTCACTTTTTACATCCAGCTACTTTAGAAAGAGTACCAAGTCCAGAATCTTGGCTAGAAGGGAGTATAAGAGCTCATCTAGGCCAAGCCTCTTTTTAGATTGAAAACAATGAGGTTCACAAAAAGCCTATAATTTGTTTAAAGCACATGCCTCATTAGGGGCAAAATTACAAGGGTCCAAACCACTGGCATTTCAGTCCAGTGCACTGACTCTGCGGTCTACAAGACAATCTTTAATAAGCAAAAGAGATAACTATGCAGATCAAATTTTTATTTGCAGCCATAAGTTTCACAAGAAGAGAAAAATGTTTGACTCAGTTTATCTAAGAAAAAGTTTATATGCCTACGAAACACACACACACACACACACACACACACTCAGTTTCATAATACAATTTATTTCCTTATTTGGTGCACTTTGCTATTTTCTATCTCATTGCATTAAGACAAAAATAAAACTGGTTGAGACCCACTAAACTGCTTTCAAGATCAATCACCAAAGTTAGGAAAAAAACCTCACAGAGTATACAAAGAGAATAATGGATTGATTTCACCTATCTCTTCCGTAGTCCCTTTGGCATAACACACTGGCAGAGAAGAGCTGAGGCCTGACTTTAAAAATTTCAGGTGACATTTTTCTCTAGAGAACTGAGCCTATTTTGTCAGCCCCTAAGATACCACATGATTTATTATTTTGGAATATAATTCCTTCCTCTATCTACATTCTCCCACCTTAGATGGTAAGCTCCTTGAGCAAACAAAACAAGGGCCTTTATTTTATTCACTGACACATCCTACCGAACACATAATAGATGCCAATAAATGTGTTGGAAAAAAAAATCCAGTGAACATTGCACAAAGAAATTAAAGAAATGACATCAGATTCCAAAACATTCCAGCCATTGCTAAACGACTTTCATCCCCTGTACTGACAGGCTCTCTTACTCCACCCTTCTATATTTATTCTTTCTTCTGAATGGTAGGCACATCATATTCTCTTCCCCTCTGACTACCCACTTCTCTTTTACCAGGGTCACTTTCTCTGGGAAGCCCTCTCTGATTCCACAGATTCTTGTACTTCTTTGATACACTCTCATAGTACCTTATTGTTCCCTTATCCTAGAAAGATGGCCCATTGAATTGTCTCCAACTTGACAATAAAGCTCAAGCATGATGAACTTTAATACAATGAGCACAGAAAATGTGCTCAATTAAAATTTTTCATGCATATGTATGCATGAAAAGTTATATACTTTGGGCCTGAAAACAAAACAAAATCAAAACAGAATAAGCCCAACCTAATGACATAGTCATGTGGGTAATTAATAGTTGAGTCGAGCATAGCTTTCTGAGTAGAAGTCCTTTTAAGTCATGCTGCCACATAAAATTAGGTTTCTCCTACCTTTATGGATGTGGGTATGATTTCTAATGAAAGAGGAAACAGGATATCAGTAATTGGAGAGAACTGAAGTGGGGAACAGGGAGGGGAAAGAAAGTAAGTAAAGCATCTACCATGCATTTTTATGTCAGATGGGAAACGAACATACAAAATAGTTAAGGCATTCTACTGCATCATATTCATTATAAACTAAGAATTTTCTGCTTCCTAAAATATGAAAGATAATGACTCATCCATCCAGCATTTATCAATATTGTTCGCAGTAAGAAAAAAGATAAGTGCGTCATTCCCTTTTGCATCAAGTGTTCAAATAGGAAAAGTGACAGATAATACACACTGTAAAAATGCAAATTTTAAATAATTCATTTATATAGGACATCATAGGTCTTTATAAATATTAACCCTTCACTTTCTTGTGAGCTAGTTTTACAATATTCCTATTTTAAACAGTGACTTAGAACTCAAGTAAATAAAAATGAATGCAAAATAGGTTTCTGCCTTCCTGTCTTCCACTCTAAAATGAGTGTACATTTCCTTCTTAACATAATTGCCATGTATTTCCACAAGAAAAATCTTAAAAAAATCTCAATCAAATTTCCCTCCAAATCTGCAGTTACAAGAACTGGTAAATTGTCTCAAGAAATATAACTTGCCAAATAAGTTAAAAGTCACTTCAATCAAAATATTCATAGGACTGCACAAAGTTGAAAGGCTACAGACCAAGAAAAGACGTATGACATGCTATTGAGAGTCTGCCCTGAGTGTACAAAGGGCTGGCTTCAAACCTCTAGTAATTTATCATTTTATTAATGACCCAACAAATGACAATAAATAGCCTACTAAGAAGATTTAATTTCAAATTTGGAGGTTTTTTTGAATACCATTAGGAAAAATAATATAATGAAAGAATTTTAGAGAACGTATTTTTGCAAAAAAAAAAATGCAGAAAATATAACTTGGAAAAAATATAAAAGATGAAGTCCTGATAAATATTTAATATGTAAGGGCAAATGAAAAAGCTGTAATCACTATGAAGAGAAATGATAGTAGACAGATTATCAGAACAAGACTTAAAATGAGACATCCCATTATATTTGTATTATTATTATTAATAGTTCTCACACCATTTAAGAGAGGAGGGAGGATGTAGAATTTTGGAGGAAAGGCATTTGAAGGAAAAAAAAATCTTACTGATGGGGGTTAAGTCTGCTTAGGCTCACTGTTTTCCACCCTTTCTCTCATATTTAGCCAGAAAACTACAAAATACCTAAAGTAACAGGGAAGAAATAAACATAGAAACAATAAATTCCTTTGTATTTGTTTTCTATGGGGGGGGGGTGGTGAGTACACATGTGCCCGCAATATATGTGTATGTGTATGTATATGATATGTGTGTGTGTGTGTGTTTGTGTGTAATGTATACTTTTTTCCCTTCAGATTTTAAATACCAAATCCAGAGCTTTTAGAAAGCATGCAGAAATCAGAGAGGAACAAATCAAACCTTCCAGTTGAGGTTAGGATAGGAAGAGAAAGCTTGTCTTTCATTTTCATTTTTGAACCTTACAAGGTCTGGAAAAATAAACAAAACCTAGCCTTCGATGCACATATATATAACTACCTGTGCAGTCAGAAAATAATATATTCAGGAACAGAATCCTACATTCTTGACTATTAGTCCTGCAATCGTTCCTCAATATCACACTGTCTAACATATACTTTTATTTCAGCATTTATGTATACGATTATTTTTATTTAAAGCCTCTGGATCTGTCGATACAGGACTTGTGGTTTCTAGTACCTATTGATATCTGAAAATGCATCACAGATTCAACCCTCTCCTGCTCTTTGGTACAGAAACAGGGGCACGTTCTCCTTTTTAAAAGATATAGGTCACTTATACAACAAATATTTCTTCAGCTACTATTACTGTGCAGTCATATTCTGATGAATCAAAAAGGACTCCTCTACCACCATCTGGGGAGAGGTAGATGGAAGTATATTTGTATCAGAAAGAAACCAACCACAATTCTTCTATGGTCAGGACTATATCTAGCACCTGCCTTTCAGAACGTAGAGGAAGATCTCATTTGACCACTGTCTCTGATATACACATTGTTGAGCACTTGCAGTAGATCCAGTTCTTTTAGGAAAGCCAATATGGTTGTAGGCTCTAATAAACCTAACTTATTCTAAATTCTGCTCTATAAGGAAAGCTATTTCAGAGTAGTTCTGATTATTGCTAAATAATATATCAATCACCCTTCGGTAGGTAAACTAGATCAAGTTTACGAGGAGGACCAGATATATGTTACCATGAGGTCAGACAGTGTTTATAAAATTCAGACAGCTAGTCATGAAAGCTTTACTTTCCTCTGACTCCAAAGCTCTTTCCCATGTAATTTGAATTATATTCTCAAAACATTTACTATTTTATTTGACTTTGAATATTTTCACCTTTGTTTTAA
This sequence comes from Eonycteris spelaea, assembly GCA_003508835.1. Classification (NCBI taxonomy): domain Eukaryota; kingdom Metazoa; phylum Chordata; class Mammalia; order Chiroptera; family Pteropodidae; genus Eonycteris; species Eonycteris spelaea. The sequence goes on from PUFA01000192.1 coordinate 2,921,610, forward strand.
AAATCCTTAAAGGCAAAGAATCATAAATGATTATTTTAGTTTTGGTTAAAAAAATTAGAAAAGATCTTGGACATGATTTAATAAAAAATTACATTTGTGATTTAAAAAATAAAAAACTTTTAAGACAAAGATGAGAACCCCAAATCTCACAGCCGATTCTGAGCTCCTTCCAACGCTGCTTCCTTTTTATTTCTTCAAAGATAACTACAAGGCATATAATTTAAGGACAATTCTATATAGCATCTTTCTCATTTTGCTACATTATTGAGACAATTTAGGAAAGGGTACTACAAGAGAATATAAAGAATTTTAGAGTAGGTAGAACTAGATTAAAATCTTGACTCCAGTGCTTTTGCTACATGTGCGTCACGCTCCATGCTACAAAATCCTTAGGCTCTATGATATGATGCTGTATGCTATGCAATTTATAAGCTACATATCTGGAGCACAATTGCTCGGATCTGCCATATGGTTGCTGTTGGAACTGAATGGGTTAACCTATGTAAGCCATTTGGTAGACATCAGCAGAGGCAACTCTATTAGCCTGCTTTCCTGTTTGTTTGTTTGTTTGTTTTCCTAGGTTTATTCTGCACTGTTTATGTAGGAAAATATGATAATGTATTACATACACTGAAGAATTCTCCTTCCATTACATTTCCTTCAGCTTCCATTTTAAAAAAGATAATAAAACTAAATAAAGTGAAGAAATTAACATTATGTAGTTCATTCTTTCTTATTTAATATATGCTTTAGCGTAAAACTATTAATGTTAGCAAATGAAGGTAAGTAATAGACTATTGGTTTATTTTCATTCCATTAGAATTAAAAACCACTGGCTATTTAATGAGGATATTTATGCATTAAAACCAAAGTAAAACCTGGCTTTGAAACAGAATACCTTGTGCTCAAAATGTCTCCTTAAGTTGGAACTCTGGGTCACAGACATGAACTCCTGAGCACAGCCATATATATACCCCCAGGTTTTAGGCAGCCCAAGTCCCCTATAACACATATTCAAAAAAACACATCCATGATTTTAGTATTTGCTTGCTTAGTTTCTCATTTAAAAGAAAGATGCAAAAAGAAAGTACATCTGAAGATCCTAATGATCTGGATCCCAAGGTGATAAAAGAATAAGGCACCTATTTGCAATGGCTTATTAAATGCCTTGGGGGAGGGTGATGGGGTAGAAGGGAACACCATTTTTTAAGATGACTTTTATAAGCCTGGTATTGTACTAGGTGCTTTATCCACACTATTTACACAATTCATACAAATTTTCTAAGAACCAGATATTGTCATTACCATTTTATACATAAAAAATCAAGGTACATCTAATATGGTACATAAATTGGATGAGAATTGCACCAGGTTTGCCTCGTTCTTAAGTCTACCCTAAAGTTCAAGGATTGGTTTGCTTTACGACTGAATGGCAATTCACGTTCATGCATTTTAATAGATTCATGAAAAAATTTCCATAAAGATTTCTAAAAACTAATTATGAAAGTTAATCCTATACCCCATAAAGGGCATAAACATGTCTCTCACACCACCAGCCTGTCACATTTCTCACAATTAAATCTTAGCAAAAAAAAAAAAAAAAAAGCACAAGAACCAAAACAAACTTAAAAAACTGAAGGGTTCTATTCTTTTGGATAACATATACTTTTTCTCTCATCTGCCAAATTCCTCTATTGGTTACATAGCATGAGCAATTTTCTCACAGGAAATCTCTTGTATTTATAGCAAGCTAATTACTCTCTATAAGTGATTGTCATATGTATGTGGATGGTTTTAGGATTCAATTTTGTCAAAAGCTAGAAAATTAATTCATGCCTCATCCCATTAAAGCCTTATGTTTTAAGAGATTAAAAGCCATTTCAAAGACCTATTACCAGGGAATTTCTGAATACGACTCTTTATTTTGGGGGATGATATAATCTATGAGGCAGTTTACTTGCTATGATAAAGTCAATGTTCCACCTGTGAAAGAAATATGTTTATTAGAAAGCATAGTTTTATATTTTAAAGTTCAGACAAAAAAATTTACATCTTAATCATGAATTACTATATTAAAAGATAAAAACACAAGATTCCAGCAAATAAAATGTTCAAGCTTCCTTTTCTTCTAGTGAATCAGATATATAGGTATTATGGCTGAGATGTTTACACTGGTTTCTACCAGTTAAGCAGAGGCATTTTCCCATCTTTACAGATGTTTTTAGTACAAACTTTCTTCAAAATCTACAATATGCTATTTACTACACAATAACTGTTTTCTCTCATGAGCGAAATGTAAGCAACATTTTGAAAACTTCGATTTGTTGAAATATGTAATCGTCTGTGAACTTCTTATTTTGTATCAGCAAAAATAAAGTATGCTACTTTTGCTACTGTCAAAAAAAAAACATTTAAAATGATTACCACTATTGATTCTTTTCTTAATTTTTTTTCAGCTGACTATGACAATTACATTTTAAATGATGTCAAAGATGCCACTTTACTACAGCAAAAAACTAAAACAGGCATTTGGTGGAATCAACATACGGTACACATCCCTGAAGAATATGGGGAACATGTTTTAATTCTGAGACATCTATTTCTTAATCTATATTGAGCTCCCCCTAAAGTTTGTGACACTATCATAAGAAAGGTCTCCAGCAGTTATGAGGCTTTCATATAAGCAACCCTAAAAAGTTTAATAGGTTTCCAAGACTACTCATTAACATACAGAGCACCTATTATCCATAAACCTCAGTCTATGAGATATACACTTTTTCACTTCAAGAATGAAAAGTTTCAGTGGTAAATAAAGATCTAGAAGGGTAAAATATTAGAAGGTAAATATGAGTAGAGGCAAAAATAGAGTTCAGTATGTGATTATTTGCCAAGTGACACAAATCACATACCATTCCCAGAAAGAAAGGTTGTTCCTTCTCAGAAATTGACTCATACCTGCTTGATGGTTCTTTCTGTATTATTCTTTGTTTTTTTGCTGTGTGTGTATGTGTGTGTTTATATACATATAGTAAATTCTTGGAAAGATTTTATATTTTTCACTTCTGACTCTCACCACAGTATTGAAAAATACCTAACACTTAGTAGATGCTCAATAAATGTTTGAATACTGAATAAATGAACGATTGATGATTATGATGAAGGTGATGAAGAAAGCAGCCACACTCAGGGCCAAGCACTGTCCTAAGTGCTTCACACGTATTAGCTAACTTACTATTACTTTTCTCTTGGCATCCACTTTACAAATGAGGAAGCTGAGGACACAGAGAGAACAAATAGTTTGCCCCAACTTGACTAACTTCTTCATGTCCTTCAACTCTTGGCTTAAAAGTGACTTCATTAGGGTGGTTTTACCCTTGTCATCCATCCAAATAATCCCTTTATTTCCCCTATCATTATAGTCAACAACTTCTGAAGAACTTATTCAATCAGAATTGTACATTACACCGTAAGCACCATGAAGGCAGGGACTATGTCAGTCTTCTTACTTACCATGCTAATCCCAGTGCCTATCAAAGTATACTTGGCAAAAATAGGGGCTTAACTGAATTAAAGCTTAATGATTGAATGATGCTATGTAGCAGGTATTCATTAAATGTTTGTTTAAGCAATAAGTAACAAAAATAAGTGAATCTGAAGTGATATTAAAATATTCAATGTAACTGTGCAGTAGGCATTTGAAAATTCAAAACAGATTTAAGAGAAGAATGAGGATTAGAGGTAAAAATGTGAGTGTCATCTCAGACAATTTTTCCACAGTTATAAATGACCACAAAAAAGCTTTGGCGTTATAGTTGACCCATTTATGAATACATATTGTTTGTATATTCAGGAGAACTAAATAGCATGTTTAAGTTGTAAGCCCACAAAATAAAAATTCAGAAAGAGTTCTCATTAATTGTAAAAGAGATGAAACCATTCTTTAAGAGGGTCCTCTTTTATAAGAGTGCCTGGAAGTTTCTAGTTGGATAAAAAAGCTCTCAGCTTATATTAAATCTGCAGTATGTTTTCTTTAAGATGACCCTGGTGAAGCTGAAATATACTGCCACCATGATTATATACCATAATATTACTCAGACATTAGAGATAAGCTCTGTGTTTTAGAGACATCACTAAATCTAAATCTTTAGATAAACTTAGAAGAGGAATATGGATTATAAACCATACCGTACTGCTAGACAAAAGTGAAAATTCTTGAAAGAAAATGACTTACAGAATAGAAAGCCAAACTGGCTCAGTCATTTTGCTCAAGAAACTTGAAGAAACACATGCGCAAGTTAAGTTGGAAAAAGTATTTTAAGTTTCAAACTGGTTTTACATCATTTAGTATGGCCGTGAGCAGCAGTGACAGAGACATCAGCTACTTCCACAGTGAAGAAAGGGAGACTCTGAGTAAAGGCATCAGGCTCATTAAATGATAGAAATCACTGAAAATAAAAGAATATTCTTTCTGAGCACAACTGCTGATGTTTTTTACTATCTATCACACATACCCAGCCAGTAATTAGAGCCACATTCAAATATTTAGGGTCACAAGAGCAATATATATGTATTTAAAAGAAATAAAGGGTTATTCATTGGGCCCTTTCAACATACAAAGCCACTACCACTGCTGTAGTACTGCCTTAAGGAAAACATGGAAGAATTAGCACTCTCTCACTTAAAAAGAGCAAAACTAGGAATGCAATGTCAGTGAATGAAAGTACTGTATTTTTCCAGGAGGGATGTAGCGACACCTTTAGGTTCACTGGTCAAAACTCATGGATATAGATAACTGGGTGCAAATTAAGGCCTGATTTAACACGTTTAATTACCTGATTTTCCTTAGAAATTTTGGTACTTATTAGCAGAAAATAAAAAAAGAAACAACAAGAAAGGAATTGGTAAACTTTGAGAAACAACAGCTCACAGCAAACCACCAAACACAAAAGCATAGTAATCTTGGGCCACTTTCTGAGACAGTAACTAGCTAAAGAGACATTAACAATTCCTGAGGCCATCACTTTATTAAAACAGGCAAACAGACGAAGATAATACTCAAAAGTCATATAAATCACAAAACACTTTTAAAAGGTTGGGATATTTTCAATATATCAAAGAAAAAACATTAACATAAATGTTTGCTTTAAAAAGTTACATGGAAAATATTTCATTAAATAATGATGATATTGGATAACTTAAGTCTTTACCATCTTTGTATTTCTGTAGAGCTTGTTTTTTTAATGCACTGCTTTATGGGCTGACAACAGTGATTAACATTAATCAACACTGATCAACATTCTTGAATGAAAATTTTAGGTTAGCAGTCTTTACACAAAAACAGTACTGTAAGAATAATGAGAATGGCCTTAGGGAGTCAGAAAAAACCTGGGTTCCAATCCCAATTATATCAATTATTAGCTGTATGATCATGGGCAAATTACTGAACCTCTCTGTGACTCAATTTTCTTAATATAAATAACATTTACTTTATAAGACTGCTATACATATCAGGAGGGTATGTCCTGGCACATAATACATGGTCAATAAAAATTATTTCTTTTGCTCTTTATAAAAATACCTTATTTTTTATACCTAGTATAATCAAAATCATGTTACAATTCCATTTATGCCAGAGCTAAGTTTTTAAAAATTGTCATTGGTCTTATACACACATCTAATTTTGAAAATAATGTCAAAGGTAATTTCCAAAAGGAAGAATATATATCCAACCAGAAATATTCAAATTCTATTATTGGGTAGCATATCACTAGAGTACAGGTTTCTGCTTCTAGATTACTGGAAAAAATGTTTAATAAAAACAGTATACCAGAGGAGCTAAATTTTTTTATTTCTGCATGTATTATTTATTAATAATTATTATTTATTTTTAACTCAATAATAGACTCTTGATACTATGGTTTTAAAGTCACAATTTTGAAGATAACTCTGAAGAAGCTGTGAATACAACAACAAAAGGTAATTATCACCTTCAGTGGGAAGAGGTATAATTAACTGATTTCTTTCCCACAATAAAAATCTGCACTGAAAAAACTTGAACTAATCAATCTGGTTTTTTTTCCCCAGAATACAATTCTCCTATGAAAAATAGGTTTAATCTTAACTTCTCAAGATGCACACAAGAAAGATGAAAGTAACTAAAATAACTTATGGAAAAGCAGGCTCTTCCGTGCTTTGAACTGTCAGATTCAAAGATATAACTAGGCATATTATGAAAGGTTCTCTAAAGCAGTCACCTTCTGTCATAAATAACAGTTCAACTTGAGTAGCAACAGAATGTCAGGAAAAAACAAATAGAAACATTAATTTGAAATATTTTTATTTTAGTTCCAATTTTTTGCTTCTCTTAGAAATGAAAGCTTCAAAATAATATGAAGAAGCCACAAAAATATTTTAATGACATTTACGATTCTAGGAATTCAAGACCCTTTTGTTATTGTCCATGTTAGTGACCATAATTATTAGTTTATTTAGCTAGGACCTTAAGAAGCCATCTGAAATACTGATATGAATTATGAAGAAAATAGTTCTTTATGTCAAGTTTGGTTCTTACCCAAAATTTTGATGTTTCTTTAAAAAGGTAGTAGCATCTTTTTTTTTTCATCTAGTCCCAACTTAGAAATTCTTAAAGTGGTCTGTACAATTTTGCTATTGGATATAATTTTTAAAAAATTTCTAACACCAATTTACCTCTTCAACCATACCGCCTATTACTTCCTCACATAAACTTTTGCTATTGTACTCAAGGCAAGTTTTTATAGCTCCGCACTTTTAATTTTCTATTTTCCTGAAACACCTGTCATCCTTTTATCCCTACAGAGGGTAACAAGGAAACACAATCTATCTCCATCTCTATCTCGATCCCCTCCCCTCCACTAGCCACCACACACAACCTACTGTTGACTGGTAGAACAGCACAGTTCTAACTTCTTTAGTGAATCCTACTTCAACTGCACCAGTCTATAGTTTTTCCGCTGCTTCTGACTTTTACAGCTAATTCCAAGCATCTGACACATTCTATCCTACCTTGTGTTGTTAAAAACGTTTTTACAAAGAGATTTCTTCCATATCTCCAGTCAGACTATAAATAAGTTGGGGACAGTTCAAATATGTCAATCTTTATATCCCTAGTCTCTACCAACATACCTTGTACATATATATTTAATTAATGTTTCTTTTTGACTAGCAAGTAAGTTTCGATGGTTATAATGGACAAGAACATATTATGTATAGTCAAAAGAGTAGGAAATTATAACCATTAGAGAAAGTGGGAGTTAGGGAAAATAAGAGTACAATAGGATAAGAAAAGCTGATGGAATTTACATTTGCTACAGTGGGCATTAGGAAGCTACTGCTGGTGATCATTTAAAAATGAAAAAAGCAAACTAATGCAGGGTAAACTTATGAAAGGTTCTGAAGGCCATAAATAAGAGACTGAATTTATGCTAGAGACTGTGAAGATGCTTAAAATATAGACTATCAAGAAGTAGGAGGCTCTGAGGAAGAAAGTGACACAGACTTACTTCAAGTCACTCAAAACTCATATGTTAATTGTCCTGGCTAACAAACAGAACTGAGGCAGAGACCTGGACTCAAGGCATGTAGATCTTTTAAGGACATAGGAGACACTGCCAAGAACATGTGGAATTCAAAAGAATAGACTTGGCTTTACTTTCTTCTCCCAAACTATATTTTTTCATGATTTTATTAATTTAAGTCATTCAGGCCAGTTTTAAAAAAGTATTCAAAATCATCATTGAACTTAAGATTTTATTTATTATGATTAATAATGACTCTTACAAGAGCCTGGGTGGGAGTCTATATCTTTTAATAGGATACAACAGCATGGAATAGTTGATCGCTAAAAGTAACTTACCCCCACCAATACAATTTCTACCTTTTCCCTATGTGGCTCTATCCTACTCTAGAAACCTTCACTTTGTAACATCTAAACACTTACATAGTGCACATGTTACCTTATTTCATTCATGCTTTTCCTAAATCATAACCACGCTGAGAACATGTCCTTGCTTATTCTCACAGTAACTAACTGCCTTTTACATCAGCCAATTACCCTTGTGCTATGCAACCAACCTACTCATACTGAAACTTGAAAAACATCTGTTCCTTCTCTTTGCAATTCTGCTATGATTCTTTTTGCAGCTAAAATCAGCCCTGAGTCATCAAAATGCCTCCACGATCTACTGATCTTGAAAAACATTAAAATGTTTTAATTCTAGCTATGCTCAAATTTGAGCCAGAAAATGAGAAACTGTTTTTCACTGTACCTGCAAATCTGTCACACCTGGTTGGCAAAAAAAATCTTTCAAATGAGATATTAATTTTTTCTTTCTGACCTAATCAGAGCATTCAAAATGCTTAGGTGATATGTTTATATACACCTGATTTTCTATCAGCTGGTTCTTTCTTAAAGAAATAGCTTAGACATCTAGAGACTGTTTCAAATTAAAAACCAAGCAATACTTTCATGCAAATCTCTTGGATATTTAACGACTGTAAAATAAAAAGCATTTAATATGAAAGAAAAAAAAAGTAGGGTGGCCCTTCTAAAAAATGATAGCTGAGGTGAAATATATGACACAATAAACTTCAAAACAGATGCTTTGGGGACAGAAAGGAAAATACTTCATGACTATATCAGAAATACTGTAATTAGAAGTCTTTTAACAACTCAGAGATTCACAAATGTTCCCAATACAAGAACTCTCAGCTCTTGCTATTAACAACTAATGAACATGAACACTCAAAAATGACTAAGTAGCAGAGGTAAGATTATAACTTGGAGCACTTTATACTTCCATCTCTTTTTATGTAAACAACACATTAAGACTCCATCTTCATCCTTGTGGTGGAACCACATTTCCTCTGGTCATTTAGTCCAATCGATGTCTTAATTAATATTATGTCAATTGCAGGGATAATTTTGGCCTACTTGTGGCAAGCAAAACTCAGGACTATTATAATATACTGTATAGATAATGTGTCCCCTGCTAATATTTCAACTGTTACCAGATTTAAGTCTTAGAAGAAAACTTAATTAAAAGTATTATCAAAGATAGCATATTATTTTAGCACATCATGATCACTTCTGAAGCTATTTCCTGGGTATCAGAAATGTTCTGATTAGGTAACACTGTAGAAAGAATTTAAATGTCAATATTTAAAATATTTCAGTAAAACTGTAAATATCCAAATGGTACCTCAATGCTGACTTATATTTGCAATGTTAAATTTATAATAGTTTCTACAAATTTTCTATTTCATTACACTTAGTATAGTTTGTGAATTTCCTGAACTACAAACTTGTTATTTTTACTTACTGGCATGAACTCTGGGGATATAGAAAAAATATTTAGCTATTTATGAAAGAACTATTTTAAGAGATACTGCAGCAGTCCCAAACTTCTGAAAGAGATCAAGGTAGCAACTACATTACTTCTGATAACAAATACTGGCAACATTAATAGATTTGTATAGCTAGTTTCAGAGTTTTAGACTTTGTTACTGTTCTTGAAGAGTCAACAGTGAGAACACTGGTCTGGAGCATTCCTAACTGCCTGACTCAGGGCTCTGGAACACTTGATATGGGTTGTTTCTGTCTCCGCATTTGGGGAGGGAGGAGGGGTGTTTTTGAAATTTTATTAGGCAAGAAGGCACGTGAATATTCCTTCATAACTATCTACCTACTGGAGAAATTATTCTTTTATGGAAATAAAATAAAATATATATAACTTCTAGATGTCTAATATAAATCTAGATCAGACAGTAGCATTATTTGTCAGAAATATGACTTCGGCAATAGTCATTTTAGGTATCTTTTATATTTACATGGTTATCAATGCCTTTGAAATTCAAGACAAATAACTATTTTTTTCAAGAACTATTTGGAAGTAAAATATTGGTAGGAAAAAAAACAAGATCAGAAGTACCACATTATTTCCTTTCACTAAAATAGAAGGGTCACTGCAGTATAAATACCTAAGTAGGCATGATACCATTTACTTTTTTGAGAACATTACAAAATTACAAAAAAGAATTGTTTATTCTTTTTCTTTCTAAAAACATTTAACAAGACCTCAGCCTGGAATGATAAGTCTAGTTTTTTAAAAAACTAGAATATGCTAAAATAATTTCTAATATTTTTGTAAAAACTGTCTAGCTTAAAAGAGATTGAAAGTTATTAGAATTTCCAGCTAAGAAAAATGCTAACTTTCTTAATTGTAAATTAATTTGAGAACTATATTTAAAATGTTCTCAGAATAATGTATTCACAAAATCTACATTTCAAATAACATTACTGATGTTAATAATAATTTGCAACTACAACTTTAAATTAGAAAATAAAATGTTTTATGTTATATCAAAAACATTAAAAGCCAAGATGTAATAGATATTAGGAAATAAAGTTTTAGGGCAGTAAATATGTAATTAGAATCAGTTTTAAATATTTTGATCAACTTCACAGTAAATACTTAATGACTGAAAAAAAAAAACCTCATACATACAAATAACAAATTGGTGGTTGCCAGAGGCGGGGGGCTGGGCAAAATGGATGAGGGGAGTCAAAGGTATACACTTCCAGTTACAAAATAAGACATGGGGAGGTAATGTACAGCATGATGACTATAGTTAATAATATTGTACTGCATATTTGAAAGTTACTATGAGAATAATCTTAAAAGTTCTCGTCACAAGAAAAGAAGACATTTTTGTAACTATGTGATGGTATCTAGACTTATTGTGACATCCATTTCACAATGTACACAGATACTGAACCTATGTCATAGTACACTTGAAACTAATATGTTATATGTCAATTATACATCAATTAAAAAATAACACTTGGTTTTCTAGGCATTCTTCAATAATGTTATCAAATATTTAGTTAGTTCTTTTATGTCTCGGGCACAAGGCTCAGCTCAGCCCCTAGGAAGCTTATAATCTTGTAGATAAGTTTTCCAAGGACATGAAGATAAAAATACTGAAACTGAAGCATGTATGACTGTAGGCCATAAGTGTTACTCAATTTTGGCAGTAATGCTGCCTAAAGCACCTTGGTAAAATGGCAGGAGAACCACTACTATAGAATACTTTTTGGAAACCTAGTCTGTAATTACCATGTGATTTGTTAGTAAACAATACATGAAAGTTATAGTAGAGGCTCATTTGGGGGCCCAGCAGTGACCCTGAAGCACCCTGAAGCATTTCTATGAGGGTTTTGTTTCTTCTACTTTTTGAATATGTATTCAACAAAGTGATAACCACATCCACCCTTATGACTGAAAATTCGCCTCTTCAATTACAGTACTACAGAAAATTTAGCCATTGTTCAATGGATATGTCACACAAATCTAGATCTGATTCCACTACTTTCTCTCAATCTCTCACTCACCTCTATTTCTCTTTTTTCATCTGAGAGATCTTACCTTTATTTCCTTCTCTATCCTCAAAATACATGGAATCATTTGGAAGGCAGTGTAGGCGTAGAAAGCTCCCTTCTGTTCTTGAGAATTAGGATTTTTTTTGAAACAGAAAATAACTTTACTTGGCTCCATAAAACATCTTAATTCACTTCTCATTTATTTTTTTCCTATACTTTCCTCCTCTCTCTTCCCAGCAACTATGACATCTTACCATTTTCTTCCCCTCTAAAGCCACTCCAATTGCTATCATCAACTCAGGTGCAGGAAGCTTCCACTACCATCTGGCACTGTATAAATGTGGCATTCTCCTGCCAGAAGCATATGGCAGCATTAGCTGGACAAGTCACACCCTGCATTTGTATTTGCCAAACTGTGAGTCGTGACCCATTTTCCAACAGAGAAGGTAATTTAGTGGGTTGAGATGAGCATTTAAGAACCCAATCAAAAGAAAAATAAACAGAACAGAACTGAAAATATAGCTATTGCATCACACTTATTTTGAAACCTCAATTTACATCGTCTATATATAAATATATGCATGTGTATGTGTGTCAGCTCCTAAGGGAAATACATTTCATACATTCCTATAGGTCATGGTCAAGAATTTAAAAGCCACTAAACTAAAATACTAAGTTCTAGGAACTGCATCTTTATATGATATAATGCTTCAGATATTTTAAAGATTTAAAATATGGATGTTAAGCTATTAGAGAAATGCAAATCAAAACCACAATCAGATACCATCTCACACCTGTCAGAATGGCTATAATCAATAGGACAAGTAATAACAAATGTTGGAGAGGATGTGGAGAAATAGGAACCCTCATATACTCACTGCTGATGGGACTGCAAATTGGTACAGCCACTATGGAAAACAGTATGGAGGATCCTCAAAAAACTAAGAATTGATCTACCATATGATCCAGCCATCCCCCTACTGGGTATTTACCCCAAAGACTTGAAAACTCATATCTGAAAAGATATTTGCACACTGATGTTCATAGCAGCATTATTCACAGTGGCCAGGACATGGAAGCAACTAAAGTGTCCTACAATAGATGATTGGCTAAAGAAGCTGTGGTACATATATACAATGGAATATTATTCAGCCATAAGAAGAGATAAAATACTATCATTTGCGACAACATGGATGGACCTTGAGAGATAATCATGCTAAGCAAAATAAGCCAGATGGAAAAAGTTGAAAATCACATGATATCATTTATATGTAGGATATAAACCTAAAAACAACAAATGAACAGGACAAACGAACAGAGACTCATGGACATGGACAACAGACTAGTGGTTACCAGAAGGAAGGGGGGAGGAAGAGAGGGGGAAAATAAAAAAAATAAAATGTTAAAAAAACTTATGTATATATAGTATGAAATAAAATAAACTGGCATTTAAAAAATAAAAATAAATAAAATATAGATGTTAAATAATTTTAGTAAAAAATGTTCTAATAAGCCACATATTTTTCTAAAAAATCATCAGTCAGAAAACAAACCAAATCAGTATTCTTGGCTTCTTCAGTATTTCCTAACAGAGTGACCCCAAATAAATACCTTTAATTTAATTTACCCTAAAAATTTAAACTGACAAGTTATTAGCCATCTCAAAAATGTTTTTTAAGTAATAAATAACAACCTGAGCTCAATATACCTTAAAGAAAAAATATTCTACCTTTTTAACAGAAAAAAAAATCTCAGGGATGGTTTAATGAATTTTCCAGTATGATTTCGAAAACAGAGATTATTTATTTGCATATATTACATATGCATATGAAAACAAACACCAATCTTATATGTCCTTGGCTGTAAAGTGATTTTTAAAAATTCAGAATGCTTACTGTATGAGACTGTGACCAATGGCACCCAGTCCCTCAGCAGGGACAGAACCAGGCTCTGAGGCAGAAAATAATTTAGCTGTACAGTAGTCCCCCTTATCCGCGGTTTTGCTTTTCATGGTTCAGTTACTTATGGTCAACCACAGACTGAAAATATTAAATAGAAAATTTCAGAAATAAATAATTCATAAGTTTTAAAATGCATACTGTTCTGAGTAATACGATGAAACCTTGCAACTTCCTATTCTGTCCTGCCTGGGATGTGAACTGTCCCTTTGTCCAGCATATCCACTCTGTATATGCCTCCTGTCCATTAGTTACTTAGCCATATCAATTTCCAGGTGGACAATCAGTGCTTATATTCCATGCTTACTCATGCAGGCATTTAATCATCTCACATCATCTCAAGAAGGGCGAGTACAGTACAGTAAGATATTCTGAGACCACATTCACGTAACTTTTATTATAGTACATTGTTATACCTGTTTATTTTATTATTAATTATTGTTAGTCACTTATTGTACCTAATTTATAAATTAAATTTTATTACAGGAATTATGTATAGGAAAACTCATAGTATATATAGGGTCTTAGAACACCCTGTGGATAAGGGGAAACTACTGTACTGACTATAAAATAACTGCCTTTGAATAATGGCAATATTCCTTATTTTCTGGTTGCAGCATGGAATTCATAGTTAGAATACTGAAGACATTTTTTTAGCTGTTCTGCATTGTCAAAGTGAAAAACTGTGTGACTCAGTGACTCAGTCTCACACATTTCTTTGGCTGTCAGAACTGGAAGAGGCAACTAATACCAAGCCCTGGGGGAGGGACTACCCTGTGGCCTTGAGACTTTCCATAACAATCCCTGAGTTGATTAAAAGTTATGCTGACAGGCTTCAATCCTCAGTTTTATGGATTTTGGCTGCTAAGTGGAGCCTCCAGGACTAGCAACCTATGAGAATAGCATTAAGATTTTTTACTAGACTATGAAATACTCTAGAAAACAATGCAGAATAATGAGTCTAAAATATAAACTACTGCTTAAATTGAACATGTCTACAAAAATAAACTATAATAAATAATAGGAGATATATATACACACAATTAAGACAAAGGTATTTTTCAAAGATATACAGAACTCCCTCCAAAACAAGGAACTTCTGAAAAACTTCTGACAGCTTGAAAGCATACAAATAGGAATTAAACAAAGTTTTATTTTAATCAAAACTTCCCTTTTGAATTTCAAAGACTGCATATAAAGGTATAATGAATCATATCTCTTAAGAAAATCTTAAGTCACATACATCACAGTATATTTAGAAACTTAATTTATCTCAATAAAGTTGAAAAAAGTCTTGAATGAGGGTGAAATTTATAGCACAAAACAAGAGCTATGGATATGTGAGGGAATTCCTTTCTTATTCTGTATTACAACTCATTATAAAATGACCAGTGTTTTATTTTGTTTATGATAAAAACAGAGAATAAAAATGCATGTTTGAAATCAAGTTATTCAGATGACAAATTCCTCCTAAAAACTTCAAGTTAAAGATTTTCAATACCTTTTTGGTTAATAGTAAAACTCAAGAAAACATAATTTATTCACTTTTTAGGGTTCTTAATTTGGGGTCCATGAACCCTCTAATATTATAAGTAAGAGTGTGTATTTGTAAATTTTTCTATGGACAGAGTCCATAGCTTTCAGAGGATTGTCAAAGGGATCAATGATCTTGAGAATAGAGTTACTGCCTTAAGTGAAAATTATATGTAAAAGACTGAGCTTATTTTTTTTTTTAAAAAAGAAACCTCAATGACTTATAGATGTTAAGAGATGTTAAGAGATAAGTTATAAGAGATAAGTGATAATATAGCATATTATCAATAATAAAGAGATAAAAGATAAATGATAGATAAGCTGGAATAACGTTCCCTAAAAATAACAAAATCTGAAACTAGCATAAAGATGTACTAGTCTAAAACTATACCGATGTCCCAAGTTTGTAACAAGTTGTGTCTTTATTCTAGGGCATGGACAGAAAACTAAAACTAAAAGATGGGCAATAATGGAAAAGTGTGTGTGTGTATGTGTGTGTGTCTGTCTGTAGAATGGTTATAATGACTAATATTATATACCAATAGTACAGATATCTATTGTCATGCTACAGCAAATTTAGCAATTACAGCAAATTTTAATTTTGAACTCATTTAAGATTTGTCCAAATATCTATTATCCTTGTTGTTTTTCTTTTTCTCTTTCTGATCTTCATAAAATGGAGCTCCTTTTTTTAAAATACAATTGTAAAATATCTCTTTAAAGCCTCTAACACCAAGCCACTCACACTTAGTCCTGTGATGTTAGTGAATAAAAATTCCTTTACCTAAATAGTCAAGTGAACAATTTCCTATCTTGTTTAATAAAAAAAAAAAAAATAGTAAATTTAAAAATCAATATGCCTTAAAAAAAAAAGCAGTTTCCATTTACTAAAGGTTATATCTGATATCTATGTCAACAACATAGTACGATACATTTAATTTAATGGGAGAAAAATGAACACAACAAATATTGGTATTTTGTGTCAGGTGTAAGGCAACGGAGGAAATTAACCTTGACTTACTAGCCTAATCCAAAGCGTTTAAACTATAATTTTTAAATTGTTCTCCAATTAACTTATAAGTATCAAATCAGGTAGACCTACTAGCATTTTTAATAAAAACCATGGAAGTATCAAATAATCAATAAGGATAAGAAATTCTTTTACAGTACATGAGAGAAACCTTCCCTACAGCAACATCAATGAAAAAGATACCCTAAAATGATGGACATCTTTCTATTGAGTTGATTATCCAGGCATAAAGGGTTGACAAAGGATTGACTTCTGACACTAGGCTTGTTAGGAAAGGTCTGGATATAGAAAATATTATCTTAAAGAATTAAGTGAGTAAGTGTGTGATGGAGGAATTACCCTTATACATATACTTACACACACACACACACACACACACACACACACACACACACACAGCGCATCCCTTCCCAAAACACATCAGATAAACCTCTCCCTTCTACTTATTTCAGTTCTAATAAAGAGAAGCAGGATTTTCCAAACCAATGGACAGAAAAAATTTTGGCTTTCAGAAGTGTTCCTGCTGAAACTTATTAGAATTCCTAACTATACGTTGAGTTAGGTGAACAGGACAGTAAGAGAGGTTTATGAAGAAACTCTTTACAACTCTACTCATGTTCCAGGGATCAAAAACAGAAAAAAAAAAAAAGTTCCTGAATGCTTGCCATTATTAAAGCATCAGAAAAGTTCAAGATGGTCCACAAGATACTAACAATGAATTTTTGAGTGTTTTGATTTAAGTTATATTAATGGAGGCATTAATTTAAAGAAGTGCTGATGCTAATGTAACTAAGATTTTTCATTTAAAATATAAACAATGTGACTAAACCTCTACAGTATTAAATATCTTGAATGTCTTATTTAGACTCAGTCTATTCTAAAATCCTTGGTTTTCAACACATAAAAATATATGTCACATATGCAGTGGAAAGGAATTTAAACTCATAGTTGGCAGATGAATAGGAGACAAATAACTCATGAAGACAAGAAACAAATATGAAGAAAAATAACAAGATTAAACAAAAAACAAAAACCAATTTTACAAGTCTCTCAAAAGTTGTAATAAAAAAGAAAACGAATGGTCTCAAATTTTCCTTTTTAACCACCTTCAACATTCGTATTATCACATTTCTTACAAGAAGTCCTAGATAGAATCTATGATCAAACCTTAATTAATATTACTATAAAAATAATTTTTGATGAAAGATTAAATGCTTTCCTTCTAAGATTGGGAACAAGGCAAGGATGTTTGTTCTCACCATTTCTATCCAACTCTGTATTGTAGATTTTAGCTAATGTAGTAAAGCAAAAAAAAAAAAAAAAAAAAAAAAAAAACAAAACAAAAACAAAAAACAATAAAAGAATCCAGATCAGAAAGAAGGAAATCTGTCTTTATTAGATGACAATCATTAATGTAGAAAATCCTATGAAAGCTACTAGAATTAATAATTGAGTATAATAAAACTGTAGGATTCAAAGTAAACACATAAAAATTCAATCATCTTTTTATATACTAGCACTGCATAATCAAAATAAAAATTTCAATCAGTGGTCACCTGAGGACTGAAAGAGAAAAAGGAAAGGTGGGGGAGGAGGGTGACTTCAGAGGAACATAGGGAAACGTTTGGAGTGATAGTTTCATTTCTCTTAATTGTGATGATGGTTTTAGAAGTGTACGAATGTAAAATTTATCAGATTGTACACTTCATATATGTATAGTTTACTGTATGTTAATTACAACTCAATGAAGCTGTCAAATGTTTTCTTAATGGCAAAAGGGGTACTATGAAAGGTTAATTTATGGCTCTAAATTGTACTCTTCTTAACTAATAACTGAAATACTTTGGTCAGAGTTAACTGTATGGGCAAAAATAGTAAAATAATTCTTTACAAAACTGAATTACTTCTTCAGCAGAGATGCAAAAGCAAATGAAATTACTAGTTCACATTCATGATATTTTTGATATGGGTGGCTTCTGGACAAGTGAACTACATCTAAGAAAAAGTATACTGGAAAATGAACAATCATACCTTGATTTGTGCAAAAGGCCTTTCATAACCTCCAACATAAAGAAGGCCAACATTCTGAGGAAGTAACCTATAAAGGAAAAAAATAAAAGGATTATTTAAAAAATACTCTTCCTTAAATATAAGTTTAAAAAAATCATCAAAAGTTATGTAACAGATATTGTAGGAAAAAACAGTATTTGCAATTATTCTTGTCTTTTGCACTATGGGATAATAACTAACAAAAAAATAATTCTTATACTTCAGAAAACAAGAGGTAAACGTTGAGAATGAAAACTTAAATGTAGAACACTAACATATTAGTAATTCTAGCAAATTACTATATAGTATCTCTGGGGGAGAATTAAACAAAGTGATGCACATATTTAAAAATCTATAAGGATTCAACTCAAGAAACACTCATTATATGTCTATATTTTGCACTAAAGGAGATAACACAAACCTAAATAATTAGGTCTCAAAATCCAAAAGGAAAACCAGACACATAAATAATTAACCTTAACAAAAAGTGGTCTACCATAAGTTTTATTTATAGAGGTATATGCCATTGCAAAGTCTGGCTGCCATTCAGGGGTAACAAGGTAATGGCTATGCAGACATCTGGAAAAGTCTGAAAAGGTAGGGTTTGGGCTCAGCCTTAAAGGGTGGGTAAGGCAGGGGAAAAACTTAACAAAGTCCTGAGAATGCAGATTGGTGACAAAGAACAGACAAGTACCGCTGGAATAGGGATAATTTAGTTAGAAATGAAAACCCAAAGGACATTTGGAATGGACCACAATGCCAAATTCCATATCTTTATTTTATAAGCAATATGGAGTCATTTTTTATAAGATGTACTTATTTCTTATTAAAACAATAAACGAACATGAAAATAAAATCATTTAATGAAAATCAAGCTATATAGTGGGTAGGAAAAAAATAATGGTTACCTTTTCTGCATCATCTCTACCTTCCTATTCCCATTTCAAAGGTTCACCATTCCTGACAGCATTAAAACATGGTGAATGAAGAAATACCATCATTGGAACTGTACTTGCGAGTGTGTTGTGTATAAAGTAGGAGAAGAGTATAATTAAAATAAATATTCTGTGTTTATCTCATCTTTCTCATAAATCTTTCCCTAGCAGACACTGAATAAATGGACAAAACTCTAGTCTTAACATTATTGTACATAAAGAGTATGGAAAAAAAATTGTCTGTACTCCTGCCCAAAGCAACGAGGACAAGATAGAAGTCTCCTCAGAGTGTGAGGAGTAAAGGTAACAGACTTTTATTGCAGTGAAAAATTATCTCTAGAATAAATGTAAATTATGTTGCATGAATCTAAGAATGGAATACCAAGTAGTATCTAAAGTGAAGGGGAAAAAAACTTCTCTGAACTTAGGATGCCTGTGATATTCTATGGTATCTTCTAATCGAGGTGACAGTTGTGAGGGGGCAGTGCAATGACCTTCCACTGACTCAATCTATAAGACTAAGAAAGCACACTCTCAAAGCACCTTAGATTTTATAAAGTAAGGTAGATATTCAATCTTCCAGGAATACCACATGTTTGTTCTCCAACATTCTTTAAAGGTCTATAAAGCATTGAAGGCCAATAAGAGAATGTTAACAGTTGATGAACATCATCATGAATTAAACCAATTTAGCAAAAACTACTTAACTTTGGAATATAAATATTTGTCTTAATCCATTTATTATGTTGTTGAAGGTTATAGACATGACTAAAGGCATTTATTTACTGGATGCAAACAGAAAGCATAAAAAATGTCCCCAAATCTCAACTGTGAAATGGAAAATTTCTTAGCCATCAATTGACAAATAAGAAATTAATCCAACCAATAAAACTTTAACTTGCAAATTATTGCTAGTATCATAAATTTAATGTTAGTTAAATATAGCACTGGTAATTTATTTCCTATATAAAAAATGTTCACAAAAAAACTTGATAAACCCCTTTAGATATAAGAATAGTCATTGTTCATTCAAATACATGCTAAAAAAAGAAGAAACTAAAAGTGGGCTGACATTTAAAAATTAATAGGCCTCTAATTACTATGCCTATGCATTTCAGAAAGCTTGCCAATACTGTTTACTGTGTCCTCCTTCCTCTAACTGCCTATCTAATAACTACCTTTTCCTAAGCAAGAAATTTTTTAAATACATCAATTACAAAGCATACATGTATTTCATTTTTTAAATACTGTCCTTTCTCATTCGTGTGCCTATTACTGCTTACCATAGATTATATTACCACCATCATTTGAGTGGGTTTTAAAATGTATCATAATTTAAAGACCTGCTATGGGTAAAATAATTAATACTCTGAAAACACAAATTCCCACTGTCAATATGGAACATTTGTTAAAATGTTTTCACCTTTCAAAAAGGTGCTTTGTCAAATTGTATATATAATTATTTTCAAATAATAGTCACCACTTATGATGACAGGGTACTTGTGTATAATATAGCAAATTACATTTTAAATCCTCAGAATAAGATATTAATTCAGCACTGATTTCATTTGTGTGTGGATAGATAGACAGACACACACACACACACACACACACACGTTAAAATGGAAACCCTAACTCAGTTAGAAACAGGTAATTGTTTTGCCCTTGAGTTACATGACCATTAACATAACCATTACACAAATTAACAATTCCTAAGATATTTGCTTGCAACTAAATACTTCTATAGTGTGGCTACCAAAAAAGGCTGGAAAGCAGTAATAAGAAGGCACTGTTAGGTTAAAAAAAGAAAGACAAATGATCTAGTAGAGCTTTTGAAAAAGTAAAGATAGACAAGACTATTTTCCTAATTTCTCAAGTACAAATATTAACAAATATCTATACTGGAAAGAAAGCTGCAAAATTATTTCCAGAAAATTTCCTCACATAAAGGAAAAATAAAACTTATC